>OY759212.1:3891322-5091322 GCA_963662105.1 Meiosimyza platycephala
AGACAGACAGACAGACAGACAGACAGACAGACAGACAGACAGACAGACAGACAGACAGACAGACAGACAGACAGACAGACAGACAGACAGACAGACAGACAGACAGACAGACAGACAGACAGACAGACATTGAGGTACGTAATGACCAGAGTGAATACAGTGGTATTAAATTAAAAGCGGTCGAATTGAGAAAATTCTATGGAAAATTTGAAAATTGGCTCCCCAATGGTAAAATCAGTTTTGCTAAAATCACTACCAGCGAATATGCGAGTACAATATCACAGAACAACGGGAAAAGGATCCCTCTCTAGTACAAATCATGTTAACAGCACTGTGGCAAATCTGCATGATGACGAACACTTAAAGAGCTTGCTAGAATTTTTAAAAGTAGCAGTTAGAAGCGTTAGAAAAGTCTCAACTGTCAGAAAGTGACAGAAAACGCGAGGAGCGAAGTTTGCAAAAAGTACAAAACCCGTCGTAGGTTCCTCGGCCACGCTATTTACAAAAAACAGTTACGAGCAACAATGCGTTTTCTGTAAAAATATCTCTCATTCCACCAAAAATTGCAAGGGTAGTATGAGCGTACCGCTACGAAAACAAATATTTCAGGCAAATTCGGTGAAACAAATTCTTTTCTATTCTCTTTTGTGAATTTGTTTTGCGTTTACACACGAAAACTAGAATTTCTTTGTGCTTTAAAATGCCAAAGCAATTACTGCGTCAACCCGCTACAACGAACGTAAATGCAAAGCATAATATCAGCGAAAGCACAGAACGAAAGAGAATTTGCGGGTACGAAAAACTGAGTACACCACCCTTGCGTTTTTCCCTTCTTGCCAACAGACAAGGAAACTTTTTCTCAAGACTTTGCCTGTGTAAACGCTGACTAACGACAGGCATCTTCTTTCAATGTGTGAGCGGTCAAACGACAAACGATTCAACAATAATTTAGAAAGAACAAACGAGCGAAGTGACAATAGAAATTTAGAAAAAAGAGAGTCAACTTCAGCAACATTAAACACAGTGAAAGCAGTGCAAACAAACATATTTCTGAAAACAGCGATAGCACTAATAAGCGACGTTGACAGCGGCGAGTGCGTTCGGTCAAGGCTAATGAATGGACAACGGTAGTCAGCGAACATATGTAAGTGAGAGGCTGGCAACAGAATTGAATTTGCCGATTAGTGGAATAGAAAAAATGCGAATCGTAGCATTCGGCGGAAAAAATCAAAACAAGCGCTCGACTGAATTTAAATGTGTAGAGCTCTCAGTTAAAAGTCAATACACCTAATTCTGTTTTTACACGGTCTATTTTTACTCGGTTTTGATTTAACACGGTTTGAAAATAAACAAATTTTAAATTTTTTTACACGATTTTAATCCATTTAGCACGTTATAAAATCTTTTGGGCTTAAATTTTTTTTGGTTAAATATTCATGGTTGGCTACAATCTCGCCTTTTTAGTCGCCGAGATAAAATTGGCTTCACGGTTGGCGACATTGGCGAAGTATCTCCGCGGCAATGTCTTCCACACTTTTTTTCTCTACATGGTTGGCGACAGTCTCTTATAGTTGTATCCAGAAATGTCAAAATTTGGAGACAGCTATTTTGCTATCGCCAAAATGAAAAAGTGCACATAAATAAAAAAAATTATTACAATTTATATGAAAAAATGTATTTCAAAATGTTCTTTCAGTAAAAAAATCAGAACCAAAAGGGAATATGAACGAAATATTGAAATTTTGGAAAAATAACCACAATTATAATAATTACCAGTCAAAATTTTTATTTATTGAAATATAGCCATTATATGAGAGAATTTAATTTCCTTGATTAATATCTTTATAAGCAATATATTCATAAATTTGAAATTAACATTAAATCAAATCCCAAGTCTTTTTGGCGATTTGTTAATTCTAAAAAAGGTTGCTCAACTATACCTTCCTCGATGTTTTTGATTGAAGTAACTTCTAATGACGCTATAGGAATTGCTAATCTTTTTGCTGAGTATGTCCGGTCAAATTTTGAACCACAAAGTGATAGTAGTTCTGAAGTTTTTGATACTTTGACTCCATCATTAGATTTTGGATCTCTTTCTTTGAGTCTGAATGATATTTTAGCAGGCATTAATGGTCTTAAAACTTCGACTAGTATCGATGCTCATGGCCTATGCTCATTTTTTTTGAAAAATTGTGCGAATAATTTATCGTACCCTTTGATGGTTATTTTCAATAAGTCTTTGTCATCGGGTATTTTTCTCGATAGTTGGAAAGTTGCTCATATTACACCCATATATAAGTCTGGTTGCAAGAATAGCATTGTTAATTATAGGCCTATATCCAAACTCTCTGTTATTTCAAAACTTTTTGAGGCCATTGTTAAAGATAAACTTTTCTTTGCAGTCAAAAATATAATTTCTCCTTGCCAGCATGGTTTTGTGTCAGGACGCTCAACTATTACCAATTTATTGTTATTTAGTGAATATTGTGTATCAGGGTTTGTGCAAGGGTGTCAGGTTGATGTCATCTATACAGACTTTTCAAAAGCGTTCGATAAATTATCTCACACCCTATTATTAAAAAAAAATGTGAAGTTTTGGGTTTTCACTCAAGCTTTTTAAAGTGGTTAAAATCATACTTATATAACCGTCATTGTGTTGTGTCCTTTGACGGTGTTAAATCTTTCATTTTTTGTGAAACTTCTGGGGTCCCTCAAGGGAGCATTCTGGGTCCATTACTGTTTGTTATTTTTATTAATGATCTTCCGTCTTTGTTTGTTCATTGTAAATGCTTGCTTTACGCTGATGACCTTAAGTTATTCATGAAAATTAGAAATGAGGCCGATACAATTCTGCTACAGAGTGAAATAAATAAATTTTTTGCATGGTGCAGCACAAATTTTCTTTTTTTAAATCTTCAAAAATGTGTTTTTACCTCTTTTTCTAAATCGTATAATATTCATATTTCCTCTTATTTTATTTCTAGCACTCCACTTCTATCTGTCTCTGAATTTAAAGACCTAGGTGTTGTGTTTGACTCTAATTTTTCCTTTCGTGCCCATCTGGATTTTATTACTCCAAAAGCTTATTCTATGTTGGCTTTCATTAGGCGTAATAGTTCTTCATTTCGTGATCCTTATACGCTTAAAATTTTGTTCACTAGCCTTGTTAGGTCGAGATTAGAATATGCAGCAATTATATGGAATCCTTTTTATGAATTACATAAGTTGAGGCTTGAAAGAGTACAGAAATCATTTACTAGGTTTGCTCTGCGCGCTATAAATTTTGATGGTCAACTTCCAGCATATAATGCCCGTTGTCTTCTATTGGGCTTAAAATCTTTAGAAAGTAGAAGAGATATTTCTTCTTTACTTTTTTTGCATGACATCGTTTCGAGCGAAGTTGACTGCCCAATGTTACTGGGCTTGTTACAATTCAATGTTTCATCAAGAGCTCTTCGAATTCATACTACTTTTCACTTGGATACTGTGCGCACTAACTACGCAGCAAATGCTCCCATTTTTAGAGCTCTAAAATTGTATAACGACATTAATATAAGAGTTTCATTAGATTTTTCCATTTCAAAATATTTTTTGAAATCCATTTTAAATAGTATTTGTATATAATTAATTATTCTAGTTTGGAAGAAGTCTGTAAGAAATTTTTGTTCATAGACTAAAGTTGAAATAAAAAAAAAAAACAATTTTAAAACGGGTGGCATGCTTGATGCACGTATTGGGTTTCTAAAAAGAGTCCTTTATTTCGTTACAAACGTACATAAACCTTCTTTGTTGCGACGAAAATTTGAAATGAACCTACAAAAGTTTAATGCCAAAATTTATGTTAATAAATGTTGGGCAGAAATGTCAAATTTCGCCACAAATGTCAAGTAAATCCAGAAATGTCAGACATGGAGACAGTTAACGGTAGTAGTAACGGAAATATGTTCATTTCACAAATTTAGGGGAATTCCCTTTTAGTGCATACAATGACATTTATTTGTGACAGCATCTAGAATGTGTTAATATTTTCTGAACTATCAGACGTGTTTGCTAAAGGAATTTTTTATAGGCAAATTTGATTTTCCAACGTCACATTAAATTTAATTTTAACGCATTAAGATAAAAGGTAAGCCAATAAATATTTTATATTCAATCAGTTATTTATATTTTCTTAATTTTGTTAAATATATTATGTATCCCTAAAAGAAAATGTCGAAAACTAAAAAAACAAAACTTAAACGTAAAGCCTTTACTTTGGCAACCAAAACTGAAATTTTAGATCGCCTTCGAAATGGAGAAGGCTCAACATTTCGTGGCAAAATGTTCGGTTTAAACGAAGTCTCAGTAAGAACTATAAAAAAATGAAATTTCAATTAGGCAATCGGTTATTTCTGGAACGAAACTATCTGTTAAATCTTCATCATACACTAGAGATGCTACTAAAGAAAAAATGGAAAAAGCACTCTTAATATGGATTGAGGATAATGCACAAAAACGGATTTCCATAGACGGATACAATATCTAACAGCAAGTATTAAGGTTTAAATGATAAAAGACGAACAACCATCTACCTCTACACAATCAACTCTTGAGAAGAGCTACTTATTTTCTGCAAGCACAGGATGGTTGACAGGATTTCTCCAAAGGCATGCACTTCATAGCATAAGAATCAAGGGCGTGATTGCTTCTGGAGATCATAAAGCTGCCAAAGAATTTCCACTAAAACTTAAAAAAATAATTGCCGATGGAGAATACAGTCCAGATCAGGTTTTTAATGCCGACGAAACTGGTCTTTTTTGGAAAAAAATGCTGAGAAGGACATATGTGGCCAAATCGCAAACCAGTGCTGGTCGAGTCACATTTTTATTTTGCAGTAACGCTTCTGGAGATCGGATGTTAAAGCCCCTGCTTATCAATCGGGCACTTAAGCCTCGAGCAATGTAAGGAGTCAATTTTGATACATTGCCGGTAAATTGGATGGCCAATAAAAAAGCATGGGTGACAACTACAGTTTTCACAGAATGGTTCATTAAATATTTTGTGCCAGAAACTAGAAAATATATGAATGAAAAAGGCTTAGAATTTAAAGTTCTTCTGTTGGTAGACAATGCACCCGGGCATCCTCAGTTGGAACACGAAAATGTACAAGTTTTGTTCCTGCCACCGAATACCACATCCCTAATCCAACCACTGGACCAAGGAATTATCGCAACATTTAAAACTTACTACATCAAACGAACATTCCAGTACATTTTGGACACTTTGGATAAGGATAAAGCTCTTACAGTGATTGATGCCTGGAAAAAGTTTAATATTAAAGATTGCGTAACACATGCTGCTTTAGCATTATCAGATTTACGACCATTAACTTTAAACGCATGTTGGAGATTAATTTGGCCAGAATGTGTTAAAAGTAAAAATCATGTGGATCGAAATATAAACGAATATCGCAATATAATTTCTTTGGCACATACCATTGGAGGGGAGGGTTTTGATGACTTGGTATTCAATGAAATTGATGAACTGCTGGTTGATAAAGTTCTTAGCGAAGACGGAATATTATATTTTGCTATTACACAGAATGCTGATGCTATAGAAAGCAGCGATAGTGAAGAACCTGTTAAACTTACTGCAAATTTAATCCAAGGACTTCAACTTGCAAACAAATTAGGATACCATTTCGTCACAAACGATCCCAATGTCGAAAGAGCTGCACAATTCCAACGTGAGCTGAATTCTTGTATGGCTCGTTACAAAGAATTATACAAAGAGGTAGCAACAATTGGCGAACAACGGCTCATAACAGAATTCACTGTTAAAAATGTAGATTCCGAACGAGCAAGAGAAAGTCCAGTTCAAAATTATTCCAGCGATGATAGTGATTTTATACGCATTCGGTGCAAGCGAATGCGAGTAACTGATGATGACAGCAATTAAATTTATGTTCCTGTATTGATGATTTTCATTTTAATTTTTTTTTACCTTAAAAATTGAATAACCTATTATTTTTGTTAACAACATAGCTGTTTTACATAATTGTTTTTAGTTCCTGAACTTGTAATACATTTTTTTTATATTACTTTTAAGCTTAGAGTGCATATCATTTTTTCTATGCTTGTGTAAAAACACATTATATATGTGATTTAATAAAATAAACCTTGTTTTTCTCTAATTTCAATAGGTTTTAGAGATAAGGAACCAATCACCTATTTTGCATACGATCAATGTCTTTTTTTACACGGTTTTTTTTTGCACGGATTCTGCTGGAACCAAATACCGTGTAAAAACAGAATTAGGTGTATAACGAAAAAACAATTTTAATAACCGCGATCGTTGTGCCAAAAATTTGTGAGGATGTAATACCGGTACCGAAAATTAAAAATAATAATTTCAATTACTTATAATTAGAGCTAGCGGACATTAACGTTTGCAACGGTCAATTGGTCAAGACCACTATTGGAAGTTCAATACGATGGAAAATAAAATAATATCTGAAAATTTAATAGCGGTGAAAACATTTTTCGGGTGGACTTTGAAAGGCTGCGATGAACGTGATAACTCCGCGAATTGTGTTTTAAGCGTAGTTGAAAACAGTGAAGAGACATTTGATGTCACGAAGTTTTGGGCGTTAACCCTGGACGGATAATCTTCGTCGAATCGACGAACACATATTGCTGTCTTCAATTTTTCTACTCACAAGTTGCACTTGCTACTTATTTTAATCTAAATTAATCTAAACTACACCTAAGTTGGCATTTTATTTTGGTTCAATTTAAATCAAAGTATTGAACTGAGTATACTTTTTATTCAGAATTTAGAAAAATAAAGTGCTAAAACGGTCGCTACGTTGTGAGTTTACCGTGGAAAATAGTTAGCGAAAAATTAAGCTCTAATAAACAGATAACTGTCGGCTTCGTGGATTAACATTCCATCTATTAAAAAATCGTGACAAGCTAGCTGAGTATGGTGATGGAATTCGGGATTTAGTGCGAAATGGTATAGCCGAAAAAGTAGTGAATACTTCGAGTAATCAAAAAATTTATTATATGCCGCATATACCAGTTTATAGAGATGGTGCAACGACAACAAAAATGAGAATAGTCTTCGACGCGTCATCTAGCGAGCCAGGCACCTTCATTAAACAGGTTCCGTTCAAATAAAATTGCAATCACAGAAGACATCGAAAAAGCATTTTTTCAGGTTGCTCTGGCCGAAAGTGAGCGTGACTCACATCGATTCCTGTGGTACGAGTGTATACCGAAGCTGGGCAACATATTTCCACAAATAGTAGAATTTAGAAGGGCGAGAGTCACATTTGGCGCAGCTACCATACAAAAACATTTGGACAACAACAAGCGTTATTACGGCGTTATCTGCGACAGATTGAAAAAATCATTTTACGTTGATGATTTGGTGCTTAGTGAGCCAACTCGAGAAGCGGCTTTTATAACTTTTGAACAAGGGAATAATTTAATGAGGATGACGAAATTTAACTTACGAAAGTGGAACACAAACGACGTCGAGTTTCAGCACAGATTTTTAGAACAGGAACACCAGAGTTCGCTGATGAAAAAAGTGCTTGGAATTAATTGGTGCACCGCTACTGATGAGATTGGTGTAAATATAGAAAACTGCATAGAGTATATTCAATCATTGAGAAGAACTAAAAGGAACATAATGAAATATATGGCCAGAATTTACGATCCATTGGGATTTCTGGGGCCGTTCACCGTAAAAATTAAAATCATTCTTCAAGAAGTTTGGACTTTAAATTTCGACTGGGACAAAACATTAGAAGGGGACGTGCTATCAGATTTTCAATCTTGGCAAGAAGAACTGCATTCTTTAAAAGGGTTTAACATACAGCACATTTTTGCCGATGAAAGTGCAATGGCATATGGTGCGGTTGCATATATTCGACAAATATCAGTAAGCGGAATCGTAAGTACAAATATCATATGTTCAAAAAATCCTATTGGATAAAATTTATTCAAAATTGCGCCTACAACAGCGAAATCAATACCATTGCAAAGGGTTCCACCATTTCATCAGATTCAAAAATACAACAATTGAATCCGTTTCTTCATAGTGGTACTCTCAAGCTGAGGAGTCGGCTGCTGGAATCTGAAATTGGTAATAAATACACTAATCCTATAATTTTGCCAAAGCGTTCTCATTTCAGCGAGCTTGTAGTGATAGAGGCGCATCGGGCTACATTGCATGGTGGCGTAAATACTGTGTTGGCGCATATTCGAAAGAAATTTTGGATAGCGCAAGGGCGACAGCTGATTAAAAACATTTTACGTCGATGTATTACTTGTAAGCGACTCAATGGGAAGAGTGCATCCGAGCCCTGGAAGGTGCTACCAGCGGAAAGATAACGGCAACTAGACCTTTCGAAACCACTGGCGTGGATTTTGCTGGGCCCCTCTACGTAAATTCAGATGATGGAGTTGTCCAGCGAAAAGTGTACATTAGGGTGGACCAGAAAATCCTTTTTTTTTTAGTTTTCAGCCGCCTTCTTGAAACCGTAGGTTCCTCATGGTTTGAAATGAGGATCCTATTTTTTCAGAGGAAAAAAAGATTTTTAGAGGTCGCGCTCGTTTTTGTATAAAAAATTAAGGTCTGATAACATTTTAATTTTTATAAAATACTATCTGTTATTTTATTAAAGCTTTTATTTGCTGAAAATGTTATCCTATATTAAGTACGCAATTTCAAATTTTCATAGTTTGACTCTCGAATATCATAAAAGATACCAGAATTTATGCTCCTGAAGCATATCACAAGCGACATTAACGACATGCAGCTTCTGAAAGACCTTAAGCTGTATGAAAAGATTAACAAGAAAGTTTCGGAATTTTTCTAGACATCTGTGGTACATGAGCGAACTTTTTTGATTCTTGAGTTGCTGTCAAGGAAAATAAATTAATGATACTGGCTTTACAAAAAAATTCTCTAAAAATGTTGTAGAACGTAAAAGGAAGTGTTCTAAAGAAGCAGCTGTCAGATTACGTTACTGGGGCCAAAGTTGCAGACTGGTAAGTGTACCATTTTTGTATGTGTACCCTAACGACGAAGATGGTCAATTGTCGGACACACATTGAAAAACTTAGCCATCCATCTAGCTTGTGATATGCTCCCGGAGCATAAATTCTGGTATCTTTTATGATATTCGAGAGTCAAACTATGAGAGTCAGCAAAAGCAGCAATATAAAAAATTTGGGAACTAGAGGGTTATGAAACACAAAATTTCAAAAATATAAATTACATTTTAAACACTTTTTGCTTTTGAAAATGAAATTTAAAAATTTCTATTCTGAGGTTTCAAAATTTCCATTTTGAAATTTAATTTTTAAGGACTGTAAGGGGCTGTACTCATATTCGCGGCTCTGCCGCCGGTGCCGTTTGCAAATGCAATTTCATTCAAATATTTTATAGAATTTAACACTTAGAACTCATTGTAGTACGGGAGGCAGTGTTGCATTTTGCGAAGCAATTTCCTCCCGCTTAATTTTTTTTGCAAATGATAGTTTATGTATAGCTGATGATCGAAATAAGCGCCAGCCGGCAGACTAGTGGTGGCCTGGTTGTGAGAGGCCGACAAAAAAAGTTTTGCGCAATAACTCGAAAAGTAAGCCACAAGTAGAAAAATATATTATATACATATATATATTATATATAATGTTGTAGAGGAGATGAAAACACATCGATTTCATGCCTGAAATATTTCCGTATGACAAGATTTGACCCACTTTTCATAGTTTTAAAATTATTAATGACCATCTCCATTTTCGAAAAAATACGGTTTTTATTGAAAGCCTTAAATTAACATTACTTGTTTGAATCTGAGAACCGTATTTTGCGGCCAAAATAACTTTTTTTGCTTAAAATAACAGAATTTACCAGAAACTTTAAAACGGTGAAAAGTGGGCCAAATATTGTCGTTGGGGAACTTTTCTGGCATGAAATAGATGTGCTTAATTAAGCGGGAGGAAATTGCTTCGCAAAATGCAACGCTGCCTAGTTGCACTATATCTCTTATATTTAGTTACTTTTATTTACGCGAAAAATATATTTGAAATTCACGCGAACAATAGATCAAAACAAAAGAAGGTGACACTGTTGCCACTTACTTTGACGGAACTATGATATTAAGGCTCGGTTCACTCGAGCGTTCATTCAGCGTGCGTTAGCAGGGCCGCCGAGAGAAAATCCGGGCCCGGGGTTAACCATGTACGGGCTCCTCCACCTCCCCTAACAACACTACTCAACAAGATTTCCACAACGACTGGTGATAACACTTTCTAGAATGGAATTTTCCGTAGAATCCGAATATGTTAATGATTTTTTTCGATTGGCCCCAATTTTCCATATAAATAGCAAAATTAAAAAAAAAAATGCACTGTTGTTAGGACATACTTCACATAAATGGTTGTAAGGACTTTAACCTTAGAACCGTGTTTGGGGTACTGGAGGCCCCAAACGATTTTCAAAAGAGAATTAAAAGCCATTCTTCGTCAGTACCGTCATGTTTTCTATTCGTTTTTTGATGTATTGCACCTTTAGCTATGTAACGTGAAATCCTACTATAGTTTTTGACTGACTGAGTGAAAGAGAACTTGAGGCGACACAACCTCTATACGTGTTTGGGGCCCTGTAGGCCCCATCATCTACTTTAGTACATTTTGTATGAAACCGTTATTGATGTTGTTCGTTTTCGTCGTTGTTTTTATTTTAATCTCTTTATTTTATGCAGTTTTTGAAAGTGTTCAGCTTATACAGATTCAAGCATATAAATCTAGTATATTAGATCGTGAAAAAGGAAATATTTGAATTTTGGACAATTTGATACCGTATTTTTTGACATCGGCTATCACATTCTATTCTATTGTGAAATGGAGCGAATATACAACGATAATTTCGAAAGGTAGGTTTCCTTTCGGTCAATAGTCCGTCATCGTGATGCGAGCAATGTAAAGCAGCAAGGAGCAAGAAGAAAGGCACTAGTACTTCTCGATACGATACGTCACGTGCTCGTAGTGACGTAAAGCTTATCGTGTCGTTCTTGGTCTCGTACGAGATACTTTTGATCTGTATCGTACTTAGTGCTTTACCGAGGCTGCGAGGCAACCTCGTTCTACGGGGCGAGAACGAGGCGAGGTGGAAAAATAAATTTGCCTCGCTCGACCGAGGCGAGGCGAGACACACCGGCACCTCGCCTCGGTAAAAAGCGAGGTTTTTATGAAAATGAAAAAAATTATACATGTATCAGGCCTGCATATGTACATTCAACTAGCAAAGCCCGACACGCGTTGCTACGCCTCAAGAAATGAAATAAAATATGTGTTTTTATTTTGGGTGGATTGAATAATATATTATGATTGGTGAGATATGATCAATTTAATTCTTTTCTTATATAGGACGGCTTGGCATTGCCCATTTTTTTTAAATCAAACTAAACTACGAACCTTTTAAAAAATATAATAATTATATGTACTAAATCTTATCCATCTACGTCATATAGTTGCTGAGATATAAAAAAAGTTTTATTCACCTGTGTCAAGTAGTTGATAACATTGGTCAACAGTGGTTTTGTTGGCCTGGATGTCTCTGCGGATTTCTATAATTTCAGGTACTCAGATTACGAATATATTCATGAAAGTACTGAATTGGCTCTAGTTTTTAAGATATTGATGTATTTATCTATAAATATATGAAACAAAGTCGGGTTAGTTACACTCTGCATAACTCAAGAACGGCTGGACCGATTTTATGGTCTCAAATTTTTTGGATTTGTCTCCACCCCGAAAATGACATTGGCTACAAAAATTTTATTTAGGGTAAATATTTCGGGTGCCCCTTATACAAAACTTTTTTAAAATTAATGATCTTTGATTTGTTGGATTTGTCTTCGTCCTAAAAATAACAAAGGCTATAAAAATTTTACTAAGGGTGCCTTAATACAAAATTATTTTTAAAATAGCATTTTCACAAAGACCACGTGATCGATTCACACCGAATTTACACCACGTAGCTGTTATATTAAGTGGCATAGCTTACACTATAAGACCTTTAATTGGGGTGCATATTTAGGGTGGTTCTCATACAAAAATATTTTTAAAATAACATTTTCACAAGGACCACGTATTCGAATAACATGAAATTTTCACCACGCGCCTTTTGAGTCAAGAACCATAGCTTAGGCTAGGGTTGGTCATTTATCCTCCCGCGGTCACGAGCTATGAAACGTGCCGTCATGCGTCCCGCCGTGCAGTTGCTGGTTTCTATGTGCTGGTTTGTTTGAAAAATGAATATGCAAGAGACCCAGCCGGAGCTAAACGTGCAAAAACAAAACAAATGTGCACAAATGAGTTGCGCGATGCCAGTTGTGAAAATTTCAGGTCAAAGACATTATTTCTGCGAAAGGCAATTTTTTACGCATGTATTATTCTGCCGTCAGAAGCGAAAAGGGCGTATCTCAAAAAAACTCGTTTCGAGATAATTGATGTTTTGTTTATGTCAATTTGTTGAAATACATGTAAATTTTTTTATAGGTTTGAACTAAGATACCGGCATTAGACGCAGTTCATTAGATGCGTAATTTCTTAAGCTATCCGATGCCATAAGAATCTCGAATATCAATTTTTTTGAGATACGCTTTTTTCGCTTCTGGCCACAGTATTGGCTTGTTAAAAAAATGAGAGACTAAAAAAACTGCTCTTGTGTGCATCATTGTTGTAAAAAAAACTCATATTCACGGGAAACAAGTTTTAATTCTCGGAAAAGTACCTTTTGTTTTTATTGATGAATTTTGAGTTTAATAATTTTTTGTGTAGCCATGCAATGCTTTCGCAGTTTATTTATTTATTTACATCAGTGATGCACGAATTTCTACTGGGTAATGTTTTCTTTACGTGGAAAAGACAAAACACATTTATACTCATGGGGCGAAGACAAATCCAACAAATCATAGATTATTAATTTTAAAAAAGTTTTGTATAAGGGCCACCCTAAATATTTACCTTAAATAACACTTTTGTAGCCAATGTCATTCTCGGGGCGGAGACAAATCCAAAAAATTTGAGAGCATTAAAATCGGTCCCGCCGTTCTTGAGTTATATAGAGTGTAACTAACCCGACTTTGTTTCATATATTTATAGATAAATACATCAATATCTTAAAAACTAGAGCCAATTCAGTACTTTCATGAATATATTCGTAATCTGAGTACCTGAAATTATAGAAATCCACAGAGACATCCAGACAAAACCACCGTTGACCAGTGTTATCAACTACTTGACACAGGTGAATAACACTTTTTTTTATATCTCAGTAACTATATGACGTAGATGGATAAGATTTGGTACCTACATACATATAATTATTATAGTTTGTAAAAGATTCGTAGTTTAGTTTGATTTGGAAAAAATGTTCAAGGCCACGCCGTCCTATATAAGAAAAGATTTAAATTGATCATATCTCACCAATCATCATATATTATTCAATCCACCCAAAATAAAAACACATATTTTATTTCATTTCTTGAGGCGTAGCAACGTGTGTCGGGCTTTGCTAGTTGAATGTATGCAGGCCTGATACATGTATAATTTTTTTCATTTTCATAAAAACCTAGCTTTTTACCGAGGCGAGGTTTTGACGAGGCGAGGCGAGATATGTGATGGCAAGTTCTCGGCCGAGAGCGAGGCGAGGCGAGACTCAAATTTATAAAACGAGGCGAGAGCGAGAACAACTCGAATCTCGCCTCGCCTTGTTCTCGGTGGAGCACTAATCGTAATTACTTATCGTAATACTAGCTGGACAAGCGGCTTTATCCGCCCACTGCCCGTTGTACAAACCCGCCTATATTTTACGCAGTCAGACAATTGGGTCCATGCAACAAATTTCACAGCTTGTCATAAGTACCAAGAATAGCAACATAAAGATTTTTGCTTTATGGGAAGCGCCTAGACTCATTATCCAACACTCTCCACCTTTAGTAAGTTGCTATGGACAAATAGTTTACATTTACGAATCAAGTTTCAAGATATAGCGTTTAAAGTGTACATGTTGTATAAATGTGCCAAGCCCCGTTGTTTTATACTATCAATATCCTACAATATACTCCATTGCTCCAAATTTCAAAACTCCTACCATAGGTGCCAAGATAGTACAGTTTAAGTGTATTTGTTTTATAGAAGGTCTGGCCGATATCTCTTTCTCAGCGATAATTTCGTGTTTATGGTATGAGTCGTGGCTTTATTTTACGTATCTTATAATAAATACTACATTATCGCCGAGATCGAAATATCGGCCAGACCATTCTTGTTCCCGTCCTCGGTCATTGGAAAAATAATTTTTTAATATCGTCTCGTTATCGTTATTTGGACCAAAATAAGGTGATGCACTACAAAAGCCACATTTAAGTGAGATTTTAGTATGAAGACACCATGAACTGGAAGAAAATATTGAACCGGCCAAACGTATATGCTGATCACCAACTCAGTCGTCAGACCTATGATTTAATTTTATTACTATTTTTAGAAACGCGTACATATAAATGCAAATGTGGTCGTTTGAATACATGCATAAATAATATTTATAAATATGTATAAACAAAATTGTCTTAACTGTTTCCAAAGAAATGTAATTATTCTTTCGATAATTGAAAAAAAAACTAAAAATGTATACAATTTCCATATGGGGTAAGAAGTGCCCCAAACACGGGATTAAGATAATTTAGCCATACACGGTTCTAAGGTTAATTGTCAGCCAATCGATTTTTAATATTTTGTATTGTAGAGAAGAGTCAGACAAAAATTTTAAGGTATGAAACGTGCCAATAGTATTAGTGGTATGGCTGGCAGTTATGATCGAAAATAAGTAAAAAAACCTTATTTTTCCTTTTTTTTTAAACAAATTTCAATTTGGAAGTATTATATCTGGAATTAATTATATGGATTGGAAAAAGTTAGCCCCGCTATCATATAGAAAATTTCATTATAAGAATTTTAAGAATTTTAAGAATGCCTACAGAAAAGTTATAATTTACGAAACTTCAGCATTTTATTATCATCAATGGAAAGACCATCTTTTCTTATAAAGTCATATGACACGTTCATAGCAAAAACCAAAAAGATATTTTGTGCGAGCAAAAGTCCAAAAGAAAAAGTGTCGGCGCAAAAACCTCTCATGCTATTTGTTGCGACGCGTTGAACAGAGTTGCAAGCGACCGATGGTTGCAAGCGAACGTTAAAGGAGTAGATGAAATCATTGAAAGGGGTTGCATGTACAGCATGAATGCTTGCATGTTGTTTGATCGTGATGATGCTTTGTCATGCAGGAATTATGAGAAATGATGGTGGGTTATTAATTACCAGCAAATAATACGAATTTTCTCATTACTTTTATAAATGAGTATTAATTATATATTTATTTATAAAAAACAATACCAACCAAAAATATTTTATAGTGTTAATTAGAATTCATTGCATTAAAAACAAAATAAAAAAGAAAATCTAAGTAATTTTTACTGAATTCTTTGTAATTTTTCATCGGATGTGCGTGAAATCATACTGTAATCCACATGAAATTTTACTTTCAGTATTTCAGTAAATTTTAAGGTGTGTCACAATATAAATTACTGAGAGGTATGTAAAAATTACTGTAAATTCAGTAAAAATGGATGGAATGGAACAGATGGTTCAGTACAATTTACTGGAAAAAACTGGAAAATTTACCGGAACTACAAGCAATTTTTACAGTTTTAGTTTTTTTATGTAGGGCGATGGCACTAGTAGTCGGCCACTTAACTTTTTTTTTAAGTTCAAATGGCTACAAAAAATCGGTTATTAAGGTTATTTATAAAGTATTGTGTGCTTCTGCCTGATTTATGTAGTTTTGAAAAATACCATTTTTATTTAGGTAATTTACTAACTTATGCGTTTTTTTCGTTGAAAAATGAGAAAAAACGTGATTCTTGAGTAGTCGGCCACCTCTTCTCCTAAGGTATGCCAAAAAAGCTCTAGTAGTCGACCACAACTTCTGGTACCATATTTTTATATGCTTCTCTAAATTCAATATATTCTGTTCCTGTTTAGGGAGTAGTACGATCAGCAGAAAGAATGGCTTCTGGGCTGATAGATGAATTCTAGTTTATTGATAGATTCTGTTGTTGGTGGTATACTGTATGGTAAAGTGGGGCACATTCATTATTGGGGCACCTTCGTCAAGACCCATTTCGATATGACGCACTCTGATTTTAGAACTATTTATCAAGCTGATCTGCTGCTACTACATGTTGATAGAGCATTGTATTCCTAAATCTTAGTCATTGAGAAAAAATTTCTCACAATTTTTCTTTTCTTACGAAAAAAAAACATATTTATTGCTTTTTACAATCTAAAAAAAAAAAATTCCATTAATAACATATCAATATACATACATGTTAAAATATGAATAGAAAAATATGTACTAATAAGATGTTATCTTTGACTTCTCCAAAATTATATACCAAACACCGTATTGACAGTAAAGGCAAGCGCGCATTTGTTTTTTAAAAACATCCATGGTCTGACTGGATTCACCAAACGTAGTCGGTAAAAGCCTGCACTGGACCGTCATCATTTATTTTCAAGTTGTAATAATTTTGTATATTTTTTAGATGTACTATATATTTTTCAATTGGATTGACGACCCCTGTTTTATGTTGCCTACCTATTTTAGAAAATATTGATTTAAAAAATGGTGCAAGATAAAGAGATTATCATGTTTTCCAACACAGTGAGTGTGGTTTTCAGACTATTATCAATCGAGGAATTCCAATTCGTGATTATTCTTCTTTTTCATTTTTTATCGTATAAAAAAATTTAAAATTGATTTTAAGAATTTACGGGCCCCTACGAAGAACTGCGGGCCCGGGGGGAATCCACACGTTACCCCCGTTTCAGCATGGCACAAATATGCAATATGACATAATAATTCGAATACTAACATTTTCGATTTATTTTGACGTTTTTTATCAAAAAACATCGTCAAATCGTGGTGCCACGGAAATCGTAATCGTGCCATAATTGGTGCCAAAGGAACTGAAAAGCAAGTTATCGTACATTCATATTTATGCAATTCACAGTTCATTGCAAATTGGGCTGGTGAATTTACAATGTTGTAGTTTTACAATATTTTACGAGGTTGTAACTTGTGGTGTTATTGTTTCAAATATAAATGCTGATTACAACTAGTCGATAAATTTGAACATGCCTTTAAGCATGTTTTTGAAAGTTGTATTTGTTTTCAATTTTGGTGTGAGAATGGTATGGGAAAAGAGAGTGATAAAAACACAATCTTATTTTATTTTATATTTATTTTAAATAAAAATAATATTTTAAATAAAAATAAAAATATAAATAAAAAATAAAAATAATATATAAAAATCTTGTGTCACGGTCTTTGTCCGATGTAAACTGTGGAACTATTCAACCAATTTTTATGCAATTTGGCTTATGTCTGTAATTTGGTCTAACTTAGGGCATAGGACAGTTTTTATTTCAATTAAGTGCATATTTAGGGTGACCCTCATAGTTTTTATTTCGATTAAGTGCATATTTAGGGTGGCTCTTATACAAAAATATTTTAAAAATAAAATTTTCACAAGGACCACTTAATTCAATTCGCATGGAATTTACACCACGTGTCTTTTACATTAAGAGTCATAGCTTAGGCTACAAAACTTTCGCTAAGGGTGCATATTTAGGGTGGCCCTTATGCAAACATATTTGTAAAATGGCATTTGCACAGAGACCGGTCAATCAATTCACATGGAACGTACACCACGTGCCTTTTATATTAAAAGGGATGGCTTAGGCTACAAAACTTGCTCGATTACATGGAATTTACACCACGTGTCTTTTATATTAAGTGGAATAGCAAAAGCTATAAAACTTTAATTTAGGGTGGCCTTCATTTAAAAATATTTTTAAGATAGTATTTGCACAAAGTAAAATAGCTTAGGCTATAACAATTTTATTTTAGATGCATATTTAGGGTGGCCCTCATACAAACATATTTTAAAACAGCTTTAGCACAAAGACCATTTGTTCGATTCATTTGGAATTTTTTTTTTTAGGGTGGTCCTCATGCAAAAATATTTTTAAAATATAATTTTCACGAAGACCGGCCAATCGATTCACACCAAATTTTCACCATGTAGCTTTCATATTAAAAGGCATGGCATGGCTATTAAACTTTTATTTAGGGCGTCCCTCATACAAACATATTTTTAAAATAGCATTTTCACAAAGACCACTTACTTGATTCACATGCAATTTACACCACGTGTCTTTTATATTAAGTGGAAAAGCTTAAGCTATAAAACTTTTATGTAGGGTCCATATTTAGGGTAGCCCTCATACAAACATAGAATATTATTTTCTCGAAGACCGCTTAATCGATTCCCATGGAATTTACACAATGTAGCTGTTATATTTAGAGGCACATACTTATACAAAAGTATTTTTTGAACAGAATTTTAACGAAGATTTCATAATTATTTTTTAAATGTTTCTTATGGTTTAGAAAAATGGGCATTAACACGCCCTACAAAATCAACCTTTTTATATCTCATCAAGTACTGGACGCAGATGAATGGGACTTGATATAAAATGTACGGGCAAAAGTTTAAGTTTCACTGGAAAAATGTGCTATTTCGTTTATACATCGCTTGAGTTCATGCAACATCTGGAAAACCTACCGAAAAAGGCAGGAGAAATTCTGCCGGGACAGCTAGTTTACTATAAATACAAAGAACAATTGTTGACTTGTTTTTCATATAAAATTGATATTATTTATTTGCATAAAAACACCACAAATTTAAACAAAAAGTAGTACATTAACTCCCAATGCAGATATTTATGCCTCAGATTACCCAAAATCCATAACATCTTAACATAATTTTGTTTAAAATTTATTTGGCTATTAAAATCAAGTATAAAAAATATTTTTTGATTTTTTGAAGTATTTTGATTATAAATTTTGTTTGATAGTAATCGATTTGAGTGTCGATTGTTAAAAAAATGGAACAATATTTTTTAGTTTTAAAAACCAAAGTAATAAAAAGCAAAGAAGGCACAGTGCAAACTTTGAATTATGAGACATGCCAAAAATCTTTGCTGCCTCTAGTTTTTATTTTGTGGCGAAAATTATTATAGTGCGGAAAGCAGCATTACATTTTTCAAGGACATTTCGTACCACTTAAGTTGTTTTCCAAGTGATAGTTTAGATAAGACTGATAATGGAAATCAACGCCAGTTACCAAAATCCCAGTGTTTCTGGTTGTGAGAGACCGACGCACAGTGGCTCCTTTTTCAAAAAGTGATTGCTAAAATCAAATTTTCGATTTCTGATTTTCGAAACTTTTTTTTTTTATTTGACAGATAATTGACCAAAGGTTCTTAAACCCAAAACCTTTTTTTATTTATGACAAGTATTTTGGTTTTTATGGGTGCTCAAAGTTGGATAACTTTTTATCGTTCATTAAAATAGCATTTTTTTAATTTGATGAAACTTATAGAACTTTTTGATTATGTAGCTATATGTAGCTGGATGATTGCTGAAAGCTGGGAGTCCGCAGAGAGAAGCCTAGTAGCCAAATCATATGAAAATTCTTGTAAAAATTGTAAACTTCGAACAAGTTCGAACAAGTTTACAATTTTTAAAGACCGAAATGAAATAGAAAGTAAGCGTTAGGTACTACAGTAATCCCCGCTTATAAGCATTTCTGAAAATGATTGATTTTTGGTGCATATAAGCGTGAAATGCATTTAGAAAAACTCGTTTATATGCATGAAAAGTGCATATATAAAAATTCGGCTATATCTACCAAATATGCTTATATAAAATCGTAGTTTCATTTATGCTGTTACTTAACGCCAACTAACTAGAACCCTACAAAAATATTTTTAAAGGCAAAAAGCTGTGAAAATAAACATTTGATATTTTATGAATATGTAATCCAGTAAAAAAATAAAAAACAAATCAAAAATATATATTGTATATACACCCATCCCTCGATTTACGCGGTAGATAGGTTTTTGAGAAAACCGCGTAATTCAAAACCGCGTAAATCGAGACAAGAAGTCCATACAAATTGAGTAGATTGGTTTTCAGAATTTAAAAATCGCGTAAATCGAGCAATAGAACTTAAAGAAAATAGCATAATTGGTAAAAAAAAACCGCGTAAACTGAACCCATAATGTGCATATGTACGTACCTACCTAATGAAAAATTGGAGATTATATAAAAAATAATAATTAGATTTTATGGAATTAATTTTTATTTTTTAAATTCAATCACATATCCAAAGTATTAATTATAAAAAGTAAGAAAATTAAATAAAAAAGTAACATGAAAGTAAAACCAAAATATTTCCAAAAAAAATTATGTTGACCATGGTGTAATAACAAAGGTGAAGTATTTAAGGACAGCCATAAGTGTTGAAGCCATTTTAAGAGCGTGAGAGTATTCGCTGACTTGCTTTAACTTTGACATTATAACATTTCAATTGCCCCTTCAACAAAGTTAAACGCTTTGATAAATTGCAGAGCTTAAGCATAAAGTTCTAGAAAACTTTCTGAACGATAAGCTGCTAATGTTGCGCAAAATACTTTAATTGTGACAAATTTGGTCGCTGTTGTTGTTATTCAATATTAGAAAAGACTTATTAGTGTCAGATTGAAACCCGATGTACGATTTAGCATAATTATTTATTCGCAATAGAATTCTGAAAAGCTTAACACAAATACCACTTAGTAAAAAGTTGCTTCAAACGCTTCAAAAATGTAGGAGTTTCTAAACGGAACCAATAATGAAAACAACTATATGTCAAAAATAAACGAAACACAGTAAAGTCGAATTGGTGATAAATGTCAATGTGAGTTTATTACTGGCCAATATCCAGAAAATGATGAGAGAAGTGTCCTAATTACTCCACCTTTGTTATTACACCATGACTCCACCTTTGTCTTTACACCATGATGTTTACTACATATATACGAAACTTCGTCATATTATTTATGTCCACGTGTTTTTAACTGAAAAAAATGTCTTATACGTGCTTTTAGCTGAAAAAAAAATTTTGTCAATTAAAATTTTGAAACCGCGTTATTTTAAAACCGCGCAAAAGAAGTACCGCGTAAATCGAGGCATGGGTGTATAGTACATACATATGTATGTTATACAGAGTTCATGTGATCATGTAGAATCTACATATATAGAATTGCAAAATTGTGGATTGAATATGACTGCAGCTCTTAAAAATATGTTCTTCAATGTCATCAAGTTCGTCAATAAACTTATTTATTGGCAAAAGAAACTTTCGAAGCGTGTCTAATGAGGCCAAAGCTGCACTCAATGAAGAAATTGGATCTATTTCAGCTGCAATGTCTGTTTCTTCATCATCCACTGTTTTATCATCCGATTGCAAAATATGGGCAACAATTTCAGTTTCATTTAACTCTTCCCAGCATGGCAAGCTACTGTCAAGCACATTTGACATTACAATAGGAATGACAAGATTGTTTGTTATCAATATTTTTTTGACATGAAAAAAAAAA
Organism: Meiosimyza platycephala; assembly: GCA_963662105.1. Classification (NCBI taxonomy): domain Eukaryota; kingdom Metazoa; phylum Arthropoda; class Insecta; order Diptera; family Lauxaniidae; genus Meiosimyza; species Meiosimyza platycephala. The sequence goes on from OY759212.1 coordinate 3,912,931, forward strand.
CTAAAATTTTTTCCCAGTCTTGCATATAAGCGTGAATGGAGGAATAAATTGGAAATTTTTTGGGGCTTATATCCGAGAAATGCATATAAGCGTGTGCATATAAAGGAGAAAAATGTTAACAAATCTAAATGGACAAATGAAATTGCACAAGTTTTGATGCATATAAGCGAGAAATGCTTATAAGCGGCGTGAATATAAGCGGGGATTACTGTACATATTATTAAATAATATACTGTTATTCTTTTTTGTATACATACATACATAATAGTGTGGTTCACAGCTATATGGAAAATTTTTTTGTCGTTATTTTTCTATCTCCACAAGCTTGCCCTCGTTCCTTTAACCAAAATATGCAAGTATACAAAAAAATTAGCTATTTCGGCCCATATTTAGAGGTCGCTACGATTTGCGACTTTTATGTGTGGCCCTTTTCAGAGAGAAGACAATATGAAGTACAGTATGGCGGGAATAGAGACGTGTTTAGAGAAGAAAGAAGAACGGAAGCGAAAGAGAGAATCGGAATATGAGGTAAGAAAACTGCGAAATATTGAAAAGCAAAAAGCTAGTGAAGAAGTTGTGTGCTCCATTGTTGCGGAAATGGGGTCAGATGTTGAAAGTGAGTCAGAACATTTCTCGTGTGATGACTTTCAAACTCCTACAACTTCCATCGCTCTGAAAAAGATAATCGCAAATCTGTCCTTTCCAAGGATGCTATTGCAGCCATTGACCACATAAATCTTTCTGATAGAAAAGCGATGTTTGTTGTTGGAGCTCAAGCTATGCTTTGACACTACAACTTCCAACACAGGATTAAATTTAGGTGCATGTGCTTTAATTGAAAAAGGCCTTAATAAAGAGCTGATATGGATTGCTTGCCGTCATCACGTGTTTGAATTCATGCTCTCTAAAGTTTTTAAAAATCGCTTGGACCTAGCGGAGGACCCGACATCCAATAATTTAAGCGCTTTCAAAAACAATCGCCGGAAATCGGTAAAGAGAAATTCAAAGTGGGTGACGGTATACTATTTAATACCAATGACTTGCTTGAGCATCGACAGGAAATGTATGAATACTAAACCGATGCCATAAAAAGCCAACAGACGAGAGATGACTACCGCGAACTGTTAACGCTTTGTCGATGCTTCCTGGGAGGTGCAAATAAAGTAGATGTTCGATTTCGTACGCATTTCATCAAGCTCGTTAAATGGCAAAGGCAATTTACTGCTTAAAAATACATATGTTTGAAAATCAGGTAATTCTTACTGCACGCGAGAGAAAATCAATTACAGAAATAAGTTTATTTGTAAGTCTTGTGTGTGGTCGCAATTGGAATGAAGCTCCGATAGCAATAAGGGTTCCTGTTAATGATGCTAATCTTCTTGAACTACTCAAATTCTATCCCAATGAAAAGATTGCTACAGCTGCAGTAAAAGTATTTCATCGTCATCTTTGGTATTTTTCTGAACATATGATCGGGCTTGATTGATTCGCGAGTAACATTTGAATCCAAAAGGAAAATGGTCGAAAATCTCCAGTTACTACCAAAAGCAAACGCCTTCAAGAGGCTTGACGGTAAAAATTTTAACGAACGGAACTCCCTTGAGTCCTTTGTTGACAAACGCACAACTTGTTTCTTTTATTTACTAATCGATGATGGGCAAGACAAGTTACTGTCATTTCATATTAAGGATCCCAACGGATGGAAAAATGACAAAGTTTACATTGAGATGAAAAAAAAGTAAAACTTTTAAAAGTTTTAAACGATTGTGCAGAGCGAGGGGTTGCTTTGGCTAGCCAATTCAACTCTTCTATTACAAAAAATGAAGAACATAAACAGTATCTGCTTCGGGTAGTTGATTTACATAGAAAGACATTTCCCATGGTTTCTAAGGCCAATGTTACAATATAAAATTTTGTACATACATACATATGTGTACATAATAAATATATGAGTATAACAAGTATCCATTTAAATATTTTTCAATAAGTTTAAATTTTATGTAACTTACAATAAAATCTATGTATACAAAATTACATTTGAGTATAATTGCTAGATCGATAAATCGTAGCGACCTCTAAATACCGTTCAATTCGGCTCAAATTTGGGAGAGATATTAAGTATCATGATTGGAATAAGGGCAGCCTTGTGGAGAATATAAATTTTAAACTTTTAAAAAATGGACCACCCTAATACATAAACACAAAAAAAGTAATGTGAAATAAATAAAAATTATTTATAATGAAACCCAAATGTTTTTCTTCATTTCTAACTTATAATTTACATACATTTTTCTATGCATACCCGGGTATGTTGGCTGTAGATAGAAGGGGTAAATCTCAAAAACTGTAAATTCGGTCCCCAATGATGAATTTTTTTTTTCAAATATGATAGAAAACAATATTTTAGGAGGCTACCCAAAATTTCAAGTTGATACGGCATTCAGAACTCAAAATAGGGTCATTTCGCCTGATCGCGTCCATTTAGTGCAGTTGGCAAGTTTGACGGCGATAGTAAAAATATTCCAGCACTAATTTCTATGAACAATTTATGTAATGTGTTCATTATATAGTCTATTTTAAATAGAAAAACTTCAGAATTAGGCGTTTTACCCAGTTTGCGTCCACAAAATCCAAATTGCGTCCATCCGTGGACCATTTAGCGTCCACCAGCTTAGAAAAGGAATATAGGGGTGATATTTTTAAGAATTTGTAAAGAAAGATTGTATTTTAACAAATTCTTTATTTAAGAATATAAATATTAAATATCAACATTATTATCATTAAAAACATCACTTTAAAAAAATAAAAATAATTCTTCTCAACATTGACTGAACTTAAAATTAGGTAAGAAATAATGATTACACCTTTAAGAATAAAAAGTAATCAGTTCTGTTAATTTTACCCTAAAATCAAAAGGTATATTATTACTGCTAAAGATCAACCTTGGTTAATAATAAGTTACCTGTGTGCATATAAAGGAGAAAAGTGTTAACAAATCTAAATGGAGAAATGAAATTGCACAAGTTTTGATGCATATAAGCGAGAAATGCTTATAAACGGCGTGCATATAAGCGGGGATTACTGTATTTGGATTTTATTTGAACAGAGAAAATTTCTTCTTACCGTACAATTTGCTGGTTAATTTTATAGTGAATTTAGTTTTTGCTCGTAACATACAAAGTAGCTTTAAATATGTTATTAAACAACAAATATGCAAATTACAAAATGAAATCTTAAATAAACGGATAATGGATAATAATTAGCGAGTATTAATATTATATTAATCCTAAAACTAGACTACGACTATGTTTGACATAAACATTGCCGCCCGCCTTGCAGTAGGTACGGCTGCAAGAAAAAAAGGAAAAATTCATTTACAGATAATTTAAATACAGATTTTTCTTTTTAAAAATAAAGCTTAAATATTATTTCAAAATTTATATATGAGTTCAAATAAAACTTAAAATACGAAAAACTTAAGTAATACGTTTGCATTTATAAATTATAGTTCAGTACTTCATTGAATATTAATTATTTGTGGAAGGGAAATTGATATAAATGTAAGTTTTTTATGCCGCGATGTTTCCTGAAAGGATCCATCCAAAAACAGTGTTTTGTGCGACTGGAAGGCCAGTGTTGCTAGGAATGACCCCAGTTAGAATAATTTTTTGATACAAGTCTGCACCCAAAACTAAAGCGATCGGAGATGATTCATGGAAATTTGGGTCAGCGAGTAGCAAATTTGAAAAATTATTTTTTGATGTGGAACACTGACTGGGGTTTTCATATTAATACGGTTATCGACACGCATAATAGCTTCTATTTTAACATTTCGATCCGAACGCGCACGAATTGTTACAGCACAAACTTTACCGTTTCCAATAGTGGAAATTGGAATTTTAAGCTGTTGTACCAGCTTTATTGAAATTCTGCTTGCAGGAGCGCAAGAGTCAATCAAAGTCCTGGCCACATGCAAACTTCCATTACATTGCAACTGAACTAAAGCCGTAGGCAACAAGGTCACAACATGTTGTCGCAGTATTGAATTAACGGTTGGAGCCTCGTTAAGGCGTGGGGTTATTATACCATTGGAATGGTCTCTTAGGCGCTCATGCATATGCAGTAGAGTATGGTACTTTTCATGGCAGTAATGACATCCTGTCTTGCTGAAACATTTTGATCTCTTTGAGTGCTGATGTGCCAAGCAGTTCGGGCAGTATTTGTGTATTAGTACCGCTCTCATCCTCTTCTCAGTGTTCATTGCCAAAAATTTCGGACAAAATCGTAATGCATGATTGCGCCTACAAACTCGACAATGGAAAACTCTAAATTTATAAGTTTGCATGTTGGCAACGGTGCCGTTGTTTTTGTTGTAACGAGAATTCATAATATTGCTACATTAGGAAAAGATAAAATAGATTGAACCAACTTTTATATATATCGCATTTAATATTATTTTCCGGGAAGAACTACTAATTTTACAACTGGACGCGTAATAACACACCGGATATTGCGAATATCTGCTACGCACACGCGCTTGTCGTTGCCGAAGTAAACCTTTACTTTCTTCACGCACGACAACTAAAGTGTTGACTTCGATATTTAATTGTGGATTTTTCCATTTCTTACGTTTGTGGAGTTCCTTTAAATATTAATTTTTCCACTGTGAACAAAGAATTTGTTGTAGAGCTTTAACTCTTTGCCAACGATTGATAATAGAGATTGCCTGTTCTGGAATTTTAGGCTCACTTGGGGCCAACAGAGGACCTGCAATGAGAAAATAGCCAGGAGTCAGAGCCGAGGGATCGTCAAGATTTTCTGACATTGGCGATATTGGACGGGAATTGAGGCATGCTTCTATTTTGGATAATAGAGTAGAGAACTCTTCAAAAGTATACCGGAAGGAACCGGCGACTTTCCGAAAATGAGTTTTGAAACTCTTTACACCGGTTTCCCACAAACCACCCATGTGAGGAGAGCCTGGTGGAATAAAGTTCCAGGATATATTTTGATGAGCGAAATTGGAGCATATGTTTGATCCTAAGCTTTTGAGGAAATCGCGAGCCAACTCTTTGGAAGCACCAACGAAGTTTTTTCCGTTATCGGAGTATAAGTGAGTTGGACAGCCGCGCCTAGCCACGAATCGATTAAAAGCTGCTAAGAATGTTGGAGTGGAAAGAGTACTGGTGGCTTCCAAATGTATTACCTTTGTAGAAAAGCACACAAACACACAAACGTACCCTTTTTTTATCAGACAAGCTCTGCCGGTGTAATTTTTAATCTCAAATGGACCGGCAAAGTCTAACCCAGTATGAGCAAATGGACGGCTTAAAACAGTACGCTCCGGCGTTAGCACACCCATCATCTGCGTTCTTATCTTTTGCTTGTAGAGAACACATGTTTTGCAGTTATTGATGGTTGTCTTAATAAGATTTTTTACTTTCGGAATCCAAAACTGTAGACGAACTAGTCGTAACATCAGCTGGTTTCCACCGTGAAGGGAAATTTCATGAGTGAACTTAACCATTAGCCTTGAAAATTGACAGTTATAGGGAAGTATTATAGGATATCGCTCGTCATATTGCATCATTGGAGACGCCACAAGACGGCCACATACCCTAAGCACATTATTTTCATCTAAAATAGGATTAAGATTTAGCAAACTGCTGGACGATGAAATATTTTCTTTTCGCGAAAGTGCCTGATACTCATTGGGATAGGCAACCTTTTGGCTCAAAATGATTAGACGAGTTTTAATGGCCATAACCTCGCCATGTGTTATCTTTTGAGAAGTGTATACATATGAAGAGCGATGCACAGGATGTGCACGATTGAAAAAACGAAAAATGTATGCCACTACACGGATAGCTTTTGAAAAATTGGAAAACCGTTCAAGGAAATCTTCATGACTTTTGAAAAAAGTAAAATGCGATTGTGTAGGTTTCGTTTCTAGCTGAGTTTCAAGATTTTGTGTTAAATTAGAAGTAGGTCAGGTTAAAGCCACTCAGGCCCACACCACCACAAATCATGATTTAATAAATCTTGAGGTTGCACGCCACGGCTTGCTAAATCTGCTGGATTACTTTCTGAATTTACGTGAAACCAATTAGAAATTTTAATACTTTGCGTGATTTTTGGCACACAATTTGCAACAAATGTTTTTCATTGGCATGGTGGCTTTTGCAGCCAAGCCAGGACAATGGTGGAATCTGTCCAGCAAAATAACTGCGAATTGGAAATATTTAGCTATGGTATAATGGATTCGACCATGTTGGCTAACAGGACAGCGCCGCATAGTTCCAGTCGTGGAATGGAAATGGTTTTTACTGGTGCAACTTTTATTTTTGCAGCCAGTAAATGCGTACTAATGGAACCCGATTTTGATAAAACGCGAACATACAAGCATGCAGCATATGCCTTTTCCGAGGCATCGCAGAATGCATGAAATTGGATTGGAAAGCTAGCAAGAAAATTCTGCCAAGAATGCATGATTTTTTCAGGTAATTTTTCATCCCAGCCAACCCTTGTGTATCCATATACTTTGCATCAAAATCTTTGCTAGGACAATGCATGGAGCAAGTCAGCCAGCAGGATCAAAAAGTTTGGAAATCTGAGAAAGAACTCAGATTTTTGATCAAGCGGCTTTGCTGTAAAGTAAAAATGGTCAGAATGGGCGTTCCAACACACACTTAATGTTTTTGCATTGCTACTTGCATCCAATTCTAAAAATTCTTCATTGAAAAGATGGTCTCGCGGAAGATCATGCAAAATGCTTTTGGAATTGGAGGTCCACTTTCGTAAAGGGAACCCCGCAGACTTGAGGGCAGCGATGAGTTCATCACGCGCTCTTATTGCTTCAGAAATGCTGTGACTACCAGCTAATGCGTCATCAACATACATTGAAGTGCGTAGGATACTGCTAGCACGAGGTAAGGATTTCTCTACATCCTTTGCTAGTTGAAGTAGCGTACGAATCGCTAAATAAGGAGCACAGTTGACGCCGAATGTCACTGTTTTTAGTTCATAATCACTAATCTCCTTATTAAATGAGTCCCGATATAGAATTCGTTGAAAAGAAGTTTGCTCAGGGTTAACGAGAATTTGGCGATACATTTTCTGTATATCACAATTAAAAACGAATTGATAAAATCGCCACTTTAAAATAGGCAAGTTCAGATCTGCTTGTAACACCGGACCGGTATACAAAATGTCATTTAGACTTATCCCACTTGACGATGGACAAGATGCATTAAATACCACACGCACTTTCGTGGACGCACTGTCCGGCTTAATTATTGCATGATGTGGTAAGTAGTAATTTGGAGATGACCATATTTTTGGAGAAATGTTGTCCCTGTGACCCAAGTCTAAGTATTCGCGCACCACGTTGTCGTATTCGCTTTTTAAATCAATGTTTTTGCACAAACGTGCTTCATTTCTAAGAAACTGTGCGAATGCTATTGAACGCGATTGACCGAGCTGTAATTTCATAGGAGATTCTTCCTTAAAAGGAAGTGATACAATGTATCTGCCGTCTTAATTTCTTTTCGTTGATTTCACATACAAATCTTCACAAAAACGGTCAGAATTGACAATGAATGGCGTTTGGGGAAGGTCTTCCACCTCCCAAAAACGAGAAATTTCTTTGTCAAGAGAAACTTCATTGAAATTCACCGTATAAGTAACAGAGCAAGAATTTACTTTGCTTGTTACAGGACCAGTAAGAATCCATCCGAAAATGGTTTCTTGAGCGAGAAGTGGTGGTTCCCAGATGATTGATATTCACGATAGCTGTGCCTAGTAGTACACGCTTTGTACTGGATGCAAAGCATGTTTGCACATTATTAGAGGAGCTATCGTTTTCAGTGGACAGTATTTGTGAAACGTGTGCTCGCTGCACTGCAGAACCCTTGTTATGGCTTATCCCGGTTGATGTTGAAGGTAACGATGGATGACTAGAATTAGTAAATTCACGGTGCAAAAGAGTGTGATGTCTCTTATGACACGAGAAGCAATTGTGAAGGCTCTTGCAGTCTCTTACTGAATGAGCGCGTGCAAAGCAATTTATGCATAAGCTTAACTTTTTAACGCATGATAACCGATCATCAGGATTCATTTTCAAAAGTTAGGGCATTGACGTAATGTATGTTGCTCTTTTGGACAAAGCTTACATTGTAGAATGGAAGAACTTGCATTGTATGCGTTAACTTTTTTGGAAAGCACACGATTTTTTGAATTTGAAATGGATTTGGAAGAATTAGATTGATGTGAATTGGAAGATTTGATATCGCAAACCGTTTCAAGGGTTTGGTATCTACTAGTTAAAAATTAATCTAACTCTTTCCAAGTTAGAATCTCTGTTTAGTTTTGCAGGGATTGCTCCCACTGAGCCAAAGTAGCATCAGGAACACGAGTGGAGCATAGATATATGAATATTGAGTCCCAATTCTCAATTTTTATACGATATAATTGAAGAGCGGAGATACAACTATTTATATCTCGCTGTAATTTTTTAATGGAGCTACCACATTCGCTACTAATTGAGGATAAATTGAACAAAATGCGAAGCTGTGAGTTTACAAGGATTCTTTTATTTTCGAAACGATCCTTCAAATTTGCCCACGCCAAGGCAAATCCCTCATTTGTTAATGGAGATTTCTTCACGATATCTCGTGCTTCCCCCCGGGTCTTCGCATTTAAATGGAACAATTTTTCTACGTTACTCAACCTATTATTGTTTACGTAGATTGCCGTAAACAGGTCACGGAATGACGGCCATGTTAAATAGTCGCCAGTGAAAACATCGATTTCACATGGCGATACACGGAAGCTATGGCCTGCTGATTCTGAGTTTCTTTGACTGATTTCTGCTGATATTGGAACTTCTGGAAAAGCTAATTGTTGTATAAGTTCGCCTATCTTGGATAAACATCGCACGTATGTCTGATAGGAGGTCCTGTAACGGGACTTAAGGGTTTCGACATTTACCTCCGGTTCCTTGCCTTTTCCACCACTCGTGGAGGCATCGAGCGTATCCAAGCATCCTTCATATGCTGTCTTGACTTTTTCCCAAATTGATCGGACTTCTTCGCGATGAACTTCCAATGAATGTTTGGTGTAGCTTTCCTGCGTTAAATCCGCAAAAGCAGCGTCAAATTCAATGAGGTTGTCAGTCACGCGAATAAAAGTGTCAAGTGTGGTGAGTTTTAGACCGCCGAAATTCGAAGAAAGAGAGCTTGATGAAAATCTGATGTGGGATTTCAATCGCTTGGAAATCTTGCTCTGTGGACTTTTTCTCCGGTTCGTATTGGACCAATGTTAATTTGATGAAACTTGTAGAACTTTTTGATTATGTAGCTATATGTAGCTGGATGATTGCTGAAAGCTGGGAGTCCGCAGAGAGAAGCCTAGTAGCCAAATTATATGAAAATTCTTGTAAAAATTGTAAACTTCGAACAAGTTTACAATTTTTAAAGACCGAAATGAAATAGAAAGTAAGCGTTAGGTACTATTTGGATTTTATTTGGACAGAGAAAATTTCTTCTTACCGTACAATTTGCTGGTTAATTTTATAGTGAATTTAGTTTTTGCTCGTAACATACAAAGTAGCTTTAAATATGTTATTAAACAACAAATATGCAAATTACTAAGTGAAATCTTAAATAAACGGATAATGGATAATAAGTAACGAGTAATGTTTTCAAATACTAATCCTAAAACTAGACTGCAACTATGTTTGAAATAAACAGCAATATTAAAAATGGAAAATTTCAAGAGTTTGAAAAAACATGGGAATTTAAAGTATACTCTCTGAATTTAAAATAAATAATTTCTACAAGATGTAGAAAAAAAATTTTAGTTAGTAATTTTCATGAATTTTTTAAAAAAGGTTGTTTTTAGCATAGTTTTTCAAATTTACCTTGGCCTATAATCCACAAATCAATGTCAATCAAGGATTGGTTTTTATCAAAAGGGAGATTATAGTTAACATATCTGCCAACAAAAATCATATAGGTCTTACCTGCATAAATTTGCCCATTTAGAAGTTATCTACTATTATTAAACGAGCTAAAATTGTATGTATATATATATATATATATATATATATATATTTTCAGACTTTATTTCCAAAACGGGTGCAGCGATTTTGATGAAACTTGGGGGTTAGGTACATATGTGAACAAAATTAGGATTGGGCTGGGTTTTAACTTATCAAAGGCTCCTGGAGGGGCGTGGCACAGCCCTAAACTTTTATTTTCATAACGTCATATCTTGAAAACTATTCAAGATATTGTGATGAAATTTGGTACACAGATGCAGATCATAAATGTCTTAAATTTTGCCAAAAGTGGGCGGAATCGGAAAATTGGGCGTGGCACTTTTCAATAATTGAAAATTTTGATTCAATATTACTCAAAAACGGCAATGAGGATTTTCATAAAAATTTTATAGATAATACCACTAAGAGCAGTCATCATAACATGCTATGTCACTATACTGGCAAAATTCGTTTAAGGGCGTGGCACAGCCCACAATATTTATAAACATTATAATAAGAGAATTAACAACACAATCGTTCTGAAATTTCATATGGTGGATATACTTGCTATAAGGTACCTCAAGACGAAAAATGGGTGTAATAGTACCAGTGGGCGTGGCACCTCCCATACAAGCAAAACAGGTTAAATGTTATATTTATTGTACTATGAGAGTAATCTTCTTAAAATTTGGTGAGGAGTTGTCGGTTACTATAAGCTTTGAAATTAAATGCATTTCGACGGGATTGCTTCAGTGGGCGTGGCACCTCCCATACAAACAAAAACCGTTAAATTTTATATTAAGTGTACTATGGGAGTAATCTCATTAAAATTTGGTACAGAGATGTCGGTTACCAAAAATTTTTAAGTTAAATGGATTTCGACGAGATTTCGTTAGTGGGCGTGGCACGTCCCATATATACGAAAATCGTTGAATGTTGTATTTAGTGCACTATGGGAGGTATTTTCTTTAAATTTGGTGTAGAGGTGTCGATTACTATAAGCTTTGAAATTATATGGATTTCAACGGGATTGCGTAAGTGGGCGTGGCACCTCCCATACGTACGAAAAACGTTAAATGTTATTTAGTGTACTATGGGATTATTTTTTTTAAATTTTTTGTTCCAATCGATAGAGAAAGCACGAAAAATAAAAAAAATTTTTTGTTCCAATAGACTTTTAATTACAGTGGTGTAGTGTTAATATTGTAGTGGTCATTTTTAATATTTGATCACTTAGTGCGTCCTGAGCGATTTGCGGAATTTGTTGCTGAAAGGATATTTTCCTTGTCCTTTGGAGTATCCCGGAAGTAGTCACTCCATAAGTGACTACTTATCGAGGCGGTTCACTCCGAGTCACTTTGGGTCACTTGGAGTCACCGAGGTGAGTGAAAATCGCAATTTTGTGGTTTGCGTGCGATTTTGGTAGAATTGGTCTATAACACCTATAGGCCACGTTGGTGCAAACTCTTATCGCACCTAATTATGTTTTGCGATGCGTGCGATTTTTTGGATATTATTGCTGTAAGGATATTTTCCTTGTCCTTTGGAGTATCCAGGAAGTAGTCACTCCATAAGTGACTACTTATCGAGGCGGTTCACTCCGAGTCACTTTGGGTCACTTGGAGTCACCGAGGTGCGTGGAAATCGCAATTTTGTGGTTTGCGTGCGATTTTTGTAGAATTGGTCTATAACACCTATGGGCCACGTTGGTACAAACTCTTAGCGCATCTAATTATGTCTTGCGGTGCGTGCGATTTTTTGATTTTATTACTGTAAGGATATTTTCCTTGTTCTTTGGAGTATCCCGGAAGTAGTCACTCCATAAGTGACTACTTATCGAGGCGGTTCACTCCGAGTCACTTTGGGTCACTTGGAGTCACCGAGATGAGAGAAAATCGCAATTTTGTGGTTTGCGTGCAATTTTTGTAGAATTGGTCTATAACACCTATAGGCCACGTTGGTGCAAACTCTTATCGCACCTAATTATGTTTTGCGATGCGTGCGATTTTTTGGATATTATTGCTGTAAGGATATTTTCCTTGTTCTTTGGAGTATCCCGGAAGTAGTCACTCCATAAGTGTCTACTTATCGAGGCGGTTCACTCCGAGTCACTTTGGGTCACTTGGAGTCACAGAGGTGAGTGAAAGTCGCGATTTTGATGTTTGCGTGCGATTTTTGTAGAATTGGTCTATAACACCTATGGGCCACGTTGGTACAAACTCTTAGCGCATCTAATTATGTTTTGCGGTGCGTGCGATTTTTTGATTTTATTACTGTAAGGATATTTTCCTTGTTCTTCGGCTTATCCCGGAGGTAATCACTCCATAAGTGACTACTCATCGAGGTGGTTCAGCCCGAGTCACTTTGGGTCACTTGGAGTCACCGAGATGAGTGAAAATCGCGATATTGCGGTTTGCGTGCGATTTTTGTAGAATTGCTCTATAACACCTATTGGCCACGTTGGTGTAAAAACTTTGCACACCTAATAACGTTTTGCGGTGCGTGCGATTTTTTGGATTTTATTGCTGAAGGATATTTTCCTTGTTCTTCGGACTATCCCGGAGGTAATTACTCCATAACTAACTACTCATCGAGGCGGTTCACCCCGAGTTACTTTGGGTCACTTGGAGTCACCGAGGTGAGTGTTAATCTCGATTTTGTGGTTTGCGTGCGATTTTTGTAGAATTGCACTATAACACCTTTAGGCCACCTTGTTGCAAAAACGTTGCGCACCTTATTACGTTTTGCGGTGCATGGAATTTTTTTTTTTTTGATTTTTACGAATTTCGTTAACCAAAGTGACTTTAAGTGACCCAACGTTACTAGGGGTGAACCGCCTCGATGAGTTGTCACTTATGGAGTGATTACCTCCGGGATAAGCCGAAGAACAAGGAAAATATCCTTACAGCAATAAAATTTAAAAAATAACACCAACCGCAAAACGTAATAAGGTGCGATAAGTTTTTGTACCAAAGTGGCTTATAGGTTTTACCCCTCGTACTAACTGTACAATCGGTTGCGCTCTTTTATATAAATGCTGCGATATCTCAGTCGATTTAGTGTCCAATTTAAATGAAATCGAGCCATTTTGCATTATCCTTTTCATTTCTATTCACTCTTGGTCCCAATCCACTCAACAACAACAACAACAATTTGACGAAACTAAAAACGAAGCAAAATTGTTGAAAAAAATGGAACAGAAAAAAGTAAAGAGAAGTTGAAGCGTGAAAGTGAAAAGTCAACTTTTTTTAACAAATTCCATATTTTTTCGATTTTTTCAACCTCAAAACGAAAAACCGAACAGTGGTCGGTCTCCAGGTACTAGCTACTTATGTGACATGATATGCATAAAACTGAATTTGTTGTGTGATGACGATTTTCATTCTATGATATTTTTACTTGGAAATTGTTAATCTGAATTTGATAGAATGTTTGCAGCGAATATAGACATCACTCAAAATAAATTAGAAATTGTAAATATGGACGTTACCACGCCCCTTTCTTAATTTATTCTTCCTATTTCCAAAACTATTTGATGCAAATAGATGCATATGTAAAGAGTACCTAGAAAACTTCTGTCCTTATAATATGGGCTTTGTCCCACCTCCAAACCGCTTGATTTGTCACTTTTTCCAAGTCATTTCACACTTTTTAAGAAAATTCGCTTTTGTATAGCGAAATAGTAATACTTGCCTCAGATATTTATATCTAAGTTTTAATGCAATTTAAAAATATCTAGTAATGTCAAATAGAATAAAGCTGTATTTTTTGTATAGAATACAGGTAGATGCACTTCTGATAACAGTGAACTCTAGTGCAGGCCAACTTTATAGACACCTGTTTTATTACGGTAGATATCATACAAGGAATTTAGCTTATTAGGTAGTTTAATTTTTTCGCTGAACAAGTATTATGTTTGAGGTTTGTAACACAATATTTTGTACCAGTGTTTGTATAAAAGTCAAATTTTAAGCCTCAATAACTCAGTCTTTTCTGACTATTTAAAGTGTGAGCTACAAGTTTCCAAGGAAAATGAGTATATCTTATGAAAATTTGTTTGAAATATTTGCAAACAGCGATAATGGAGATTCATTTGTGGTTGCGGTAAAGAACAAATACCTGAAACATATTAAGGATGAGCATAGACAAAAGTTAAAAAACTTTTACTGCAACACAAAGAGATATTGGGTGTCATGTAATAGAACTAAAGCGAATTTTTATATAAAGTATGCAGACTTTCTTAAAAAGGACTTTGAGCTATCATTTGATGATATTCCTAGCACATCACAGGCCTCCAGAGGAAGACCAGCAAAACAAATTGAAAACTGTGGGGAATTTACGAAAAAGAGAAAAATATTAGTCGAAACTGGGAACATTTCAAAAGAGAACTTAACAGATGCGCTCAGTATGAAGTACAACAAAGATCATGAAATGAAAAAGGCAGAAATAACGAAAAGAGTTTTATTGGCAAGCCCAACAAGAGTCGATCGAATCAAAAAAAGTATTCCTACTCCACAATGTGATCCCATAAAATATGACGGTTCCAGTGCTTTAGCGCTTTTCCTAGATTTGGGGCTTTCAAAGGAAAAATATAACAACTTGAGAAATTCATTAAGAAGCCACAACGTAGATGTTTTTCCTAGTGCTTCACCGAGAACGAGGCGAGGCGAGATTCGAGTTGTTCTCGCTCTCGCCTCGTTTTATAAATTTGAGTCTCACCTCGCCTCGTTCTCGGCCGAGAACGTGCCATCACACATCTCGCCTCGCCTCGCCTCGCCTCGTCAAAACCTCGCCTCGGTAAAAAGCGAGGTTTTTATGAAAATGAAAAATGGATGGATGTCTCTGCGGATTTCTATAATTTCAGGTACTCAGATTACGAATATATTCATGAAAGTACTGAATTCGCTCTAGTTTTTAAGATATTGATGTATTTATCTATAAATATATGAAACAAAGTCGGGTTAGTTACACCCTGTATAACTCAAGAACGGCTGGACCGATTTTAATGGTCTCAAACTTTTTTGGATTTGTCTCCTAGCCCCGAGAATGACATTGGCTAAAAAAATTTTATTTAAATTAAATATTTAGGGTGGCCCTTATACAAAACTTTTTTAAAATTAATGATCTTTGATTTGTTGGATTTGCCTTCGCCCCATGAGTATAAATGTGTTTTGTCTTTTCCACGTAAAGAAAACATTACGGAGTAGAAATTTGTGCATCACTGATGTAAATAAATAAATAAACTGCGAAAGCATTGCATGGCTACACAAAAAAATATTAAACTCAAAATTCATCAATAAAAACAAAAGGTACTTTTCCGAGAATTCAAACTTTTTCCCGTGAATATGAGTTTTTTTTACAACAATGATGCACAAAAGAGCAGTTTTTTTAGTCTCTCATTTTTTTTTTCAAGTCAAAAATACATGCGTAAAAATTTGCCTTTCGCAGAAATAATATCTTTGACCTGAAATTTTCACAACTGGCATCGCGCAACTCATTTGCGCACATTTGTTTTATTTTTGCACGTTTAATTCCGGCTGGGTCTCTTGCTTATTCATTTTTCAAACGCACGGTGGGACAAATGATGGCACGTTTCATAGCTCGTAGCCGCGGGCGGGTAAATGACCAACAATAGCCTAACCTATGCTTCTTGATTTAAAAGACGCGTGGTGTAAATTTCATGTTATTCGATTACGTCGTCCTTGTGAAAATGTTATTTTAAAAACATTTTTGTATGAGAACCACCCTAAATATGCACCTTAAGAAAAAATTTTATAGCTTAAGCTATGCTTCTTGATATAAAAGACACGAGGTGTAAATTTCATGTGAATCGATTACGTGGTCCTTGTGAAAATGTTATTTTAAAAACATTTTTGTATGAGAACCACCCTAAATATGCTCCCCAATTAAAAGTCTTTTAGCGTAAGCTATGCCACTTAATATAAGAGCTACGTGGTGTAAATTCGGTTTGAATCGATCACGTGGTCTATGCGAAAATGCTATTATATTTTAAAATTATACCCTAAATATGCAACCTTAATAAAATTTTTATTAAATGTTATTTTAAAAACATTTTTGTATGAGAACCACCCTAAATATGCTCCCCAATTAAAAGTCTTTTAGCGTAAGCTATGCCACTTAATATAAGAGCTACGTGGTGTAAATTCGGTTTGAATCGATCACGTGGTCTTTGCGAAAATGCTATTATATTTTAAAATTATACCCTAAATATGCAACCTTAATAAAATTTTTATAGCCTTTGTTATTTTTGGGGCGAAGACGAATCCAGCAAATCAAAGATCATTAATTTTAAAAAAGTTTTGTTTAAGGGCCACCCTAAATATTTACCTTAAATAACATTTTTGCAGCCAATGTAATTTTCGGGGCGGAGACAAATCCAAAAAATTTGAGACCATTAAATCGGTCCAGCCGTTCTTGAGTTATACAGAGTGTAACTAACCCGACTATGTTTCATATATTTATAGATAAATACATCAATATCTTACAAACTAGAGCCAATTCAGTACTTTCATGAATATATTCGTAATCTGAGTACCTGAAATTATAGAAATCCGCAGAGACATCCAGGCCAACAAAACCACTGTTGACCAGTATTATCAACTACTTGACACAGATGAATAAAACTTTTTTTTTATATCTCAGTAACTATATGACGTAGATGGATAAGATTTAGTACATATAATTATTATAGTTTGTAAAAGATTCGTAGTTTAGTTTGATTTGGAAAAAATGGGCAATGCCACGCCGTCTCATATAAGAAAAGAATTAAATTAATCGTATCTCACCAATCATCATATATTATTCAATCCACCCAAAATAAAAACACATATTTCATTTCTTGAGGTTTAGCAACGCGTGTCGGGCTTTGCTAGTTGAATGTACGTATGCAGGCCTAATACATGTATAATTTTTTTCATTTTCATAAAAATCTCGCTTTTTACCGAGGCTGGTGTGTCTCGCCTCGTCTCGGTCGAGCGAGGCAAATTTATTTTTCCACCTCGCCTCGTTCTCGCCACGCTCTCGCCTCGTAGATCGAGGTAGCCTCGCAGCCTCGGTGAAGCACTAGTTTTTCCCAGCTACAAAGTTGTGTCAGAAGCCAAAAAGGAAGCGGTTCCTGGTAACTGTACGGTGACAGAATCATCAGCTGAAGTTAGACTCCAAGATTTACTAGATCATACCGCTAAGCGAATTTTGAGCAGTAAAAGCAACCACGCAATACAATCGTTCCCAGATAATATTTCTTTGTTAACAATGTGGGGCTGTGATGGATCATCTGAACATAGTGCATATAAACAAAAAATTTCTACAGAAGATGGACAAAATATTTCAGATGCCAACATGTTTATGGCTTCAATAGCCCCACTTCGAATAAGGAGTGAAAATGCTGAACATTGGAAAAACCTTCGACCATCATCAGTTCTTTATTGTCGAGCTATAATGTTTAAGTACGCAAAAGAATCTTCAGATCAAATAAGAAGCACCATCAGCAATATAAAACAACAACTAAATGAACTTCAGCCCACCATATGTGAACGAAATGATGACAAAAAAATTATAATTAGACACGAATTATTTTTAACAATGATTGACGGCAAAGTACTTAATGAGATAACTGCCACCAAATCTACTAGATCTTGTGCTATATGTAAGCGTTCACAAAAAGATTTCTAAAGTAATGATGACTCCAAAGATAAACACAATTATGAGTACGGCATTTCACAATTACATGCAAGGATAAGATCCATGGAATTTATTCTGAAACTAGCCTACAGCATAGGAAATGATGATAATCCAAACAACCAAAAGTTAAGAAAAAAAATAATACAAGATCAATTTCGAGAAAAACTGGGTATTATAGTAGATACTCCACAGCAATGCGATTTTTTGAGAAACCAGAAACAACTTCAGAAATAACGGGAGTCGATGAGGACGTGATAAAAAGATTACAAGTTATTTTAAACGTACTATCCTGTAGAGAACCCGTTAAAGTAGAAAAATTTGAAAAGTATACCAAGGAAACTGCAGACATATTAGAACATAAATACAGCCAAAAATTACTGACACCCTCTGTCCATAAGATCTTAGCTCATAGTGGACAAATCATTACCAATAGGAGAATTATCAGAAGAAGCCCAAGACTCTAAAAACAAAGATTATAAGAAGTACAGATATAGCAATACATGTAAAATTTCACGTATTCGACAGAATGAGGACTTGTTCAATATACTTTCAGCATCTTCAGATCGTTTGATTTCATCACTAAGGCACGTTAGGTCACGAAAAGAAATGACTGATAAATTCTGTAGTACTGTTTTAAGTTTCTTAGGTATCCAAAATAATGATGATATTTTTATAGAATTGTAGATTGTTGTTGATTTTTTAAAGAAATTACCTAATTTATTACTGTAACCCTTTTTTAAAACTTTTCTAGCCTTTGAGAAAGACTGTTTATAAATTATGTTAAGAGATAAAAAAATAAATGCATATCAATGAATTAGTAAAAATTAAAAGTTTTTTTTTAAAAAAAGTATTTAAAAAATTTTTAAATTATTAAAAGTTCATTAATTGAATAAAGCGCACTAAAATTTATAAAAAAAAATTTTTTTTATGAATTCACACCACTAAAATCCAAAAATTTCGAAATTTGGACTTTCACCTCTTTTTAAAAGTATTTATAGCTAAGCCTCAAACCTGAATATATGTCATAGCTACAGAAATTACCAACCAAAATCAAAAAACTTTACTCATATATCTTTACCCGTTCAAAAGTTATGAATTTAGCAACGCGAAATCGCAAAAGGCGCCACTGTGCGACGGAAAAAGTTTCGCTCAATTACTCGGAAAGTCTGGCAACTCTGTTACTAAGAAGTCGTAAAATTATTTTACTTGAGTAAAAAGTTAATTAAAATTATTATAAGTCTTTGCTTAAATCTTTAAAACTAAAATAAAGTGTGAAACTAAATATTTTAGTCATGCCGAAAACCAAAAAACTAAATCCAAAGTGTAAGTGTGATCCAAACTCTTCGCCAAACTTGGGTGGTGTAGCCTCAAACATAACCTCAAACTCTATTACGAGAAATGATTCAGCAGTAATTAATATGATTGAAAGTTTAAAAAAAGAAGTTTTAAAAGAAGAAGTAACCAGTATGACGAGATTAAGCTTCTTGTTTCTCAATATAAACAAGAAATTTCCACCCTTAAAGCAGAAAATGGGTTATTTAAATCAAGAATTGAAAAACTGGAGAATGAATTATTCTTGTCTGATAAACAAAGTGTTCGAAACGACTTAATATTAACGTCGGTTAAAGATTTAGTCCGTACTGATCCAGTTTCTTCTATTATCTCGATAGCTTCGGATATGAAAATTCCATTATCAAACGTGGACATAACTTCTGTGAATGTACTGAAAAGTTATAGTGTTACTGATAAAAATGGTAGCTCTCATGAAAAGGTTGCTATGAAAGTTTCTCTTAAGAATGGCCTGTTAAAAAACAAAATTGCTGAAAGACTCAAAAAATTTTCGTTTCGTCTCTTTACGTGAAGCTTTACCAAGACGGTCATTGGATTTACTTCAGTATGCTGGTAACCTGAGAAAATTTGGTTACACATCTATATACTCACATCATGGTCGTATTTTTACTAAGCTTGGTGCTGATTCGAAACCCATTCTATTAAATGATAAAGCTGCTGTAGAGTGCTTGCTGAAAAAGCGAGTCAACGCATCGGGAGTTGAAGGTACCGCCCATATCAATCATTTAAATTAGAGTATAGCTGAGTATTTAGTAGTGTTTTTTATCTTTCACACTGGATTTTAACTGTATACTAGATTTCAATTTATTAATAGTAGTGTAAATAGCTTAAGTATTATTTCTCTAAATGCTCAAAGTATTAGCTCCTTCGACAAATTCACCCGTTTTAAAGAAACCATTTGCACTTTCAGTGATTTACCAAAAATTCTGATTACACTGTAGGTAAATTTCCAATTTTTGAAAAGACACACAAAAACGCCGAAACACGTCAACTTATTTTTCGGTCGTAGAATGTAGTGGCATACTCAGTTTTTCCCAATCAGATCAAAATCTCGAGATATTTGCGATGCAAATTTAGTCAATTTTCGACCCTTTTTTTGCAATATTTTTCTTAGTTTCGGAATTACATTATTTATTATTTGCTAATCGAAACATAACTCTTTCAATGACAACCGTTAATTTTCAGACGTATACGATTGGCTTATATAAATTTTTATACATTTTGCTTTCTACAAAAGAAAACTTATTTATTAGTTTTAATAATAAGGGTATTCCTCTAAACGCGAAAACTCGAAAGCATGGAAACCTCGAAAGTTTTCGAGCTTGTTTAAGGGAACCCCCAATCTATGCAAACGTGCAAACGAATGAGAAACGCCTTTTGTTGCCTAAAACTGCCTAACTCGTGTGAGAGAAATCAACATGTGTCTTAGTTGTCAATCAAAAAAATTAAATAACAAAACTTTAATTTGTTAAAAAATTCATTTTTTTGGATTAATTTTAAACCATTCTTCTTGATTATAGATGGACCGATTTGAAACTACACACACTACACACTAATATTATAGCTTAATAAATTACTTATCAACTGATACCTATATTGTTTAAATAGAAACATAAAATTGCTTATCTGAATCAAAATAAAAAGTTTGTAGCGAATTAAAATTTGTTTTGAAAATCGAAAAATCATCATAATTTAATTTTTGTTTTTGACACTTTTTTATTTTATTGAGAACAATTGCGCTCTTCTCGCTTATATTTATTATTTATTTTCCAACTTTCGAGGCTACTTTCGCATCAAATTTGCCTCGAAAGTTTTCGAGACTTGCGTAAACTTTTATTCATACAAATTATTTTCGAGGCTCGAAAATGTTTTCGAGCTTTCGAGGCTTTTCGAGTTTCAGGAATACCCTTCGAGCTTTCAGGAATACCCTTAATAATTTTAGGTTACGTATTTAATGTTTGAGCATTAAACTATGGGCTTTTTATAGGAAAATAGTTTCAAATAATGTGCCAAATTTCATTCGATTTTGATGTCTTTTTCTACATATGTATATAAGAAAGATATACACGGAAAAAACCAAACTCGAAATTATTGTAAATATTAATCAAAATTTAAGAAAAATTAGGTAGGTAATTTAGTAATTTAGAAACGGTTCGAGTGTCAATTAAAAATTACTAAGCGTAATATAAAAATTTCATCTAAGCTGGCATTAATTTTTCTTATGCAAATTTTTAATTTTTACAAAGTAGATATTAAAATTTCTGCAATAATTTATTTATAACTGAAATTGATTTTTAAAATTTTGTACATCAGTTATGTAATCTTTTAATTTTGTATTGAATTGAATCATAAGTGGGGTTATTAAACTCTACAATAGAGTTTTGGTTCTATAGAGCTAAAGCTAGTTATACTAGTCTTCTGCTAGGAAGACTCATCAGTAATGTGCTGAACAAAATTGGGACGGCCAGCGAGTTTCCGTTGCCGCTTTCCCGACCCCGTCCCAATTTTGTTCAACACATTACTTCTAAGCCAATTAGTAAGAGTTTGGCAAGCCTTATATATTTATTTTTATCTTGAAATAATTTTGCTATATCTACTTATTAAAAATTATAAAGCGGGAATCATATATTACAATATGGAATATGTAAAAACTCTAATGTCGCAGTTTATTGAAATTTAATAAATTCTTTGTAAAATTTCAAAGTTTTTAGGTGATACTTAAAATGAAGAAAATAATTTTTAATATGCACTTAATAAAAAATGTAAAATGAAAATAATTACAAACTAGAATATAATTTTTCATAATGATTTTTTATTTATTACTATAAAAGAATAATATTTGTATTCAGATTTTAATTTTTATAATCTCTTATTTATTATTTATTATACCTATAAAAGTCAATTTCTGTTCGTTGTCCGTCTATAACTTCAAAGCTACTGCACGGATCGCCTTGAAACTTTGCACAGTGATTGAGCGCGTGCCTCTAAAGGTTATAGGCATGTTTTTTTTTATTTAGGGTGCATATTTAGGGTGGCTCTCATACAAAGTATTTTTAAAATAGCATTTTCAGAAAGACCACTTAATAGAGTCACATGGAATTTACACCACTTAGTTTTTGTATTAAGGAGCATAGCTTAGGCTCATATCATATCATAATCATATCTCATCAAGTACTGGACGCAGATGAATGGGACTTGATATAAATAGTCCTGGCATAATAAGTTTCACTGGAAAAATGGGATGTTTCGCTTATACATTCCATCGCATGAGTTCATATAACATCCGGAACACCTACCGCAGAGGGCAGGACAACGTCTGCCGGGACAGCTAGTTAATTTTTAATAAAATTTGAGCTGGTGTTTTTTCCGTGTAGCTAAAACAGGAGTTTAAAAGTGACAAAACATCAATCGGGAATATCTCGAGAATTTGATCTAATTGAAAAAAACTGAGTATGCCACCGTATTCTACGACCAAAAATTAAGTTGGGGTGTCTCGGCGTTTTTGTATGTCTTTTTTAGGTCCCTACAGTGTTATTCAAGAAACCTGGTTTAATAGTCTTTTAACTGACTTGTACCATCTTCCTGGCTTCAATGCAGTCCATTGTTGCAGATTTGACTGCTATGCTGGCGTTAGTATTTATCTCAATGAAAATATTGCTTTCTCAGTTATTTTCAATGAAAGTTCTCACCTGTGTGAATGCATTGGACTTCGACTACTTGATTTAAATTTTAATTTAGTTTCTTACTATAGATCTCAACAATGTAACGACGATTTGTTTTTGGAATCTCTTCGTCAAAAGTTTGTTTGCTTTGGTAATACTAAATCTATGTTTTCTGGCGACTCGAACATTAATACTTTCGAAGTATCAAATATTTCAAAAAGTTTTTCTAATTTTTGTCTAAGCTATAACTACAACTTTCTGCATTCACGAGTTACAAGACCTTGTAGTAATAGCTGCATTGACCACGTGTTTTCGAACGGATATATTCCAACAAAAATTTCTACAATTACTTGCGATATAAGTGACCATGTTTTAATTCATGCATCCCTCAGCTTTTCTGTAAGTGCTGATATGAAAAATGAGATAATTTTAAGAAAATTCAATTATGCAACAATAAAGCGAGAAATTCAAGATTTTGCTTCAAACATAAATAGAAATTTCGTCTTACTAATACGTTATCATCAATTGTTAAAAGAAATACGCAATTGAACAAAATTCAAGTCAACAAAAACAAAAGACTGGCTCTGTGGTTTGATGGGAATCTCGAGCGTCTTATTGCTATAAAAAATGAATATTGGTTCAAGTTCAAGAAAAACAAAAACAATTTTTACTATCTCGAAAATTTTAACAGGCTTAATTCATTGATCAAACCAATTTTAAAGCAGAAGCGCTCTAATTATTTGAATAATGAACTACAAAACTGTCGTGGGGATCCTAAGAAGATATGGAGGAGCATTAATTCTTTATTTAAAGAAAATTCTAAAAAAACCTATCCTATCTATGAGAATAATGTCTTACTAGGAGATCTAGCCATTGTTAATAAATTCAACAATTTTTTGTCAATTTATGTCCCAATCGTTTATTTGTTTCCCATGGGATGATATAAATTTTTTTCATTCCCTTAATCCTATGACTCATAGTCGGCTTTTCGCTTTTCAGAGATCCTTACCATCGGAGGTGGATCGAGTTATGGCCACTTTAAACAATAAATCATCTTCTGGTTGGGACGGTGTCTCGAGTGTGATTTTCAAAAATTCTCATGAGTACTTTTCTCCAATAATTTGCAATTTATTCAACTCTATAATTGAAACTGGCTCTTATCCTGATTCTTTGAAAATTCAAACAGTGATACCAATCTTCAAAAAAGGGGAGAAAAATAATCCTAATAACTATCGTCCTATTTCAATCCCTCCAACTCTAAGTAAAATACTAGAAAGACTTCTTTATAATCAAATGTATTCATATGTAACAAAAAATAATTTATTATATGAACACCAGTATGGGTTTCTTCGAGGTGTGGGTACTCAAACTGCTCTCATTGAACTGGTCGACCTTATATGTAAAAATATTGCAAAGAACAAGTTGGTAGGCGGAATGTTTCTAGACCTTAGCAAAGCTTTCGATTCCATTGATCATGATATTCTATAGGGTGTTTTTTTTAGAGGTATAGAACTTTAAAATGGAATAAAACAAAGATGAATTTTTTAAATAGACATGAAAATTACTTTATTCGAAAGATAATCTTCTGGCATTATAATTTAAATATGACTTCTGGCATATGAACGCCACGGCTAGCTCGGACGTAGTCTAAAATGGAGGTCCAATTTTCAAGGTATATCGCGAATTACGCGAGTAATGTTGGCTTCGAAGTATTGAATCGTAGCTGGCTTATCGACGCATACTTTTGGCTTCACATAACCCCAAAAAAAAAAATTAAGGTGTGATATCACAAGATCTAGGCGGCCTTCTTGACTTCATAATTGCAAAAATCATGTGAATTTTGAGTGAAAATAAAGTTGAAATTTTAGTGACTATAATAAATTTGCACAATTTGGACGCGTTGTTCATGCGTCAACCTGTTCATGATGAAATGGCAAACCAAACTGAATATAAATGACATTAGAGTTGCCAGATTTGACCACAAAATCCCAGTTTTATCTCTATTCTAAAAACAAACCTCTAAAAAAAACACTTTAGTTGTAAAATTAAAGTTCTATGGATTTTCTACAAGCTCGATTGATTTAATAAGAAGTTATCTAAGTAATCGGAAACAATTTGTTTGTATTAACGAGGAATTCAGTGAGTTTAAATTTATTAATGTCGGTGTTCCCCAGGGATCAGTTTTAGGCCCGCTGTTGTTTTTATTATTTATAAACGACGTCGCAAGATTACCCCTAAGAGGTAAAATTTTTTTGTTTGCAGACGATTGCTCATTATTCTATCCAGCTGACAACATTAATGAAATTAGACTGAACATGAAGGAGGATTTGACCATATTGGATGAGTTTTTTCGATTGAATAAATTACTGCTAAATGTTAACAAAACCATTATTATTTGTTTCCGAAGTAAACGAAAGTCAGTTGTCACAATGTTCTTCACAATGGAGCGTTGTTAAATGAGGTCAATTGTATCGAATTTCTTGGAGTCAAAATTGATTGGTTCTTGAGTTGGCATGACCATATTGATTTAGTTGAAAATAAGTTGGCTATGGTGAATGGTCTAATCTACAAGGTCAGGCATAGAATTACAACTGAAGTAAAAAAATCAATATATTTCGGTCTTGCTCACTGTCATTTTACTTATGCAGCTGGTACTTGGGCTTCTTTCTCCAACGTAAAAAAGGTTCAAGTGATGCAAAATAGAATTCTTAAAAACGTTTTTAATCTTCCTTATCGTTATCACTCAATAGACTTATACTCAAACTTTCGTGTATTGCAAGTTAGATATATTCACAGGTTTCAATTATTGTGTAATATTCACAAAATATCAAAAAATTTAATCTAACACTGTCCAAATAATGAGTTTTCAGCACTCCCACAACACTAGAAATAGAGACAACTTAGTTGTTTCTCGTTCAATCAATAGTACTTCATCTCAAAATATTTCTCATAATGGCGTAATCTGGTACAACGAGCTGATAGATCCTTAAAGGACATAAATAATATGATGCTATTTAAAAAGAAATTAAGAGAATTTTTATTGGACAGATCCAAAATTATATCAATATTTTAAAAACTTTTTAAATGTAAAATTTATTTTCATTTTTAATGTTAGTTGTGTTAATATTTAAATATGTAATAACTCAATATTGTTATTTAGTTGTTAGTATAATTAGTTCATTAGACCTTTTGGTTGAACTTTTTGTTATTAATTGAATTATTGTACAAAACAGACTTGAATAAAATTAAAATTAAAAGAAATTAAAGTAAGCCATAAGTAGAAAATTATGTTAAGACCAATTTTGTAGAGCAGTTGGGAACGCAGCGATTTCATGCACGAAAAATTTCGGTATGACAAGATTTGACCTACATTTCATAGTTTTAAAATTTGTAATAAACTTCTTTGTTTCACAAAAATAAGATTTTTTTTATTAAGTTTTAAACTAACATTACTCGTTCAGAACTGAAAACCATATTTTTCGCCCAAAATAATTATTTCTGTTCAATAGTATAGTATTTATTGGAAACCTTAAAACGTTGAAAGGTGGGTCAAATCTTAACGCATGCAGATTATTCAGACATGAAATCGCTGTGTTTCTAATTGCTCTACAACATTGGTCTTAGCATCATTTTCTACAGGTAGCTTACTTTCCGAGTTATCGAGCGAAACTTTTTTCGTCGAGCTCTCACAACCAGACCTCCACCACGATTCTGGTGACTGATGCTTATTTCCATTATCAGCCTTACATATACTATAAATTGCAAATAAAATTAAGCGGGAGGAAATGACCTTGAAAGACCTTCTCCTGGTTTCGGATAAAATTTAAATCAGAAATCATTAAATTATCATAAAACGAATACATTACACCCAATTTAAAATTGACTCGCTTAGAGTATCCAAAGAAACCACTGTTCCACCCAGTAAATTGAAGAATAATATTGCTTAAAATAGTTTTGTAGCCAGCTGCTGTCATCGTGTCTTCAATGCGCTTAATGGGCCCAACTCTATCCATCGAGAAACAACTCCAGGCCATTACGTTCTAGCCTCCCGCGAATGTTAAATTTAGGTTCGTCGGACCATAATAGAGTCTTCCTTGTTATTTCTCGAGGAATAAAATAGTTATTCCTCGCAAATAGCTAACAGCCGAAAGTGTTTAACTGGCGAGTAGTTCGCAAAAACCCGTTCATCAGTTAAAAATGAGATTATCCGTCTGATATTCGTCAAATAACATGTTTTGAAGACCACTGAGTATAGGAGTACTGGAGAACAAATTGAAATCCAACTTATTTTACTCAGATAGCATGTCGCGAAAGTCAAATAGAAAACAACAACAAGGAGAACATACACGCGATATAAAACAGTTCCATGGTTTGGGCTTGCATGTCAGCTGCTGGTACCGGAAATTTGTCTTTTATAGGAAACTTCATGAGTATGGATATCTGTCTTCAGATTACAAGTATCAATTTGTTGCAGAGTGCCGAAAATCTGGGCATGCAGACAAATTTACGGTTTTACCAAGATAAAAACCATAAATACAAAGCAGGCATAGTTCAATTTTGGTTAATATACAAGTGCACTTATTTGATAGCACCGCCAGCATAGTCACCTGACCTAAATTTGCTTGTGAGTTTATGGGCTATTTTGGAAAAAAATATCGGAATACAAAACATTTAAAGCAAAAACGACCTACAGACCTACGACAAAAATTACTGAGCATTGAAATTAAAAGTATGCACTGCATGAAATAAGCTGTGAGCCACTGTACATACAACACCCTAAATAAGGAAGTAGAAGCTACCTGCAAAAAAGACAAGCGAAATGAGAGACCTTCGCACGATTTACGAAATAACACACAAGATGGCAGGCAATAAATTCAAAATTGGACAATAAAACATCAAAACTGGAGTCCATTAACGACTAAAACTGCACAGCTTATATAGGGTGTTTTTTTTAGAGGTTTGTTTTTCGAATAGAGATAAAACTGGGATTTTGTGGTCAAATCTGGCAACTCTAATGTCATTTATATTCAGTTTGGTTTGCCATTTCATCATGAACAGGTTGACAAAAGAACAACGCTTGCAAATCGTGCAAATTTATTTCGAAAATAATGGTTCAGTTCGCGAAGTTTACCGCAAGCTCCGTCCATTTTATGGTCGACATAATCGTCCATCAGAGCAATTAATTCGGTTAACCATGGATCGTTTTCGCACTACGTTTACTCTATGTGATAATACGCATCCGCAGAGACGTCGAACAGTGCGCACCGAAGAAACAATTGCCGCTGTAGAGCAAAATGTTGAAGAGGACCCGAATGAATCGATTCGCCACCGTGCACAGCAATTGGAGCTTTGTCCATCAACTTTATGGAAGATTTTGCGCAAAGATCTTGGCTTCCGACCTTACAAGATCCAGCTTGTGCAAGAATTAAAGCCGCGAGACCATGCAATGCGTCGTGATTTTGGTGTATGGGCCGAAAATGAGATTGATCTCAATGCTGATTTTCATCGCAAAATTTTGTTCAGTGATGAGGCTCATTTTTGGTTGAATGGCTACGTCAACAAGCAAAATTGCCGCATTTGGAGTGAAGAGAATCCACATGAGACCCTTGAGACGCCATTACATCCACAAAAACTGACTGTTTGGTGTGCTCTATGGGCTGGTGGAGTCATTGGGCCATACTTCTTCCGAAATAATGCTGGAGAGTCAGTTACCGTTAATGGAGACCGGTATAGAGCCATGATAACCGACTATTTTGTTCCCGAATTGGATGGCATGAATGTGGATGAGTTGTGGTTCCAACAAGACGGCGCTACATGCCACACAGCGCGCGTCACAATCGACTTATTGAAGGAAACATTCGATGAGCGCATAATTTCGCGGAATGGACCTGTCAATTGGCCACCAAGATCGTGTGATTTGACACCATTGGATTATTTTCTTTGGGGATATGTGAAGTCGCTCGTCTACGCCAACAAACCAGAAACGTTAGGGGACTTGGAAGCCAACATTCGTGGCGTTATTGCCGACATACGGCCCCATATGCTCGAAAAAGTGGTTGAAAATTGGACCTCTAGAATTGGCTTTATTCGAGCCAGCCGCGGCGGCCACATGCCCGAAATCATATTTAAACATTAATGGCATAAAATTATCCTTCCAATAAAGCCAAATTGATGGACATTAAAACGATTTTCTTGTGTTTTATTTCAATTCGAAGTTGTATACCTCTAAAAAAAACACCCTTTACGTTGGAAAGAACATTTTTCGGAAGCCAACAACCGTTCAACTCCACCCTTAAGCACTCCCCATATGCCTCTCCCTGCAGAAAGACCATATCGGCTGGCCTCGTGCCCGTCTTCACTGATAGAAATAACAAAGGCCATGACGGAACACTTTCTGATCCTTTCGAGGTTGTCATAATCCGATTTCGATCTAAACCAAAAGACGAAGGTGGGTACACGTTGAGGAAATTGGAGTGGAATCCTCAGGGTAGCAGAAAACGCGGCCGTCCTAGATCATCGTGGAAATGTTATCTAGAGCAGAAAATACGTGAGTCGGGGAAATGATAGAGAGAATTGAAGGCAGTCGCTACTGATCATGCACGTTGGAAGAATTTTGTGAAATAAAGGACACAAGAAGACATTCTTATTAAGTAATAAAAAGTAAAAATGTCTGAATAATAACACTGGTCAACAGTGGTTTTGTTGCCCTGGATGTCTCTGCGGATTTCTATAATTTCAGGCACCCAAATTACGAATATATTCATGAAAAAACTGAATTGGCTCTAGTTTTTCAGATATTGATGTATTTATCTATAAATATATGAACCAAAGTCTGGTTAGTTACACTCTATATAACTCAAGATCCGCTGGACCGATTTTAATGATCTCAAATTTTTCGGATTTGTCTCCGCCCCGAGAATGATATAGGCTACAAAAATTTTATTTAGGGTAAATATATAGGGTGACCCTATTTTTTTTAAATTAATGGTGTTTGGTTTGTTGGATTTGTCTTTGTCCTGAAAATTTCATAGCCTACACAAATTTTATTTAGGGTGCATATTTAGGGTGGCCCTTATACAAAAATATTTTTAAAATATCACTTTCACAAATACCACGTAATCGAATCATATGAAATTTACACCACGTGTCTTTTATATCAAGAAGCATAGCTATAAAATTTTTATTTAGAATGCTTAGAAAAATTAAAATAATGTTGCAAACTCTATTCCTTCCTTAGGATTCAATCTATGTATCTCCAAACCAAAAATATTTTTGTATGAGGATAACCCTAAATATTTACCCTTAGAAAAAGTTTTATAGCTTAAACTATGTTTCTTGATATAAAAGACACGTGGTGTAAATTTCATGTGAATCGATCACATGGTATTTGTGAATATGATATTTTAAAAATTCGTTTGTATGACCACCCTAATTATGCACCCCAAATAAAAGTTTTATAGCCTAAGCTATGCCATTTGATATAAAAGCTACGTGAAAATGAAAATGCTATTTTAAAAATATTTTTGTATAAGGGCCACCCTAAATAAAACTTTTGTAGCCTATGAAATTTTCAGGACGAAGACAAATCAACAAATTAAATACCATTAATTTAAAAAAAAGTTTTGCATAAGGACCACCCTATATATTTACCCTAAATAAAATCTTTGTAGCCTATGTCATTCTCGGGGCGGAGACAAATCCGAAAAATCAGAGATCATTAAAATCGGTCCAGTCGATTTTGAGTTATACAAAGTGCAACTAACCCGACTTTGCTTCATATATATGTATATAGATAAATACATCAATATCTTAAAAACTAGAGCGAATCCAGAACTTTCCCGAATATATTCGTAAACTGGGTACCTCAAATTATAGAAATCCGCAGAGACATCAAGGGCAACAAAAAAAAAAGTTAATTTTGTTGAGCTGTGTAATGCACTAGTTACAAATAATTTAGAGCTCTGGGATCCTGTTAGTCCCTACAGGGATCAGTTGAATTTTTTCAAAAATTTTACTTAAATATTCTTTTTTATTTTGCACTCTCACATTACTATATGGACACAATAGCTATTACGAATATTATTTTTTCGGGTTCAGAACAGTTGCGTACCTAGCGGAAGGGCGACAAAATGGTCGTGAAATATATCTAAATTTGCTAGGGCTTATGAAAGTGAAAAATGAGGAACTTTTTTTTTGGTTAGGTAAATAAAATGATCGAAAATTTTTTTAGGGGGTGGGGGGCGCAGCGGCAAATAATTTTTTTCACCCGGGCGCCCGATATGTACGGTACGCCTCTGGTTCAGAATCACAAAATTTATCAACAAACTAACATTCTCAATTTCATAAAATTTCATAAAAATGCCTTTTGGCGAGGTGCTCAACTGAAAAGAACACGTGATACACGAAGTAAATAAAATGCGAAAACCGATTGCTTAAAGCTGTGTGCATACGGGTGTAGCGCGAATCTTAAAAATTGTACGTTAAATACGTTAAACATTTTTTTGAAATGGCTGGTTCCTTGCGGTACCACAAGGTGTTTAAGGGTTAAAATATTTGCATTTTTTTCCGACTCAGAATCCATTCAACTTGTTTTATTCTATATGAACGGAAATTCACTTTTTAAACAAATTTAATATTATTTTGAAAATGGCTGTTCATTGACATTTTTTTATTATAAAAAATTAAAAAAATAAATAAAATTTTTTCCGAGTTTTTAATTTTTTTTTTTTGTTAAAGTTTTAAAAACTCAGAAAAATTTTTTTTTTTTATAGACCAAATCCATCTCAAACCATGCAGTCGGAGTGACCTCAAATTGCGGAATTAGTTGCCGATTAAATATGTTGTTTTTCAAAGTATTTAAGGAATTACACCGTTCATCGATTTGATTGAAAATTATTTTTTGTGAAGTTATGCCCATTTAAAGTTTTAGTGTCAGAGCTTGAAAAATCGTTGAAAATTTTTTCAAAATAGTCGCATTTTCATCCAAATCAAAATAATTAACTTTTGTCTTCTGATTCTAATAGAGCTTCTGATTCTCTCTCAGAATCTTTAAGAAATTTTGAAAATTGATGAAAATTGGCGGAGTTATAGCGCTTTTTCTGAAAAAAAAATAAGGCTAATTTTCTCAAAAACTCCAATATTGTTTTCGCTTAAAATTTTATTGTGGATTTGTATTAATATGATAAAGATATGACATGAGTTTAATGCCTGTTAACCCACATTTGAGGTCAGGAGATTTTTTGCCCCAAAATGAAAATGTCAATTTTTTTTTCATCATTGCCAAGCCACTCTACGGTACTATTTTCAAAGCAAATAACAACAACAACATTCCAAATTACTTTCTGCAAATCCTGCTTGCATTCTACATACTTTTTTTCACCGTTATTTTCGTAATAACATTTTATTATGGGAAATATATAAAAACATTGTACGCAGTCACTCCGACTGCATGGTTTGAGATGGACTTGGCCTATAATAAAAAAATTTTGTCACTAAACAGCCTATATCAAAATAATATGTCTTATACAATTTTAAATTTTCATCTACCCGTCTCTATTGAAAAACCCTATATATATGAAAAAATTCAAAATTACTTACAGTTGAAAATAAATTAACTTGTGTAAATATATTGATTATAATGCATTTATACATATATATATTTTTGTTGTTTTAAAGTAGCAATATGTACAATAATAATTATAATTTTTTATAATACCTACATTTCAAAATATTGCACCACATGTAATATTTGCATATGTTATTTGTTTTTGTTTTTTTGTTATATTATCCGTGTGTATTTACATATACATATGTACTCATATATATTTATGTATTTACATAATTTTGAAATATATATGTGTTTTTATTTATGTAAAGTATATTTTTTTATATACTTCAATATTAGTTATGCTCGTTTCAAAAAAGAATGGAAAACTTTCCGTCATTGTCTTTTTAAACTTTTTTTGTCTATACATAGCGAATTTTACGATTTAATAGTTTAGTTTCGTTTTTCCATTTTTTTTATGATTAATTGGCATTTTTTCATATCTTAGCTTTAATTACAGCTTCGATTTTCCTGCTTCGCTTTTGTTTTTAAATATTTTTCTTTAAACTTTCGCAGAAACTTAAATTTCTAGTTTTAGGCATCAACTCAATAGCTTAAGCTTAAAAACTAAAACTATTTTTTACATTATGTTGCGCTTTTAATATTTAGTTAATTTGATATATTATTTTGTTTATATATTTCGCATAAAAATTATACATATATTAACTTATATAACAAAAAATGTTAGTTAACATTACACACATTTTATACTTAAAAAATATCAAATTTGGTCTTATATATGCAATTATGTATAATATATGGACGAAATTTTCTACATACAATATTAGGTTAAAATACAGCACGTAACAAACTTTGACTTACAAAAAAAAAAAAATAAAAAAACTGCTAAGTCATTATGAAAAGCTATGTATCCATCTAATACCGTCCAAATTTTGTTAAACAAAATTTACTATTCTATTTTGAAGCTCATTTATAGCATTTCTTTTTTCTGGCTGTGTCTATGTGTATACATGGGTGACAATCCGTACCGTATTTCCTTGTCCCGGTTTTTTTTTAAAGAAATACAGGTGTCCCGTATTTAAGTTTTAGTCTCGTATTTGTATATTTTTCTGTTGGAAATGAGGTTTTTCATTAAGAAGCATATTTTTATATTAAATTCATGAAAAACAAAAAAAAAAACTTCAACTATTTGCAGCTAGAAAATTTTAGTTATGAGCTTTTTCGCAAACTCAACGATTTTTTTTTGTCCCGTAGGTATATTCCACGACAAATCGGACACCATTTTGCAAACAGCATCTCTGATTTTTTTTTTGTGTGTACATTTTTTTGTTTCTTTCAGCACTGGTCAAGACTAACCTCTATACTTTTTTCCAGTTTTTGAATTTTTTTTTCGTGAAATATCGTTAATTGAAATTTATTACACAGGTCTACATACAATCTACATAAGTTCCAGTACGGCAGGATAACTGGAAAATTTAAATTTACGATATATCGGAGAAAATAAGATTTCGATATAATTCAAAGTGTATTTTAACCCTGCTGTGCATGACGAAAAAAACACAGGGTACCTGTGTACCCCTATACAAATTGTAAGAAAATTTAAAATTTTTTGGCTTGAACTGTACAGAATAATGACAACTCTCGAACTGATCAGCTGAAACCACTCATATGAAAAGATAATATTAATATAATGTCAGGAGTTCTCATGAAGATTCAGAATTGTATAGAATATCCAAACGTAAAAAATTTGTTTTGAAAATTAAATGGGTACCCCGTCACATACAGAAGGGTTAACGCGGAAAGTTAAACTTTCCAATTAAATAATTAAATATATTTGGAAAATTTTGAGTGTCCTTAAAGTTAAAACTTGAATTTGATCAAAGTCGATGATAGTGACATATACAACCACATATATTTTGAAATAACAGAGATCTACACGTCTGCCTGTATTGTATTTTCAGCTTCTAGTGATAAGGCTGAAGACATCGGAATTCGGAATAAAAAAATTATAGTATAATTTAATAGTTTTTTATGCAATTTCATAACTTATTTAAAAAAAAAGGTATATTGCATATCAATACCAATGACATACATAACTAAAATGCTCACTGGCTCCCTAACTATAAGCTAGCACTGTTAAAAAAAAACTTTAGGCAAAACAAAAAAATCAGTTTTATCAATATTTTTGTATATTCTATTGGATATACATATGTATGTAATTACAAAAATAAATCAATATATTTTACAGACATGAAAGAGTTAAGCCAATGAGAAACATACATAAATCATTAGGTGTACAAAAAAGAAAGATAATCGACAAAATACAATTTCCAGCTTAAAATTAAATGTGATTTTTTGAACACTGAACATGAATTTAATAAAGAAAATTTGATCGAAAACACGCTTGAGCCAGTATGTCCGCTAGATAACGATTAGATTAGAATTTTGACAGTTTTAAGTAACTTTTTGTTTACTTAAAAAAAATGTAAGTATGAAAAAAAATCCTTAAAATGTGGTTCGAGTAAAAAAAGAAAGTTGTTTTGAAATAAATTAAAAAAAAAAATTTTTTTTGGATAAGATTACAAAAAAAAATTCAAAATAAAAGCAGATATTTATGCTTTTGTAAAAATATATAATTTAATTCAATTCCAATAAATTTATGCTTATATGGAGCCAAAAAAGTTTTTGAAAAGAAATAAAGTTACATAAGTTGGTTCTAGAGAAAATTTTATTTTCCATACATAATTTAGTTCGAGTAAAACAACATTTTGTTTTTTAAAAATTCTATGCTTGTATAGAGCACAAAAAAAATTATAAATAGAACTATATAATCAGTCGTATTGGATCCAGTGTTTTTCTATTAAAATTTTTGTAATGGATCAAAATATCTTTGGAATACCGAATTTCAGTTAGTTATTTCTTATTTTCGCTCTCCGACACGTCTTGCGACGTACTTTTGTATTAATTATATCAAAACTTTGTACAAATAAATTATTATTAATTTATTAACAAAAAAAAAAAAATAATAAAAAAAGTAAAGCTCGAAGTTGTTTATTTTGCGTCGCGCAGTGGGAGAAAAAGCGGATTTTTTGGAATTTGGTGGTCAAAAATCTGTATCTTCTAAACGAATAAAAATTTTTTAATGCAGTTTTTTGCAACTAAAAGAAGAAACATACACCTTTAATATGAGTCATCGTTTTTAAATTTTGCGATTTTTTCTTCTTCACTTTTTTTTGAGGAAGAAGTTGATTTTTTGTAGATTTCCATACATTTTCATTCATTTTGCGCCAAAAATGCAATTTTTTTTTGATATTGATAATAAAAAATCTGTATCTTCTAAGCGAATAAAGAGCTTTTAATGCAGTTCCTTGCAACTAAAAGAGAAAACATAACCCTTTAATATAAGCCATCGCTATAAATTTCCAAAAGTAAAAAATATTTGATAACCACTTTGCCACAAGTTTCCGGGATCTTCAGAAGTTTTCTTCTTTGAGGGCGGTCACAACTCACATGGAAAGATTTCGTAGGTCTTTCCCTCTTAGTTTGCTGTATGTCTCTATTTTCATGATCGATATCAGAATCACTTTGCTTGTCTAATTCATACTCGTATTCCAGTCAGTGATGGCATTTATGTTTTGTGAAAATGTACTGAATCGAGACTTGAAATGTACTTTTTAGAGGCTGAATGTACTTTTTTGTGTTGAACACCCAATTTTACTGAAATGTCCCCGAAATTACTGACAAAAAAATAAAAAAAGGTCCTCACATTTCCCATCTCAAAAACCCTAGTAAAATGAGATATGTTTCACATTAAATTACAAAATCTACACCTAGCTCTTATTTTAGTTTTTTTCATTTCCTTAAAAAAAATTATAATTATAAATCTGCACATACCGTTTATTTTCAATTACTTAAAAAAAAGTCATTTTTATAAATTGTTTAAATGTACCGCAAATGTACTGAAAATGTGCTGAAAATTCGTCAAATATACTAAAAATGCGGCAAATGTACCGAATGTTCTGAAAACTTGTCGAATGTACTGACGACGATTTTTCAGGACGCAAATGTAATAAAAAAAGTACAAATGTATCGAAAATGCCATCACTGATTCCAGTATTTGTTTAAGCCAAGTTTCGTTCGTTTGCTTGAACTTTTTTGTGTAAAATACTTTGTCTATGCGAGTGTTCGGCTTTCTATACAAAAATTTGCTACAATTTGATTGAAATCAATGCAATAAAAAATAAAAATGGTCATAATAAGAAGTTTCCTACAATGAGGTATGAACAGATTTGCACAAAAAGGGTTCTACCTAGCACTCAATTCAGATATCTATGTACCTGTGGCGATACCTGCGATGGAATTCAGCAAATGTGGAATTCATCAAAAATGCCTACCTATTTTTGAAACAAGTGTTGTACTGGCGGGACATGGCGGGTATAGCATGTTTGGGAAAAAGTTTCTAGATACTTTTAGCTACCCGAAAAACTTAATCAAACATCGCACTTTCGCCGGCCAGTAGTTATCTCTGAATTAGTGCAAAAAATTGACGTTTACAAAAAACCCCAAAAAATATTAGATAGCATACATTGTAACAACATTTAAAATTATTAAGAAGACATTTTATTAACCTTCATTTAAAAAAAAGATTTTTGTAAAAATATTGTATTGTTCAAAAGTTACACAGCTCCACAGTTGAAAAAAATTCGTTACAAATAAAAATATACAAAAAAAAAACGGAATGGACCTTTCAATTGGCACGCCTCTCAATATGTTTCCGTCCACCTACGAACCTGAAAATGTGCATTTTTCTTAACCAAAGTACGCGTGACAAAACTGCTTCATTATATTTTTGATACACTGAAATATGAAAAATGATTTATGGCCACCGAATTTCCAAGTCCTCCACTGTGCGTCGTAGGTTCCGAGTTACAGTGTAATCGTAATAGAAATATGTGAGATTTTTTTAATGCAATTATAGCATCGATTGCAAAAAAAAAAAATTATATCAAAAATTAAAGCTCGAAGTTGTTTATTTTGCGTCGTAGGTTTCGGGATTGTAATTTAAAGTATAAATTTAAAAGTTCAATCTTTTTTTGGAAAAGTAGTGACTTAGGTTCCTTCATTTAAAGCAAATTGATTTTGAATGTTTTTTCAAATTTCTCCGGCAATTTGAATTCGTAAGGAAGTTTTCTATAACAAAAAATTTATAGTGTTTCCAACGTCAAAACCCATATAAGTACAAAAACATTTCTTTTCGTACGACGTACTAATATCAATTAGTTGATAAGAACACAACACATTGCATATAAAATGTTCTCGGAAAAATTGAATTAATATTCAAAATTATGTTTTTAAGGTGAAACAATTTCGCTCAGATATCGAAAAACTGATTTTACGAATAGCCTAATCCACGCTAGCAATTTTGATAAAAAGCTAATTACCATGCTACATTGGGCAGATCCAGTTTAAGACATGCTTTGGTATAGGTGTGGGTCACAAAAATATTTTTTTAAAAATTTTAATTTCTCTTTACGGAGCATATCGAGTAGCGAGTGCCTTCAATTCTCATCCAATACTTCCTCGATTCACGTATGTTCTAGCAATCGATCTGCAATATTAATTTGATATAGAGATAAAGCGTCGTCAAATAAGCTTTATAATGTCTAATGTTAGATATTTTGCAATACTGATGTCTTTGGCTGCTCATCGAGTTGAAATTTTGTGATTTGCTACAAGTTTTTTTTAAGTACTTTTCTATATTTTTGAAGTGAAACTTCTTTAGTGAGAGGTCATTTGAAAAATTAGGTGTATATAATGAAACGCAAAACATGAAACGCTTATTTCAATTGGGATCTAGAATAGCTACAGCAATAAATTATATATCAAATCAATCAGCTTTGAGAGATGTCAACCAAAAGCTGAGATATGAACGTGGAAAGATTTTCTATTTTTTCAATTTTGAGAAGTAATGCACTGATCAACTACCAAAGCCTTGCCATAGCGAGAAGAATCAGGGCCTACAACAGGGAGGGGGGTTAACGGGAGCATTCCCCAGGGCCCACAGATCTTCCAATGCACTGCATAAACACAGCTAATAGCAAGTATGGAATCAAAAGTTAGGGAAGACGTCTAATATTCCATTGTCAGTTATAAATTGTAGCAATACCCATTTTTTTCTTTAAAGAGCTATTTTATACGTAAAAATACAAGACATAGTTTATAGTGTTAGCTTTATTACATATGTACATTGCTCCCAGCGGCTTAAGATTTTCAACTAAAATGTCGGAGATTTCAATGTTTCAAGGAATGACCCACATATGTTACATGTTTTTTTAATAGGAAAAAACAAAAACATATATGTACATATAATGACTTGGGAATGTATTTATATAGTATGTTTGCATGTATATTTATTTAATAATAAGGAATTAATGTTAATGTTTTTCTATCGCCATCGTCTTCATTTCTCTTAAATTTTAGTTAACAAAAAGTTATCATCATACATAAAGCTTTTAATTCTACTTGTACGTCCAATGGAAGTGCTCATGTTCCCATCATTGGTTCCTGACGTATTTCAGATTTTAGTTTGACAAACTCCTTTGCCACCTCATCATTGTTGCGTTGTGATAGGATACGTAATATCGTCCAACCAGTTTCATCCATTTGAATGCGTTTTTGTAAAGGTAACCAGCATGCACATGAGCCCTTGAATAGAACAAAATATAAACAAAACATACATATAAAACAGCGAATTGAAAAATCTCCGCCTTGGGCAGGAAATGCCATTGATTTGGGTGGACCGAGTAATACGCAAATTTGAAATTTTACCTTTTCTACGATGTCCTTTAATTGAATAACAGCAACCCCAACAAGTCGGTCATCACGCGCAAAACAGTAATCTTTCACACAAATGTGCAACTCAAAGAAATCCAATTGTTCATCATTGCCAATTGCGCTAAAATGCATATAATTTTTTAAATAATTAGATATGTATGTATATATAAGTATGTATTTGCCTTTGTCTCCAATCTATGTACACCGAAAAAAATAAAAGCTTAATTGAAGTTTATGACTTTCTTCGTTTAGGTAAAATATATTTTTATTAACTTTCGTAATTTTTTCTCATTTTATAGTATTTTTAAGTTAAGAAGTCGTTTGCGATTAGTTAGCTCATGTCCCATTAAAATCAGTTTATTGCAGCAACAAAAAAATTTTTCGAAATAGGCTTTTTAAGGTCGGGAGCCACCCTTAGGGATATCCGAAACAATTTTTCAATCGATTAAAACAAAAATCTTAAATTCCGGATATAGGTCAAGAAGGGTCTTTAGGTCCGGAGATACTCCAAGTGATGTTCAAAGGCCATTTCGACCATTCCCTATTGATTGGAGCAAAAAAAAATTTTTGAACCACCCTAAAATTTTTTTCGTTCCAATCGAAAGGGGTTGGTCGAAAACGGCCTCTAGACATCCGGAGCAAAAACAAAAGTGTTTTGCAAAAGTGGGTCGAAAACGTGAAACATTTCATAAGTTGTTTCATAAGTAGCTCACGAAACACTCATATACTCATGCGAAAGGAAACAAAATGAAATGGTATTCACTGGAAATGCTTGTGAAACACACTCGCATTCACTAACTTCGCCAATAGATGGAATGGTAGCTCGTTTAACAAAATTTTCTGTGAGCGGTGCAACTCAAAATAAACTAAACGCCACTCAAATACAAAGAAAACATGACTTTCCTGTAACAAAAAACCACATTTCGCGGATCCTGCGGTCAACGTCTTACATAAAATGGATGAAACCTCGATGCAAACCATCACTTCGACCACATCACATAAGCGTACGACTCGAATTCGCCCGCAAATACATGCATTGGACAACAGAATGGAATAAAATTATACTTTCTGATGAGAAGAAGTTCAATTTGGATGGTCCTGATTCCATGAGTTGTTATTGGCATGATCTACGCAATAAAAACGTTCATATGTCCAAAAGAAATTTCGGCAGCGGAAGTGTCATGGTCTGGGCTGCGTTTTCCGCAGAAGGAAAATCAAAGATTTGTTTTATTCCACCAAAAATGAATTCAATCATGTACACTGAAATGTTGGAAGACGTGCTTATAGATTTTATGGAAGAAAAAATGTATGATGATTGCATTTTTCAGCAGGACAATGCATCAATATATGTCTCTAATGCTTCTTTAGAGTGGTTTAGGCATCACAGTATACCTCTTTTGCAATGGCCAACTTGCAGTCCCGACCTGAATCCCATAGAAAATTTATTTATTTACAAAGAAAAACCACAAAATAAAAATTTCCTTACCGTTACGGAGCTTAAGCTAAAAATAAAAGTTTTGGCTGAAATTGAACTGCAACTGCTTAAAAATTTGGTGAATTCGATGCCAAATAGAATTTATGAAGTAATTCAAAAAAATTGGAGTTCCACAAAATATTAAATTTAATTTAATTTTATTTAGTAGTGCGTTTAAACGAATGCGACACATGATATATGAGTTTTTGAAAAAAAGTTTGTTAAAAATGAAATGTGCATATATTTTTAAATTTTTTTTTTGTTGATTTTAGTAACTTAAGAATAAACTTTGAAACGTATTCAAAAAATCCAACGCAAGTTGCCTGATTTTTTTTTTAAACAATGTTTAGCTCAGAAATGCAAGTGCGTTTAAACGAATGTGTACCACTGTATATAATTGATTAAAATGCAAAAACTCCTTATTTAAAAAAGTATCTGGGTGGTTAACCCCCCAAGTGTAATCGCGTGACACTTATTTTGGGTGTACTACACCCACGTCAGTATACGGTTTTTGGATGAAATTGTGTTTTTAGTAAAAAATATTTTCGCAGTATAAAAAGTTTTTGGTTACAAAAGAATGTCCAACTACAAAAGAGAGCAGGCCAAGTTGGCGTTATTGTTTCAAGATTCAACCCTGGATTATTGACGCCATTTGTAACACCATTACTGACGTGGGTGTAATCCACCCATACTTTAAAATAAGCAAATTTATGAAATTAGGTCCTTAAATCATAAAATCTTATTTTTATAAGTAAAAACACTTATTTACTATGTAACTCAAAAGTTTATTTTTTAATTAAGATCATTTCAGTTAAAAAATATTCACCCCATTTATGGTTGGCGACATTGCCTTTTTTGTCGCCGAGTAAAAAATTTGCTTTATCGTTGGCAACAATTTTCTAATGTTGCCTCAGAAATGGCTTCCACATTTTTTTGTGATTTTATGGCAACTGTTGCCTAAAATTTAAAAATTCAGCAACAGATATTTTGGTGTCGCCTGAGAAAAAATGTTCGCAAGTAAAAATAAAAATTTAAAATTCTAAACGAAAAGAAAACCATTTTTCAGTATAAAAATTACAAGCAAACAGCAATTCGAGTTGCTGGAAGAAAATGCGGAAGCAGCTCGGGGAAAAGGGCAATTCGGAAGCAATAAGGAGCAAATGAAATGGTTGTGGAAAAACATCGCTGTCGCTGTTAAGGGGCCGTCCAAGTATTACGTAACGCACTTAGGGGAGGGGGCGGGGGGCTTTCGAGCAAAGCGTTACGCTGCGAGTTAAAAATCTCTTGTTTAATTTATTACTATCGCAAACGCGACTAAAACATAACAAAAGTAGCTAAAATGACTTTCCGGTACATTGCGCAACATAATTGCGACTTTTAGGTAAACATGGTCAATTGGGTGACACCGTAACGTTTAAGGAGAGGGGGAGGGGGTCAAAAGTCTTCAAAAATTGCGTTACGTAATACTTGAACGGCCCCTAACAGCATTGGGCCACCAACCAGGACATCACCAGAGTGGCTATTTGACAAGCATGGTCATCAGGATAACGTTGCTGCTTGTTTGGAGTGATTCTCTTGAATCCCCATCCATTTATCTAATGTGTCAAATCGCACGAAAAAATAGAATCTGTTCTATTTCTCTGCCATAAATTTTGCTAGTGTCAATTTTTTACTCACTGCAAACGTATAGGAAAAATCTGGACGATATTGCACGTCCCAATTCTGTTTAGCTCTTAACGCCAGCCTATTTGATTTGCCAATTTCGACAGAGTGTTGGCAGCTAATTTTTTATTTTATTGTGTTGATATTTTTTTGCTGTCAGAAACAATAAAAAAACCTACTCCACATGACCCTTATTTAAGTTTGGCGCTCAACACAATTGCGTAGCGTTAGCAAGCACAACGCCCAAAGCTCCAACTTATGTACCACAGTAAGTGTAAGCAACTACGAAACCCAGAAAATAAATTACAAGCATCTAATTTTTAATTTTTTTTTTAAAAACTCCAATTTTAAGTGAAACTGTAGCTATAAGTGGCAACTCTGATCACAAACTGAAAATAAAATTTGTCATCCACAAATTGTGGAATTTGTTTTCATGGCAACTGTGAAATGTTGCCTAACATAAAATCAACAAACTAAACTGTTGCCGTTGTGTTGCCTTGCGGCAACAAAATTCAGTTGCCTTTCATAAATGGGGTGAATAATTAACTTAAATTATTGAATTTTTCATGTTGAATAGTGCGAGGACTTTGAATCGATTTTACTTGAAAAATTTGCACCGAAAGTGAAAAAAATATTAAATAATTTTTTTTTACTCGTCAGTTCAGCTTTAATAATTGACTACTTTCAAGACGTTGGAGTATTAAATGGAACTTTGCCATAATTTTATATGAAACCCTTACATTTTTTTTTTTTGTTTAAAAGTGAAAAATGCAAAGATTTAATAAAATTTTTATTTTTCAACTTAAACTATCTAAATTAAAAAAATAAACTTTTTGAATACATAGTAAAACAAGTGTTTTTTTTTATATAAATAAAATTTTATGATTTGAGAAACTAATTTTAGAAATATACTCATTTTATAGTATGGGTGGATTACACCCACGTCAGTAATGGCGTTACGAAAAAGGCGTCAGTAATGGAGGGTTAAACTACTCATCGAGTAGAGTGTGCTGAGGCTATCAGCTTGGAAAGATTTTCTATTTTTTCAATTTTGTCAAGCAATGCACTGATCAATTACCAAAGCCTTGCTATAGCGAGGAAAATTACGTTGATTGTTTTCTATTACTATTAGTAGAGGAGCACACGATGCTAAAAGTGGATTTACTCGAGCGTCGCGGGGACCGATGGGATTTTGAAGATTAGATGGTAGGAAGAAAAAAAGGTTATATAATGTTTAACCTTTCACCGGTGGGGGAAGTCACTACAGGCTTTCAAAAATGTAAAAAACATGCACTTGGATTTGCTCGAGCGCGTCAGATATTGATGTTGTATATGCTGAGGCATGCCTCTGATGACGGAGGTATATTAATCTGCCAATTTGGATGGTGGACGTGATCCTACGGATAAGTTCAAAATGAAAAAAAAAAAACATTTATTCGAGCGCGTCAGATATTCATAGGGATGTTAAGTGATCCCAAACGAAGCTCCCATTCATAAAACTGACGATTCAGATGTGACGCAAGCGCGTGGCCACTTTTCGAAAATGCAAAAAAAACGCTATTTGTAGTGACTTGAACGCGTCAGATTTTTATACAGCTTGATGTCCTTGTCGTGCTGATTCATAATCTGACGATTATTTGGAGCAGTTTGCTGAATCTGAAATATTTAAGTTTTAGTCCCGTATTTGGATATTAATGTTTTCTTGTCAGGATGAAATGGTGTCATGCAGTCATGCAAATAATTTTTTTCAATAATTCAATTCAATTCAATTTATTTTCATATATAATATACAAAATAATTTAAATATATAATTATAGTTCAAGAATATTTTTTATTCTAGATGACGATTTTTGTTACTTCGCCTTGTGGAAATCGGCAGATTACATGTTTTCCGTTATCCTTGAATTATTTCCTTCAAAATAAAAAAAAATTTGACCGTGCTCTAGTAAATCCAGGTGACTTTTTTTTTTTGTAAGTTTGTGCCCTGCCACTCCCTTACGTCACGGTCAAATTGTCAGATTAGTGAAATGCACATGCTGACGAGGCATGTAACTAACCCACAATGCCTTAATCTTACGCGCTCGAGTAAATCCACATGCTGTCGCATAAGCTTATTTTATGTTTATTGCGTAGACGTACATAAATGCAATGAAAAAACAAAAACAAATAAACGAAAT
Source organism: Meiosimyza platycephala (assembly GCA_963662105.1). Lineage (NCBI taxonomy): Eukaryota > Metazoa > Arthropoda > Insecta > Diptera > Lauxaniidae > Meiosimyza > Meiosimyza platycephala. The sequence goes on from OY759212.1 coordinate 3,957,395, forward strand.
TAAATAGAACAAAACATAAACCTTTAGAAAACTAAACTGCGGTAGAATGCGACGAAAATGTATATTAAAATGATAAAAATTGACGGCATCTAGAACATCTACAGCAGTAAATGATATATCAAATTAAAGTACTCATCGAGCTACGTGCACTAAAGCTATCAGCTGCGAGTTTGGTTAATCAAACCTGAGGCATAAGCGTGGAAAGATTTGCTATTTCTTAAATTTTTTCAAATAATTCACTGGTTAACTAACAAAGCCTTGTTGTACCTATTCTAGATCCCGTCAACTTTTATCATTTTAATAAAAAATTTTCATCTCATTCTTTCGCAGTTTCACTTCTGCCGCGTGTGAATTGCACACATGTTTTTTTTTTTCAGTGTATACACTTGATAATACTTACAAATTAAATGCTTCATTATATTTTGGTGACCAATTATTTGATTTTGATTTTGTTGCATGTTTCCGTTTTTTATCTTGCAAATGTGGTCCAATCAAATTAATTTCAACAAATGGACGAAACATACCGGAAGCAATTTGCCATTTTAGGTCATTCGCGGCTACCACTGAGAAATACAACCACATTAAAGCAACACAATTAAAAAAATTGCAATAGAAATTATGATAAAATAAAATAAGAATCTCATGGAATTTTCACTGACAATTGAAATCTTTTCACTTACCCTTTACTGTCACCTTATGTTCACCAGTTCCAGGATGTGAGAACAAATCAATTTGAACAGAAATTTCACCTACGCTTTCCTCTAGGTTGGAATCTGTTTTGTGAGTTTTCGAAAAAGAAATTTACATTGAATTATAAGTTATTTTAGATATAATCATATACTTATGCAAATTCAAAATAATAAAATTAGTGAATATATGGAACATTCTCTGCAAAACAGACAACTTATTTAAAAAAAAGCAAATAAAATGTAGCTGCGAAAAAAAGTGTGTAATTCTCCATAATAATAAATTGAAAATTTGAAACGAGTTTGAACAGAAAGTAACCTTATCTTGTTTTGCACCATATGGTTAAAAAGCCTTACTTGCGCCCTTTGAAAAACTTTTATTTTTCGCGCCCTCTTATTCGTAGACTTCGGTAAGCGAGTCAATTCCACGTTACCTAATGTTATATACTTTAAAGCAATTTTCTCAGTATTGAGTTTTATAGATTCGTAGTTTGCTTCAATCCCACGAGGCGCAATTAAAGAAGCAACCGGCTAGTAAAATAACACCAAACTACTTCATTTTCCCACCTTTCGACCTTTCCCTATCGACTGGAGCAAAGAAAAATTTTATTTTGATCTACCCTAAAATTTTTTTTGCTCCAATCGATAGGTTATGGTCGAAAATGACTTTTGGACATCACTTAGGGCGGCTCCATACCTTGGAAAGGAACAAAAGGGGCAAAAACGGGGTTTTCCAGGGTCCGGAGCTACCCTAAGTGATGTCCAAAAGTCATTTTCGACCATAACCCTATTGATTGGAGAAAACAACATTTCTTCCGAAAACGGGTCGAAAACGGTCCTTACCATGCTTCGGGGAAAATCCAAGTGATTTTCAAAAGTCATTTTCGACGTTTCCTCATCATTTTTCCGAAAAGAGGTCGAAAACGATCCTTTTTAGGATACGAAGCCACTCTAAATAGCAAAAAATGCTAAGTTGCTCACTGCAATTTTTCTCTGTACTACACCCATAATTTGGATATAAATTTAGGGGCTTCCAACATTTATTACTTTCTATAAAAGCTACATATATCCGCAACTTTTTACTTGAGCTTGTAGAACATTTTGTTTTGTTTTGATCTTATTTCTGATTTGCGTACACAAAAGCTTGGTACACTTCTAGACTATAACTCACAAGCAAATAATGCTAAGTTATTTTCTTTGTGTCGTTTTCTTTTGTGCTACTTGTACTGTTGTTGTAGTCGCAGAATAAAACGCTTGATCTATACTTGACAGTAACTCCTATAGTCTGATGTCACAGAAAGTTGTTTTGCGCAGACCTCTTATACATACTGAGGAACAAAATGTGTATAACACCATCGAGTTGAAGTTAGCTTTCCTATTTAAGAATAACCACTTTTTTGCCCCAGTTCCAAAAACAATTTTACTTAATTTTCTTAAGAGTGTCCCACTAAGAGCCCCGAATTGCCATGGCTCTGCTGGTGAGCTATGACCCAAAAACTCTGCTGAAAATTCTCTATTTTCATAGTGAGTCTCCACAATGATAGCGCGTTATTCTCTTGCGTAATGCCCCATATATGGGTGCGTCCATTCATAGCAGACCACCTGGTGCGCGTTGAGATGCATGAGAAGATGAAAGTGCATGCACTAATACATATGTACATACATAAGTTGAAACCTTGAAACCAGGGGCCGCAATGAGCTTACACTAAACGAAAAAAAACTAGGTGTGGTAGTTTTACCGATTCAGCTATAGCCTGCCTTAAGGCGGTGGTATACATTAGAGCAGCAATGGGCACGTAGTGGCACTTTCCGTCCTCATGGCCCGAACCTTTATCCAACGCACAAGCAACCGAAAAACAATTTGCAGAATTTCAACGCTATCGACGCATAGCGACTTGAGTTCAAATGAAAACAAAAACAACACACAAAAGCATTGTGTCTCGACGAATGTTTTTGTTTGTAGTGCAATTTGGTTTTTTTTGTACTATTTGCGAATTTGGAAATGAAAGCAAAAAAGCTTTAAAATTTTGTATTTGTTGCTTTATTTTGTTGTTTCGCCCTTTGCTAGATTTTCATGCCCACCGCTGCATTAGAGGGTTAATGCATTTTGCGCTGTAATATTTTTGTGTTTTTTTTTTGCAGTACTGAACAACTTTTGTTTGTGTTACTGTAAGAAAAAGCAAACTACATATTTTTTTTTACATTATAAATAACATGAACGTATTTTGTTCAAAATGTCCTAACATATCTTTGTCTATTTTACAAAAATTGTTCCAAAATTATGAATACATGTATATGCGTATGTTCTATGTAAAAATACATTCTTTATCATAACTAAATTAAAGGAACTCTAATAGTTTAAATTATTTCAATATATATGTATAATAGTGCCACACCCGTTACGCGAAAGCATGAAGTGTTAAAAATATTTCAAAAAACGCCTAAGCGAAAATTTCACACTTGCAAATGTGAGATAGCCCAAGAGCACGCTGTAGAAAAGTCGAGTTTATAAGATTACAGGATAAGATATACGGAAAAGTTAATACATAATGCATTTTGATGAAACTAACCAACCAGGGTTGAACCGTATTTCAAAAAATAGAGCTGAACCAATATTTTGCAAATCGAAAAACAAAAAAACAAAACCCAGTTTTTGCAAACTTAAAAACCGGAAACTAACCAAACGACCAAAATAAACTTAGTTTTTTGCACTCTGAAAAAATTGGAATCAAAAAATGACGGCATCAACAAAATTTTCTTACATGGCCTACTCAATCAAATGCTGTCGCATAAGCTTATTTTATGTTTATTGCGTAGACGTAAATGCAATGAAAGAACAAAAACAGATAAACGAAATTCTATAGACAGAAAAAAACCTTTTTAACAACTAAACTACGATTGTCTTACTCAATCTAACTATATAAATCTACTATATAAAATTCAGTTTTTGTCTGTCTTTGATGGATTTTGCTGAAATTTTTATAGTATGTTAATATCGATTAGGCGGATGCCATAGGCTATAAAATTTTTATTTAGGGTGCATATTTAGGGTGGCCTTCATACAAACATATTTTTAAAATAGCATTTTGAGAAAGTCCACTGAATTGATTCACATGAAATTTAGACGACGTATCGTCTATATTAAGAGGCAAAGGCATAGAGGAATAGGTTTTTATTTAGGGTTCATTTTCAGGGTGGCTCTCATACAAAAATATTTTTAAAAAATCATTTTCACGAAGACCGGTTAACCGATTCACACCACGTAGCTTTTATATCATGAGACATAGCTTAGGCTACAACATTTTTGTTTAGGATGCCCCTCACACAAAAATATTTTTAAAATAGTATTTTCACAAAAACCACTTAATCGATTCTCATGGAATTCACACCATGTGTTTTTTATATTAAGAGACATAGCTTAGCTACAAAGCTTTTATTAAGGGTCCTTTCGATATCACAATAAATAAATCACAAGAACAATCTTTGAACGTAATTGGACTAAATTTGGAAAAGCCTTGCTTTGCACATGGTCAGTTATATGTGGAACTTTCATTAGGTAGAAATCCAAATAATTTACATATTTACACTCCAAATAATAAATCTAAAAACATTGTATATCAAAAAACATTAAACTGAATTAAATTTACATCATTTAAAAAAAAAAAAAGTTTGATTCTGCTTTTTATTTTATTGAAATAAAAAAAAGGCGCTTCGCCCATGGTAACACTGTGGAACAAAATTTCTTTTGAAAAAGTCTACTCGGATCTGACGCTGCGAGGTGAAAATATAGATCAAAACAAGAAATCATTTGGCTCAGTTTGTTCAAGTTGGCTCAAATTTTCGAGAAATGAACATTTGAATTTTGCACCTAGATTCATGTGGTTTTTCGATATATCTCGAAAGCAAACCGATTTTTATTGCATCTAATGCTGGGGTTTCGTTCATCTCTTCAATATGTACAACTTTCTCCAACAAATCAGATCTTTTGGATGCATTTTCTGCAAGTTAGAGTAAAAAATTCTCAAACAAAGTAACATTTTTTCGGTTAGAAAGGGTTAATCAAAAATTGTTGTTAAAATGTTATATCACTTCAAAGGGAATAAATTGAGCTTTATAATTATGCTAATAAGACTGTAGACTAATAATGAAATTTTTTGAAAATAACGGTTTTTTGAAAAAAATTCAGTCCAAATTCCGGAAAATCGTAATATCTCGAAAACTACGAGACGGATTTGAAAAATTTTTGAATTAATATTGTAGCTTATTATATTACCTTTCATATGACATCCCTTTTTTGGAAATCAATGCAGGCGTATCTGACTTATATAGATCTTTAGAAAAACTATATCCGCAATATCTGAAGGCTGTATCTCCGAAACTAGATCTGAGCGTCACTTTTTGATTCCATATTCATTCTGAGAATTCAAGAGCACATAAGAAAATATTTGGCTATATGTTTTTGAAATCTAAGAATGAATATGGAATCAACATGTGACGGTCGGACCTGCTCGTAGCAGGTCTTTAAAATTGTCTTACGAAAGACAGAAAAAACTTTCAAAATAGATGCCAGAATACCAAAACATCTTAAGTAAGACTCTGGTGAGTTGTAAGATAGTTGCCAAAATAGCCCTGTAAAAGTGATATTATTTTTCTGAAAAGTTGGAATATTTATTGCTTCTGTATACAAAATTTATAGAGATTTTTTGCTTAAAATTCAGTTGGTTCTATCCTGATGAACCACAGTGTATAAGCCTGGAAATAATTGATACTTTTTAAATTCACTGATTAACCAAAGCCTGGCTGATCCCGTCAACTGTTAGCATTTTAATAAAAGATTTTCGTTTCAATCTTTCGCAGTTTAGTTTTCTGAAGGTTTCACTTTTACCACGTGTGAACTGCACACTTGTTTTTTTTATATAAACAGTTTATAATTTTATATAAACAATAAATTTATGAATTTTCAAGTAAAACAAATTGGACGAGTTTTTGCATAAGGTTATTCTGACTTTGTTTTTTATTCATTGAAGATTTTTTTCTATCCTGTGACACCCTCCGGAAAAAATTCTAGATCCACGCCTGTTCCCGATGCCCGAAAATGCCCGAATTTCAGCCAATTTTGTTATTTTAATTAAAAGTGTAGTATATTACAGCTCGAAATGTGTGTCAAATGATAGAACTCGAAGAGGCCTAAATATGTGATATGAGATAAGAAAAAAAAAAAACTATGATATGAGGTTGTATTGTCAAAACCTGTCCCAAAAATGAACTGCCACCGATTTTTTGGGTCATTTTTTATTAATCTGTATATATTAATGCGTGAAATAAGTACCAAGCGATAGAGCTCGAAGAGCCTAAAGAAATATATATGGTTGCCTAGTCGAATCCTGTCTTAAACATGGGCTGCCACCAGTTTTAAGGGTCTATTTTTCTTAAATGAGTGATAACCAATGTTGCCAGATTTTTTTCTTAGAAAAACTGCAAATTCCCAAAAAAAAAACTATAAAAAACTGCTATCTTCCTTCGTCATAGGTCGGCAAAATTCCTCCAAAGTTAATACTTGGTGGGTACGGTCGAGTTTCGACCACAATACGATAGTAGTAATTATAAATCATTGAATGTCACACTGATTTTACGCTTATGAATTGAATTTTCATTGCAAAAAGTAAAGTCTCATTACAATTTCAGAACGATTCATTCACGCCTCAAAAAGTTATCTAGAAAAAGAAAAAAATTATTTGCAGAGTATCGCTTGGAAAGGTGTAAATTTCGAGGTTTTTGATTTTTTAAAGCTTACCAGAAACTTTTTATCAACTGTCCTCCTTATGCATATCATCAGATCGGAAAGTCGTGTAGGCGAACTAAAGATCTACAGGCTTGGTACATGCTTTGAATTCGTTTTTCATGCGTAGACAACCGAGTATCAAAAAAGTCAAAGGTTTCGTGGATTTCCCAATGTATCGCTCATTTACTTCAAGAGTGGCATAACTCAAAAAACTCAGAAAGATATCTTATAAACTCGCCTTGTGAGAAGAGTTTATGTAAACATACTTTTTTGAATTTTCATATAAAAAGTAACTTATTGAAAACTTTAAATGCGTTTTTCTCCTACTTTGTGTTTTTTGAGTAATGCCACTCTTGAAGTAAATGAGCGATATTTACATATTCATTGACACAAATAACGTTAATTTTCTTTGCATTGAAAGTAACATAAAAAAATAAGCAAACAATTCTTTAAAATATCATTTCAAAACCTATCCGATTTGAAAAAAATTTCTTAGATAAAACATTATTTCATTATTCTGAACATGATAGTTTAATCAACTTTGCTATTTGCTTGGTAATAAAAGTTAAAGTGTAATTTTTTTGTACGAAAAAGTTGAAATTCTTTTTTATATATGATTTTTAAAATTTGATTCATAATATTATTTAGGATAAAATTGGCCCGAATTTTATAAAAAAAACTGTAATTTATAAAAAACGGTTGTCTAAAAAACTGTATTTGCAGTTAAAACTGTAAATATGGCAACGCTGGTGACAACCCATGTTTCGACAAGGCAACCCCATATATTATGTTCAGGCAAGGCCGTATCCAGGACTTTATTTCGGGGGTGTTTTGGATTTGAGATTTTTGAAAATCAATTTTGCAGCAATATCTTTTATTTTTCAAACCGATAACCTTTTTTTTTGCTAACTCACTTTCAAATTTTGTAAACACTAAGTATGCTATGTGCACTATCGCTCACTTACTTCAAGACTGACATTACTCAAAAAACCTAAAGTGGGAGAAAAACTCTTTTAAAGTTTTCAATAAGTTACTTTTTATATGAAAATGATGAAAAGTAGGTCTACATACGTAAACTCTTCTCACAAGGTAAGATTATAAGATATCTTTCTGATTTTTTCACACAAAATAAAACTAAAACATGAAATGGATATCAGTAAATCAAAAATTACGTTTTTTGAGTTACACCAGTCTTGAAGTAAGTGAGCGATATGTACATATACAGTTAGTTCGTTCATAAAAAAACATGTTTCTGGTTTTAAGGTTGTATTTTTTTGGAACAAAAATTTTTAAAAAAATCATTTACAGAAAACTTGAAAATCTTTTATTCTAGCTTTTGTGACTTAAGCTACTAAAAACATTTTAAATAATTTTAAATATTTTATGAGGCCGCTTTTGGCTGTAACGATGAGGCATACTCGCTATCAATTTGTCCAGTACTTGAGTACTGATCTCCGACCAATGCCCATTGGCGACCTTCCATAACCAGACCATACAGAAAACTGACTCATGTAAACTGATTTCAATTAAAAATTTAGAGCTTGTTCAGAAAAATTCAAGCTTCAAAATCAATATTTTCTCGTTTCAATTCTCGGACAACGACGAAACGAGACATTGCAATGATTAAATTTTATCAAACTCTTTTTTATAATTGTAAGCTTATTTTCAAAGATAGCTACTCAACTCGATGTTTCCTTGAAGACCATTGCCTCCACAAAAGATTACAACTCGCTGAGGTGCCTGGGTCTATGCAGCTGTTTATTTCGCTAGTCAATTAAAATATATATTTTCAGGGTACTCTCGATGAAAATTAAGCAAAATGTATTGACAAAGCCCGAAAGACAATTAATTTACCGAATCTAAAAAATGAATTTGCGATCTAAAAATAGTTTTTCGCGATCATTTCTCCAACAATTACAAAGCAAAACAAAGACAAAGGACGAATCCCTCACTGATGTTTTGGAAACATTTGAATCAATCCTCCCTAGACTTGAGACAGTTTCGAGAAAACCACAATTCCTCAGGAAATTCAATTATGCTGTTGATCAGAATACTGGGCTTGTCAAATTCAAAGTAATTGTAGGCATTCCAAAAACGGGTGAATCCAACGAGTCCGACGTGTGATTGAAGTATTCAAATATATACCTTTAGCATCGCGTGATGTTGGACGTACGTTTGCTGCGTATATAAGAACCTTGGAAGATTACCGTTGATCATTATTGTTTGAAAATTTGAGAAAACTTATCCTCATTCATCGTAACCGTTTCCATGACTTTCTTGAGCGTTAATAAAATAAATTTAAGAAAATATATATATGGGACGATCCATGTCAACCGGATAAGTGCTGTGTCTAAAATTTGGAGTGACCAAAACAATCGCCCGAGGGCTCATTTTGAAACTTAGGACATCTACTTTCAGACTTTGTGTGCACCTTTGCAAAATTCAAAATGGCGGATCTAATATGGTGGCCGGAAGCCGGTGAAAAATCGAGTGTCCAGCAATAAAAGCTTGTAAATATAAAAACTCCCAACCGATCAGATCGTTTTTTAGCTCAAATTGTAGCTCTCAAAAAGCTGGAGTGGAAGGTTGAAATAATTCATAGTGGCAGATCCAACATGGCGGTCAAAAATCCAATATGGTGTCCGAATTTTTGAAAGACAACCGATTTGCACCAAATTCGGTATGCGAAAGTCTTGTGGGTCACTGATCACGAATTCGAAGTTAGATTTTACAAAATCAAGATGGCGGAAATATTTCTTAAAAATCAACCGATTTATACCAAATTTGTTATACAGGGGCTTTTAGGGTCGCCGATTACGAATCTGAGGTCATATTTTAAAAATTTTCAAATTTTAAATGGTGGATTCAATATGGCGGACGTATTGTTTAAAATTCAACTGATTGGCACCAAATTTGGTACACGGCGGTTTCTAGACTCGCTGAATACGAATCCAAGGTCAGAAATTTAAAATTAAGGATGGCGGACCAATTATGGTAGATTAGGGTATTGAGTTTCCGCCGTATTGGGTCCGCCATCTTGAATTTTAAATTTAAATATTGGTGGACACTCGATTTTTCGTCCGCTTCCGGCCGCCATATTGGATCCGCCATTTTGAATTTTGCAAAGGCGCACACAAAGTCTGATAGTAGATGTCCTAAGCTTCAAAATGAGCCCTCGGTTAGTTGTTTTGGTCACTCCAAATTTTGGACACAGCACTGATCTGGTTGACATGGATCGTCCCATATATTTTTTTTTCGTAAATATTATCATCAATATTTTGCCCACTTTTCGTCCATATTTACATAAATATTTCGTAGGTTTTTCGTAAATATTTTATGTTGCCCTGCTTATAACAACAAACATTTTCATTTTTCAAGTTAAGTCTGCATATCCCACTTACTGACGGCACTAAAACATAAAAATAAGTTAATGCAGATCGATTATTATCAACTATTTCTTGCAGCTGATCAAAAATCATTTTAAAAATCTGATGACCTTTTTTTCAGACTTTTTTTTTCACAAAATCGATTTCATATAGTGTCTGTTCGTTTGAGAAAACCGTTTTTGTGTGGTGTGTTCCTCTCAAAGTCAATTTTACATAGTGTCTATTCTTTGCAAAATCGTTTCTATATAGTGTCCATCAAAAAATTTCGGGGGGGTTCTAACCTCTTAGATATGGCCCTGTGTTCAGGCTTCTTCGAGTTCTATCATTTGGCATACATTTTGAGGTGTAATATTTTACAGTTTTAATTAAAACAACAAAACTTGCTGAAATTCGGGCATCGAGACAGGCTTTGGCAAGTAAACCCTGGTTGGTTCACCACAATGCACTACTATTTTTCCCGTATATCTTATTCTGTAATCTTGTACACTCAACTTTTCTACAGCGGGCTCTCCGCCTATGAGGAAAATTTTCCGATTTATTTTATTTTCCAATGTGATAGTGATATGCGAGCGATTACTTCACGCATTATGTAATAAACGTTTTGCAAATTATTTTCGAATGTAAGTATATTTTTAATAAACAACGATTTTTGTAAACACCCCAATAAGTAATGAAGCGCAAAGTAAAAAAATTATAGCCAATAATGTATGAGCTTTAATTTATGTAGGGGTAAACTTTTCAAGTAAATTGGCAAAAATTGTAAAAATTTCGGACTCTCTTTGAACTAAGTAGCAATTGAGCTTTTTTTTATATGAAAAAATCTACAGTGAACATTAAATCTTTTTTAAAAGCAAGTATCAACTAGCTACATCTCATATTGAGCTACAAAAATTGAGGAAAGGCCCCGACCGATAATCAATGGCTCGTAGTTATAAACAAATTAAAACTGGCTTTTACTCTAAAAGCGCTTTTTAAATTTTAAAGCAGGTAAAGGTAGCTTTAAATATTTAAAAGCAGGTTTTAAATTAAAAACAAGTTTTAAATATTTAAAAGCAGGTTTTAAGGCGACATTTTGTATGAAAGTATTGTAATAAATGAATTTTTGATAAAGAAAAAGTCACAAAACAAGATAAAAAGTGATAATTCTTTTGATGTTATAAAACAAGTAAAGAGTATGGTTTCGTGACCAAAGGATGTTTAAGGATTTCGATATTTTGAATGAAGTTACCGTTGACAGGAAGTTGAAACTCAATGCCGTGTGGGTTGGCAATAATTTGAAAATTCCTGGGAAAGATTAAGTAGCAAATCGTTACGAGTGACTGAATACTCCGGACAGACGAGAACAGCATCAAGAGAAAATTGAGTCTCAATGCCGTTTGGGTTTGCAATAATTTGAAAATCCCTGGGGAAGATTAAGTACCAAATTGTGACGAGTGACTTAATACTTAGGGCAGACTAGAACACCGTCGAGAGAAAATTGAGTCTCAATGCCGTTTGGGTTGGGAATAATTTCAAAATCCCTGGGGAAGATTAAGTACCAAATTGTTACGTGTGACTGATTACTTCGGGTAGACTAGAACAAAAATTTGGTTTTAACTAAAGCACATTCTATTTTGCGACTATAACTACGAGCAAATGTTTCTTGTTTTATCTACTAAAATTTGCGTGTGACTTAAATTTTGAATTTAAGCCGTCGTTTTAGGTAAATTGACAATAAACTGAAAAAATGCAGATTTGGTTTTTATTGGGGGTTTTTCAAGTTTTAAGTCAAAATTTGCTGTTTCTTTTGACCATCGACATGTCGCAAAGTTTTGCGTAGTAGTATATATAAAACGTGTTTCTGATGTGTAAACATTAGGGTGAATCAAAAATTTTTTTTTATTCGAACAGGTATACAATAATAATATTTACTGAAGCTTTCTAGTTTTCCATACGATTTATATGGACAAAAATGCTTTATTAGACAGTTTCGCCTATATATTGTGAAAGAAAAATGTTTCACAAACGAGATAAATAAAGCCCATTAGAAAGAACGTACAATTTTCCATAAAAAAGTGTTTAATTTTTTTTTAAGCAATTAATGAGTGTCGTCCGATATAGTTAAGTTTGAAAAAATTCGGCTTTTAATTTTGTAACTAATTGTTAAAAAAAAGAAAGCTCGCAGAGTTTAGGAATATTTCGAAGATTAAGAAAAAAATCATTTTCTTTTGGTAAAAAATTGTATGCTCTTCTAATGGGCTTAGTCCTGTTGGTATAAAATTTTTCTTTCACCAGATGTTGATAAATCGTAAACATTATTATTATGAGCTCTCTTTGCAGCAGAATTTTTCTTTGATGTACCTGCATCTATTAAACCTGTTTGAGAAAAGAAAAAAAAAAAATTGAATCACCTATACTGTGGAGTTCTAAACACAAGCAACAGGTCTTAGGGTGTCTCTGTGTCTCAAAAATTTGATTTAAAAACTTTTTTTAAGAAGTTTGAATTTTCCTTGAAATGGTCATTCAAAATTTATCTAAGATAATAAGTTGAGTTGATAAGTGAGTACGTCGAGTTGAGTCTGTAAATTTGGTTTTGATATCTTCATTATGATCAAATGACGATATTTGCATACATTTTTATATGAAAAAGCTTCAACTACCTTGGGCGACCTTAAAATAATCAAAATCGTAACTTTCATGGGGGGTGTATTCACCCTTACATATAAGCTGAAAAATAATAATTTTATTTTTAGTAAGAAAATTTGCCAAAAATATATATACAATATATCATTGCTTCAAAGTGATGTTTATTGAGTAGTGTTTGTTAAAATAACCACATGTTCTTGAATTTTCCGGTAACACTTAAAAAATCTATATTTGCATAAGAAAACATTTATTTATACTTCTTTAAGTGTACAATAATTTTTCTTTAAGGAATAAAACAAAATAAAAAAAATAATTTCGAAATGTAATTTTTCTATAAGGAATGAAAAAAAAAATCGAAATGTAATTTTTCTTTAAGGAATAAAAAAAAAATTCGAAATGTAATTTTTATTTAAGGAATAAAACAAAACAAAAAAAAAATAAATTCGAAATGCAATTTTTCTTTAAGGAATAAAAAAAAAAATTCGAAATATAATTTTTCTTTAATCAATAAAAAAAACAAAAAAAAAAAAATACGAAACGTAATTTTTCTTTAAGGAATAAAAAAAAATTCCAATTTTAAGCGTTCCTTAAGAATTCAAGATCGTAATTTTTTTTTAACGAACTCAAGAGTCGATTATTTGTCTTAGCTTTTGATCTACTTCTACTACTATATAGGATATTTTACGCATGAATGCTTTAAAAAACAATTTTGAGTCGAATGGCGAGCGGAAAGTAGCAATTTATTTTTGAACAGAATAAAAAGTAAACAATTTATTTTATATATAAAAAATGATTTTCGTTTAATTTTGCGTGTATATGCTATTGGTTAATTAATGAATACTTTATATGTAGTATATGTAATATAATATGTAAAGTTAAATTCAACAAAGAAAACATACTAACAAACGAACAAACAACAAAATAAAAGAAATCGACAAAACAGAACTCGTATAAAAAGTAAAAAAGAGAGGAGTTAGGAAAAACCTTGGCGATTTTCGCGAATAAGCTTTTTAACTGGAGGCTTTTGTTGTTCATCATCTGGTATCGAAAGAATTTTCATTTCCTCAGCAGTTAACTCACGGCGTTGTTTCACTACAACAGCATTTTGGCAGTGTTGTGTTGAAATGGATGTAGTAATAGTAGTAGTGTATTAGTAGCAGTAGTAGCAGTAGTAATAGTAGTGACAGTGGTAGTAGAGTAGTATCGTAGCAGTAGTAATAGTAGTAGTAAGAGAAGTTGTAGTAGTAGTAATAGTAGTAGTAGAAATAGTAGTAGTAACAGTAGTAGTAGAAGTAGTAGTAGTAGAAGTAGTAGTAGCAAAAGTAGTAGAATTAGTGTTTTGTTTTAATCAAGTTTGACATGGACATTTACTCTTCATTGCAAAAGTTTTCAATTACAGTTTGCTTTCAACTTACTTTCAGGAACCATACAATTTTTCTTATTCAGTTTTATACGCGGTACGATATTAAAATAAAATAAGTTTTTGGAATCATATTAAATTTTATACAGAAACGCATTTATTTTTTATTATTGTTATAAAAAGATTTTGTAACTATGAGCGTATCCCATTTGATATCTTTTAACTCACTTGAGCTTAATAAAAATAATGAAAAAAACTCTGTGGATTAACAATATGTTGAGTCACAGGATTATTACTACCACCCTGGGTACATCAATGAGCAGGAAAGCTCGCGGCAGCTGGACAAAAAAATTGATCCCTTGCATAAGAAGCTTATTCAAGAGAGACTTTAGCGAGGTAAATTAATACCTCACTCAGTTTTTAACGGGCCATTGATACTTCCTGAAGTATCGACACCATATGGGCACAACAGAGCACTCTTTCTGTATTTCTGTATATATGGAGACGCTGATGAAGATGACGCAGAGCACACCTTTTTCAACTGCACTCAATGGAATAACGAACGCACATCTCTACAGGACACAGTCGGCCAGTGCTCCGCTGACAATGTGATAGAAAGGATACTGCAGAGCGAAGAAAACTGGAATGCACTGGTTGCAGACTTTACGGAGAACGTTCACAGAAAAAAAAAGTGGAACCTGAACCCAGGTATATGATTTAAGGATAAATCATGGGTCCTACGCAGTCCCAGAGTAGATGGAGGCCTAAAAAGAGGGTAAGGGTTTTAGTGAATTGACACTTTGAGGATTATGGCGGTAGCTTTAGGTAAATGCGTCTCCCACAACCTCCACCACGAAGAAAAAAACAAACAAAAAATGGTCAGGAAAGCATTTACTAGTGGTACTACACAAGGGGGTGTAATTTCATCACTCCTGTGAAATCTTGTCATAATCGAAATATTATGCTCGCTGGAAGGAACGATGATCAAGGTAGTTGCCTACGCGGATGATATCGTCATACTGATAAAGGGAAAGTTTATTTCTACGATCAGTGAACTAATGAAATCAGCATAAGAGAAAATGCTAGTTTGGGCAAGTAGTAACAGACTTCGTGTCAATCCAAGCAAGCTCGTTTTGTTCAGAAGGAAATTTTACAATGTTTTTGCCAACTTTAAATGGTACCACACTGGCACTTGTCGAAGAAGCGAAATAACTCTGAGTCATTCTGGATTCCAAGCTATCATGGAAGAGCAAGGTGGATGAAGGAGCTGGAAAGGCTTTGGGAAAAAATCGGATGCAAAACCGTATGTAGTACATTGGATGTACCCAGCGGTCATCAGATCTATTTTGACTCACCGGGCGCTGGTGTGCACAGTGTTGCGACTAGAACAAGCTAGCTGTACAAAATTATTTTTTTGCGTTTTTGTATTTGTTAGATCAAAACAAAAAAAAAATTGTACGGGAGGCCTGGTCGCAAACAACCACCTGGGCCGGTACGGGTCAAATTTATGGACGCGAAAACTATCCGGCCAATTTTGATGAATTTTTTACAGTATCTTAGTATCGATCAAGCGGGTTTCATAGGTTATTAAACTTTTATTTAGGGTGCATATTTAGGGTGGCCATTATTCAAAAATATATTTAAAATATAATTTTCACAAAGACCACTTGATCGATTCATATGGAATTTACACCAAGTGTCTTTTATATTAAAAGACATAGCTTAGGCTATAAGACTTTTATTACGGATGAATATTTAGGGTGGCTCTCATACAAATATATTTTTAATATATCATTTTCACGAAGGCCGGTTAATCAATTCACACCACTTAGCTTTTATATTAAAAGGCATAGCTTAAATAGGTTTAAGTTTTTATCGTTTTTTTTTCGAATTTTTCCTATTCCTGGTATAACTCACATTTTTTGATAGAAAATATGTACTCTAAAAACAAACAAAAAAAAATATACATATGTGCAAAATTGTGCAAAAAGATATTACCTTCAGAAGAAACAGTGAAAGAATATCTTTCATTATAAAAAATAAAATGGCTGAATACACGTGAATACAAATATTTCTACTCTCCCAAAGTTAGGAAACTAAATTTATTATTTAACTTTATTAAGACATCTTTTTGTTGTTGTTTTCAATAAAAAACTAGAAAATTATTTTTCACTTTTTATAATAATTTCATTAGTGCTTACCTTCAACTTTGAAATCCATTAAAAAAACTTTTCTTTAATATCGACAAAAAACAAAATAGAGTATTTGAGAGAGTATTTGTTGTAAAACTATACCGTAATTTTTTAAACGAGAGATTCACTTTTGTCCAGCTGGCATACACTAGACGCAACACTGTGGTGTGGTGGAAAGCTGCCAACACCAAGTCATTACTAGACATGCTTCATAAAGTACAGAGACTGGCCTGCCTTGGTATAACGGTAGCAGTCAGATCCACAGCACAGATGAGCCTGGGAATTATAATGCATCTTCTTCCCAATGGTCTTTACATCAGGACAAATGCGGCAATAGGGACTCTTTAGTTAAAGGAATGTAACAAGCTTCTAAGTTCTGAGGGTCATGAGTCTATTTTTCAGTATATCCAACGGGACTTTTGTCTTACGGCAAGCGATTACTGAGTACCAACACTACTTATAAAATCAACTTTCCAACAAGAGAAGAGTGGAACTCTGGCACCGTTCAGGAAGGAAGGAAGCTAATCATCTTCACGGATGGATCTAAGATGGAATTCGGCACAGAAGCGGTTGTTTACATGGATAATATGTGATAGAACTTAAGATACCGCTGGCGAAAGCGAAAGCTTACGAAATTTCTCAATTATGACTTTTTAAGCTCTTATTTTCAAAAAAATTAGCATAGTTAGATAAAATATAAACCCTTAAACAAACGATTTTTCAAAAGTATAATGTATGAGCTTTTTGCCAATATGCTGCCTTAGCTAATTTCCATACAAATAAATTGATAAGATGATTTCATAAAAGTCAATATATTTTCTGCCTTCCATAAGTTCTGAAGACACAAGGCAGGAAACCCTCTCTTTATGGCAGGACAGCTATAACTCGGAAATAATTCAGATGGAAAAAAAGACTGACACCTTGCATTAGAAGAAGATTCGAGAGAGACTTTAGATAAATTATTACCTTACTCAGTTTTTATCGGCCATGGTTACTTCCAGAAATATCTGCACCGTGTGGGTAAAACAGAGCACTCTTCCTGTATATATGGAGACGCTGATGAAGATTTTGTCAATATGAAAGACTATAGCGCACCTAACTCAAAAAACATTTTATCGTTATGTACCTGTTTTTAATACAAAAACTTTTTATAACGTATTTGTTATTCGTAACGTATATGTTTTTAATAATCGGACATCTTTGTTTGAGTTATAAAAATAAATTTTTTGTATTTAAGGTTTGAATTTTGCAATAAAGCGTAAATGCCATTTCAGTGAACAAAATTAGATTGATATGTGTGTACATCAATATATACAATATATATGTAAATAAGGAATTGCTTAAATTATTTCAAAAACAAAACAAAAATAAACCGAATGAAAAGTGTCATATTTTCATAAAAATAAATACACAATATATAATAATAATACATATAGATTTTCAAATTTATCGTTTTAAGGATCAGTGTAGTCAAAAACTTAAAAACAAAACAAATTGATACATACCTTCGTGTACTTGGCTTGATATAAAAGTTTTGATGAGGGTATCTGTCATTTGTGTATATAAACTTAATGCATAGCGTAAGCTCTGCAATTCCGGTGATTTCTCCAAGAATGTCTTCTTGAGCCCATTACCACCGGCATGGAAATATTGTTTGATTGTATCCAACGCAACATCAAGTACAGCACATTGTTTGGGTGATAAGTTCTTTTCCACCTCCTTTGATATGTCCATAACGCCGCTTAGAGCGCTCTTCACATCCTGTTTACCGGCCATATGAGTCTTAAACAAGCGACCCATATCTTCGATTTTAGCATTTGAAGCCAGATTCTTTGCATTGTCCGTAATATTTTTGAACATCATCTTTTTTGAAGGAGTGTGACAGAACAGCAAAAAGAAAGTGGGTGTAAAAATTTTGCAAAACTGTTTTAGATTGCTGTGTGCTCTAATGGGTTAAGTACAAATAACAAATGTCAAAAACTATATAACCGTATATTTCATGTCAAAGAGAAAGTCGGCCTGGTACGACCACTTTCATTTGTGTGATTTTTGAATATTAGTTTCCCTGGAACAAAAAACCAGCACATCGGCCAAATTTCATTATTTAGATCGGAAAGTGCGGGTACAGTACCCCCATCTTCCACCAATCTTTCCTAACTCTTTCTTCAACATTAATTTTCCAACTTAATTTCCTATCCTATACTAGACCAAGATACCTTGCACTACCTTTTAAGGCAAGTCTAATGCCCTTTAGCTAAGGGGGTTCAATAATTGGAAGTTTGTGATTCCTAGAAAAGAGTACTAGTGAAGTTTTGTTCGGATTTACACCTAAACCTGCTTCATCTGCCCGAGACCGAGTTAATTTGTAACTAACCCAATAAGAATTGCAAATTTACCGTACATTTGCCAAACAATGAAACTGTGTTTCAAATGCTTTGCTTGGAAATGTGTGGCAAATTTGTTTTAGAATAATTCTTTACTTGCACGAAAGCGTTCTTTAGCATAACTTATAATACATACCGTTCGATCAGTCATTGGTGGCAATACAATAGTCTTCTCCAAAATTCGCATCACTATTTTCCAGAGCTCTTTGAGCAAGCGCTTTAAAACAGTTTTTTCACAGGACTGCGCATAAAGCGTTAACGATCCATCAAGTAAATCCATTAATGGACGTAGCACTTCATCCGCTTCCACAGCCACGGCGTTACGTTGAGCGGATTGATTGGCGTTCAAATTGCCACCACCCTTTATGGATAGCAACAAATCGCCAAGCTCCCGCACTGATTGCGTTATTCGTGGCTCGAGGCTAAATTCGATAGTTTTGTTTTTTTTTTTAAAAAAGCATGAATTAGTACAATTATTAATAAAAAAGATATAAAGAAATTGAGAAATAGCTTAACTACTAAGTAACTCCCTCCATTTTGCAGAAGGCGCATTGGAGTCAGAGAGCATGGACGAGCGGTCAAGCGTGTACAATTTTCTCAAAAAAACAAATAATTCTGTTCCTGAAACGAATAACTGCTTAAGTCGACATACAGGCGCGGATTCAAGGGAGTAACGGGGGTCATGACCCCACAAAACAGCCCTCATTTCAAAAAAGAGAGCTGAGCCAATATTTTGCAAACCGAAAAACAAAAAAAAACAAAACGAACAAAACCTAGTTTTTGCAAACTTAAAAACCAGAAACTAACCAAACGACCAAAATTAACTTACTTTTTTGCACTCTGAAAAAATTGGAATCAAAAAATGACGGAATCAACAAAATTGACTAATTTTCTTACACAATACTGACTTTTTTCTTATTTTTTCTATATTTGGATTGTAGCTATACTTCATATATTAGCAGCTTCTTACAATCTGTTTACAAGTTCCAACTAAAAGCATCATTTATAACACAAAATCCAATCTTCTATTTTGTTTCGCATCGATGTCCAATTCGATGTCGCGATGGATGTGTAGCAATGCAAGCCCGGTGAGTCGGTCTTCTGCCATAGTAGATCTCTACCAAGTTTTGAGGCGACAGAGCGGTCCATCATCCCGATGACCACGTAAAGAAATATTCTGCTGACCGCAAAAAATAATCGTTTTGAAGATAGGTCTCGACCGCTCTCGATTTTCTTTGACTTGTGCACCTCGTTGCACATGGACCTGGTTGATCACTTCAGATGCTAGATGCTCCCAGCCTCTACCACCCTCTGGTGATATTGGTTGTGTTGGTGAACTGAAAGCGCTCCTTTTCACCTATCAAATCATCAAACGCTTTGAGTAGTTCTCGAACTAGTCGCTTCAGAGAAGTATTTGTTTGGTAACCTCCTCCTGAGCTCGAAACAAATAGTACGCAGTACACACAGGGTGGCCTTCATACAAACATAGTTTTAAAATAGCATTTTGAGAAAGTCCACTGAATTGATTCACATGGAATTTAGACGACGTATCGTCTATATTAAGAGGCAAAGGCATAGAGGCATAGCTTTTTATTTAGGGTTCATATTCAGGGTGGCTCTCATACAAAAATATTATTAAAAAATCATTTTCACGAAGACCGGTTAACCAATTCACACCGAATTCACACCACGTAGCTTTTATATCATGAGACATAGCTTAGGCTACAACATTTTTATTTAGGATGCCCCTCAAACAAAAATATTTTTAAAATAGCATTTTCACAAAAACCACTAAATCGATTCACATGGAATTTACACCATGTGTTTTTTATATTAAAAGACATAGCTTAGCTATAAAACTTTTATTAAGGGTCCTTTCGATATCACAAGAACAATCTTTGAACGTAATTGGACTAAATTTGGAAAAGCCTTGCCTTGCACATGGTCAGTTATATGTGGGACTTTCATTAGTTAGAAATCCAAATAATTTACATATTTACACTCCAAATAATAAATCTAAAAACATTGTATATCAAAAAACATTGAACTGAATTAAATTTACATCATTTAAAAAAAGTTTGATTCTGCTTTTTATTTCATTGAAATAAAAAAAAGGCGAATCGCACAGGGTAATGCTAGTATTTATTAAAGTTATAAAAATTGATGGCATCAAGAAAAGTTACAGGAGTAAATGATACATCAAATTAAAGTACTCAAGTGGACTACAACTATCAGCTTTGAGATCGGCCAACCAAAAAATGAGATATAAGCCTGGAAAGAATTGATATTTTTTTAAATTCACTGATTAACCAAAGCCTGCTGATCCCGTCAACTGTTATCATTTTAATAAAAGATTTTCGTTTCAATCTTTCGCAGTTTAGTTTTCTGAAGGTTTCACTTCTGACATCCATGCCTCTCAACATAAGCCCGAAGAGAGTTGAGGCCAATTTTCCATTAGATCTTGATGAAACTCGCTTTTCAATGTTTCGGCAATATCAAGACCTAAAGAAATACTAACAACTTGCGTTTGAAACAAAGCGCAATTGCATTCAGAACTAATCTAAACTTGGCCCTAACTCTCTTCGTGCTTAAGTCAACTGAAGCAGTTTTTCCTTTTCACCACAAAATTATCAAATATATTTGAAAATTGTTGTAGCATAGGATTTTAAAAATACAATTGAAAAGGAAATATTCCGAGAAGAGTAGGTGGAGTCCAAACCGCTCCTAGCAGCGATGAAGCAGTACACTATAAATTGAAATTAAACTCATAAGATAAAGTTTTCTAAATTTGCTTACTGCAAGTTAACAATACAACTCCCCAGATCTTTGGAACTTGAGCTACGACGAAATCCTCCGTATAGAAATGCCGTACGATAGAGGAAATTAAATCAGGGGCTAAGGACAAGGAAATGGTTGGAGACTAACAAAGCGGTACATTCCATTAGAACTAGAGCTGCAAGTATGCGAACGCATACTTACACCAATGAAGGTCGTCAAGTACCTCGGCATAAGAGTTGACCCAATCTTGACATTTTGGACTCAATTACAACAGGCAGCAACAAAAGCAGCCAAGATAACTGGCATAAGCTTATGGCGAACATCGGTGGACCAAGGCAAAGTAAGCGGAAACTTCTAATGGCGACAAAAAACTCGACACTGCTCTATGGCAGCGAAATTTTGACAAAAGACGCTACTATCAGTGGAAAATTATTACCTGTGGAAAATTATTACCTCACTCAGTTCTTATCGGGTCATAAATATTTCCAGAAGTATCTACGTTGTAAGGGCAAAACAGAGCACCCTTTCTGCATATATGGAGGCGCTGATGAAGATGACGCAGAGCACACCTTCTTCAACTGCAATCGATGGAACAACGAATGCGCATTCTTACAGGAATTAGTCAGCTAGTGCTACGCTGACAAAGAGATAGAAAGGATGCTGCAGAGCAAAGGGAAATGGAATGCAGTTGCAGGATTTACTGAGTATGTTCTCAGAAAAAAGAAGAGGTACCTGGACGAAGGTATATGATTTGAGAACAAGTCATAGGAGATACTCCAAAGCAATACTAACACAGTTCCAGGGTAAATAAAGGCCCGAAGGAGAATGTGGGTTTTAGTGAATTGACACACTCTGAAGTTTATGATGGTAGGCGATGCTTAGCCCTCCCATATACGACGTAGATGAATGGGACTTGGACCCAGAGCTGCGGGATTAACACCCGGAATATTTCCTTTCTACTGTTGTGGGTTTTTACCACACATGATATGTTATTTAAACAAATAACATATTATGGCATATTTTGGGAAGATGCTTAACATCATCCAATAATAATTGCAGCATACTTTTGGGTATTTGTTGTTTTGTTAATAAATTTAAGTTGCTATGTGCAGTTTCTGCTTGTTAAGAATTAATGAATGAGAACGCCAAGCACTTAAATGCAACAACAAAACAGCAAGCAAAAGCCAGGTGTGAAACCCGGAAATATGCCGACCTCACTACTTTGGTGAGTTAAATAAGACTTATGCAATTTTTGCATAAGTAAAATAAAGAATTGAAGGCCAAATATTTGTAGGCCAAATATTTGTGGGCCAAGGTTTGGTAAAGTAGAATAAGTTTTGTTATTGTAATTATGCGTAAATATTTTTGTAAGAATTGTTAGTGTAATTTTTATTTAGCAAGGTGTTAAGGTATTTAAGATTTTTTAATAAAATCAGATTTAGTTCTGAATTAAAGACTACATGAAGTTTGGTGTCACTTATTTTAAAAGGAATAGCTACGAGTTTAGAAGGTGAGTATTCTTATATTATTAATCCCAAATTTACTTTATTTTTCAGATACAGCTTTCAAAAGATTACTAAGTGCTTTCCCAGGACGGGAAGAAGACTAGTACAACACTACTTGTATTCTCTAAATCTAAAACCACCAATTTTCAGATATATTTGATTTTGTTGTTTTGTCGACTATATTCGATGATTCCAGTTTTATGTAGCCTCTAAGGCTATGAAGTCTCCGCAAATAATTTCACTTTTCCCCTTTCATTGCTGGCCAGGGCAATAGAATGATGATCGAATGACTCAAGTAACAACTCCATCTTTTTGTCGATGCTATGAGTTCTTCACATTAATGATGATTCATGACCGGTGCTCCGCAGAAAACGAGAAAACGCTCAAAGAGCGTAAAAATGAGAATGAGAAGGCGTTTAAAGAGCGTAAAAAAGCGTGAACGTATACAGAGACATCAAAACATGCTCTAAGTGGTATATTTAGGAACTTGAAAAAGCAATTCCGAAAGACCTTTCTCAGCTACATATATGTTTCCACAAACCTTTTAATAGGTAGAGCAATGGATAACTTGGGACTAGTTTCGATTAAAAGAAACTCATCCAGGTTGATCTTTTGTTTGGGAAAAAGAGCTTTGGAAACAAAATCTTAAAAAGCTTACCTATACTTTGATGGCCTATGGCACCGCTGAACTACCCACTGTAGATCATTACTTGACGATCTTTGTCTATGCGGAAAGTTTTCACGAATAAGATAGGTGCAGTTTTTAAGAATAGATACAGAATTACTGAAAAAATTTTAAAAATAGCAAATCTTTCAACGCTTTTATGTCAGCTTTCGGTTAACCGATCTCAAAGCTGATAGTTTTAGTGTACCCTGCTCGATGAGTATATTGATTTGATAGCTGTAGTTATTCTAGATCCTAATCTTAAAAAGCGTTTCATATTTTGCGTTTCATGTACTGCTTTTTATTATATGCTTATATCTCAACTTTCGGTTTACCTATCTCGAAGCTAATAGTTTCAGCACACTCTGTTCGATGAGTACTTTAATTTGACATATCAATTTAAAAAAGCGTTTCATATTTTGCGTTTCATTATACACACCTAATTTTTCAAATGACCCCTCGCTAAAGAGGTTTCACTTCAAAAACCTGGAATCTGTGGAGAGCTTTTACTTACCTGATTGCGAATTGGCACGCCAGATCATCTAGTGCACAGTTAAGATTCTGTTGCAGTTCCTTGAGTATATTGGCAGCATCTTCTTCAAGCTTATCACCTCCCATAGATTCGAACATTTTTTCTAATTGGACCCTTAGTTGTTGTATATTGTTCATAAGTATGCATGCCTATTAACACGCAACCATATAATTAATAGTTGGAATAAAAATGCGCTCAGGAAGTGTTAATACATATTAGACGCTTCATAAAATCATATATTGAAATTTGATAAATTCTACTTACTATCCGCTCGTCTTTCATGTGCTCGGGAAATTCCTTTTTTACAATATCGGCATAAGCTATTAGTACCTTTACAATAGTTTTAGCAAAGCGTCTCATGTAACGTTTCCAAATTTCTGGATCTGGACACTCGAGCTTACTAACAACATCAAAACATTGTGTCAGTTGGGTGAACACATCTACCACTGAGTTGGAGAATAAAGCGTGCTCGCTGCTCTTTGTGAACTATTTTTTTCAATATTTGTATATATTGTATAGAGCACATTTGAAAGATATTTGTGTGGACGAGAATTGAGAAAATTTGAAAAACAATAGTTCAATTAATTGGTTTAAGGAATATATTGGACTGTAAGAGAAACGTGGAACTTCAACCAGTAGAGAAGCACAGGGAGTTAGCTATACATAAATAGAGTTTAATTTGTAAAGAAATCTAAGCACCGTATAAAACCAAGAGAATGGGACTCAAAAAGTAAAAAAATAACGATAGTATATATATGTGGCTCTGAACTGCCATGCAACTGAAACAAAAAGAAAAAAAAAATTTTAATTTCCTGCCAACTCACATACCAATTTAATTTCTTAT
Organism: Meiosimyza platycephala; assembly: GCA_963662105.1. Taxonomy (NCBI): domain Eukaryota; kingdom Metazoa; phylum Arthropoda; class Insecta; order Diptera; family Lauxaniidae; genus Meiosimyza; species Meiosimyza platycephala. The sequence continues at coordinate 3,982,133 of OY759212.1, forward strand.
GGCCTTACAAAATGATATTGATCAAACTTATAAAGTACAAATCGGTTCACATATATTGTAGATAGAGATAAATGGTCAAAAACAGTATTTGTAAATTTGATTTTAATATACATATATCTATTTGGTACTTGTTTACGCACAACGTAAACTAGCGTGTAGAATCTGCTCGTCTTTGCTATCCACCGTAAAGCGCTGCCGTTTACTCGTTGTGGTTGCAACAACGAGTAAGACGCCCAAAAAATCATTCGTCATCTATAAAACGATCGAAGAAGTCAGCGAACCCTCCCGCGTATAAAAGAAACACATAAAATCACAATTTCACAAACAATTCAACAACATTAATTCACATACAACAGTGCACAAACACTCAACAGCTTAAACGCAAATCATACAACAGTGAAATACAACAGTTGACAATAATCATCACTCACATCAAATAGAAATTAACAACATGTAGAAAATATCAAATTTATACATTCAACAAACACCCGAACAACCAACTCAACAAGAAACAACCACCATCTACAACCAGCAACTCAACGTTGGACAACAAAAACTCCAAACAAAACAACACTTATCGTATACATAAAATATTGTATAATAATATTTGTATTATAATTGCTTTTATTTCGAATATTGTTTTATAGATAAACCCCTTAAATTGAATTTTAGTGTCAGCCCCCGAATAAACATTTGGTCCTTTGAGCCGGAGCTGAACCAGCGACCAATCGAGCCGTCGCAATTTGGAGCAGCAGCATCTAAGCTTTGGACGGACATCGAAAGTTGAAGCACTGACACGGCAGAACACAGTATACAAAGGGAAAAGCGTAAACCCAAAGTAGTAAGTGAAGTAAATTTAAAAGTGCAAAGTTTTTGATCAAAATTGTCTGTGCAAAAAGTATAATTAATCTTTCTGTGCAGTCATTTTGATATTTTAGTATTTTTCGCGCTTCGTTATACGAACCGAAAATTTTTTGATTGAACTAAAAACCCACCCAAGTAACTTGTACTTTTGTTTTTGTAGACACTCAAACCAATTCTCTTTCTGAGTTGCCAGATTGGTGCAAAAAATCCCGGAACATATTTTATCCGGATTTTTGTTGAAAGTTTTCTCAAATTGTGGGAATTGAATTTGAAAATTCTTAACCCTTTGTGAATTTCGTTAGCCCTTTGTGCCCCAAAAATTATTTAAACAATTTTTTCGTGGCTTTTTGCGCTTTTTTGGAAAATTTCGTAATTTTACGACTTTTTCGTTTTCGCCTGACCCCAATTGTTGAAAGTTTTTCAAAAATTTGTTAACCCATTATAACCCTGAAAGAATTTTTTGGAAGAATTTCAATATCTTTGCTTGTTTTCTCGACAGGTTTCTGAAATAAAAGCAAGTGAGTAAGATTTTTTGGAAAAAGTTTCCACTTAACCCATTTTTTGTCACTAACCCATTGTTATCCACATTCGAAAATTCTTATCTTTTCGAAATAATTTGCAAGTTTTGTGTGAATTGATTTGACATTGTATAAATTTAAAGTTAATTTTCGTAACTTTTATTTGCCTTCTTTTTAAAGACCCTTTATACAATGTCGCTTAAGTCTTTTGTTCACTTTGCAAACGATGTAATTGAATTTGAGGAGATTCACTCCGTGACCCCAGTTTCAGAACTCAGTTCCTATTCTCTCAAGGTCCAGCAGACTGAACTGGATTACCTTTGGATAAAATGTAAATCGGCTTATGAAGAAGTCCGAGAAAATCCAAAGGGTGAAGATACTAATATGGAAAAGCTAAAGGACAAATACAAGAAGACGTATTCTAGCTACCTTAGATGCATTACATCAATGTATGAGCATTCTGAGGCTCTTAAGACCCAAAGAGAAGAACCCAAGCCGAAAGTTCACATTGTTGATATGTCCCCATCAGTTCATCTTCCACCCAGTTGGCCCACTTTTAGGGATTTGTTTACGGCATTATATACTAACAATAAAAGGTTAAGTAATGTCGAGAAACTATTTCACTTGAAACAAAAAACCCGTGGCGAAGCTCGTGATACTATTAAAAGTGCCCCTCTTACTAATGATGGTTTCTTCATTGCGTGGGGAAACCTCTCAGAAATTTATGAAAATACACGCATGCAAATCAATGTATAACTTAAAATGCTTTGCAATTTGCCCCAAATTTCTGAGACTAGTAGTTCGGTTAAAAAAGTGCAACGAACAATAAATAACTGTATCACGACGCTTCGGTCTTTGAAAATAGATACAAATAGCTGGGACCCTATCCTGGTGTATTTATGTTCCACAAAGTTACCCAATGTGTTCCTTGAAGATTTTGAGAAGTCTTTAAAGGATATTTCCAAAGTTCCAACTTGGAAGGAATTTGATTGTTTTTTGACCTGTAAATATAAAACCCTTGAGTCTGTTGGCGATATAAAGGCTTCATCATCAAAGCCTACTCAGCAAAAAGTTGCAAATTTTGAACACATTGTGAAAAAACGTATCAATTCTTTTCACATGAATGTGTCAAAAAAGCGCCAACTCCTGGCTTATAGCCAACTCAAAAATATTGCCCCAAAACCCTTAAATCCTAAAAATAAAGTTGATGGTTCTATTTGCAAGCTATGCAAAGCTGAAAACACTCTTCGTGAGTGCCCGCGGTTCATTTATATGAATATCGGTAATTGCTTAGCTGTGTCGCATGGAGTGAAAGAATACAAAAGTAAATATGTTTGTCGAGTTTGCAATAAAAGACATCATTCTTTACTCCACAGAAGGACAGACCCAGATTCGATCCCTTGCACGAGCTCGCAAGCCAAAGCAGCGTCGTCAAAACCCTGTAAGACCCGGCAGTCATTTACCACAACCATACAGTCCACTTCTCACCCAACCCATTCTGAGCAACGACCCCACCTAGTAGCGAACTGTGGTACGACAATGAAGAAGATGCTACTAGGTACAGCCATTGTAAATGTGGAGAACAATGGAGCTCAGTACATGGCACGAGCACTGATGGACTCTGGATTCAATGCAACATTTATTTCGGAGAAGCTGAGGAAGAAAATTGAACTGCAAACCCAAGCAGTCTCAGCTCAAGTCACAAGCTTGAATCACACGGTATCTGCAACACCATTGACGGCTTGTGAACTCATGTTGTGCTCTCGAGTGAACCAATCATTTAAAGTGAAAACTCAAGCGCTGGTCTTGAGGAATATGACAAGTGAGTTACCTACTTACTCTGTCGACCTGAAGCCTTTTAAAAATATTGGTGAATTGCAATTGGCAGATTCAGCATTTTTCAAAACCCGTTCTATTGATTAGATCATTGGCAGTGATCGTTACCCACAAATTATTTGTCCTGGTGTTCAACGCAATGTTCTTGGTTCTCTTTTGGCACAAGAGACTGAATTTGGATGGATTCTTTCAGGCCTTCTTCCAGTCACGTCGAGATCCTTCAGATAGCTATGTTGTGACCCTCCATTTAAATATTCGGACCCTGGTCTGAGTATCATGAATTTTATTTACCCACACATTTTTTAATTTTTTGAGTTTCTTTGCAGATTCTTGATGCTGCAAGGCGGGCAGAATGTTTACTCACAACGTAAACTACTGTGTAGCATACATATCTGCTCGTCTTTTCTATTCACCGCAAAGCGCTGCCGTTTACTCGTTGTGGTTGCAACAACGCGTAAGACGCCCAAAAAATCATTCGTCATCCATAAAATGATCGAAGAAGTCAGCGAACTCTCCCGCGTATAAAAGAAACACATAAAATCACAATTTCACAAACAATTCAATAGCATAAATTCACATACAACAGTGCACAAACACTCAACAGTTTTAACGCAAATCATACAACAGTTGACAACAATCATCACTCACATCAAATAGAAATTAACAATATACATTCAACAAACACCCGAACAACCAACTCAACAAGAAACAACCAACATCTACAACCAGCAACTCAACATTGGACAACAAAAACTCCAAACAAAACAACACGTATCGTATATATAAAATATTTGTATTATAATTGCTTTTATTTATAATATTGTTTTATAAATAAACCCCTTAAATTGAATTTTAGTGTTTCAACTTTTATGTCAGCCCCCGAATAAACAGTACTCATATTTGAATATAACTATATTCCATAATTGGATATCTATTCCATATTTGGATATCTATTCCACATTTTGATATCTATACATTAGTGTTACTTTTTAATAAAATTTGATTTAGACATAGATTGAAATCTAAGAAAGTTTATTTAAAACTGTGAATTACTGAATGGGGAAAAACGCAGTCTCGGCTGAGGTACCTGGTCATAACCACAATGGTCATAATCCCCAAAATGATTTTGGGCATTATGTCCGTTTTTTTCCGGTCATAACCCCCATTTTTTTTTTGGGGACTATGACCACTTGTAAGAACGGACATAGTCCCCAAAAATATGAGGACATAAGGCCAAATAATTTTGGGTGCTTATAACAAAATAAATGAATTTTCAAAAAAAAATTTCGCATAATATACTAACTTCTATTTAGAGTTACTGTGGGTAGCGATGCTGGTGTTGGATATTATAGACTGATCCGTGGCCGAAGGCCACCGCGAAGCCGGTGTCGGATTTTTGGGAGTTTTAAATCTTGAGCTGCGGCCAAAGGCCGCCCACTTACCCTAACTTTTATGTAGAAGCGTTGTCTTCCTCTTGTATTTTCAAGCAAAACGAAAGTGGTCATAACACCCATGAGTGTTATGTCCATTGTTATGAGTGGTCACGGGACTTTTTAGGTGAACATAACGCCCAAAATTTTTTGGGCATTATGACCATTGGGGTTATGACATGGCACCCTCGGCTGAGCCGCTTCATCGATTCTAACGAAATTCGGTACGGTGATAGATTGAAGCCTGAGTAAGGATATTTTTAAGTGGGCAGTGCCACGCCTATAACAGGAAAAACATTTTTCCTTGCTAAACTAATGAACGAATTTTTATGGAATTTGGTGCAGAGATAGATTGAGCACTAAAAAATTTCTTAAAACTATTGATACTCTTAGTGGGCGTGGCACCACTCCTTACAAGAAAAACATTTTAACTGCTTAACTAATGAACTGATTTTGATGGAATTTGTAAAACGATAGATTAAATCCAGAGCAAAATTTTTTTTTGAGTGAGTGGTGCCACGCCTCTAACAGTAAAAACTGTTTGCACTGCTAAACTTATGGACCGATTTTGATCAAATTTAATACAGAAATAGATTGAAGGTTAGAGAAAGGTATTTGTTTCAAAGTGAATGGTGCCACGTTCCTAATAGGAAAATTGTTTCCACTGCTAAACTAATAGACCGATTTTGATGAAATTTGGTATGGAGATAGATTGTACCTTTAGAAAAGGTATTAAGTTTTAGTAGGTGGCACCAAGCCCTTAACAGGAAAAATATGTTTTCTTAGCTAAGCTAATCTGCTCACTTCCCGTGCAGGCTTCTCTGAAGCCTTCATTTTCATTTGGAATCGACTGACAAATTCATGTTTTTTTTTCAGCAAAATTCAATTTATTCCCTAAACGACATATTCTTATACCATGTTTCATTTAGTCAACCTAATACCTAAGTGATAAATTTTTCAATTGAAATCATTTTCTTGAAATCATTGGCATGAGTTTCCACAGAAAATTTATTGTTATATACTTTGAAATTTTACACCTCTGCGGTTCTGTCTCATGTGTATGAAAAAAAGCAAATGATAAATCAATTTTGTTTGGACAGATAGATATAAAGTGGGTATTTTACTACAACAAATACATTATAAAGAGCTGTCAGTGTTGTTTAATCTTACCCCATCCTTTTTGTCTCGGTTAAAAGCACCATGGAGATACTCCAAGGACACATCATCATTTTCGTTAAGCCATTGCATTACGAATGGCTCAAACCAGGCGGGATATTCAGGAACAGCACCCTTGTATGGTGGTACCTCTTTAACATAATTGCTGTATAACCACTTGACCCGAAAATGCAAATTCATATAAGCGGACGATTTGCAAAGTCGATGTTGTTCGTGCTCCTCAAGCGCATATTTCATATCAACGGCAAAGAGACCCCACATTGTGGCGGCCGAAAGCTACACAAATTTTGAGAAATTACAAATTAATCAAACTGGGGACAAAAAACATTTTGAAACGACGTTGTCGTATATAGAACGAAAAAGTTGTATGCTAAACAAAAAACTATATATCTGTGCTTTGGTATTGGGAAATCTTTTAAAAGAAGAAAAGTGACAACACACACAAAAGACGGGCGACAACAATAACGTACTTGTCCAATATTCAATTCTTGAGGAAATTGATTTAATACAGTTCCATAACTATTTCTATCCTCTTCAGTCACTGACACTATTAGTGCTATTAGTTTATGCCAAAAATCGACGCTATCAAGTTTAGGTCCATGATCATCAGGATCTCGTTTCGCTTCATTTGGATCCACCTATATAGGGAAAAAAAAGTGATGTCATTAGTAAAACCAAAAGAAATATAAATAGTAAGCACAACGACTGAAATATGAAAAGATAATTTACAAGGAGGCCACCAGGTTGCGACATCTCCGATTTGGATAAAATTTTTCCAGATGGTAGTTCACCTGAAATAAGAAAAACCATTTTCGCCGTTTTTCACAATGCTTAAGGAAAAGCGAGAAAATCGTGTTTAAAGTTTTCCCCTAGTTGTCTTATACAAAAAAAGTTAACATCTGTTCAAGTAGCAGTGTGGCATAGTGTGGAGTGAGTTAGCATATAAACCGGAGGGTTGCTGGTTCGCGCCCCGATTCATGCAATTTTTTTTTATTTACTTTATTTTTAAACTTTTTGTTTTACTTTTTTTAAAATTTTTAAAGAATAAGAAAAAAAATAATATTATACATAAACAATTATATCTACATTATACAAAATCAAATAAAACATAAAGACTTTCTGCAGAAAGAGCAGCATACAAATGCTGATAAAATAGAATATTTGTTGAACTTGAAAGAAACAACCGCTTAGCAACTAACAAGACGTAAAGAAACTAATTAAAAGCAATTACTTATATGGGGCACATTTCAGGCGAAGTGGGCAATGAAAATAAAGTGAGGTCGAGAAATTTGTTCATATTCCTGTTAGTTATACATCTAGTAGACATGAATGTGTACACAAAAGTTTTTTTTTTGTTTGAGGCTTAATTACCGAGTTATGGGCTTCTGAAGAATTGGGGAAGTTTAAGGACTGTAATTTTTGAACGCTGGAAACTCAATACCCTAATACTCCATATCGGGTCCGCCATCTTGAATTTTAAATTTCTGACCTTGGATTCATATTCAGTGACCCCAGAAACCGCCATGTACCAAATTTGGTGCTAATCGGTTGATCTTTAAACAATACGTCCGCCATATTGAATCCGCCATTTTGAATTTGAAAATTTTTATAATATAGCCTCAGATTCGTAATCGGCGACCCTAAAAGCTTCTGTATAACAGATTTGGTACAAATCGGTTGATTTTTAAAAAATAAGTCCGCCATCTTGATTTTGTAAAATCTGACCTTGGACTCGTGAACAGTGACCCTCAAGACCCTCGAATACCAAATTTGGTGCAAATCGGTTGACTTTCCAAAATTTTTCCACCATATTGAATATTTGACCGCCATATTGGATCCGCCATCTTGGATTCTGTCAACATGCCACGAAAGCTTTTTTGGAGCTACAATTTGAGCCAAGAAACGACCTGATCGTTTATGAATTTTTATTTTTACAAGCTTTTATTGCTGGACACTCAACTTTTATCCGGCTTCCAGCCGCCATATTGGATCTGCCATTTTGAATTTTGCAAAGGCGCGCACGAAATCTGAAAGTAGATGTCTTGAGCCTCAGGCGATTTTTTTGGTCAAATTTTGGACACAGCACTGATTCGGTTGACATGGATCGTCCCATATATGCAGGGCCGGATTTAATTTTTTGGTGCCCTAGGCCTTTAAAGAAAATTTTGCCCTAGTTTTTCATTTTAAATTGATTTTTTATTTGACGTAAGATATGTAGTTACAATTTTTAATATATACTTTATTGACGAAAATACTGTTTCCTTGACTTTTTAATAGCAAAATCCTTGATAATATTGTCAAGTCGATTTCACATAATATCTAAATCACTTCAATGCAAATTATTGATAATTCATCCAATCTATCGTGCTTCATCACAGTACGAAAAGGATTTTTTAATCACTTTAGTTGTGAGAATGATCTTTCTGCCGTACAATTTGTTACCATCAAACTCAAGAATATAGTACGTAAAGCAATATCTACGTTTGGAAAAGCTGATGATAGTTAATCTTCCCACATTATTTTATATAAAATAGCTTGACTATAAAATTTTTGTAAACAATTGTTTTTATTATTATGTGTACTCATAGTTCGCTTAAAATAACAAAAAAAAATTAGATTGTGAATATCGACAACATACAAATTTACGGATCGCTAAATTTTGAAAAAAATTAACATATTTTATTTTTTTTTTATTTTAAATTATGTTTCACAATAAATCAAATCTGAATGCATTTAGTACATTCGTAATAGTTAGTGAGGGATTCATTTTTGTTTTAGTTGAATAGTAACATGCTATTTTCTTTTTTTATGATAAAAATATAATTTTATATCAGAATTTCAATATCTGGTGCCCCCTCCGCGCTGATGCCCGAAGCCTGTGCCAGTGGCGTAGCGTGCGTATGTGATGCCCGGGGCGGAGAACTAATATGCCGCCCCCTCCTTGGTTGGGAAAAAATTAGCAATAAAAAAAAGGTCAACACTTTTCTCATCAGAAAAACTCCCGTAATATGAAATTACATTTTGCAATACTTAAAGACAGTTCCAACCACATTTTCAAGTTATTGCTCAACAGTAACTTTAAATTTAATAATTATATTTAATTCGTGTAGGTATACATAATATATCGGTCATTTTCAAACCGTACACCAATTTAGGCTAGACATTTTAGAATCGCCCGAAGTTTTTTTTACAACTTACATACATACATATATTTATAAAGAGTGTTCAAATTTCAAGTTTTTTTTTAAATTTGCCGCAATTTTTTCCACAAGTACTAAACTACACCGATGTTTTTTAAATATAAAGTCAATGCATTCCGGTTAGTTAAAATGGGTCATTACATGCGTAAAACGCGCTTTTATTATTAAAACTTTTTCTAAATATCTGTAAAAGTTATTCAGAGTTGGAAAAAAAATTTCGTTCAAAATACGGTAGAGAAATGCTCCGATAAGCCATGCTATTAAGCTTATCATTGACAAATTGGATGAAACTGGTTCAGTTCAAGATCAGTGAAGCAGAATCTATCATCGTAGTGGTCGTTCAAGAGAAAATATTGCAGCTGTTAGCACAAGTGTTGCTGAAGAGCCAAGAATCAATGCGTAATCGTCCACAGCAATTAAACCTCAAACCAACAACTTGTTCAGTATTTTAAATAAAGATTTTCATGTAAAGGTTTACAAAATACTGATAACACAAGAGTTAAATCCAACTCACCACGCATTACGTCTTCAATTCGTTAATTGGGTAATAGAAAAACAATAAGAAAATGAGAATTTCTTCAAGGAAATTATCTTTACCAATGTTATGTCAAAAAATGTTTTGTGTAATTCTAGTTTAGGCACATGAACCTAAACTAGTGTTCTTTAGAGGAATTGTGTATTGAAACCTTCAAGCACTTTAACCTGAAGATCTCGTGTAGTAGAGAAGCAAATCAAAAACGGTTTATTGAATTTTAAATTGCATCTGATTTATTGGTGAAAATATTCAAGTTTATATACAAATAAAATGCTTAACAATAATTATTAAAAATAACAACAAAAATGTGAAAAGTACAATAAAAACAAATAAACGAAATATTGCTTAGCAAGCAATCAGGAACTAAATAATTATTAAACTATGTCATGTTAAGTGCAACTATGTCAGTCGTTGCTCTACTAAGGTAGTAAGTGCAACTCAGCAGAATGTTTGAACAATTTGTTCACTATGTTACACTCAACTAAAAATGTTAGTGAATTTAAATTAATTTTAATTTTAATATTTTGAAACCAAATTGATAACTTAACTAAAAGTTGGAGTTTAATTCCCAACATTCTCCCCCCCGTTGGGCGTATATTCGACCAACCTCTAAACGATTATTGCGAATTTGTTATTTTGCTGGCGAGGTAATGGTACTGGAGCAATTGGTTGATCGGTTGCGTTGACTGTGACTTCATGATCGTGGCTGGAAATCTCAATATTGCTGCATTTGGCCTTGGATATTGGATTTTGTCGTTGGCATTTGATTTTTGATGCGCAAAATATTAATAATGCCAAAGAAATTAACAGAGCAACATAACTAACAGTATGGTGGTGTATACTGTTTGACCGCAACTGTGTCGGAAGGTAGACAAATTGTTCGTCGTTTAATTGGTGTTGTAGTGCAGTGAGTTGATCCAATTGTGTCTCTATCTTGGTATCAGTTGTGTTAAATATTGTTTTTCTTTCCTTCGGAGATGTGTTGGACAGAATGTTGCCAAATCGTGGGAATGAAATTGTAACTGTGTTGGAAACTGCATAGTGACCGTGTAACATGATTTCTTCATTTTTAATGGTACATGTTGGATGTAGTGCGAGTAGTCCTGATCCATATAATGTGAATTGAGTGAGTTCGGAACCACAAACTGCTGTCATTTCGTTATCCTTGATCGATGTGTAGATCCATTTATTCGGGTCCTTTAATTGTTGTAGGATAAGGTTTCCTTCAATTCGTGAAACATGGCAATTTGGAGATGTTTTGTTGTTGAATAGTTGAATTTCGCAGGCATGCTGTGATGATTCTTTGCTGAATTTAATTTGTTTGGTTGAGCAGATGTATATTTCTTCTCTGGTCACAGAACACTCGTGTAGTTCTTCGCTGGTAAATGGAATATATTGATCACGATGCATGTTCACAGCGAGAAATGCTATTTCTGTACGTATAGCTACCATGGTTTCATTAATTATAGTAGGAATGGGAATCAATTTAAACAAGTTGAAGTGTTGTTGGTCTACTAAAGGTATTTCCATAAGGAATAGAACATGATGACTACTTATTGCTGCCTTAACGTTCATAATCTTATAAAGTTCAATAAGATTTTCTTCTGCAATCGGCAGTGATCGTGATGGTGGAAGATGGGTCCTGATGTAAATAATTTCACTTCTTAGTTGTTGAGGTGAGAGCAGCATTGGACTAATTTTTCCATGATGTGTGTCTGTGAGTACATTTAGAATTTCAGACTGTGTACGTTGAAGGTTTCCTGTTATTAGTGATAGTTCTGCGGCTAATGATAACAAAAGTTGTGTCACTCGAATTTGTTCTGTATCTTGTCCAATTCTGTTTGTGAATTCATCAATTTGCCGTTGAAAATGTGTCATTCTAGATTGAGTTTGAATTTCATCCCGTTTGATGATATTGAGTGTAGAATCAATAATTGATGTTTGGTTTTGAAGGAGGTTTATTGCGTGGTTGTCGTTATCCTTCAATTGAATAATGGTATTTGACATTTCCTCTGCGTAATCTGAATCTAATACTCCAAATAATGAGCGTGCTATGTTTCCTATAAAATTGACTGCAGCTCGTTTATGGCGTTTTGTTGACATTAATAATTTATCCTGAAGCAGTTCATTACTTGCATGCTCAAAATGTGAGATAAGGGAATCGCAAGCTGATTGTTGCTGCCATTCCTTACACAATTGCTGAAGGGCTATGGTTCCATTATGAAGAGCATCCATTTCTGTCCAAAAAGGTTTAAGATCGTAATAGACTATCATTTTCCATTCAGCTGTCGCAATTTTTGTGGATCCAATTGACTCAAAGAATATGCCAAGATTGCTGCCAAACTTAGTTACATTTATTGGATTACATAGCGCCAGAGGTAACAACATCAGGGCCATGATAATTGTTAGTAAAATCGGGCTTGCGATTGTTCGGACTCTTTTTTTAGGTGATGTATTTGTCATGTCATCTTGACAGGGATCTGGATCTGAATGCGGTCGTCTTAGTGCTTGTTGCGAGACTTTTTCTTCCTTTGCTGGAAATAGTGGAGCTAATCTAGTTATAGGGCGCTTGATGGTTCCTGTTGATGTTTTAACATCCACTACACGCACTATTCCATCATCTCCTTTGTACACCTTAAGGATTCGTCCTAAGGGCCATTGAAGCGGGGGTGTGTTGTCCTCCTTGATGATGATAGTATCTTCCTTGATGTTTTTGCAAATATCTTTCCATTTATTTCGGTGTTGGAGTTCAGTCAAATACTCACTATTCCAGCGTCTCCAAAACTCTTGCTTAATATGTTGTACTAGTTCCCATCTGGTCAACGTGTTCATCTTGATTTCCGTGAGCTTTGGATTTATTGGAGTTGTAAGTGGTTCTCCAATAAGAAAATGACCAGGAGTAAGGGCTGCAAGATCATTTGGATTGGATGACATTGGTGTTATTGGCCTTGAATTAAGTATTGCTTCCACTTCAACTATTACTGTTTCCAATTCTTCATATGTCAAAGAAGCGGTTGATACGCTGCGGATCAAAAGATGTTTAGCTGATTTGACTGCTGCCTCCCAAAGTCCTCCAAAATGTGGTGCTCTAGGTGGAATGAAGTTGAAGGTCATACCTCTTTCGCTGCATTCCTTTATAATATTGTCCTGTGCTGATTTTGAGTGAATTATTTGTGTTAATTCACTTAGTTTATTGCTGGCACCAACGAAGTTTGTGGCATTATCACAGTATAAATTCTGGCAATGCCCTCGTCGGCCAAAAAATCTTTTGAGTGATCCAATAAATGCATTGGTTGTGAGATCGCTGACAATTTCTAGATGAACTGCCTTTGTAGCAAAACAGCAGTACACTGCAATGTACGCTTTTTGAGGCCGTTTTCCTCGTACTTTGTAATGTACCCATATTGGTCCACAAAAGTCTACTCCTGCATTTAAAAATGGGCGAGCAGGTTAAACTCGTGTGGCTGGAAGATTTCCCATAAGTTGTTGAAAGGTTACAGGTTTACTTCTAGTGCATCTGACGCAATGTTGAACTATTGAACGCGCCATTATTTTTCCTTTAATTGGCCAAAATTGTAATCTTACTTGGGCCAATAACGTCTGTGGTCCACAATGCATGTGTCTTACGTGTAAATTTTGCATGATACACTTTGTAATTATGTCATTGTAAGGAAGCAGCATAGGATGTTTAGCATTGTAAGATAGACTTGATGAGTGTAATCGTCCTCCGACTCGTAATAACCCATTGCCATCTATAAAAGGGCTCAAACTTATTAAAGTGCTGTTTTTGTTCACTGTTCTATTGCTTGTGATCTGGTGCATTTCTTCCTTAAATTCGGTTTGTTGCACAGACTTTATAATAATGTTCAGTGCAGATTCTAGTTCGATTGCGCTTAGAACCAAAGATGACTGTTTATTGTTTGGATCCCTTGCGTGTTGGATAAATCTGAGAACATATCCAACAATTCGCTTTAATTTTGTGAACGAATTTCCTGATCTGATATTGTAAATGATGTCTGCACTGGTTGGTATACTGGCTGCAACTGCGACAATTGGTTTCTGCTGCCTGCGTTCCGTGCCACATTCAATTGCTGAATTGTGATCAAGTGGTTTTGGCCATTGTGCTTCGTTTCCGCTTAAAAATAATGGACCATAAAACCACATAGGTTTATCATGTATATGTTCAGGAGTAAGTCCCCGTGATACGATATCGGCTGGATTTTCTTTGGTCCCTACATGCCGCCATTGTCCTGTTGTGGTGCTCTCCTGAATCTTAGCCACTCTATTTGCTACGAATGTGTGAAACAAACTTGTTTTGGAATTGATCCAGGATAATACTATTGAGGAATCTGTCCAAAAAAATGATGAATTATTTTCCAATTTCAAGTCTTTGCGTACTCTTGTTGTGAATTGTGCACCAAGAAGTGCTGCACACAACTCTAGCCGTGGTAGAGTTTGTTTTTTCAATGGAGCAACACGATTTTTTGAACATAAAAGTCTTACGATGACGGTGTTGTTCTTGCACAATGTTCTTATGTAAATTGCCGCTCCATATGCCTTTTCTGATGCGTCGACGAAAGTATGAAGCTGAATAGATTCGGGTTTTCCTTGGCTGAAAACATGCCGCTCTATTTTCTTATTGTTGAGAGTTCTCAGTCCTTCTCTGAATTTTAGCCATGTCGTACTTAAATCTCCTGGCAGTTCATCATCCCAGTTTAGTGAGAGTTGCCATAGTTGTTGAATGAATATTTTTGCTGACACAACAACTGGGCCTACCAGTCCTAACGGATCGAAAATCTTTGCAAGGTCTGATATTACTGTGCGTTTTGTGACTCTCGAATTGTCCAAGCTGCCTGTTTTTATGCAAAAAACGTCTGATTTTGGCATCCATGTGAGTCCAAGTGTTTTTATTGATGTTTCTTCAAAATCCAGGTTGACTTCTTGGTCTTCTACTGGTATCCCTTGAAGTAATTGAGGATGGTTGGCACACCATTTGCGCAATTTAAGCCCTGCACTACCCAGGAGCTGTGTTAGCTGTTGCTGCATTTCTATGGCTGTACTGAGGTTGTCTGCACCACTAAGGCCATCGTCAACATAAAAATCTTCATGCAAAACTTGCGCTCCCAATGGGTAAGTAGCTCTATTCTTTTCTGCAAGCTGTTGCAAGCATTTGGTCGCTAAATATGGAGCAGCTGACGTTCCATATGTGACAGTTTTCAGTTTGTATATTTTTAATGGATCGTTCTGTGACGTTCTCCAAAAAATTAATTGAAACCTTTGATCGGCCTCGTCGATCATAATTTGCCTATACATTTTCTCCACGTCAGTCGTGAAAACATATTTGGGTAATCGAAAACGAAGCAGTATTGTAAATAGCTCACTCTGAACTGTAGGACCAGTGTGCAATAGGTCATTCAATGATCGCCCGGATGACGATTTTGCTGATGCGTCAAACACAACGCGTAGCTTTGTAGTGCTGCTGTCCGGCTTAAGTACATAGTGATGAGGAATAAAGTATTGTGGACACGTAATTTCTTCTGAATTGATATTGATCATGTGTCCTAAGTCTTCATATTGTGTCATGAAGTTAATGTACTCTTGTTTGATGAATGGTACCCTTTCTAGCCGTTTTTCTAACGAAAGGAACCTGCGGAGAGCTTGAGTTCTTGAGTCTCCTAAAGCTGATGGATTTTCTTGAAATGGTAGTTGAACCACAAATCGTCCATCATCATTTCTTTTTGTTGTATTCATGAAGTAATTTTCGCACTGTTTATCATTATGCGACAGGTTAGTCCCAGAATCTTCAGGTTCGTCTAACTTCCAAAAATTTTGTAGCAAGTTGTCTATTCTTTCTCCATCTAGAACTGCACATACTGCCTTGTCAACTTGCTGACGACTGATCTTGCCGCCGACTACCCATCCAAGTGCTGTGTTTTGTAAAGTGGGTAGCTCTGTAGATAAGCGAATTTGACCACTTTTTAATAATTCAAAGTATAGTTCTGCACCAAGTAAAATGTCTACTCGTCCTGGCTGGCCGAATGTTGGATCTGCCAACAAAATGTTATCAGGAATGTGCCATTTTGTAGTGTTTACTTTGCATGCTGGTTGTACTGGCACGATTTGAGGCAAAACATAAGCTTCCATTGTTGTTGTGTACGAGCCTTTAGTTGATTCCAAGTTAAGTGTTATTCGTTGGGAACAATTTTGAAATCTTTTCCCTATACCTTCAATGCATAATGACGTACGAGCTGGTTTTACCATTAGTTTTCGTACCAACTGTTCTGTTACCAGATTTACTTGGGAGCCTGAGTCAAAAATTGCTCTCACTTCGCAGCAAGTTCCGTTCTGCGCTGTCACTTTTACTTTGGCTGTGGCAAGCATTACATAACTCTGTTGGTTTATTGTTTGTTCAACTTTTGATGCTGTAAGTGCCACTGAATTTCCCATAGGATCCTGCTTTGTATGCGCCTTCCCTGGCTGTGTGGCCTCTGTATTACCATCCTGCTTCAGGTCTAAGTGTAGCAAAGTGTTATGTCTTTTTTGGCATTTGAAACAGCTTCTTGAAGAACAGTTTTTCGCAGAATGGCCAACCTTAAGGCAATTAACGCATCTTTTTGATTGTTGTATCAAATTGAGTCGTTGGTTGGCAGTCATTTTCAGAAACATTTCACAACTGAAAATTGGATGATTTTGCTTGCATGCTGGGCAAGTCGTTGTTTGACTATTTTTTGTAAACGTAGTCAATGATTTTGCTGTACCGAAATTTGGCTTAGCATGAGTTGACGATTGGTTGCTTCCCAGAGTTTCTAGCGTTTGAAACCGATTTTCTAGAAAATGCAGAAATATATGAATTGTCTGCAGTTCTTTGGGATTTTCTAGGGCCTGCTCATACAATATGTGAGTATGACGATCCAACTTCTTTACCAATATGTGAAGTAAAAGTGGATCCCAGGAATCTGTCCTAATGTCTAGATTGTTGATGGCCAATAAATTTTCCTGAATACAATCGTGGAAGTTCTTAATGGCTTTAGCGTCAGAGGTTGTTGTTGGATGGTCAACTAATTTTTGAATAAGTACCGATACAAGGACCCTTTTGTTGTTGAATCTCTCTTGCATCAATCTCCATGCTGTTGAGTAATTGGCTTCGCTCAACGTGAGATGTCGTATTAATCTCTCTGCTTCCCCTGAAATATTCGTCTTCAGGTACCACAATTTTTGTATGTCCGGCAGCTCTTGTTCATGAATAATTTTCGTAAATAAATCAGAAAATTGCTGCCAAGTTGCATAATTGCCGTCAAACTTTGGTATTGTCACTTTTGGGAGTTGAAGGCTGAGGCTGTTATTTGTAGCCGCACCTTGCTGCCGCCTAGTGCCGTTCTGTTCTGCGGAAGTAGCCCGCTGATCTTGAACCTGTTGTTCCAGTGTTATGTAAGCCTCAAGATCATAACAATATTTCTGCAGATCATCGCACTGCTCGTAAATGGTTAGATGAATGTTTTCTATTTGAAGCCACAAATTGTTCAGTGACTCCATGTAACGATTTTGTTCGGTTATTGGCTTGGTGGATATGTTTGACAAGAGACGTTGCAGTGACTCTTGTAACCCCTTTTGCCTTTTTACCATCGCAATAATTTTGTCATCAGAATTCATTTGAGCCTTTGATGAATCCGTTCTTATGGTCGCGAATCTGTCATCAGAGTTGTTTTGAGCAGTCGATATGCCGGTATTCTTTTGGTTCTGCTGCGAGGATCCTGGCGTGTCTATCAGCGATTGTATAGCCTTGTCAAATATTTCTTCATACTGATTACTCAACTCGACAATTTTTTCGTAGTAGCCGGTCGTGAAATAATCATGATGGTTCGGAACTCCTTGTAGTGACCGAATCTGATCATCTGTGGCTTCAAATTGTTGGAAAGCACTCTGCAAACGCTGCTTACGCTCTTCAAAATAATTTATATTTTTCTTCCTGTCAGCAGGATCTTTCTTGTAATTTGCGATGATTTTCTGGATCTCGCCTCCGGTTGAAGTTTGCTCGGCGACTAACGCTTCCATTTCGTCAGAATTGTTGACTGCCAACTCCTGCTCCAGTGGTTGATTGTACTGTATTGTGGCTGCTGTGTCCACTAAATAATAATCCTCGCTGGAATGTCCTGTGGCGACTCTATTCCTGGCTCGGACCGTCGGGTTCTGGCTCCTGCTCCAGTGGTTGATTGTACTGTATTGTGGCTGCTGTGTCCACTAAATAATAATCCTCGCTGGAATGTCCTGTGGCGACTCTATTCCTGGTTCGGACCGTCGGGGTCACCAAATGTTATGTCAAAAAATGTTTTGTGTAATTCTAGTTTAGGCACATGAACCTAAACTAGTGTTCTTTAGAGGAATTGTGTATTGAAACCTTCAAGCACTTTAACCTGAAGATCTCGTGTAGTAGAGAAGCAAATCAAAAACGGTTTATTGAATTTTAAATTGCATCTGATTTATTGGTGAAAATATTCAAGTTTATATACAAATAAAATGCTTAACAATAATTATTAAAAATAACAACAAAAATGTGAAAAGTACAATAAAAACAAATAAACGAAATATTGCTTAGCAAGCAATCAGGAACTAAATAATTATTAAACTATGTCATGTTAAGTGCAACTATGTCAGTCGTTGCTCTACTAAGGTAGTAAGTGCAACTCAGCAGAATGTTTGAACAATTTGTTCACTATGTTACACTCAACTAAAAATGTTAGTGAATTTAAATTAATTTTAATTTTAATATTTTGAAACCAAATTGATAACTTAACTAAAAGTTGGAGTTTAATTCCCAACAAAGCTCATTTTGAAATTGGCGGCTATGTCAGTAAACAAATTGTCGCATTTGGGCTGAAAAAAATTCTAGGTAAACAAAAAAAGTTACTTTATAGTATGAATTTTGTAGTGGTGGCGTAATTGGTACAAATGCTTTCGAAAAACAAAATGGCTATGCAATTACTGTGAATTGAGGATGAGAGATGAGTAGAAACTTTATGTTGAGTCAATGGGAAGATATTGATGTAGAAAATATAGGACGTTGCAACATGCTTAACAGCAATGGAATCAATTAATCTTTCGAATGAGAACTTGGCCGCTAAGACCATCTGACTTATGACAATTCGAATTGTTCTTATGAGTTTTCTTGAATAGTAAGGTTTATGCGGATAATCCTCAAACTGTTCAACACATCAAACACCACGTCGTCGAGCAAATCCTTATCCGAAAAAGTTATTCAAAGTTTTGGCAAAATATTGACAGCTACCGAGCTAGCAAATGAGGTCACTTGAAAGACATTCCATTTCATTATTAACCGGACTTAATGTACTTTCATTTCCAATAAAAAAATTTAAATTTCGTAAAATTTATGTATGTAATTTAAAATAATTAAATAATGAACTACAGCTAATTTAGCAGCGATCAACATTCCTGTAAAATTTTACAAGTTGATTCAATGCAAATTTCAACGCAATGGTGTGATCTTATTTTCACTCAAAATTCACATTTGCTTGAAATTAAAAACTAAGCTTTTCGTTAGGTTTGCGTTAATATAGCGGGTGTAATTTGAGTGCTGACGTAGACATCAACCAAAAATATACTGATGAGATTTTAAGAATCGAAACATATGTCTATATTCTAGAGTTGTTGTTTTTTCCTTTGTTTTTCTCAAAGTTTGTTTACAAACAAAGCATTGATTCAACTTGTAAAAATTTTACAGGAATGTTGATCGCTGCTAAATTGGCTGTCGTTCATTATTTAATTATTATTAATATTAAAAGCCAACAAACAAACCAAAAATTTTGTAATTTAAAATTTAAAAAGATTTCTCAAATTTGAACACCCTTTATATAAAATTATTTGACACAAACAATATCGCGCTTTTATAGAGACTCCACTTCTTCGTAAAATAGGTTTAGAAGGAAAATGAATAAAGACCAATATGCTATTTTTTCAAATAATTTCTAGTTGGGGAACAGCCTGATATACATGTCAACTAAATTTGTTGAAAGATGCAGGAAAAAAATATTTATGGCATTTATAGAAGACGAGTTTTTTTTTCTGATCACTACGTTTTGTAAAAGAATGAGATCGCTGCTAAATTGACTGCAGTTCAATTAGTATTAGAATGAGAAATATGTATAATAGGCTGGTTCAAAATCGTATGGAAAAATTAAATGCCGTCAAATTTCTGGTGCTCAGTTCTGAAAACATATATTAAGCCTATGAAGCCCTTGTACCAAAATTTCACCCGAATCGGACCATGGGAAGGCGTGTCAGTGGGTCGATTTGTATGATTTTTGTGCATTTTCGAGACGATTTTTTAGTATTATTTCTTTTAATTAAAAAAAATATCAACTTCGAGGTATATTCGTGGTTATCATTTTTTTTGGACTCAGTATGATGTGAAATATGTGTGAAAATTGTAAATCAGAAAATCGCAGCAAGTTTGAGTATTGATTCGTTGATACGAATGTGAAAAATGCTAAAAAATCTGACATACTTCCACTTTGCCCGTTCGAAACCATACCTATATTATATTTTTCGGCGACGACACTATGCGCAATCGATTGGAAATCTTTTTTTACATTGAGAACATTATGTCAAAAATTTTTTATACCAACGATGCGATCTGGAGAAATATTTGATTAATAAAAGCAAGCATTTTCGTCATATGAAAATAAAGATGTTTAGTTTAATTTAGTTCAAGAAACGCTAATATTTCACATTTGTCCATTTTGTAGATTTTTTTGATTTTCGGCGGCCACTTTAACTAATTTTTTAAACTGATCTTCGTCCTTCATTATCTGTTTGTTGAAATTTTGCAAAGACCAATTGCTCTTTCCGCGGTGTCATTCACAACATGGATTTTCTGGAAAAAGGCCACATTTGCTGGCCAAATGACGAATCGTGCGAGTGTTCGAAGATTGTGGCCCTAAAATTACATATTATGAACGACACCGCAAAAAAAGCGATTGCTCTTGTGCAAAATTTCAACAAACAGATAAGGGACCACGTAAATCAGATTCACAAAATACTCAAAGTGGCCGCCGAAAACCGGAAAAAATCTACAAAATGAACAAATGTGAAATATTAGCATTTCTTGAACAAAAATAAACTAAAAATCTTTATTTTCATATGACGAAAATGCTTGCTTTTGTTAATCAAATATTTCTCCAGATCGCATCGTTGGTATAAAAAATTTTTCACATATCGTTTTCTATGTAAAAAAAGATTTCCAATCGATTGTGCATAGCGCCGTGGCCAAAAAATATAAAATAGGTATGGTTTCGAACGGGCAAAGTGGAAGTATGTCAGATTTTTTAGCATTTTTCACATTCGTATCAATGAATCAATACTCAAACTTGCGGCGATTTTCTGATTTATAATTTTCACACATATTTTACTTCGTACTGAGTCCGTTAAAAATGATAACCACGAATATACCTCGAAATTGATATTTTTTTTAATTAAAAGAAATACTACTAAAAAATCGTCTCGAAAATGCACATATCATACAAATCAACCCACTGACACGCCTTCCCGTGGTTCGATTCGGTTGAAATTTTGGTACGATAGCTCCATGGGCTAAAGATATATTTTCGGGCCTGAGCACCAAAAATCGGAACATGTATTGCATTTTGAACCACCCTAATGTAGAAGTTTGTGTGTACCTCCAGAGCTCTCAGTTCCTCAGTAGAGAGAATGGGTACTGTTAAAAATTTGAAACTTACTTACAAGTAAAGTCACTAGCATCACAATATGAGTTGGATAGAAAAATTGGGTGTCAGGTGTCAAAAATATCTAAATCATGTACATATGTGTGGTGACTTAATACCACCACATATTAATAATATTACAATAGAAACACTTTACCAAAAAAACCTTATACTCTAAGATAAAAATAAATTATGTTTAAGTTTTTAATTGTCATTGTAAAATATCAAAAATTTGTTTTATAAAATTTATCTGTTCATTCAATAAAAATATTTCATAAGAATAATACAAAAATAAATATTCTTTCAAAAATATTAACTGTTAAAATATAAAATTTAAATAAATTAATAATAAGACTTCAAAAATTTTTACACAACTCGGTTGAGTGTCACTCCTAAAAATCACCACTTTTCACAATTTTAATGTCCATTCAACACACACTTTTAGTTTTAAATGATCGCGGTGGTGAAAATAAGGCGCTATGATAATTCTGTAAGCGCATCGAACATAATTCCAAAGATAACTTATCGAACTTAAGCAAAAAAACGTTTAGTTTTAAATTTTAGCGTCACTAAATGATACCCAGGCGGACTAGGTGGCTAGAGGGTTAATAATAATTTAATTCTTGCGAAAAATCCTAGTAATTCAAAAATATATCAGATTTATGTATAACATATGTTTTACATAAATAATTCACAAACGATTCATGGTTTTTACGCCATTTTGTTCCAGAAAAAACAAATCCGAAAGGTCGTAATTAATATACATATCCTGAATGAAATAATGAAAACAATGATTTCCTTCAAACATAAATCTGGCGCTGTGTTTAAACAATTTTTTTAACAGAATTGTATATTACTATTAGGAAATAGCATCTGAGGGCAGGCAGCAGTTTGTAAAATTTGAGAAATTTACTCTGAAAATTTTTGTTCAAATTATTTGTGGATCTCAAAACGGTTCGAACTAATTATGCTTTATTAAACAGTATTTTTTAAGAAAGTTATGTAATTTATATACATTCTAATTTTTCAAAGATGTGGTCTTCAAGAATAATTGTTTATAGATTGAAATAAATACAGTCGACGTCCAATAATACGAATGCTCCTTTATACGAATGTCCAATTATACGAATGCAATATTTTTTACACATATGTATGTTTCTATAAAACGAATGGCAGTAAATTTGACTATTCAATAGTACGAATCAGTTTTTTTTTCCTCAGAAGGCTTTGTGTTTTTGTCTCTACATATTTTCAAATTTAAAGTTTAAGTGAAAAAAATGATACAGAAACGTATTATTTTGCATGCTAAAATGAAAGAAAGGCCCTTCAGCCATTTTGAATAATTACGGGTTATCAAAGTCAACCATCTGCACAATAAATTAACAAAAGGCTCAGATAGTAGCCAACACAATTCTGTGAAAAGTTATTATCGTTTCTTTTTGATGGTTGTGAACTCAGCTGAACGTCTTAAAAAATGCCTAAAGCAGATTTCTCTATTCCACGCTGTTTCTTTACTTGCTTTTGCATGGGAGAAAGTATCCAAAGATTCTTTAAAAAAATACTGGAATAAAATTTTACATAGCGATGGGTTCGATGAGGAGGACAAAGTTCCGCTTTCAGTTCTCCAGCAAAGTGACGAAGTCATTACTAGAAACGCTTTACGTTCACTGGAAAGCACTTTTCCTAAGGCAGAGTTTGAGGTAAACGATTTCATGGAGTAGAATGACGACAGCTTTATAGCCGATGTAATCATACAGAACAAGCAAGACGAAGAAGAAACCATGGATGTTTCACCCGAGAATGTTCAGAAATTTAGTCACACGGATGCAATGTTTTCGAACTTGCATTCTTTGGACAGTTGAAAATAAAATTGATGCTTCAAGAACGCTTATGCTAAGAAGCTTGCAGGAAGGGGCAGTGCAAATAAATTTGCAAGTCAAAAAAACGCCAAATCTTAACGACAGCGTTTTTAACGCACTGACTAGAGCATGTTAGCCCATTTACAGAAGACCCTTTTATTAATTTTTTTTATATAAAAATGTATTTATGTACATATTTGAATTGTTACGAACTCTCCTTTAAGCTATATTTTTGTTTAATGATTAAAAAACTAAAGAGTTTTTGAATTTTGTATACATACATATGCATAATTTACTAAAGAAACAGGGCGAAATTTCGTTCCGATAATACGAATTTTTCATTCGTATAATTGGACGTCGACTGTAAGAAATAATAGAGGATACAAATATGGGACGACCTTCACCCATCTGTTTAATGGCTGAAATGCATTTTATATGAAATGTAACATGTAAAGTAATATGTCGCGAATGGGTTGCCTAAAAAATTTCAGTCCCGTATATGTATACCATTCGCGATATCATGCGTGTCATCAGTAAAAAATTCGTAGTCTCCAAAGTTATGGCGGGAATTTCGATATGAAAGCACATGCATTCTAAGGATTAATTGAGGAATAACATATAAAAAAATCAAAAAATAACAAAAGGTGTTTATTGAAAATATTTTGAAAAAAAAATTTTTATAATTAAAAAAATTAGTGTTTGACCAAATTTATTTAAATTTCTTTAAAATTTTTTTAAAAAGCTAGAGTATTTCTTAACAAAAATGTTTAAATGATTTTTTACCCTATCTCCTATAGTTTCTGAGATATTTCGTTTCAAAAAATGCTCAAAAACGTCAGTAACGACAATGTGTGCGTTTATTAAAAGAATGACCGACATACATATGTACATATATAGATAAATACATCAATATCATAAAAACAAGAGCCAATCCATAACTTTCACGCATATATTCGTAAACTGGGTACCTCAAATTATAGAAATCCGCAGAGACATCGAGGACAACAAAAAAAAAGTTAATTTTGTTGAGCTGTGTTATCGGTATGTTTTATGCTTTATTTTAAAGTTAAAATAAAAAAAATAAAATATGTCGAAATTATTTAAATTCTAAGATGAAATGTTAACTTCCAGATTTCCACATCAAAAAAAAAACTAATCAATTTTCAAATCTGATTTCATAATAGAAAAGACCAGAAAATTTCCACAATGTTAAATATTTTATTTAAAATTTGTTAAGTTCGAAAAACTGCTTCCGAAAAATTCATTCATCCTATTATGTCAATTTTTGGAAGTCCACAACTTGACAACTAATGACATCATTTTGTAAATCGCGACACACCACTTCGCGCTGCGTTGTTGAAATTGGCATTTCATAAAACACAGCCCTGCGCTGAACGTTGAGTAACGCAATAACGTAGTGGTATCTATGCAAAGTGGCATTTTGTATTTCATCACATGCTCTTGAGCTGCCGTTAGGCTTGTAAATGCTGTTAGTAAGCAAGCCGAAACAACAAATGAAATATTAAAAGTTTAAAAAATTGAAAAGGCATGTTTAGTAACCTAGTCTCCTTAGACAAAGTCTTTTTTTCTTACCCCCTCCCCCCCGTTTAGACGCTAACTCACTCCACACTATGCCACGCTGCCACTTCAAAAGATGTTAACTTTTTTTGTATAAGACAACTAGGGGAAAACTTTAAACACGATTTTCTCGCTTTTCCTTGAACATAGTGAAAAACGGCTAAAATGGTTTTTCTTATTTCAGATGAACTACTATCTGGAAAAATTTTATCCAAATCGGAGATGCCGCAACCTGGTGGTCTCCTCGTTAGTTTTTTTTCTCTAGTAAGGTTGTTATCATTGGTTACGCCAAAAATAAATATTTTGTTAAATCCTTCTACGCTTACTTATAAGATCTTAATGTTGTAGCGTTTTAGTATTATCATTTTTTTAAGTAAATGTAGCGTTTTAGTATTATGATTTTTTTCAAATAAATGAAAAAAAAGTAAGAGCGCGTTTTATTAAAAACGATATTTTTACCGGGCGATGCCAAGTGCTCAGTGAATAGTTAGCGATGCTTTTCCAATATATTTGTTGTAAGAAATTGTATTTTAAACTTTTTCGTGAATCATGCGCACATGGGTCTGAGTAGACTCAACAAATTTTATCATGCGTTATTGAACAAAAGATTGAGTAAGAGGTTGTTTTGGATTATTACGATGATGACGATGTGGAGGAATTTTACAGAGAATCCGCACTCACCGTTGCAAGTAGCCAAGCACCAACCTAAATTCCTTCAGTCAGTGCTGTTGCACCAGACCATGTTACTGATTCTGTTCAAGAACCGGTTTACCGGTCGAGAGACGGCAAGTATTGGAATGTGAATTCACCACCTTCTGGATGGTCACGTTCGCATAAAATTCCAAAGTCTACCCGTTAAGGGCCATTACGAAGAATATTGCCGCATCACCAAGTCATTTTTAAATCGAACGAAGCGCAGCCTTGAAAAGTTGGTTGCATTACCACATTAGAGTAAGTAACTCTCTTGTATAGCGTTTGTCATGATTTATATGTATGTTTGGCGGTAGATGTATTCGTGAACTGATTTTGTCCATTATTTCATCTCTCGAACTATAATTGAACATGTACCCAGTTTACCAAATTTCAACATACCATCTAATTTTGTTGTCGCAAAAGTGGTTTCTACAGATAGACAGACGGACGGACATGGCTCTAACAACTCAGGAGGTAACTCTAGTCAAGTGTGTTTATGTTTCTAAGCCAATCACGCCACGATCTATGCATTACAAAGCGAATTACAAAATGAATATACCCAAAGATGTAGGGCATTAAAAAAGACTCCCAACATAAATTTTCTTTCTTTTCGTTGCTTTAATCTCAAGCGGGGCGTTAATCACGCCTACTTGCCCTGTTTAGGTAGGAGTGGCAGTCAGTTACAAATCGACTAATTTAGACCAAATGTGATCCATTGTGATACCACACAGGATGTCTGACAATACCCTCTGCAGATTTCGTTCTAAAACTATACAGCTGACCTAAATTTGAATGTCTAAGGTCATCCAGATCATCAATTAAAAACGAACCAATTGTTTTGTGGCGTTTTCAAGCAAGCGGGGTATGCGCAGGAGCAGAGAAAACGTTTAATGCTTCTACAGAAGTCAAAAGACCTCTAACAGCTAATCTCTCCGCAGACCTGCCATTGAGGCAGTGGCCTCAAAAACTGCAAAAACTGACGAGACACTAAGTCTAGTTGGTATATCAGTTCTGAAGAACGGTTAGCATTCCATTAGAGTCAGATTTGCCTAGTTATATTGCAAGTTAACCCATGAGTCAATCTTTTGATATTCTTTTTTAACATGTCTTCTTCAAGCAGTAACTTGCTGGTAGTAGCATGCCAACACCTTTCTTGTCCTGAGGATTTTGTGCAGTCAGTCCCCTCCCTAGCAAGTTCATCAACATTGCAATTGCCATCAATATTCCACCCAGTTGAGATGAATGTTAAAATGGTGACGAGCGGCAATGTAGTGAGTTTAGGAAGACTGATTCTAGAGAGTTGATAACAGCCTGACTATATGAATATATGTTCATTTCCTTTTTGGATACGAAATTCTTCCTCAGCCTGGACGCTACCTCGTCTATCGCTATAGCATCTGCTTGAAAAACGCTACAATATTCTGGTAACCTTGCAGGAATTCTTATTTTCACTTCCTTAGAGTAAATAACAGAACCCAACTGGTTATTAAGCTTGGAGACAACCGTGTAGAAAATAATTTTTTTTTTTTTTTAGGTACAAACATATTTCACTAATCCCGCGAAGCCCTATGGGCTTATCTGCAGGAGAAAAAAATATCTTACATATGCCTAAAAATAATTGATGGCTTATAATTTTTGGTTTATAGTTCCTTCTCCCCAGGAATCATCTCTTCTTGTCATCCCAAGATGGAATGTGAGTTACGTAATCCCTCTTAAATGAGATTACTGGAACAATATAGTCCAAATTTAAGGGTACAAAACTAAACTGTTCTACCGTCACACCAGCAAACAGTTTCCCTGTTTCTAATGGCGGCTCAAGCTGCACCATTACCTAACAGGTCAAGAGGAATGATATGAAAGTGGACCTCCAAGGCGTCAGTCAATGTGGTCCTTGAGCAACACTGCTACACATGGAAGCAGCTTTTTGAACCTTCTGCAATTATAATAGCTGACCTTGTCTTCGACAGGTCACCACACTATAATGCCATATAACAGAATCGGTCGAATGATCACAAACGAGGTGATAACTCCCATCTTCCACCTACCACTTTTTTACAAGAGTATAGCGCTACAGTTCTGGAAGGTAAGGGGCTAACCATCTTCACAGATGGATCCAAGATGGAGTTCGGCGCAGGAGAGGGTATGTACTCGGATAATACGGGTATGGAGGTGTCTTTTAGACTACCCAACTATTGCAGCATTTTTCAAGCTAAAATCTATGCCATAGACCAAGACGCACAGGTGATACGGAACAGAGAGCTTACTCCCTATATCATTTCCATATCTGTGGACAGTCAGACAGCGATCACTGAACGCCAATATCGTGAAGTCTAGGTGCGTAGAACACTGCAGGGAATTACTACGTTCAATCCGACAGCATGCTATAGAGCTCTGCTGGGTGTACGGTCATAAGGGTATTTCTGGAAATGAGAAAGCTGACGAATGTGCCAGAATAGGATCAAAACAACCGGGGAATCAACAAGTGGTTGACCTTAAGATACCATTGGCGGAACTATACTATCGGACAGAGGGCATAATCAAGAAACAAACGATCAGAATCATGTGGTCTAAACTGAATCTGGGAAGGACGCAAACTCTCTTAAGATTCAGAAGAGGAGGGCTAAGGACTGTTGTAGGAGTACTGACGTGGCACTGTGTTATTGCCCTATGGCCGCCAAATATGGTGGTCCTTTCAGAAATTTCTGCACGAACTGCGGAGATGAAGAAGAGGATGAGACGGTTAAACAGCTGCTCTGCGAATACCCGGGGCTAATGAGGAGATGAATCAAATATTTTGGTTCTGCGTTTTTTGTTGGTCTTGAGAAACTAGCTGAGTTGGAACTCACCAGCATCCTCAACTTCACCACGGCTTCTGGGTGGTTCGCCCCCATCCAATAGGACTATTAAAGAAGAAGTAGGGGAATATTTTTTACATATACAGTAGCGAGAATAAAAAATTCAACTGCGGTCACT
Organism: Meiosimyza platycephala; assembly: GCA_963662105.1. NCBI lineage: Eukaryota > Metazoa > Arthropoda > Insecta > Diptera > Lauxaniidae > Meiosimyza > Meiosimyza platycephala. Next base: position 4,010,530 of record OY759212.1, read on the forward strand.
GAGACACAAAATGTGCGATATCTTTGAAAATAATTATGTTAGAGTATTATAATTTTACATGTACATTCACATGGTCCATGGTTGTTGAACTATCTGCATCCAGTATTATGTAATGCATCAAAGTATAAGACAATCTTAAAAATTAAACGACCAAAAAAAAGTAACTCTTCAAAATTCAATTTATTTTAATAGTTTGAGTATTCTTACAGGAGAATATTTTAGCTTAAATTAATGCTTAGTGGCATTATCATTGTTGGTGATGACTGCACGAAATTTGGAAATTTAAAACAGGGGTCGGCAAAATTAAAAGTGTAATTGTGTTAGTGAGAGGAGACAAAGAAAGAAATTTTTCGCAGAAATCGTTTGCGAAATGAATGTTGCGGCAGAAAGTGAAAAATAAAAAAAGATTAAAAAAGGTATTTTGATTCTAAAAATTAAAGCGCAATGCATTTTTTGTTATATGTTGTCAAAAGAAAATAACGAATTGGCGACGAAAAGGCATCTGAAATGATTCGCAATGCCTTTTCGTTGTAAATTCGTGCATTTCGCATAGCTGTAAAAAGAATTCTCTATGTGCATAGCAGACGATAATAACTACATCCGCGCATGAAGTTGCTTTGCCAATGGTTTTTCGGCAACTGAATGAAAGAGCATAAGAATGCGTGTAATATTTGAGCGCACCATTGTGCTATGTCGTGCCGACCCCTGCTTTAAAACTCCCAAGCTAAATGACTTGAACGTTTGGGGTCATTATCGCGCCAAAATATGCTGCCGAGAACCATTTTATCGATAAGATATTGCAGTATTTGCTCTAAAAGGATCCCGAAATAGACGCTTGCATTCATGATTCCATTTATTTTGACCAACTACATTACGGGAGATGGCATCTTAGAACGGGGAATAGTTTAACATAATTTTTTAGCCTCATTCATTTTTTTTACCCAAAACCATTATGAACCCGCCGCCATATTTTACCATGGGTATTTTGTATTTAGGATAATAACGTTGTCTTGGGAGCTTCCGCACATAATTTATTCCATCGGAGCCAAACAAATTAAACTTGCTTTCATCGCTCCATAATACCTTAGTCCATCGTTCATTTTTTCCAATGCATATACCGCTTTGCAAATGTAAGCTGATTTTTTTTTTTGACTCTGCTAACAAGCAGTTTCTTAACTGGGCGTCTGGCAAACAAATTTGCCTTATTTAACCACCGCCTTATTGTACGACCAACAATAAGAACGCCAATCTTTTGTTCATGTAGTCAGCAACATCTACTTCTGTCGCCTTTGGATTGTTTTTGACCGCCAACAAGATTTTTCGATCTTGGCAAGATGTTGTTTTTCGTGGATCTCAACTCCATAGAGAATCTATGGCAGCTAGTAGATCACGATGTGATAAAGAAAAATCTCTCCAATGTAAAGAACTTGGTAAAAATCCTTCAGGATGAGTGAAATAAGATATCCATGGAGACTTTAATGTCCTAAATGGATCCAATGCCTTCCAGATTTTGTGCAGTCATCACTAATAATGGCAATGCAATGAAATGCCAAGCATTAATTTAAGCTAAAATAATCTCCTGTAAAAATACTCAAACTTTTAAAATAAATTGAATTTTGAAGAGTTGCATTTTTTTTGCTCGCTTAATTTTTAAGGTTGTCTTGTACTTTGATGCATTACAGAATACTGGATGCAGATAATTCAACAAAAGTTTTTGTCAGGAATGTGATGCACCATGTGCATGTGCATTAGGGTGGCTCAAAATGTTAAAATTGCTCCGATTTTCGCTCCCCGTGCACCAAAAGTTTTGTATTGGTGCCAATAGGAACCACTTAAAATTTGGTCCATTTCAGAAAATATTTGATGGGCCCGCGACCGTTTTGAAAACTGGAAAATGGTCCTTAATCTATCGAAAATCATTAATATCTCTCCGAAGCTACCACGTAGAGTGATTAAATGTATGCCAAGGCCCTATTATTTTTTCCCTCCATCATTTTTCCCGAACCTACTTAACCACTATCACCACCCCATAGGAGTGCTCAACTGAAAAATGACATTCTTGTGAAATTATGAAATTGACTCCCCCTCTTCTCAGACGCCTCTGGAGGAGTAAAATGTTGGTCTATTTTCTATTATATTTACTCTCCCAAACTTTTCTCTTGACACACCTACCCTCTATCTGCCACCCTTTTGGGGGTCTCCGTACAAAAACACAAAAAGTTTCGAAAATTCATAGTTCACCCGGAGTGACCCGTAGAGGGTTCATATGTATCACCAAGTCCTATTATATTTTCTTTTCTAATATTTTTCCCGAAGATACCTACCCTCTATCTGCCACCCTTTTGGGGGTCCTCTTACAAAAAACACCAAAAATTAGGAAAATTTCGAAAAACAATTCTTAGCTTTCCCAGAGTTACCCGTAGAGGGGTCAAATGTATTACCAGGTCCACCCTACATTTTTTCCGAACATACTTACCCCCTATCTCAACCCCTTTGGGGGGATCCCTTTGAAAAAAATGAAGAAATTTTCGAAAATTAATTAATATCAGTACTAGGTTGTATTATATTCATTTTTATTGTGTTCATTGTTTATATTAACTTGCTCTTTTCACAAAAAGAATACTTTTTACGATATGCTTCTACGATTTGTATCATTAGCTGTTTGCGTTCTCCATCATTTGACAAAATTTGGTTGTAGTCTTTCGTAAACCCAACACCTCTTTCAGCGGTGTTATTAACGACATCTAAGCCTTTGCAAAAAGAGAGAACATCTTTGAAATCATCATCAGATTCCCATGTGGATTATTGAGAAATTCTGTATTCAATCCAAAGAAGAAAAAAAAGTTTTTGGTTCTGTGTGAAACAAAGTGACTTAGACTATGGTTTAGTAAAATTTTGACGTTTTCGATGTGCCTGCCGTTTTTCAATTTTACAACGAGGTTCAAGGATTTGACCCCTATTTCTGCATAAGATACTCTCTAATAAAAAAATGCGAGTGATAATGTTTCCTCTACCAAATACCACAAATGACTTTGAAATTTTTTCTGTATTGTCATGAAAACGGTTGGAACGATATTTTCATATGCAATCGAGTCTCTTACGAAGGAATAATCATTAAATGGAGCTTCCACAGCATTGGAACATCCAAACCATACTCGAATATATTTTAGTATTATAAAATACAAATACGTATCTCGGACTCCATTTAATTGTTTAGCAGCCAAAATGAATTGATCACGAAACATAAAAATTTAAAGATTGTATGCCATCCATCGCATATGACTCGTTGGCCTAGGTTTAAGGAATTTAGCACCAAGAAATATCAGTGCTAGCTCTAAAAGCTCCTTATAATCATCTCTGCTATGACACTTAGTAAGGTTTTGATATCAGAAACTTTTTATATCAACGCATTCATCATCTGAAATTTTTGATCGCACGAACTTATCTTCCAGGCCGCTTTTATAGGATTTTTTTTCTAATTTATTCCATTCCTTTGAAAACCGTTCAAAGAGGGTAAAATCTGGAGCAGTACTCGAACCAAGCGTTATATCAAAAACACTTCGAAGTACAATTTCATTTATACGATGACGGCATGGAAGGTTTATTAATTTACGTTCTAGTCGGTTCTGCAATGAAATACATGCTCCAGATCTTTTGCCTGTATTACTGAGAGTCGTATCAAAACCCATAGATGCAGCTTCATCGAATATATTCCATTATAGTAATATATTATATACTGCCATTGAAATATTTTCATCACTAGAGCTGTTAATATGGCTGCGCCCAGAAACTTTTTTGTTTTCTTTGGATTAAATACAGAATTTCTCAATAATCATCCATCCACATGGGAATCTGATGATGATTTCAAAGATGTTCTCTCTTTTTGCAAAGGCTTAGATATCGTAAATGACATCGCTGAAAGAGGTGTTGCGTTTACGAAAGACTACAACCAAATTTTTCCAAATGATGGAGAACGCAGACAGCTAATGCTACAAATCGTAGAAGCATATCGTAAAAGGTATTCTTTTTGTGAAAAGAGCAAGTTAATATAAACAATGAACACAATAAAAATGAATATAATACAACCTAGTACTGATATTAACTAATTTTCGAAAATTTCTTCATTTTTTTCAAAGGGATCCCCTCAAAAGGGTTGAGATATGGGTAAATATGTTCGGAAAAAATGTAGGGAGGACTTGGTAATACATTTGACCCCTCTACGGGTCACTCCGGAAAGCAATGAATTGTTTTTCGAAATTTTCCTAATTTTTGTTGTTTTTTGTAGGGGGAGCCCCAAAGGGTGGTAGATAGAGGGTAGGTATCTTCGGGAAAAATATTAGAAAAGAAAATATAATTGGACCTGGTGACACATATGAATCCTCTACGGGTCACTCCGGGGGAGCTATGAGCTATTTTTCGAAATTTTTTGTGTTTTTGTACGGGGACCCCCAAAAAGGTGGCAGATACACGGAAAAAACGAAACTCGAAATTTTTGTAAATATTAATTAAAATTTAAGAAAAATTAGTAGGTACTTTAGTTATTTAGAAACGGTTCGAGTGTCTATTAAAAATTACTAAGAGTAATATAAAAATTGCATCAAGCAGGCATTCATTTTTCGAATGCAAGTTTTTAATTTTTACAAAGTAGATATTAAAATTTCTGCAATAATTTATTATATTTTAAAAGGACTGTACTATATTTTAAAAAGTACATTATAAAGTTTTTATGATGAAATAATAATAACTGAAATTGATTTTTAAAATATTTTGTGTGTTGAACAAAATTGGGACGGCCAGCGAGTTTCCGTTGCCGCTTTCCCGACTCCGTCCAAATTCTGTTCAACACATTACTTCAAAGCCAATTAGTAAGAGTTTAGCAAGCCTTATATATTTATTTTTTTGCATGAACATGTTGAGAACTCAAACTGAGTACAAATTAAAAACAAAAGAGAAATAATATTCAACATAATAAAAATTAGAAATCTTGAAATAATTTTTCTATAAGTACTTTTTAAAAATTATAAAGCGGGAATCATATATTTCAATATGAAATACAGATGTAAAAATTCTAATGTCGCAATTTATTGAAATTTGATAAAATCCTTGTAAAATTTCATAGTTTTTATGTGATAATTAAAATGAAGAAATTAGTTTTTTATATGCACTTATTAAAAAATGTAAAATGAAAATAATTACAAACTGGAATAGAATTTTTAATAATGATTTTTTATTTATTACTACACGGTTAGAAATCTTGGATTAAATTTTAATACAATCGAAATATTACAACGATTTTTAATACAATTTTGATTAAATTTCATACTTTTCAATAGATTACAAAATTTTGTAATATATTTTGTATTAAATTTTAATAAATAAGTATTATATTTGATTTTTAAACCATCCTGTATTATATTTTAATACTTCAATATTGAACTTTCATTTTACGTTGTTGTCAATATAAATAAACTTTTAGCCAACTAATAAATATCACTACGGTGGCTGATGTCGTTAAGCTGCGCGTGCAACACTTGAATTCATTGGCAACCCGGTTCGAATCCCATTTGAAATGAAAATTTTTTTTTTAAATTTAATAAAAACGAGTATTAAATTTTAATACAAAAAAGTATTAAAAATGAATTTTAATATTTAGGCAGTATTAAATTTTAATACTATTCTGGTGTAGTCATATATGTAAGCCCAAAAGTATTAAAATTTAATCCAAAATTTCTAACCGTGTATAAAAGAGTAATATTTGTTTTCAGATTTTAATTTTTATAATCTCCTATTAATTTTTAATAAAATTTGAACTGGTGTTTTTTCCGTGTAGAGGGTAGGTGTGTCGAGAGAAAAGTTTGGGAGAGTAAAAATAATAGAAAATGGACCAACATTTTACCCCTCCAGAGGCGTCTGAGAAGAGGGGGGAGTCAATTTCATAATTGCACAAGAATGTAATTTTTGCAGGGGAGCCCCCCTAAGTGGTGGTGATAGTGGTTAAGTACGTTCGGAAAAAATGTTGGAGGAGAAAAAATAATAGGACCTTGTCTTACATTTGATCCCTCTACGAGGTAGCTTTGGGGAGATATTAAGGAATTTCGATAGATTAAGGATCATTTTCCAGTTTTCAAAACGGTTGCGGGCCCATCAAATGTTTTCTGAAATGGAACAAATTTTACGTGGTTCTTATTGGCACCAATACAAAACTTTTGGTGGTCGGGGCGCGAAGATCGGAGCAATATTAATTTTTCCCATATATGTGTGAACCACCCTAATGTACATATAAAATTATAATTCTCTAACTTAATTGTTATCAAAGATATCGCACATTTTGTGTCTCAGTGACCGCAGTTGCATTTTTGATGCTCGCTACTGTATATACGTTATCACAATCAGGCCCGTACCTACCCGACTTTGCTTGGGGGGGCCCAAAAAATTTTACTATATGTATACAACGTTTTTTTTGAAAAATTTTGGATGGAGCTACAAGCGATCAAAGTTCTCAAAAAGCTACTTTTTTGGTCTTTTTTAAGTCACTAAATTTCAATTACTCCGTTTGAACACAAAAATATTATTTTACAAATATTTGAAGTGTAATTTTGTCCAAGTCGGACAAAATCTGTGAGTGCTTTTCTAAAATCAATGAAAATGGGTAGTTCCCATATTTTCATGCATTACCGCATATAGGACTATGTAATTAAATAAGGAACTAATTCGTAAAAGATATTTTATTGTCTTATATGTTCAATTGTTCCCTATAAAAGATAAATCCAGCAGTGCTGTTAAATTTAGGCTTGGACTTTTGAGACGTTGCATATTGTTTTTTTTTTATATTTTTAATTATATATGTATGTATATTAGGGTGGTTCTTAAGAAAAAAAAATTGGGGACGCCCTCCAATCGGTTCAAAACCGAATAAAAACATTTAAAAAATTTATTTAAAATTTTTATATATAACCCTTACTCGGCCTATTTCAAAATGAAATTTAACTTAAGTGAAAATCAAATACGAGCCCTCCCAATCGCTTTGAAACAAGATAAAAAAGTTTAAAAAGTTAAATTAAAATTTTATCTTTAACCCTTACTGACCCTATTTCAATGTGAAATTTGATTTAAACAAAAAACAAATGCGACGCCCTCCCAATCGGTTCGAAACAGGATAAACAAATTTAAAAAATTTTTATCTCTAACCCATTTTTTTAAACTAACTTTTCTCAAGTGGCTTTTAATTTTAAGAAAAAATATATTCAAATAAAGTATCGTACGGATCTAGTTTTGAGAAGTTGCGGATATTGCTTTTCTAAAAATCATTATAAGTTGGGAACTCTTTAATAGATCTTATATACATATATTAATGTCATATGAAAGTAATTCTCCTCGCTATGGCAAGGCTTTGGTAGTTGGTCAGTGGTCAAAGCTGACAATTTCAGTACCCTATGTTCGATGACTACTTTACTTTGATATATAATTTATTGCTGTAGCTATTTTAGGGTTCGTAATTGATTTTCACTTGAGTCAAATTTCATTTTGAAATAGGCCTAGTAAGGGTTAAAGATAAAAATTTTAAATAAATTTTTTAAATTTGCTTATCCTGTTACGAACCGATTGGGAGGGCGTCGCATTTGATTTTTTTTAAATCAAATATCACATTGAAATAGGGTCAGTAAGGGTTAAAGATAAATATTTTGAATAAATTTTTTGAATTTGTTTATCTTGTTTCGAACCGATTGGGACAGCGTCGCATTTTATTTTCACTTAAATCAAGTTTCACATTGAAATAGGATCAGTAAGGGTGAAAGTTAAAATTTTAATTTGGATTTGGAAAAGCTGCACCCATTGGACGAATGCCAAAGAATATATATTTAAATTAACTTTTTAAATTTTTTTTATCTTGTTTCGAAGCGATTAGGGGGGCTCCTATTTGATTTTCAGTTAAGTCAAATTTCATTTTGAAATAGGCCGAGTAAGGGTTAAAGATAAAAATTTTAAATAAATTTTTTAAATGTTTTTATCCTGTTTCGAACCTTTTTGGGGGTGTCCCATTTGATTTTCGCTTGAGTCAAATTTTACATTGAAATAGGTTCAGTAAGGGTTAATGATAAAAGTTTTAAATTAACTTTTTGAATTTTTTTATCTTGTTTCAAAGCAATTGTGAGGGCTTGTGTTTGATTTTCACTTAAGTCAAATTTCATTTTGAAATAGGCCGAGTAAGGGTTAAAGATACAAATTTTAAATAAATTTTTTAAATGTTTTTATCCTGTTTCGAACCGATGTGGGGGCGTCGCATTTGATTTACGCAAAAAGAACAAATAAGAACCACCCTAATGTATATACATATGCATATTTTTTTGTGGATATCTCGAAAACGATTCTTAAGAAGAAAAAAAATGATTAGTATTTTTGGAATCTACGCCCCTAAATACATAGAAAAAAGTATTTGAGAAATAAGATTATTTTTTGTGTAAACTATATGAATATCTAGTGTGCTTAATACGTATTTTAATATTTTCGAGCAAAACATATTGCGAAATTTTTCCGTCGCCACAAAGTACAACAACATTATGAAGACCATTCCATTTTGAAATTAATCGAAACTCGTTGGGTTGGCCATTTACGTGCTTCTAAATCCATCTTTGAAAACTATATCCATATTATGAATACTTTGCCTCAAATGGTTGGCGAACGATTCGATAGTGATGACGTAGCAATAGCAGTCGGTTTGTCACACGTGATGGTATCGTTGGAATTTGTCTTCACATTAGTGTTTATGAAGGATTTATTGCAATCGATTGAACCAGTAACGAAAGCGATTCAAGGCCAAGCAATGGGATACAAAGATGCTAGGCCACTCATTAGAGCTGTTTTTACAATGCTTGAAAAAATGAGATCACAAAATAGTTTCGAACAATACTAGATAGATCTGTTGGAACAATTAAATCACACAGAATCAGCTCACGCCTCAAATCGTCCAATTCGGAATAGGCAGCAGTCAAAAATGCTTAAAGAGTCAGTTGTTGAAGAAACAATGGGTGAACGAAGCGAATCGATCATCATGCTGAAATCAACATTCTACGAAACAATCGATATCGTATTAATTGAAATGACCAATCGCCTTGTTACAAACAATAGCATTCTCACAGCTATCGATACAGCTGATGAAATGGATTTGGAAAAGCTGCACCCATTGGACGATTTGGGCATCCAGTTACCAAGTGAAATTGAGCTCAAATTGCCAAAGAATATATAGATAGAATTCGATCGGAGAATGATCAATTAAACAAATTTAAAAATCCGGAACAAAAAAAAATTGAGACGGTGGTGCTGCCGGAGCTGTATAAGGTGCGTCAAGTAATGAAAAAAGTGTACAATCTTTTTGCAACCATCGAAACTTTCCCGGCTGGAACGGAAGTATGCGAATCGTCATTTTATACGGCCACAACGAATAGGCATGTTGACTGATAGGCTGAATAATTTATCGTTCCTGGCTTTCGAGCACAAACGTCTTGAGTGTATAGATATAGACATGGTCTTAAAAAGATTCAATGCCCTGAAAGATCGCAGAGTACAGCTATTTTAAATTGTTATTGTTTAAAAAAAAATAAACTTTAAACCTAAGTAGTATAAACTATAAATATAATTTTCTAATTGCTTTTGTTTTTGAAGTTTTCCTAAGATACGCGTGAAGAGCAAATTAAACGCTAAGGGCAAATGAAGCGCTAGCCCCCCTTAGCCCGCCCTAGCCCCTATGGTAGGTACGGGCCTGATCACAATGGGCAAACTGCCTCTGCGTGCATCTTGCTATGCAGGCAACCTTTTTAACCTAACCTATAGCGCTACAGTTGCATTCCATACTCTTTCTTCAACATTAATTTTCCAACTTAATTTTCTATCCAATACCAGACCAAGATACCTTGCATTTACTTTTAAGGCAAGTCTAGTGCCTTTTAGCGAAGGTGTTTCTACAATATAATTGAAAGTTTGTGATTTCTAGTAAACAGTAATATGTAGTTCAGTTTTGATCGGGTTTACACCTAAACCAGCCTTATCTACCCATGAGACGAGTATGTTTAAGGCATTCTGAAGAATTTCACACAGTGCATTTGGGAATTCGCCACATGCAATTAGTGCGACATCAACCGCATAGACAACAGCTCTACAGCCGTGCCATTTTAGTGACATAAGCATCTTATTTATTGCTAGATTTCACCATAGAAAGAGGAGTAGCAGCCTGCATGCCATATCAAATGGTTTCTGGCAATCACTTTACAATCTTATAACTGATCTCAATATATAGAGTTGCTCTGTTGTACATTCTTCGTCAAGTCTCACGAACGCAATTCGCAGCAGAATGATTTTTACGAGTATAAAAAATGCACATACCTGATATTCCCTGTTGTAGAGTTCATAACAATTTTCAAAAAGAAATTGATATGTGGAGCGTAGGCACGCTTTGACGCAATCTTTGACAACAGTGCTCGCTCTTGGTGGGCTGGAAAGCTCTTGGACCTGAGAAAAAAAAATGAAATACGAGATTGTAATATTTCTATGACATTTTTGTGGCTTTGTAAAGCGTAAAAACAAAGCAACACTGGTTCCAGCTACTATCATACATTCTATCGAAAGTCATCGCTAAAGTACAAATAAAAAGTGCTTTCTCGCTCGTTGCAGATTGGTGTTTAACATGTAGCTTTTAGAGCACTAAACGCTTTCTTTTCGATATAGAGCAACAAGTAGCTAGCGTTCTTGCAATTTATATCCTGAAAATTTTTGTAACCAACCTTCATACGGAAAAACGTTATACTGGTCAGTAAATCGACCGTAGACTTAAGATCCATAAGTTTTTCTTGACTAGAAGCTGGAAAATTGTTTCGATACATTGAAAGATCTATACGCAGTGAGTTGTGTAGTTGGTCCAATAATTTGACGAATTTCTCTTTCTATAAAAAAATATAATTTTTTGAAATTTAAAATTTGTACACTTCACACAATGTGTAATGTATTTAATGTATTATATTATTTGATCTCAACATTATTTATATGAAAAAAAATCCGAAAAATGAGTCAAAAACGATCCTTTAAATGGTCCGCGGATACTCTATGTTATGTTCAAAATCCATGTACGACCTCTTTCCATCGATTGCAGAAAAAAATTTCCGAAAATGTGTCCAAAACGGTCCTTTCCAAAGTTCAGAGCCACCCTTAGTGACGTTCAAAATCCTCTTTCGACCTTTCCCTTTCGATTCCAGGAAAAATTTTCAGGATGGATCACATCCTGAAAATTTGTTTTTGTTCAATCGATAGGAAATGGTTGAAAATTACCATTGAACATAAATTAGGGTGGTTCCCGATTTTGGAAACGACCAAAAGGAACGAAAGAGTCCGGAGCCACCGTAAGTGATGTCCAAATTCCTTTTTTAACTTTTCCCTATCGATTCAAGCTAAAAAAAAAGTGTTTCCGAAAATGGGTCAAATAGGTCCGGAGCCACTCTAAGTGTTTCGGTCTTGCTCTATCGTCTATCCATTGGAAAACAACAAAAAATTAGCGGAAATGAGTCGAAAAAAAACTTCCCGAAAAAAAAGAGTCAAACGTTCCCTTTCAGGGTACGAAGTAACTCTAAAGATGTAAAACAACAGTTTTCGACCTTTCTCCATTGTTTGGAGAAAAAAGAAATATGTACATACCCTGGAAAGGACCGATCTTGTCCTCTTTGGTCCTTTCCAACGTCCGTAGCCGCCCTAAGTGATGTACACAAGCCATTTTTGACTATTCCCTATCGATTGGAGCAAAAAAAATTTTTTTAGGGTGGATCAAAATAAATAATAATATAATATAGGGAAAGATCGGAAATAGCAATTTTATCGAACGGTGGAAAATTTTTTTACTTTTGATCCTCCTTAAAAACTTAATTTTCTACTCAAATTCCTTAAAATGAAAATTTTGCAGCTCTGGTAGCAACCTTCGAAGTATTTTTTTTTATATGAGGATTTTGAGCGTTCCCGAAGAATTCAAGAACATGTCTATGGCAACTGACACTTATTTCCAAACTAAAAATATAAATTGCAAAAAAGAATTAAGAGGGGGAAATGACCTTGAAAAATGTAACGCTGCCTCCCGGACTAGCAAGGAAAAGCGAGAATATCGTGTTTAAAGTTTTCCCCCAGTCGTCTTATACAAAAAAAGTTAACATCTTTTGAAGTGGCAGCGTGTGGAGTGAGTTAGCGTATAAGCCGGGGGGTTGCTGGTTCGCTCCCCGGTTAATTCAACTTTTTTTTTTACTTTTTTTTTAAACTTTTTTTTTACTTTTTAAAGAATAAGAAAAAACTGGGTGTTCTCACTGCTGCTAGCTTCACAATCAGAACTTGCTGATGGACCTGGTGCATATTCATTTTCATGCAGTAAGTCTTTACATGAAACTAACTGTTTTTCTATGTATTTTACAGAGCTTTTATGTTCAGTAGTTTTAGTGCAAGAAAACAATTATTACAATCGCAAAATGCATTAAAGGAACAAAAAATGGGCAACGAGCTGCTTATACTAGTTTCCATGACCGCTACGTCATTTCATCAGTAAGCTTTGTTAGCCGACGTTTAATAGTCTGCAAGCACAATATATTTTATTTTCTGCATTGACCACTTAAGAATCATAGCAAAAACAATCACAGTGCACATTCCTTCCTCCTTCACATGCAATTGTTTTTGTAACTTTTTTGATATTACACATTTCTTGACGAGCGCTCCGTTGAAAGCTCTTCTGGCGATACGAACGAAGTTGCAACTGCTATATGTAAATATCGGTTTGCTCACCGAGAAGTAATTTCTTTATTTTGTGTTTTTCGCTCATTAAATTTATGATGAAGTCATAAATTTCTTTGCTAATGAGCGTTGCTTCATACGGAATGGTCGTTGCTTTTTCTTGAGAGATTATATCATTTTCTACACACAACGTCTCCATAAAAAACCAAAGCACTTGCTAATATTTTTTTGGATTCTTCACTGTGAATCGATTCATTAAGAATCGCAGGAAACTCAAAATTTTCACTGTCTACATCCATTTTCTGCAAATAGAATATTTGGTGAACTTGATAGAAACAAGCGCTTAGTTAAAAGCAATTACTTATATGTATGTATGCATAATGCTGCCAACTGTACTTATTTTAGGAGTACAATACTCCTTTGCAGCTGTCTGTACTTCTAGAGATATTGTACTTCCATTTGTACTCCCGTTTGCGTTCAAACAAAGCGGAAAGAACATAGATGTAAGCGGACGAAATGCAAACCGCACTCAGAAAAACACTTGTCAGATATAATGTTAGAAGCTTTGATGCAGCATTTTCTGAATGCTACCAATATCATTATTCTGTCAGTCGTTCAGTGACGCTCTTTTTGCCGCTTATTGTAATTTTTGGGTTCAGCATTGGTTGATATTTTATTAAAAATTAAGAAAATGAAAGCGCGGCATACTAATGTTTTTGTGTGTAATACGTGTAATTCTGAGAAAGCAGGTATTAAAAAGCATTTGCTTATTAATAAACACCTAAGTGCATTGAAATTTGCTTCAATTAGTCGTCCAGTGACCGGATATTTATTTATTATCTTCACTTGATCTTACAATGGTACAATATGAAGTCATTTGGACCTATCACGTGATTAAAGCAAAATTACAGTTTTAATTCCAGCAAATGTGTATCAAATATATTTCGAACATGCTTCGAATTGAGAACTTTTTTTTTAGATATTTCACAAATAAATGTACTGCTTTTGCCGTGCAAAAGTCGTTTTTATTCCATTCGTGACCTTTTTTTAGTTATTTTACTGAAATGTACTGCTTTTTGCCGGTCCAGAGTTGTATGTATTATGTATGCACATAGTATGTACATATGTACATTAGTTCGAAAATTGTGGCCCAAAAATTACATATTCTGAACGACACCGCAAAAAGAGCGATAGCTCTTGCGCAAAATTTCAACAAACAGATAAGGGACCACGTAAATCAGATTCACAAATTACTTAAAGTGGCCGCCGAAACAGAAAAAAATCTACAAAATGAACAAATGTGAAATATTAGCGTTTCTTGAACAAAAATAAACTAAAAATCTTTATTTTCATATGACGAAAATGCTTGCTCGATAATAACCTCTTTAGCTCGCACCATTTTTTAAAGCAATATTTTCGAAAATGGGTAGGCAACTTAAAACAGGCGGCGGCAATCCAGTTTTCAAAATTGAAGAAAATCCTTATGGGTTGTTTTGTCCAGATATATAGGGCTATTGTAATCCACTGACACATCGTGAAAAAATCAAAAAGTTTTTATTTTGAACCGCTCTAATGTACAGCTCCGTGCAACTAATTAGGGACAGTAGTTTCTGATTTATATAAAGACATATGCAATTTGGAATACGCAACAAAATCCGTAGTATCAACACTTTTTTAAAAGTGCATCTTTGGTACTTTAAAAAAACAACATTACCACCAATTTTTTTACCGTTATTCTTATGAAGTGCAGATATTCGTTATTTCGTTAAGGAATATATCGTGCAACAAATTAGGGACAGAGACAAAATTTAACTTTTGTTAATTCAAAAAATTAATTGTTGTTATATATTGTTTGTGGTTACTTGTGATTATAGAAGTTGTTTTTTGTAGTTTAAAATTAGTAGAAAAAAACCTTGTGATGTCAGCACACGAAAAATCATAACATAGATGCATCAAGACGGAAGCGCGTTTCGACAAATCGCAGCTGCCTTAAAAGTCTCCAAAATCATTGTAGGCAATATGGTAAAATATTTAAAAAATAATTCGACTATAAGAAAGATACAACGCAAACAAAGAAGCCGCATAACAACTGCTCGAAAAGATGCTCTTATTGTCCGAGAGTTTAAAAAAAATCCGCATAAGTCCGCAAACGAAGTTTGGATGGCTATTTATGGCGAAAATAAAGCAGCACTATCCGTAGATACAATTAAAAACGTTTACATGAAGTAGGACTTTTTGGACGGAATTCTCACAGGAAGCCCCTATTATTTGAACGCAACCGCAAGAAGAGACTTGGGGCCTCTTTATGTATCACGATTCCTCTCGCTTCGTCTCTATTTTTCAAGCCTGAAAATATGCGATTGTATTTGACATAAATGAAAACAAAAAAAGTATGGCCTGTGCTTAATGAATAGTAAATTACAAATAAAAGAATTGTACTAGCATATTTTTAGGCTTGGAAATTAAAGGCGAAACGAGGCGAATCGTGATACATAAAGAGGCCCCTGAGTTTGCCAAAAAGTATTGTCATTGGAATGCAAAGGAATAGAAATGCGTTGTTTTTAGACGAAACTAAAATAAATAGAGTGTCTCCCGATTGGGAAAAATATGTCCGCCGCCCTAAGTCAAAGGAGTTTGACCCAAAGTACACCCGATCTACACTAAAGAATGGGCGAGGGAGCATTATACTTTGGGGTGCTATGTCATGGTGTGGTGTTGGCTTACTTCGAAAAATTGAGGGTATTATGGATGAAAATATGCCAGCAACTTGGATTTTTCAGCAAGGCAATGATCCGAAGCACACTGCTCGGCACGTTAATCAGGTGTTTACTGGTAAACAACTTACTGTATTGGACTGCCCATCTTGCAGTAGTGATCACAATCCAATTGAGAACTTATGGCAAGTGGTAAAAAGCAAAGTGAGCTAGCTCAAGATAAGCAACTTTGACAAGCTGTCGAAACTAAGAAATTCTGGGAAGCAGTTCCAAGCAGTGTATGTGAGAATTTATTGGAGTCAATGTCTCGCAGATGTCAAGCAGTAACTGATAACAATAGCTTTTCTACAAAATATTGATAAAACTTCAAAAAAAAATAACAGAAAACATTAAATAGGTATAAAAACGTTGTGTGTTCCTAATTATATGCACGACTTTGGTTATGTATTTAAGTTTTTTACATCATTTTAAAAATTTTGGTAAATAATAGAAATATAATGCTATTTTAAGAAAGGTAATAAGTTATTCAAGCTAATTCTAAACAAATTTCAGTGTTTTTTTTATAAATAAAATGCCAATATTACCAAATGTTTCAATGCTTATTTAGTGTCCCTAATTAGTTGCACGGAGCTGTATATGTATATAAAGTTTTATATAATAATATAACTAACAAAAAAAAAAAAAAAAAAAGAAAGTAAAAAAAATTATAAAATAAGTTTAAAAAAAAAGTTGTTTGAACCGGGGCGCGAACCAGCAACCCCCCGGCTTATACGCTAACTCACTCACACTATGCCACGCTGCCACTTCAAAACATATTAACTTTTTTTTGTATAAGACAACTAGGGGAGAACTTTAAACACGATTTTCTCGATTTTCCTTGGGCGAAAACGGTTTCTCTTATTTCAGGTGAACTACCATCTGGAAAAATTTTAGCCCAATCGGAGGTGTCGGAACTTGGTGGTCTCTCTGTAAGATAAATTGACTGCTCGATATTAAAGACTAAATGATGATTGCAAGATTAGCTGGCTTAACCATTATGTAGGAACACTAATACGATTCGTGAGTAGGTTTGTAAGACGTGTGTATGATTTCAAATTATATAAACATCAAATAAAATCTATGTAGTGCCGATTACGAACATTTAAATGCTTGTGTATTTTGCATTTAATCTTAAGGATACTCACACCAAAGTTACTCGCAGCGAATCGATCGCTTGCTGACACAGCCGATGATGCGGTCGTATGAGCATAATACGCATTTATGTTGGCCAATAGAGTGCTCATAACCGCTGGTACGCCTGGACACAAATATTTTGTTGAAAGACAGTGAAAATGTGTCATCGCTTGGTAAATGTTTTCAATGCCATAACGCATGGCAAACTCATCAACGATCTCTTCGGGTATCTCATCAAAATACAGCTTCCACGCATCATCACCTTTTTGTTGAGGCAGCTTAACCTTAGATAAATAAGCAACAAAAACCAAGTCCAGATTTGTTACCAATATTTTTCTTTTTTTTAAATAGTTTTAATATATAACGTTAGATCAAATTAGTCCAACGAGAACCAACATTTATGTAAGTTTTGAACCCACAATATATTTTAAATAAATATAATATCATAAACATATTAAATATATTTACATAAGGGTGATTCAAACTTTTTTTAAGGTGCTGTTTGTTAAAAAGTACGTTTATGAAATGAAGAAAGAGTTCACGAAAATTCAGCTCTGTACCTCAATTTTATAAGGTGTTAGTTTAACGTGTAAATTGTAAGGAAAAATTATTTTTTTACTGAAAAGGTATCAGAATGAATAGGTGATTAATGTTGTTCGACTAGAGCAGGGGTGGCCAACCCGCGGCCCGCTTTGATAATTTTTCTGGCCCGCGAGATTCATCACACTTTTACAAAATATATTTACTTTATAGTGAAAACTAATGTATTAAAAAAATATGTACATTAGGGGTATGACTTTTTTGTAACACCTATTTTACATGGCACCACATTATGAGAAATAATGAAAAAACTATGAAAAAGTTTGATTTTGTTCTATTTATCAAAAAAAGTTCCCGCATGAAGAAAATTAAAAAATTTATACATATTTATGTCTTCAAAAAATAAGAATAAGATAAAAAAATTTCTATTTTCTATTTTAATTTTTTCATAAAACTTAAAAATTTGTCCAAGCTCAAATAAATAGTGCATCATCATCACGCCACTTATTGCATTTAATTTTCAATTTTTCATAGTTTTGAATGAAGTTCTGTTTAAGGTGCCGAGAAGATATCATATCAAATATTTGGTGATGTTGATTTTCCGACAAGTAACTCATTCATAACATGTTTCAAAATTAAATCTGAACGTGATGCTGACAACCAACATATTGCTGTGGAAACAAAGCTTTTGATTTAAAAAGATCTTGCAGCAACTTTACAACTCCATTTTTTCTTCCTCTAATAACATTTTTTGTATCACATTCAGTTCCAAAGCTGAAATTTTTCAAAAATTTCCTTAAGTCCTTTAATTGTCACTGCTGTCTTTGTTGAATCTGATTTATTTTTTTTCAATATTCGCCAATGCATTATTCCTGCTTATTATAACCGTCTACTTTGGAATTTTGCACATTTTGCTTAAATATTTTTAAATATTACCGATTTCTCGTCTTTTAGCTTTACTTTTTTCAAAATGGGTGAGACTATTTTTCCATATCTTAACATTTTTTAAAACTATATTTTCACTTTTTTTACAAAACACTATATACTTAGGTATATAATTATAGTTAGGTACAGAATACGAGTAAAATAAATTTAAAACAAAACAAAGCAAAAAGTTATATTCGTACAGAAACGCCTTCTTGTTTTTTATTAGGGAAATATTTGAAATTTGCCTGCAAAGTGTTTTTTTGATTTATGCGGGAGTTTTTTTATAATTAAAAAAACTATTGTTACATTTCGGCTATTTGTATCATTTCGCAACATGTTTGGCCATATAAAATTTTATTTTCGAAATATTGTTAAAAGTCATACCTATATTCAAAGTGCATCTCTATATGGGACGTTCTTTTACAAACCGCACAAAATTCAGGAAAAAAAACTCGACTTCTCCAAATGCGATGTAAATTTTTTTCTAACAAATTCAGTTGACCCATGTTTTTTGTTTTTGCTGAAAAATTTTTTTTTCCAAAATATTCACACATGAATTTTTGATAATTGGCTGGATTTTGTCAAATGTACTCATACTTGAAGTCTATTATCTCCAGTTCTACTGTTCCGATCAATGTCAAATTTTTTTATTTAATAGTCTATAACGTTAGCTTCTGTAATAAATTAAAAAAATTATACTGTCAAAAAATGAAAATAATAACAATTTAATTGTTTAAATAGTTTTGATATGATGTTTCCCCAACTAGAATACATTGAAAAAAAATAACATTTAGTTCTTATTCTTTTATCTAAAAAACCCATTTTACAAAAAAGTGGAGTCTTTGTTAGATCGGAAGTTATTAAATATTTTCCACCGCAAGTCATGAATTCCAGAACAAATTTAAGTGTGCAGCGTGCGACGAGTCAAAACAAAGAAACGAGTATTTAACACTCGTTATTCGATTCAAAGAAAGTTTACCAGCTTATTTTTAACAAAACCGTCCGTACCGTCTGTGTCCTTTAAAATTAACTTTCAAGTGGTGATCTGTGATGTTTCCTTGGAAAGTTAAAGTCATTTTAAAGTGACATGAATTTGATTCCCTACAAAGGGTTGCAACCCAAAAATATTAACAAACGGGTTTCAAATTCATGTCACCTTGAAATGACTGTAACTTTGCAAGGAAACATCACAGGTTACCACTTGAAAGCTCATTTTAAAGGGCAAAGACGGTACTAAATAATGCTTCTGTTAAAAATAAGCTAATCAACTTTCTTTGAATTCTACACATGGCCTCAAAAAAAATCATGTTTTAGGTACTTAACCTCAAATATTTCAGAAGTCTGACATGATGGGTCAATTCTGAGGCCAGATTTGGATTCAACGCAAAAAATTCCAACAACATTAATCACCTATTCATTCAGATACCTTTTCAGTAAAAAAATAATTTTTCCATACAATTTACATGTAAAAGTAACAGGCTTCGGCGCCACCTTATAAAATTGAGGTAGAGAGCAGAATTTTCGTGAACTCTTTCTTCATTTCATAAACTTACTTTCTAAGCAACAGCACCTTAAAAAAAAACGAAATGAAAAAAATTTCACCCTAATGTACATACGTACATATAAGAGCTCTGCGTAAGCGCACTTGAGACGCCCATCCAGTCACTTTGCACATTGCTAAGTCTAACAAGCTTTGTGTACGCAAATTTTAAATCAATTAAAAATAAAACAACCGATAGGGTCGAAAATGGTCTTTTTCAGGTACCGGAGCCACCCTAATTGATGTCCAAAATCCTTTTTCGACCTTTCCCTTTTTGCTCTAACCGATAGGGAATGGTCGAAAATGGCTTTTGAACATAACTTAGGACGGTGCTGGATCTTGGAAACGGCCGAAAGGACCGAAAACGGTCCTTTCCAGGGTCCGGACTCCGGAGCCACCCTAAGTGACGTCCTAAGGCCTTTTTCGACCTTTCTCTATCGATTGCAGCAAAAAATTTCCCGAAAATTGGTCAAAAACTGGATATACATAAATCTAGGAGTTTCGAACTTATATTACTTTTTACAAAAGCTATAGATTCAAATTTTCTGAAGTGGGAACACTAAAAACCAACTTATTCATCTTAAACTTTTAATTGTAGAACTTTGAATGTTCTAAATTTTTTTTTCCAAAATTTGCATTTTTTAAAAAGATAAGAACAAGTGAATTTTTGTGCACGTATTTTTTAAAATTGCGATTTCTCAGTAAATATTGGGTGAAAGCTAATGCGATTTTCATGGTAGGACTAGAAATATTTTGCAATTTAGATGAAATGAAGTTTTCATAAAAATTTTAAATATTATTTAAACAAAATTAACTTTTTAATAAACATTTTAACCAACTTCTCATGTGTACAGAAACATATTTTTTCCACAGAATTGTTCTGTAAAGCTTACACTTACTTAGTACGTTTCATAAAAGAAAAAGTTACGAATGTTTAAGTGTCGCCAGATTCAAATATCATTAATATCACAGGCCGACAAAAATAAAAAAAAAGTCCAAAACCAGAGACCAGACCTATCATATCCAAAGGACTTTGATGCGCTAAATCCGAATCCGAGCTCAGAATTTCTCCTATACGTCAGGTTTTCGAGACATTCTAACCTAAAAGTGCAAAAAACACGGTTTTTGGCTATATTTGAGCTTATTTTACATCTCGAATAAACTATTTTTTCCAAAACTGATTACAGCATCTGAAAGTATTAGTCTTACCCTTCAAAACCTTTTTAGATTATATAGATAACTTTTTTTGTCTCCGAAATATCGTAACTTGAAATTTATTACATGGGCCTACATCCAGATCTACATTAATAATTATAATTATTCTAGTATGGCAGGATGCATAGCAAATTTAAATTTATGATATTTCGGTGATTAAAAGAGTTATCGACAAAATATGAAATAGGTTTTGAAGGGTAAGAGCAATACTTTCAGATGCCTCAACCAATTTTTGAAAAACAATTTTATTCGCGATGTAAAATAACCTCAAATATAGCCAAAAACCGTTTTTTTTGCACTTTTAGGTAAGAATATCTCAAAAACCTGACTTATAAGAGAAATTCTGAGCTCGGATTCGGATTCAGCGTATCAAAGTCCTTTGGGTATGATAGGTCTGGTCTCTGGTTTTAGACTTTTTTTTATTTTTGTCGGCCTGTGATATTAACGATATTTGAATCTGGCGACACTTAAACATCCGTAACTTTTTCTTTTATGAAACGTACTAAAATTTTTTTTCGGGAAAATATAGTGTAAGCTTTACAGAACAATTCTGTGGAAAAAATATGTTTCTGTACATATGAGAAGTTGATTAAATTTCTATTTGTTTATTAAAAAGCTAATTTTGTTTAAATAATATTCAAAATTTTTATAAAAACTTGATTTCATCTAAATTGCTAAATATTTCTAGTCCTACCATGAAAATCTCATTAACTTTCACCCAATATTTACCGAGAAATAGCAATTTAAAAAAATACGTACACAAAAATTCACTTGTTCATATCTTTTTAAAAAATGCAAATTATTCAAAAAAAAATTTAGAACATTTATAGTGTTCAATAAATCTTCAAAGTTCTACAATTAAAAGTTTAAGATGAATAAGTTGGTTTTTAGTGTTCCCACTTCAGATAATTTGACTCATGTCCCCAACTTTCGGCTTGAGCTTGTAGAACATTTTGTTTTGTTTAGATTTTATTTCTGATTTGCGTACACAAAAGCTTCGTAGACCTCTAGACTACAACTCACAACCAAACGAAGCTAAGTAATTTCGTAATATATGAACAGCCGTAAAAGACACATTGATTCACTCTTTGAAAGAGTTACGTCTTTATTTTTGTCTTCTTGTTATATATACTTTCTTATACATATATATTTAAAATAATACATAAATCTTCCTTTATCGGGAATGGTCAAGACTCCAAATATACAACCCATGAAAACTCGCTTGGAAACGGAAGCAACGAAATAGTTATTGTAAAACCAACTGGCAGATATTAGTTGGTAACAATTCCAGTATAATTCAAGTGCACACAAGGAGTTAAAAAGACAAAAAATCTCGGTATCAATAAAATAAAAGAGGGCAACCCAGTGTAAAAACAATCAATTACTTAAAAAGCTATTCCAAAGCAGTGACATATAACAAATTTGCACTAGACGGAAAATGGCGATAGTTCAGAGCAGCGGTGGGCATGGAAATCTAGCAAAAGGGCGCAACAACAAAATCAAGCAATAAAAAAACGAAATTTTAAAGTTTTTTTGTTTTCATTTTTAAATTCGCCAACAGCACAAAAAAATCCAAATTGCACTACAAATAAAAACAATCGCTACATTCGTTGAGACACAATGCGGCACCGTCGCTAATGTCTTTGAGTGTTGTTTTTGTTTTAATTTGAACTCAAGTCAATGCTGTGCGTCATTAGCGTCGAAGTTCTGCGAATTGTTTTTTGATTGCTTGTGCGTCGAATAACGATTCGGGCCATGTAGGCGGAAAGTGCCACTACGTGCCCATCGCTGGTATAGATTCAAAGGAGGAAACTGTGAGCAGGGTTTACTCTAATTATACATCATTATGATGTGAATGCAGTTTGAAAGACGGAAATCCATCAAATACGTTGGTGTGAACACATTCAGTGAATGAAAGCCGCTAAGTTCGAGAAGTTAAGGATCCTGTACCTTCGTTCAGAGAGTGAACGCATATCCGTTGATTACATTTAAGTGCCCTTGAGTTCATAGCAATACCAATTCATTAATTTTTTCAAATTGCTCTTACCATGCTACTATTCTCCTCACATAGATAATGAAACAGATTCTCATGCAGGCATGTGTATTGTACATGATAAGGCGCCACCTTTTCTTCACCTTTAATTTCAACCGATATATGCAAACGTATTGCACCTGAGACAGCAGATTTGTCAGTTCGCTTCTCCAGATTATACCAGACATCCATTTCACCAGACAGTGTACGCACTTCAATAATAGTTTGGCCCAAGAAGTCATCAGATTCTCGTGTTAATTTCTGACGAAGCTTTGATTTTAAGTCATTATCTTCGTCCCAGACACGTACTTTAATTCGATCAGATGAGTTGTGACACTCGCTAATTTTTAAATATAAAATATATATAAGATATATAGATAGCTCTTTACATATGCATATAAATACTAAAAAATTTGCTAAGGATATTGCGACTAGAGGTCTGCATAAGTATAATCTTCAAAACTAATAAGCTGTTACCGAAGACAATTGAAAAGTTTTGAATACGTATGCGTCGTATTGTTTGTTTGTGTTACTGTTACCATTATTCTTACTTGTAACGAACTTTACGGACATGATTATATCATGTATACGCGTATTAAGTAAGTATACTGCGCGTACAACGGTAACTGCGCGTATAACGATCACTTAGGGTGGCTCCAGACCCTGGAAAGGATCGTTATCAACCCTTTCGTTTCTTTCAATGATTTCCAAATCCAGAAATACCCTAAGTGATGTCCAAAAGCCATTTTCAACCATTCCCTATCGATTGGAGAAAAAAAAACAATTTTTTTGTATCAATTGATAGATAAAGCTCAAAACGGCTATTTTCTTCGCGTACAATGATTGCTGCGCATTTGATATCCTACACTATGCAACAATACACTCTACAATACATAGGAATGATTAATAAATAAATGATTATTTTGTGTGCAGGTATTTATAAAAATATTTCTATTGTAATATTATAATAGCGCCCTAAGATGTTCAGATTTTTCATACTAAAGTCAATACGACTTAAACCTTAGCCAAAATAGACGTGACGATAGCAACTAAACGAACGTTTGCACTCGTTACGTCTACTTTGGCTCTTGGTCCAAAATGTTACTTTAGTTTAGTGCCGGCCAAACAGCGACGAGTAGTGACGGTTTGAAGGTCGGTTCTTACGGAACAACTTCTCTCGTCAAAATGTTTCGTTCACTTTCGATCGGTTATGTACGTTCATTTTGGTTATCAACATTGATTCACATAAATTCGAATTTACTCGTTACGTCTCGTCTGTTTTGGTTTATTCGTACGTTTTTCATTCAACTTTCCATCCGACCTTTCATCCTCCTATAGTATGCGTACTCCTCCGACACAGTAAAGAATAAACTGAAAGGTTTACATAAGCTTCAATTGCTGCTTTTTTCACAAAAAAAGGGATAAAATGGGCTAAAGACAAAAAAACAATTAATTTAAAAAAAATGACAGTCGGATCTAGTTTTGGAATTGGCGAGTAGTTCGCAAAAACCCGTTCATCAGTTAAAAATGAGATTATCCGTCTGATTTTCGTCAAATAACATGTTTTGAAGACCACTGACTGTAGGTCGTAAACCTTCGAGCCTTTGTGACAAACATTGAGTTAATGACAAATAAACGGAATTTCTTGCATTTGAATTTTCAATGACATTTCACGATTACCTGTAAGGGGGGTTCAGATCATAAAAATGTTTGTCAAACATGTTCAAGTTCCATAGTATATTGTTTTGTGGGTCAAATTGTTTAACCAACAATTTCAGTGTTGTGAAATCGAGGTTGATCTGGAGTTTGCGACATTTGTGACATTTATGACATTTACGACAGTTTACGAAGTTAATTAACGGTTAAAAGTATGCACTGCATGAAATAAGCTGTGAGCCACTGTACGTTGAGAACCCATGGATTCACATATAGAAAATATGGGTGTCATAAGAAAGATAATTTAATGACACACGAAACTAAAAGGTGTAACCTACAGAATTTCGAATTATGTTAATTTATGTTATGCTGATTATTTCTGAAGTGAAACTTCTTTAGTGGGGGTCATTTGAAAAATTTGTAACGCAACGTAAAATTTGAAACGTAAAACATGAAACCATGAAACGCTTTTTTTAAGTAGAATCTAGAAAAGCTACATTAATAAATTATGTATCAAATTAAAGTACTCAGCGAGCAGAGTGTGCTAAAACTATCAGCTTTGAGATCGGGTAGCCAAAAGCTGAGATATAACCGCGAAAAGATTTTCTATTTTTTAAATTTTGTCAAGCAATGCACTGATCAACTACCATAGCGAGGAAAATTACGTTGACTGATTTCTATTACTATGTTTATGCGATAGCTTAATCGGAAATCGTGCAAGAGTCGACACACTTCGTGCGTTCAAAGAGCTTTGAATTTTGGTTTTATGTAGGTGTTCTGAATAATGGCATGGCCTACTCCAAAGAGTACCACATTCTTTGCTCAATCAAATGCTGTCGCATAAACGTATTTAATGTTTATCGCGTGGATGTAAGTGCAATGAAAAAACAGAACCAAATAAACGAAATTAAATAGAACAAAAAAAAAAAACCTTTAGAAAACTAAACTGCGATAGAATGCGACGAAAATGTTTATTAAAATGATAAAAATTTACGGCATCTAGAATATCTACAGCAGTAAAGCACTCATCGAGCTGAGTGCACTAAAACTATCAGCTTCGAGATTGGTTAATCAAAAGCTGAAACATAAGCGTGGAAACATTTGCTATTTGTCCAATTTTTTCAAGTAATTCACTGGTTAAATACCAAAGCCTTGCTGTACCTATTCTAGATCCCGTCAACTTTTAGCATTTTTAAAAAACATTTTTGTCTCATTCTTTCGCAGTTTCACTTCTACCATGTGTGAACTGCGCACACGTTTTTCTTGTAAAAAGCAGTTTTTGTTTTCCAAAAAATGTGTCAATAACCTAATAGAGGTCTGCGCAAAACAACTCGCTGTGACGTCAGCCTATAGAAGTTACTGTCAAGTATAGGTCAAGCGTGACATTTTGCAAACTCATCAGTACCAGTATCTTCGTTTGCTTGTGAGCTGTAGTCTAGAGCAGGGGTCGGCAGCGCCTAACTCTTTCCACTCTTTTACAACAACTTCGTATTGTTGTAATTCGCCGAATCGTAGACAGGCGCAACTGCACCAAATCAATTCAACCCTTGCGTGTTGTTGCTTTGCTTGTCATTGTTGGTAAATACGTAGCGCCTGCGACTGCGTATAATTCTTGCTATGTTATGTTTGTTGTTGGTTTATTGGTCTGTTGTTGTTGAACTGGTGCGCTGCCGTATGCGCTTTCGCCATGCGCGTTGTTGCTTTTATGTGTTTTCTTTATGTTAATAATCCCTTTTTGCACCATATCCAACGATTAGTTGTTGTTGGTTTTTTGTTGTAATTGTTGTTGCACTCTTGAAATAAAATCCTTGCCGACCCCTGGTCTACCAAGTTTTTGTATACGCAAATCAGAAATAAAATCAAAACAAAACAAAATGTTCTATAAGCTCAAGTCGAAAGTTATGGATATAGCTTTTGTAAAAAGTAATATAAGTAAGTCGGAAACCCCTAGACCTATATCCAAATAATGGGTGTCAAACATAGAACTGCAGTGAGCTATTCTGCATTTTTGCCATTTAGAGTGGCTCCGTATCCTGAAAAGGACCGTTTTTGACAAATTTTCGGAGCTTTTTTTTGCGCTGCAATCGATGGGGAATGATCGAAAATGGCTTTTGAACATCACATGGAGTATCCCCGAACCATGGTAAGGACCATTCGATGGGGAAAGGTTAAAAAAGGATTTTTTTAGGGTGGTTCCGGACCTTAGAAAGAACTGTTTGCGACACATTTTCGGAATTTTTTTTTTTGCTCGAATTGATAGGGAAAGGTCGAAACAGGATTTTGAACATCAAGTAGGATTGCTCCGGATCTTGGAAAGGACCGCTTTCGACCTATTCAGTTTTTCCGAGCTTTCCAAAGTCCGGAAATGTCCTAAGTGATGCCCAAAAACCATTTTCAACCATTCCCTATCAATTAGAGCAAAAAAAATTTTAGGGTTGATCAAAATAAATTTTTTTTCTATCAATTGATAGATAAAGCTCAAAAACGGCTATTTCAGGCCTTTCCCCATCGGTTGCAGCACAAAAAAAAAGTAATTCCATTCCCTATCAATTAGAGCAAAAAAAAATCTTTGGGTGGATCAAAAAAAAATTTTTTTTCTATCAATTGATAGATAAAGCTCAAAAACGGCTATTTCAGCCTTTCCAAATCGGTTGCAGCACAAAAACAAATTTCCCGAAAATAGATCAAAAAAGGTTCTTTTCAGGATACGGAGCCACTCTAAATGCCAAAAATGGTGAGTGGATCACTGCAGTTCTCTGTACGACACTTATAATTTGGATATCAATATAGGGGTTTCCAAGTTCTATTGATTTTTACAAAAGCTACATATGTATATCCGCAACTTATGACGGTTCTGTATACGAAATTAGATCTGACATATTTATTCTTAAAATTTGAAATTATATAAGAAGAGTTTGGATTCTCAAAAACTGTGAGCAGAAGTAAACTTAGCCATTTCCACCGTAACCATGATGTTTGTCTCTCATTAGGCAAAATGCGAATAAAGAGTGAAAGCAAGCATAGAAATGTACTACTTTCACTCATACGCTGAGACTTTTCGCTCAACTTGAGCAAAAATCTAACTATTTTGATTTTCATTCGACCGTTTTCTATTTTTTCATACGACTTGCGACTTAAACACAGTTAGAACGAGATGCGATAACGAGAAAAAAAAATGAGACAACCAGTGGCGTAGCGACCATTATTGGCGCTTGGTGCGAACACCTGGAATGCCACCCGCCTCAGTACCAGCAAAAATTTTGCAAAATTAAATAAATTTTCCTAAAACTTCCAAAATATCTATCTATACATTTGTTATTTCCTACATGCATTTACTTTCATTCACTAAAAAAAAAAGCTCCACATTTTTGAATTTCAAAAACCCTACCAAATTAAGATATATTTCACGACCATTTTGCCGCCCCCCAAGCCTTGCGCCTGGTGCGGCCGCACCACCCTAGCTACGCAACTGGAGACAACATGATTTTTACTATATTCCGTTTGTAGATGAAACGATAGCTAAATAAACTCGATTCTTAAAGAAATAAAACATTATTAAGCTTTGAAAAGGAATATTGAGTGTGGTGAATTGTGAGTCATGAAAAATCAAATTCAAATGTAGTAAAAAAAAAACATGTGTGCAGTTCACACACGGTAGAAGTGAAACTGCGAAAGAATGAGATGAAAATGTTTTATTAAAATGATAAAAGTTGACGGGATCTACAATACTGCCGTCAGAAGAGAAATAGGCGTATCTCAAAAAAACTCGTTTCGAGATAATTGATGTTTTGTAAATGCCGTTTTCTTCTTACTTTTTCTACGGATTTTTTAATTTATTTATGGCAATTTAAATATCATTTTAATGTTATTTATTTTTGATTAAGGGAAAATATCAAAATTCCTTGTGTTTATACCCTTTTTATGAGATATGATACGGCCATTTCCCTTAGTATTTATAGCTTTAAAAATGTAGATACGCCATTTTATTTCTCATACAAACTTTCATACATTACATTAAATAGAAACTAGAATCAAATTATATTTTCAGAAATTATAGTATATTTACTGAAAGAAACATAAAAAAATAAGCATACATTATGGTTACTTAAGAAATCTCAAGCCTTAAAAGTAGGGAGTTTTCACCAAAATAACATCATATTTCCTTGTATTAGATGGTGAAGTGAACAAACAAAGAATGACAAGAACTTACAACGACAATGACAACATGATCCAGTCAAAGAAGCCTTGCGTTATTGCCCGTTATTTTTTTGAAATTATTAGTCGTAGTCAAATATACGACCATTTTCCTTCGTATTCTTGACATTCTAAATCGCTTAGTAATTTGGGGTAAAATTGAGATAGAGAAAATATTCTTAAAGGATTTTTTATATGTTTGAACTATAATATCGCTATTTGGCTTATGTCATTAGACGCGTAATTTCTTAAGCTATCCGATGCAATAAGAATCTCGAATATCAATTTTTTTGACATACGCCTAATTCGCTCCTGACGGCAGAATAGGTACAGTAAGGCTTTGGTAGTTAATCAGTGAATTACTTGAAAAAATTTAAGAAATAGCAAATCTTTCCACGTTTATGCCTCAGCATTTGATTAACCAATCTCAAAGCTGATAGTTTTAGTGCACTCAGCTCGATGAGTGCTTTACTGCTGTAGATATTCTAGATGCCGTCAATTTTTATCATTTTAATAAACATTTTCGTCGCATTCTATCGCAGTTTAGTTTTCTAAAGGTTTTTTTTTTGTTCTATTTAATTTCTCTTATTTCGTTTATTTGTTTTTGCGTCGTAGACCCTGGTAGTCAGTACGCAATGTAATTGTTAGTTTTGTATTTTATACTCTTCTAATAAATAATAATAATAATAGTAATAATATTTGTTTTTCATTGCATTTACGTCCATGCAATAAACATAATATAAGCTTATGCGACAGCATTTGATTCAAAGCTCTTTGAACGCACGAAGTATGTCGACTCTGGCACGATCTCCGATCGTTACTCGGTAAAACGAACTAAGCTGTCGCATAAACGTAACTTTCTTCGCTATAGCAAGGCATTGCTTGAAAAATTTAAAAAATAGAAAATCTTTCCATGCTTATAAATATCTCAGCTTTTGGTTACCCGATCTCGATGCTGATAGTTTCAGCACACTCTGATTTATATATAATTTATTGCTATTGATATTCTAGACCCTACTTAAAAATAGCGTTTCATGATTTCATGTTTTGCGTTTCAAATTTAGCGTTGCGTTACAAATTTTGCGTTGCGTTACAAATTTTTCAAATGAGCCCCACTAAAGAAGTTTCACTTCAAAAATTGAATGGGGAATGCTAATATCAAATTGAGCAGCTAATAAATTTAAACAGGTAAATGCAGTTTCCGCGGCAATAGGTTATGATCAATGATGGGCACCAACATGCACGTGGTACAACAGCCATATGGAGTTCCACTTCTGCTGAAATAGAACTGAATCGTTACTCTTAATTGCGCTCTCGTTAGAACTTGTGCCCATCCATGGTTTTGATATTTGATTCTTTAAAGGCAGAAATACATAAAAAGCATCGCATGCATCGATGCTTGCGTCATATGCTTTTCAATACACATAGAAAGCATGCATTAAATTGTGCCACTCTCTTTTCCCATACGATTCTCTCAGCAAAAATTGATTGTTTACAAATTTTGTTTTTATCACTCTCTTTTCCCATACGATTCTCTCACAAAAAATGTTTTCTAACAGATAATGCTTCGAAGCCTAAAAAAAGTAAAAAGTTTGGCAACTTTAATTATGCATCAAGCATCGACCATCGATGATAGCGTGCTTTTTATGTGAGCGTTGCCATATGATAACATGTACTTATTTTGACTGTATGTGACAGCTGCGCGCTGAGTGCATGCTTCTTATGTATTTTTACCTTTAGAGTTCAATGAGAGAGGCAATAAATAGCTAACAATTTTTTTTTGATATCTAGCTTCGCTCTCGAGCCAACAAGAGAAAAAAAATTAAAGTTTATCATACTTTCAAACTTAATTAGGGGCATATTTTAGATTTGAAAACCCAAGAAGGTCTGTCTCTTGAGTTCTATATAAATACGAAAAAATATTAATTAAATTAAATATTATTTGGATTTGGGATGCTTGCCATATTTATAAGCATGAAGAGACATCTTTTTTTTCGAAAAGCCATGTTTTGATTTTCAATTCTTCTAAAACTCATTTGGATAAGCAATTTATCTATTATCTATAATAATTATATTAAATTGCTGACATAGAAATGGTTTGTAACGCTTTGGCGCAAAGTATACCAAGCCGATTTCAATAATTTCTTTTTTAAAACTTTATATTTGTTCTAATCAAGGTTATGGCATAATTATTTTTTAAAATTTTATTTAAGTTAAATATCCATTTTATTAGGATTAGTCTCACACAAAAATTGTCGTTTGATTTTTCGTTGCATATGCTTATGTTGCTTCTTGAATTCTGTGTTGTTATTGCTGTTTTTGTTTTTCACTTAGCAGGTGAGCCATTCATAAGTCTGTTGAAACTTTCAACACATTCACACAGATTCACCACTCACAGATTTGGAATTTGTGAAACGAGCTACCATTCCGTCTCATGGCGAAGTCTGTGAATGTGAGTTTGTTTTACAATCATTTCTAGTGAATGCCATTTCATTTCGTTTCCTTTCGAGCTACTTATGAAACAAACGCAAAGATTGTATGAAAAAAAATTGTGATACTCGTGTACAGTTTGTGAAGTTTTTTTAAAAAATGGGAAAAGGTCGAAAATTTTTTTATTGTCATCATTTAGAGCGACTCCGTACCATGAAACGGACCATTTTTGACCTATGTAGTTTCGGACATTTTTTTTTTTGCTGCAATCAATGGGGAAATGTCGAAAATGGCTTTTGAACATCACTTAGAGTATCCCCGGAACGTGGAAAGGACCGTTTTTGACCCATTTTCGAAATAAATATTTTGCTGCAATCGATGGAGACAGGTCGAAAATAGCTTTTGAACATCACTTGGTTATCCCCGGATCGTGGAAAGGACCGTTTTTGACCCATTTCCTTAAAAATTTTTTTTTTGCTCTAGTCGATTGAGAAAGGTCGAAAATGGCGTTTGGACGTCATTTATGGTCGCTCCGGATCTTAGAAAGAACTGAAAGGGTTGAAAACGGTTATTTTCAGGTTCCGGGGCTACCCTTAGTGATGCCCAAAATCTATTTTCGACCTTTCCCCGTCGGTTGGAGCAAAAAAAAAATTTTTTTATCCACCCAAAATTGGTTTTGTGCTGCAATCGATAAGTAAAGCTCGAAAGTGGCTTTTGGACATCACTTTGGGTTGCTCCGGATCTTACAAAGAACCGACAGGGTTGAAAACGGTCCTTTTCAGGGCCCGGAGCCACCGTAAGTGATGTCCAAAATTCATTTTTCACCTTTCCCCTTCGATTGGAGAAAAAAAAAATTGTTTCCGAAAATGGTTCAAAAACAATCCTTTCCATGGTCCGGGGGCACTCCAAGTGATGTTCCAAAGCCATTTTCGACCTTACCTCACTCGAAAGACCGTTAAACACATAGGCGAACCTATATGATATGGGGTTCCTTTTCGGCAGCTAAAGTTGAGCCAAATTTTTTGAATAAAAGACAAAATGTGCGCTGTAGATTAACAATGACATTGATCCAAAACCTTCGTTGAAGTTGGTGAAATCTTGGATTGAACACAATAAAATAAAGTTTATGGATTGGTTCCTCCAGTCGCCGGATCTCAACTCCATTGAGCACATGTAGTGAGTGCTGAAGAAATCAATTGGTGCCGATAAAACAAAAAATTAAAACGGTATGTGGACCAAAATTAAACACAGGGATGGAACATAATTTCTGTGAAAACTTGCGCCAACCTGGTTGAGTCTATGCCGCCAGGAAGTACTTAAATTAAATGGAGCATCGACTTAATACTAAATCTGTGTACATATAAAAATTTTGTAAGCAATATTTAAAATAGCTGTATTTATTTATTTGAATAATAACTTTTGTCCCTATTATTTCTGCCAGCAAAAAACGAACTGTGCACATTCAATGGCGGTCCTATGGAAAATGAGTGCGCTTTCATATTTGAATAATATTGCTAAATTAAGTGCCGTTAGATAACGTAGTAACTTAACAGTAGATTCTATTAAACACAGATTTTAGCATTAAAAATTATGCAATAATAAATATTTTGATGCATTTGTCCCTATTATTTTTTCCAACACTGTAGGTATACATATGTACAAGGCATGTACGTTAGGGTGGTCCTTAAAAAAAAGTTGGGGACGCCCCCTCAATAGGTTCGAAATGGGATAAAAAAGTTTTAGGAATTTTTTCAATTTTTTATCTTTAACCCATACTGACCATATTTCAATGTGAAATTCGGCCTTAGTCACCAATATTAATTACTGGTTCTCACAAAAAAATATGGGGACGCCCTCTCAATTGGTTTGAAATAAAATAAAAAAATCTAGAAGTTTTTTTAAATTGTTATCTTTAACCCTTACTGACCCTATTTAAAAGCGAAGTTTGGCCTAAGCTGTAATTTTTTTTTAACCAATTTTTCTCACGTGGTTTAAAAAAGAATATATCAAAAATAAATGTCACTCGCATCTAGTTTTCGAGACACGCTGATATAGCTTTTCTAAAAATCAGTAAAAGTTCGGGATTCCTTAATGGATTTTGAATATTTTGATGTCATAGGGCAGGTAATTTTACAGTCTATAAAATTGGTACATAAAAGTTTGAAATTAGGCCCATATATTTTGTGATATAACCGTTTGTAAAATTTTTTTACCATTTTGTTTTAAATAACCGTTATTTTCTCTAAAAATTATTTCACTAATTTATAATTTTTTTACGGTATTAAGAAAGCCCAATATATTTCCTTCAATTCAATATGCTATTTGTTACTAATTTTTTTCTTTTCTAAGCTTATTATATACAAAAATATTCAACAAACTGGTGTTTTTTTATAAAGTACATATTTATTTATTTTCATTAATTATTATATGATAGATATGATATGACTTCAAGAGATTGAGCACTGTCCGCTAATAAGGCATTTAATTTATTTTAAAACATTTCCACATGTGCTACTTTGTTTGTATTCGTAAATATTTTATGATATGCGTTAATAACTAGATGTGGCGACTTAGGCCAAATTTCACATTGAAATTGGGTCAGTAAGGCTTAGAGATAAAAATTTTATATAAATTTTTAAAATTTCTTATCCTGTTTTGAACCGATTGGGAGGGCGTCGCATTTGATTTTCGCTTAAGTCAAATTTTACTTTGAAATAGGATCAGTAAGGGTTAAAGATAAAAATTTTAAATAAATTTTTTTAACCTTTTTCGAACCGATTTGGGTTCGGGGTGGTTGATTTTCGCACAAAATCCAAATAAGAACCACCCTTATATTCATTTCTATCACACGAATCATTTTCCTTTTCATTTTTTTTTTTTCGTAATATGAGTTTTATTGGATCTTGATATTTTGACTTTTCAAAAAAAAAAAAAAATGTTTTTTCAAATAAAAAAAAAAATAAAAAACGAACTATCATTATCGAGCTCGCAAACCAATTTTTTTCGAATCTTGGTTACGGATGAAAAATTAAGAATTGCAATTATGATCATTTTGTTGTTGTTTTTAATAGTCGTTGACGATTCGTTAAATACTCGTTTATTTTATCTTTATTTTTTGATATCGAAAACGGGCTTTGCGTCGGGTGGGTCATATTATGGTCATATTTCAGTAACGAATTTTTCTTGAATGTTCGTTATTGTTGGAAAGTTAAGAAACGCAAGTGTTCGTTTTACTGTCGTTTTCGATAGTCGTTCACGATAATTTTATTCGACAATCTTTCGCTTATTTTATATATATCATTTCCGACATCGAAAATGAACTTTGTGTCGTCGTGTGACAGTGTGGGTCCATATATTGAAAATTTGCAAACAGTGACGTTTTTAATAAACGGAAGAGTGTGTGTGGTGTGTGTTTTAACGGGGGAACAGAGTAAGTGAGAGAGAGAAGTTTGAAAAAGTGGGTATGAGCGAAAAATAGAGGTAGAGAGAGAGAGAGAGAGAGTTCAAATAAACCCACAACAATACTCACAAGTGAAACTTCTCGTTCCACACAGGATTCAACTCCTGTGGCATAGTGCGTGTACGCTTTTTCACCTTGCTAACCTGCACCGTCACATATGGATCACTGGTACCGCTTTTATCCTTCGCTATCAGGCCTTGAGCACATATCACTGCAGGTCACATAAAACGCAGCGTAGGTTCAAATTTTCGTTTCATTATCATCGCACGTGAACATAATTTGAATAGAAAAGTGTTAAAATTTGTAGTGTTTCATTGTATTTTTGTATTTTGTATATTTGCGACATTTTTTTGTTTTAAGAATTTTTAAAAAAATTTTTTGTTTTTTTTTTTTCAAATATATACAAATATTAAAAATAAATAGAAAATATGTATAAATATATGTAATGAGAGTACGTAAGTGATGCGTGGCATGAGACAGTTTGTGAGTGCAAAAGAGTGCAAATGTGTGTGTGTGTGCGTTTGTGTAGCATTTGTGTTTATGTGTGTGTTTATACGTGCATGTGCATGTGAATGAGACGTAACGATCGTAACGACGTTGGACGTAACGATCATGTTCGATACGACACGATAAGAAACGAATAGAACCACGTAATATTTTTTTTTGTACATTTCAGGGATTCAAGGAAGAAAGAAGAAGAGAAAAAAACGGAAGCGTTTTTAAATTGTATTTATGTATTTATATTTTATAATTTTTGTTTTATTTTTTTTTTTAAATTATTTTTACACATATACGAACGAACAACAACAAAATAGATGCAATAGACTTAATGTTTTTTATTTTTTTTTTGCCAATTTTGTGAAATTTTTTTTTTCTGATTTTGGTTTCAAATTGTTGACGGCGAATGTCATTAAAAAATGGTTATCTACTACGAGTGGGTGTCCCAAAACTTTGTGTCCCCAAATAAATAAAGAAGCTCAAGGACTAACCGGCTCAACTCCATTCATGTTCAACAGTTTTTGCTAGCTTTTAAAATTTTTTTAACATGAGCAGTACAGAACACTTAAATCAATGGTTTTAACTTAAAAAGCTGATAAGTCTTTATAAAAAAAATAAAAAAAAAAAATTTAAAGTATGCTGGAAATCATCGAAAAGCGCATTTGGAAACTTGATTTAACCCTTCTGTGCGTGACAAAAAAAAAACAAAAATAATATAAAAAAGTTAAAAATAAAAATACAAAATAAAAGAAAAAAAAAAAATAAAATAAAACAAAAAAATATAAAAAAAAATAAAAAACACCTTTCCCAATGTACTAGGGTACCCCTACACAAATTGTCTGAAAATTTAACATTTTTCGGATTAAACTGTACAAAATAATGACTTCACTCGAACTGATCAGTTAAAACCACTCACGTGAAAATATAATATTAATATAATGTAAGAAGTTCTCGTGAATGTCGTCTTTTTATAAATTTTTTTTTTGTTCTCATGAATTTTCAGAATTGTAGTATGGAGCATATCCAAAAGTAAAATATTTTGTTTTGAAAATAAAATGGGTACCCCGTCACACACAGCAGGGTTAATTACACTAGTTCACAAAATAATTTTTTTTTTCATGTAGCTACCTTTGATGAAGCGTTACTTTTCTTATGTATTTTTTCTGCTGTATTCAAAAATAAAAAATTTTTTATGGTACAGTTTTTGAGATATTGTGAATTTCTAATTTTATCGATAAATGTGGCACATGGATCCATTCATTCAATCGCTCCTTACGTTGTCATTTTACGTTGGATTGTTTTCTGGTATATCTTAATTTTTGCTTAAAAGTATCAACTCTTATGTTTAATCGCATCTTGACAAAGGGGTGAGCAAAAAAAAATTTTTTGAAAAAAAATGTAAAAGCTTATTTTCTTGGAAAGATAATAAAATGGGGGAGCCCGGGTGACTATTTCAACTATCAACATCAATTGAATTTAATCTCTCGAACTAATCAGCTGGTTGTGTTGCCAGATGTTTCTCCAATTTTTTTCAAAAAGGTCTCTTTAATTCAAAACTTTTAAACTATCTATAATTTTCCTAAAGGCTTTGCTCCATAATTTCCAAAACTTATTAGATTTTCAGACAAAGTCACCCCCGGTTGACTACTTCGGCCTAAATGATTTGGCTTGCGAATATCTACATTTAAGAAAATAGGTGGTAAAAACCGGTGCAATTTTTTTTTCTTACATCATTAGCCGTGACCTTCTACTAATAAGAGCAAAAAAAAAATCGCCTCCGCTTTCGTCCGCTTTTTTAAAAAACAGTAATTTTTTTTTTTTTTATTTTTTTAAAAAAATTTTTAAATGACTAAACTTACATTGAACTTAAAGTCATTTAGCAAAGACCATAATCCTGTAAATTTTTACAAATTCATCAGTGCTTTTTTTGTCTTATTCAACAAACATGACAAAGATAGCAAAGGGAACAATTTAACCTGGTATTTGGTGACATATGTTTCGGCTATTACCCCATAGCCTCATCAGACCAGTTTTGGTTAATGTTGTATTTGGACTTGGAATCTCTGACCGTTCCATGCATTACAATTTTATTTTCGATGGCCGCTCTAATATTTGAGCTAGTGGGGACATGACCTTGCGGGAATATGAAAGTGCTCTTATCTATTTCATACCGCACACAATGTTCCATTTTTTTTACAGATTTATAGGAATATTGATCATTGCTAAAAGACTGTAAGTTCAATGTAATAATGGTTAACCCTTAGCGACAGCATGAGGTCAAGAACAATCCCTCGGCATTTTTGAAAAAAATGCGGTTTTTCAAATAAACTCAAGTTTAGCCTCATGTAGCACTACAAGTTTTTGAAAAATAATCCTAAAAATCATTTGATCATTTGCTACTCTAGTGTCATTTCATAGTTATTAAGTTTAAAATTCAAAATTCACTTTTTATAACTTTTTTTCAACGTGGGGTCGTGAATGACCCCAATGTGCCAGTTTGTTATAAAATTGAAGTGGTGCCGCTAAGGGTTAATTATAATAAATAATAATCAGTCGCTAAAAGCAATTTTCTTATATACATATATCATTTATTTAAACAAAAAATAAATATTTGAATATATAAAATAATCAACATTTTTTTGACGTTTTTGAATTCAGAATGTTATTTTATACACTAAGAAATGAAATTTCATTCAATTCCGACCACTCTTTCTATTTTTGTCCATCGTTCGTATGTAGGCGAATTATTGTGTGTGGGTGCTAAATTGCAAAAGAAAAAAAAAATTTTTATCAAGCACGTTTACCTACAAAAAGACAAATTACTGATTAGGGTGGGTCGAAAAATGAACAATTTGTTCGTATTCCAATAAGCAACTTTTCAACGATGCGTGACGATGCATGTTGCTGCATAAAGGTTATCGCCCACCAGGAGTGGGCGCAATGGTATATATGGGCGTGGCACTTCTCATACAAACAAAAAACCTTAAATGCTATATTTAGTGTGGTATGTGCGTAATCTTTGTTTGTTTGTTTGGTGTAGAGGTGTTGGTTACTATAATCTTTAAAATTAGACGAGATTGCATCAGTAGGCGAAGCACATCTTATACAAGCAAAAAACGTGTAATGCTATATTTAGTGTACTTGTACTGAGTGATCTTAATAAAATTTGGTGTAGAGATGTCTGTTTCGGGATGCGGATCCGTCAGAGCGGATTCCAATATTTTATGCTTTGACGGATCCGTTTCGAACTCGGAACGGACTCTATATACGAATTAGTTCCGGACTCGTTTTTTTTGTAAATAAAACGGATCCATTCCGGATTCGCTTTTTGTAAATCTATTTCAGATCGTTAACGTATTAAATTCCTCCCAAAAAAAAAACCGGAAGGATCGTCCGCTTTGTCGGATCCGTTTCGAACTCAAAACGGACTTTCTATACGGATCCGATTCGGACTCGTTACGTAAATAAAGCGGATCCGAAAAGGATCCGAAACGGATCCGTTTGGCACACTGGCATGATTGTGATTTATTGGCCGTTTGGTAACTTGTAATTGCATATTTGTGTGTGTATATGTGTGAGTGTGTGTACATGTGCGTATGTGTATATGTGTTTTATTGTGTGTATTGTGTTTTCGTGAAAATGTTTTTGCATTAAAAATATTATGTGCTGTTTTATTAACCGCAAACAATCAAACAAAAAAGACATAACGATGTGAAATTTCTTTAAATTCAGTTAATAATTGTAAAGTATATACAAATATAACATAATTATTGCGCAGCTATGGTTTTGTTTTAATAACTGAAAAATTTTTAAAGCACCCTGTTCGTTTTGGTTTTTTTTTTTTGTTTAAAAGTGCTACCTTTTTTTTTGGAAATTCAAAAAAGCTATGGCGAATGGTGATGTGTACCTGTAATTGTTAACTTGCATGACCATTTAGATGTTCCCTCAACAGTTGCTTCCTCAGCCTGTTCTAATGAATCTATGTGTGTATCTGGATCCACGCCAAATGTCATCCTTCAAAATTACGAGCAATAAAAAATTTATACAAATATTTTTTTTTGGTTTGAAAAATTCAAACTCATTTAAATATAAAACTTGCACTTTTTTTTGAAAAGTAAATTATAGAATCCAGAAAAAAGTCAATGGGGTTCAATGATGCATGTTTGTTTTGTTTTTTTTTTTAACTTTTATTTAAATTCACAGAAAGAAAAATGGCTTTTCTGTTTCGAACGTTTTTTTATTTTTTGAAAAAGAAGAAGAAGAAGTAGGAGATGTCTTTTTGAAGAAGAAAGGGTAGAAATGTAATTTTAATACATTAAAGTTCAAATACATACATAAATTCAATTTAGAAAGGTTAAAAAATAATAAATTTATGTTGGGATTTGTGTAAATTAGAGACGTATGTAAATTAAAAAAAAAAAATTTGTGTAAGAAAATGAAAACAGAAAATGAGTTGTTAGTTGGATTGCAGTCAGTCTTTTACTGCATTCTTTCATACGAAGTTTTGTTCTTTTTACACTTTGTCTACAAACGATAATCGAACTAATATTACAGTAGAACAAAAAAAAAATACGACATAAAATATTGAAAATTGCCTCCATCTTAAGCAATGTATACCCCATTATACTTAAAATACATACAAAGTTTGCATTTTATGCGTTGCGAATAACTAAAAAACTGGCGCCTGAGGTACGCTTCCCACGACCTGCAAAACGCAATGAACCAAAGTTGCGTCACTTCGGATAAATTTTATTTTTTTTTTCCAAAAGAAGAGTGGAAAAAAAAACTTCCGATAAATAATGCGGAGCTCATATAAATATAAAATAATTTTTGCGTTCAATAGTTGATTAATTAAACAAGTTTTTTTTTTAATTCTGTTTAATTTGTTTAGTTTTCCTTATGAAAACCGTGCTATCCGATCAATTGATGTTTTCTGAATAAAACAATGTTTAATTCATTTGTACACCCTAGTTAGCAGTTAGTTCAAATAAAATTCTATTTGAGAAAGAGTCAATAAAAAAAACAAAGACAAGAAACTTTTCTCTTTATACTAAACTTTTTACAAACAAACCACCACAAACACCACAAGCTTGAGAAAATATACATATACATAAACAATTTTTTTTACATAACCTCGAAGGTTAAGGCATTTTTTAAGGACTTAGCCTCAAATATAACTCAAATACTGACGTGATGAGTTGATTCTGAGGCTAAATTCGGATTCAGCGCAAAAGACTACTTCGTTAAACGAGTATTAGTAGGCCAACGAAATTCATCAACTCTTCATGCACAAAAATTTTTAAATACTGGAAAAACTTCGACGCCACCTTTTAAAATAGAGCTAAAGAGCTGCGTATGCGTAAAATTTTTCTTCATGTAATAAACTTAATTTTTTCGCAACAGCTTCTCACAAAAAACATTTTAATCACCCTAATCTAAACTATTTATATAAGGAAATGATTTGTAACGCTTTGGCTCAAAATATATTGTACCGATTTTAACAATTTGTTTTATAAAATATCATATTTGTGCTAAGGAAGGTTATTGTATACTTTTTTTTATTATCAAATTGCTCACATGGAAATGTTTTGTAACGCTTTGGCAAAAAATTTATTGAACCGATTTTAATTATATATTTTATAAAACATCATATTTGTGCTAAAAAGGGAAATTGTAAAATTTTTTTTTTATTATCAAATTGCTTATATTAACATGATTTGTAACGCTTTGGCTCAAAATTAATTGAACCGATTTTAGTAATTTATTTTATAAATCGTCATATTTGTGCTAAGGAAGGTAATTGCATATTTTTTTTTATTTTCTGAAGTAAAATATTCTTTTTTAGGATTAAGTTTTTGGAAAACCACACACAAAAATTTCGTTGCTCATGCTCATGCAGCTTGATTTCAATTGTTTATTTTATGTTTTTTTTTTTTGATGAGAGCAGATAGAATGCGATGTTAAAAGCGTAATTTCATTATTTGAAAAACAACAGGATGTGCGCGTGCGTAGCCCCGGTTACCATAGAGTTTAGATATATAATAGCTGTATGCAAATTTTAAATACAGATATTTTGAAATGATTTTTGCTCAGAGGCATATCTAGCTAAAAGTTTCGGCAAGGGTTCACTAGAGTTTGCATTAAAATTTATTCTGTAATTTGGAAACTTGAACTTACAAATTATTATGATTTTGCTAGATTATGGGATGACAAAATGTAATTACACTCAAAATCAACCCATGAAAATATTCAATGCGAGCAAATATTTTCTTGGAATGAGTGTTAATTAAAAATATCGATATATACATATATATTAACGATATTATCTAATATCGATTTTTTCCTACATACTATATTTTTTTTGGGTTCATGTGAATCAAGAAAGGCATGTTTGCGACAAAGAAGTACAATGTATAGTAGATAAAAATTTTCTCTGTGTAATATTTTTATATTATTAAAAATCATAATTTCTTGCGTAGAATATCATATTTAAGCTAAACATATAAACATTGACGAAAATACATCCATACATACTACAACTGCACAGAAACTTTTTTTTTATTTAAAAAAATTAAATTTTTATTATATACGAGAACGTATGCATATAGGTATAATAAAAATAAAACAATGTATACAGAGTATTTTATGTGTCAAACCTGTTATCGCTATTTTCGCTGACCATTTGCTGGTGCCGTCCAGTACGCTTTGTTTCACCGCTTTCATATGACCTGTATGACTTTTATCCTCGACGTTGAATACAGCTCTGTTTTGATTATTTTTGTACATATATATAGGTGTATATATGCATATATGGTTTATTTATATAGATATTTTGGTTATTTTAGCATTTAAGTTGGTATTATGATTTTTTTATAGAATATCTCTTTAAACACACAGCAAAAATTTACCATACATGTAAGGAGATCTAATTATATTTATACATTCATTAGACAAAATTTATACGTCATGCAATAATCGATAGTCTATGCACATTCAATAGCGGTTATTGCTATATATATATATATATATATATATATATATGTATCATATATGTACATATATATTGTAGATTCGCTGAGGTTAAACCTCTATATATATTCTCAAACAAATTATTTGAATAACTTGCTTATAACACCTAATTACACTATAGGTAAGTTTCCATCTTTTAAAAAGACACACAAAAGCGCAGAGACACCCCAACTTGATTTTTGGTCGTAGCATACGGTGACATACTCAGTTTATCAACATCAGTTAAAAATCTCGAGATATTTCTTCGATTGAAATTTAGTAAATTTTCGACCCTTTTTTTGCTATATTTTTCTTATTTTTTGGCGACAAGGACATTGAAATATGTTTTGAAATATAATTATTTATTCTTTGTTAATCGAAAAATTAATCTTACGTATCGAAAAATTAACAAAATTTCAAAAATATCAAAAATTGAAAATTTTCAAAAATTTACAAAAAATAGAAAACTTAAAACAATTGAAAAAGTTTAATTTCAGACGTGTACAATTGATTTATATAAATTTTTATACATTTTGCTTTAAACAAAGAAAAATTTATTTATTAGCTTTAACGATAATTTCAGCTTACGTTTTTAATGTTGGACTATGGGCTTTTGATAGGAAATTGCGAAAAGTAGTTTTAAAAAAATAATGTACCGAATTTCATTCGATTTCCATGTCTTCTTCTTCTACATACATAAGAAAAATATACATAGCTAAAACAAGCGTTTAAAAGTGACAAAATATCAAACGCGAATAACTCGAGAATATAATCGAATTAGAAAAAAACTGAGTATGCCAACCTATTTAGGGTGTCTCGGCGTTTTTGTGTGTCTTTCTTCAGGTCCCTACAGTGTTATGTTCTATATACTAACTTAAAACTCTCTAGCTAGACCAATTATTAAAAGTATGAAACTTGGTGGAAATGTTTAAGATGGTGGCACTTTGTTCGCAAAAAATGGCTGTAACACAATTGGTTAACTTGAAAGCACTAAAATTAGATGGGCTATACTATCGTATAGAAATTTTTTGGATCATTGGTTGTAGTTTTTTTCTCTCTACTAAGATTTTTAGCTCGGTATATTTTTCAATTAGAGATCTACTTTCAGACTTTAACCGATTAATAATGTTAATCGGTCAAATTTAATCCTTAAAAAAAAAGTTTTAACATGATACCATTTTTTTTTCTTTAAGACCTAATATTGCTTTTGGGTAAATGCGCGAAATGACTATTTTTCAACAGTCACTATAGAAAATTCCTATCAGTTACAGATCATATAGACCCCAGTGCGCGAAATTATCATATGTGCCATTTATTTCGAAATTGACTGTCTGATGCAAATTTCTTCTACACCCCACAACGCATCACCTGGCAAAATATTGTAGCTGAAATTCCTTTATTTAAGCCAAAAATTGCATATAAAATTTGGTTTAAATATTGCAAGTTAAAGCACAGAAAAATAGAAAAAACGCTCTCCTGTCAGCCTGATTGACTGAAGATAATCCAATGCCAAATCCAGTAAGACAACTATTTTTGAAAGTACTTAATTCTGTTAATCACAATATTTTGGCGATAGCTGATTCAATTTAGATTTGATAGCGAGTGTAACTATATAGGTGTGTTTACACGAAGCCTTGCTTTTAAAAGACTATTTATTACCTACATACAAACACTTAAGGAATATGGCAAAAAAATAATTGTGCAAAGACCTCTATTAATACGAGGTTGTTCAATTTGTGCTTCGGAAAGTACAGTTAAGAAGATTGCATTTAAAATTTGAAAATATTACAGAATCATTATTATGGAAAATTATGGCAATGGTTTGTAACGCTTTGGCGCAAAATACACTATACCGATTTTTATAATTTCTTTTTTAAAACAACATATACTAAAGAAGGATATTGCATACATATTTTTTAAAGTTAAATATCCTTTTTTTTAGAATTAAGTTTTTGCAAAACCTCACACAAAAATTATTGTTTGATTTTTCGTTGCTTATGCTGCTTCTTGAACGCTGTGGTATTGTTGTTGTTTTTTTCTTCTTATTTGTTCCGTTTGTATTTGGCTTCGAAGTTCAAAGAACAAACTGTTTTTCCATTTTTTTTTGTTACTTTTGGAGAGAGAATATAGAATGAGCTGTTAAGGGACTAACATTATTTAAAAAAAAACAAAAAAGGAACGTTAGCGTGCGAAGCCGCGGGTACCACTAGTCTCGTTTCAGAAGACATTTCATGGAACTGCCACCATTTTGAAAACTCGAAAATGGTACTTAATCTATCGAAAATCATTAATATCTCCCCGAAGCTGCCCCCTAGAGGGATCAATGAATTATTGAATATTTCACGAAATTGTCTTAATTTTTGCAATTGATCACCCCAAACGGGTTGAGATAGGGGGTAAGTATGTTCGAAAAAAATTTAGCTATGACCTGGTCACTCCGTGGGGAGCTATGAATTGTTTTTCGTAATTTACTTTATTTATTGTGTTTTTTGTAGAAGTACCCCCAAAGGGTGGCAGATAGAGCGTAAACATGTTGGGGAAATATTGGAGAGAAAAATATAATAGGAACTGGTGAAACATATGAACCCTCTACGGGTCACTCCGGGGGAGCTATGAATTATTTTTCGAAATTTTTTGTGTTTTTTTATGGAAGGAACCCGAGAAGGGTGGCCGATAGGAGGGTAGGTGTGTTATGGGTAAAGTGAAATTAATGGGAGTTGG
The DNA here is from genome assembly GCA_963662105.1 of Meiosimyza platycephala. Classification (NCBI taxonomy): domain Eukaryota; kingdom Metazoa; phylum Arthropoda; class Insecta; order Diptera; family Lauxaniidae; genus Meiosimyza; species Meiosimyza platycephala. The sequence goes on from OY759212.1 coordinate 4,055,388, forward strand.
CCTTGGATTTTACCACTGCAGAGCCATCTAAGAAGAGAGGGGAGTCAATTTCATAATTTCCCAGCGCTGCACTTTCCGAACCACTAAACTGATAACCCTTTATCTTAAACATACTAAACGTGCTTAAAATTATGCATACATATTCTTATTAGTTTTAATTAAAAAAAAAAATTGCATAACATTTTAAATTTAAATGTACCCCTCAAAGGCTATCGATTAAAAAAAACAGCTCACCACATTAATTTCATATTAGTTTTCGAACAATTTTAACGTTTTTGAAGTTAAGTTTTTCAAAAATATATCTTATGCAAAATATTAAGAATGCGAGTACTAAAATAAAATAGGTTTAAACAAATTATTTTTTCCATCAGTAAGAAGCGTTAAATTGGTTTCATCAATTTGTAGACAGAAAGCTTTCTTTTTTAAAAAAAAAGACATTTCGATTTTATTAACATCAAACTTTTCAAATATCGTTCACTTAACGGCAATTGTGTCTAAAAAAAATATGCTTCAGGGAGAGAAAATATTGGTGAGAGCAACAACTTTTAACAGGATCCTAAAAGCTCAGTTTATGCCAACTTAAGCCTTGCTAAATAGACAAAATTTGAAATTGTGGTAGTTGGAGAAAAATCCGTAGAAGTACCCATCGTGCTGCTCAGAGAACGGGCATGCGCTCAAAGAGCATAAAAATGAGAACGAACAAGCGCTTCGAGAGCGTAAAAAAGATTGCATGTACACATCACATGCCTAATGTGAAAGTACATTTGCTTGTGGTAGTTGTGGCGCACGACTGAATATGATTGAGCGGTGGCGCAACTTTTGTGTATGTACATTACGGTGGTCCTTAAAAAAAAAACTTGAGGACGCCACCTTAATTGGTTCGAAATAGTTTTAAGAACTTTTTCAAATTTTTATCTTTAACCCATACTGACCCTATTTCAAAGTGAAGTTTGGCCTAAGCCGACATTTTTTTAAAAAATATTTTCTTACGTGGTTTTAATTTTAAAAAAGAATGTATTAAAAATAAATGTTGTTTTCGAGACATAGTCATGAATAGTTGCGGATATTGCTTTTCTAAAAAATCAGTATGAGTTGGGAATTCCTTAAAATATTTTAAATATTTTGATGTCATATGGCAGGTAATTTTAAAGTCTATAAAATTGGTGTATAAAAGTTTGAAAAGTTCCGTATATTTTGTGATATGGCTGTTTTTAAATATTTTTCACCATTTGTTTTTCAAATAACCGTTATTTTTTCTAGAAATTTTATTAATAAGTTGTAATTTTTTTACGGTATTAAGAAAGCCCAATTAGTTGTCTTTAATTTAATATGTTATTTGATATTAATTTTTTCTTTTCTAAGCGTATTATATACAAAAATAGTGAAAAAAGTGGTGTCTTTTTATAAAGTACATACATATATATTTATTTTAATTAATTAAAGAGATTGCGAACTGTCCGCTAATAAGGCACACATTTGTTACTTTATTTGTATTCGTAAATATTTCATGATATGCGTCAATAACTAAATGTGGCAACTTAGGCAAAATTATCGTTAAAGATAAAAATTTTAAATAAATTTTTGAAATATTTTTATCCTGTTTCGAACCGATTAGAGGGCGTCGCATTTGATTTTCATTTAAGTAAAATTTCACTTTGAAATAGGGTCAGTAAGGGTTAAAGATAAAAATTTTAAATAATTTTTTAAATTTTTTTGTACTATTTCGAACCGATTGGGGGGGCCGTCGCATTTGATTTTTGCTTAAGTCAAATTTTACTTTGAAATAGGGTCAGTAAATGTTAAAGGTAAAAATTTTAAATAAATTTTTTAATATTTTTATACTGTGTCGAACCGTTTTAGGGGGCGTCGCACATGATTTTCGCAAAAAATTCAAATAAGAACTACCCTAATGTACATAAATGCAGGGCCGCTTTACCGCCAACGGCAACAATGACTACATTTTTTGGGGGGGGCGCCAGTTTCTGTGTGCACAGTAAATAATTCTTTACTGTAAATTAATTAAAACAAAGTCATCAACACTTTATTGAGGAAAAAAATACCTGGAGCGGCAATAAAGTTATTGCCGTAGGCACGAACAAAACCGTAATGAAGCCCTGTACATATGTACATATATGGTTCAAAAGTAGGAAAGTAGATAAACAATGAACATTACGAGGAAAAACACAATGCTTCGTTGTTTGCTGAAAAGTTTTTTTTACTAATATTTTGTTTGAGTGACGTCAACTACCATTAGAAGAACGATATTTTTGAGTTTACAAAAAAACAACAAATAATTTGATTGATTTGAATTTTAAAAATAATTTTTAAAGTGTATTGTTTATTAACCAGGTATATAACTAAGTAATGTCGGTTCGAACACTTAGATGTCGCCCAAGCCTGAATATTTATCGAATGTCATGAAACTTTGACAGTGTGAAGCGGCAACCTTAACTATCATACCACCAAAGATTCGCGCCAATCGATCGCCATTATCGTGTTACTCTCAGCGCAGTCAGCATGTCGAGTTTCGTGCTGAATAAAGAGCAATTGCGGACAATGTTAATTCTGTGTTTTCATTTGATGAAAACAGCCGCGGAATCGCACCGAATGCTTGTTGAAGCCTTCGGTGAACAAGTGGCAACTGTTAAAACGTGTGAAAGATGGTTTCAAAGATTCAAAAGTGGTGATTTCGATGTCAAGGACAAAGAACGCTCTGGAGCTCCGAAAAGGTACGAAGACACCGAAATCCAAGCGTTATTGGACGAAGATGATTCCCAAACGCAAAAAGAACTCGCAGAGCATTTGATTGTGAGCCAATTAACCTATTTGAACTGTGCGCTGCAGAGAGAACGGCCGCAATTCCCAAAAAGGCAACACAAAGTCATTTTCCTCCATGACAACGCTCCATCACATACGGCAAGACCGGTTCGCGATACGTTGGAAGCACTCAATCGGGAAGTGCTCGCTCATGCGGCCTACTAACCAGACCTGGCCCCGTCCGATTACCACTTGTTCGCATCGATGGGACACGCACTCGCTGAGTAGCGCTTCGATTCCTACGAAAATGTGAAAATTTGGCTTGATAATTGGTTTTCCGAAAAACCCAAATTGCCTGAAAGATGGGAAAAATATGTGAAAAGCGAGGGAGCATACTTTGAATAAACGATTCTTCCTTTAACTCTTGAAATAAACATGTTTTTTTTTTTAAGAAAAAAACGACATTACTTAGTTATACCTGGTAAATCGACCGTTTTTTTTTAAATTTCGTTGCAATATAGGCGCACAAAAACTGTTTCATCAACAACAAAAAACAAAACAAACAACAACCAACATTTTAGATAAACAAAAACTCACCGTATCAATTCAAAAATTTCAGGCTTTTCACGTTCACGCTGCTTCATGCGATCCTTCATGGCCGTAATAATTGAGTTTGCTTTATCTTCGGCACCATGTTTAGAACTTTTCTCAGCAGCTCCTGTAATAGAGAAATTGAAATAAAAAATTAAAATTATAAGAGCGACAAAGAACGCTAGACAAGTACTAGGGAGTGTGACTTATGAATATTTCACCGCGGTGGGCGATAAGTAAAATGGTAAATTTCGATTCCAATTTTTCACAAATTTTTACAAGTCAAAGTATCTTGAAAGATAGCGTCACAGCCCGAATTTCAATTCCGTAGGTAGGGGAGGGAGAGGTCCAGAGCACTATTAGGTCAAAGTTTGCATAAACGACTTTTGCGAAAACTGCCGAGTGCTATGTCTCCCTGGGCCTGGCTACCCATTTCCACTGAGTGGTGTTTCAATAACAAAATATCAAAAGATCTACGGCGCCATTTTCAATATTGTCATATTTTCTTAAGAACTATTTCACTTAATCGAGTCGCAAAAAAAAAGGACTTAAGGTTTAAGAGCTCAAAACTTTTTTATACCCTACACTTTGCCATTCCGTTTATAACGCATAGAAGGGGACGTGGCAAGTATTGATCAGCGTCACGACGTCAGTCGATTTAGCTGTGTCCGTCTATAAGTCTGTTTTTCTGTTGAAATCACGTGTTTGTGTAAAAGGCCAAGCCTATTTCGAAAAACGTTTTAGCGATTTTGATGAAACTTGGTGAATTGGTGCACACCTGAACGAAATTGGGATTGGGCTAAGTTAAAAGTTTCTTAATGCTCTAAAAAGGGCGTGGCTCAGCCGTAAATTTTAGTTTTTATAACGCGATAGATCGTAAAGCGTGAAAGATATTTTGATGAAATTTGGTACACGGATCATATATATCTTGAATTTGCTTAAAGTGGGCGGATTTGAAAAAGTGGGAGTGTCATTTTTCAACAATTGAAAATTTTGATTCTACACTTGGGGAAAAATCACGACTTAAAAATAAGTCCGATCGGGCTTATTTTAACATTCTTCCATTCTTTCTGAGCTCAATCTTGAAAGAAGGTCATCTCTTCCCAAAACAATACTGAAAATTTTAAAACAAACCATAAATTATTAAATTAAGAATAGAAATACTGATTCAAGAACAAAATTTTATCTTAAAATCTTATTTTAAAATCTTTCAATCTTGAATTAAGACCGCGTTCTTGAATTGAGATCCAAGCAACTTAAAATAAGAATAAGTTTTCAAATTTAGCCGAAAAATTCTTAGAACTAGATCGTATGAGGTGTTATGAGACCAACCATACCACCATACTTCAAGTAGCGCACATGGCAAAGGTTTAGGTTTCCAGAATTCATAAACAATGCCAGTGCCAGTAACCAAAATTAGAACACAAATAAACTGGTTCACTAGTTCAATGCAGTTGCATTACAAACGAAAGAGGAGGACAGCAAAAGAAGTAAAAACCCAAATAGAAGCAATAAGCATATTTCTTATTTGTGAATAACTTTTGTTGTATTTGTATTCGTTAAATCTAAATGTAAATTTGACGAATAATAGGCGGGACTTCTGAGTGAGGAGAAAAATAGTGGCAATAATAATGGTATTGTAAATTTGTATAAGTACCCCAACATTGTAAATAAAAAAGGAGGAAGAGAAAAAAATAAATACTTAGACGCTGGACAACAGGACAATTTAAATGTTTATTTGACTCAACTTTTGACCATTGATAAGACGCGGTAATACGCATATCAAAAGTTTGCGCAGTGCACGCATCCCAAGACAAGTCTTGGTTAGGGAAACCACTCTAAGAAAAAGTTCCTTCAAATTTCTATAGGACCAACGTAATGAGGTTCCTTTTAGCTGTTTAAGGAACAGCTTCACACCGCATGGCGATCCTGCCAATTTTAAGGACCACATTAAGGATCACCTGTCATTCACAGAGCCACACCTAGGACGAATTTTTCACAAGATGTTCATATTGTAGCGAAATTTGGTTTATGCCAGAAATTTCTCGAAATAATTATTAAACGATATTAGCTAGTATCACTGACCGTAGAAAAATACTTGCATCACTGACCGTAGAAAAATACGTGCATCACTGGCCGTAAGAAAATACTTGCATCATTGACCGTAGAAAAATACGTGCATCACTGACCGTAAGAAAATACTTGCATCACTGATCGTAGAAAAATACGTGCATCACTGACCGTAGAAAAATAACGCCATCTAGAAAGCACTGGAAACGACATTCTAGACAACGGCAGATGGTTCTAGAACATGATGACTTGAGTATAAAAGGCTGTGATATAAGCAGCAGAGACACAGTTGATATTGAACAGTGGAACACAGTGGATCTTAAGTGAGAACATTTGAATTTAAGTACTAAAGTGATATAGTGGATTTTAAGTAATAAAGTATAACGTTTGTGTATACAACTTGAATGTAAAGATTAAATAAACAATTGTACTGTGTAAAAACTAACGTTTGTGATTTAAATAAACCATTTTATAATTAAATAAAGATTGCGTTTGTCTTGATTATTATACAATCCAGTGATCGAACTCAGAAAAGTGTAAAAGATCGAAATTATTGTCAAAGGGACAAGGAAATTTCGTAACAATTGGTGTCAGAAGTGGGATTGTGTAAAAAGAGTTAACAATCAAATAAAATAAAAAAAAAATGGTAAAGTTTGACGAACTAAAAGTGGATCAACTAAAGAAGGAGTTGCAGCAGCTGAATCTGCAATCATCTGGCGGAAAGTTGGAGTTACAGAAACGCTTACGGCAGGCTCTTGAGGCTCAAGGGGTAGACCTGGAAGAGCATGAATTATAGTGATGTCTCAGAATCAACACCGAAAATGGAGGAAGCTTCTGGAATGGCTGCAAGTGGTGACGTTGTAGATATGTCAAAGTTCGAGAAAATGTTAATGGCGATAACGCAGACAATAAATCAAAATGCACTGCAAATAGACCAGAAGATAAGTCAAAATGCACTACAAATAGACCAGAAGTTAAGCCAAAATGCACTGCAAATAGACCAGAAGTTAAGTCAGAACGCGCTGCAAATCCAGGAGGTTCGGAAAGAGATTGACCAGAGCTTAAGTCAGAACGCGCTGCAAATCCAGGAGGTTCGGGAAGAAATTGATCAGAGCTTGAGTCAGAACGCGACGCAGATCCAAACAATGAATCAAAATATGGAGGCTGTTCGAACGGAGGTTGCCAAAATGGTAAATGGCCTCGATGCAAGAGTGATTAAGTTACGAGATGACGTTGAATCATTCAAAGAAAAAGCCCAAGATAAATTTGAAAAAGTTCAAAGTAATCTTGAAAAAGTTCAAAATAATGTTGAAGACGTTAACAAAAGGATTCAACAGTTGGAAATAAGCGGACCAACCACTCAAGTGATAAGAGAAATTAGTGCAGAGAGGCTTAAGGCACCCACGTACGATGGAACAACGCCATTTAGTGTTTTCAAGCTCCAGTTCGAAACAACATCTACTCATAATCGCTGGGATAACGATAGCGCAGCAGCAGCGCTAATTGTGGCATTAAAAGGCGCAGCTGCAGAAGTATTGCAAACGGTCCCAGTGGCGGAGCAAAAGAATTGCAAGGCAGTGATGGATGCCTTACAGCGAAAATATGGCAGTGACCACATGAAGCAGATTCACAGACTGGAGTTGAAAAGTCGTGTCCAGAAATCTGGTGAGTCCTTGCAGGAGTATGCTGCGGATATTGAACGATTGGCACACCTGTCGTATCCTGACGAGTTAAGTGTCGTAGCTGAAAAATTCAAAATAGAGGCGTTTATTGACGGCATACGTGACTCAGAGACAAAACGCGAGACAATGAAGAACCCGAAGATTACATTTAATGAAATAGTCACGGTTGCTCTCATTCAAGAGACGATTGCGTTGACATGCCGCCCATCATTGAAAACTCGTCGGATGAAGGTGGAGGCTGAGAACAAAAATTCGTCGTTCGCCAGCAGTAGCTTCAACGGAAATTGCTATAACTGTGGCAAGCAGGGACACATGGCACGTGACTGCAAATCACGTCGTAAACGTTCCGCATCACGTTCACCAAGAAGAAAAATTGGAAATAGGGTGAACAATGGCGAAAATGATAGTGAAGAGCAGTCGTTAAACTAAAGAGAGTCAGTACAGCGGGGCGTGAGCTGACTCTCACTTATGATTGCCCCACAGTCTTAGTTTCGAAGCTCTGCCGAAATTCCAACAGCCTTATCATCGGTGGAAAAATCAACGAAAGACCATGTGAGCTATCTTTGGATACAGGCGCATCGCACTCAATTGTGAGGACAGATTTATTTAATAGACGACGAGTAATGCCATTAAATGGGATCCAATTGAGGACAGCGACAGGAGAAATTGCGCAAATAGTAGGAAAAGTTACAGCAAGTGTTCTTATCGGCAACAAAACTGTGGAACATGATTTTATTGTTGCAAACATCACCGATGAGTTTATCATTGGCGTGGACTATATGATTCGCCACGGGTTCACTTTGGATCTTAAGAAAAAGACGATTAAGATATACCAATGTAGAGTTGCCTTTAGACGTTGGCTGTGAACAAAAATTAACAATTGCAAGGGTCTACATAAGTGAGCGTTGTCGAATTGAACCCAACACCGAAGAAATTATTTAGGCAACAACAAGTGAAGACTGTGGGACAAGCTATCTGTGGGTAGTGGAAGCAGATAAGAAAAATTTTAAGAAAGACCTGATTATTGGAAAGACCCTAGTAAAAACAAGAGCGGACAGCAAAATACCAGTACGAATTTTGAATCCAACAAATAAGCCGAAATGGATGCAAAAAGGTGAAGTAATAGCGCAATGTGAGAAAGTTACGGCTGTTATAAATTGTGAAAATGACCAGCAGGACACAAAAGGTACAGCTTTGACAAAATCATCGGCCTTGGAAGTATTGACGAAAGAATGGACGAAGGAGTTGTCTGCCCAGAACAAAAATAAAGCAAAAAGGTTTCTGCAAAAGCATTGGCAGATATTTGCGTTCAAAGGAGAAAATAATGGCCGAACATCAGTTGTCAAACATCGCATTGATACAGGTGATTTTCAGCCAATTCGTCAACCCCCAAGGAGACTAGCACTCGCTAAGAGAGAGGAAGTAACGGGCCTTATAGAGGATATGGCGCGTGAAAAGGTCATTGCACCATCAGAAAGCCCGTGGAGTTCACCGGTCGTGCTTGTCAAGAAAAAGGACGGAAGTATGCGATTCTGTGTGGATTACAGAAAATTAAATGACATCACGAAAAAAGACAGCTACCCGTTACCCAGAATCGATGATACACTGGATACGTTATCTGGAGCAACATGGTTTTCCACCCTGGACTTACAAAGTGGATATTGGCAGGTGGAAATAGATGACAAAGACAAGGAGAAAACTGGCTTTAGTATTGGGAATGGTCTATGGCAGTTTAACGTCATGCCGTTTGGTCTTTGTAACGCTCCAGCTACGTTTGAGCGGTTAATAGAACGAGTGCTCAAAGGACTACATTGGAAGACCTGTTTAGTGTATCTCGATGACATCATCATCATGGGAAAAGATTTTGATGACCACTTGAAAAATCTGGAGGAAGTGTTTGAGCGCTTGGAGGCAGCTGGACTAAAATTAAGTGCGAAAAAGTGCTCACTTTTCCAGCGTGAAGTCAAGTATCTGGGGCACAAGGTTACGTCAGAAGGAATACACACAGATGAGGATAAAATAAAAGCTGTGAAAAATTGGCCACGACCATGTAATCTTTATGAGTTTTCTGGGCCTATGCACTTACTACAGACGTTTTGTTCCTGGTTTCGCAAATGTCGCAGGCAGTCTACATGAGATGACACAGAAAAATCGGAAAGTCGAATGGAGTGGTGCACAGGAAACTGCATTCCAAAAGCTGAAAGAATTATTGTCTACAGCGCCTATACTCGCGTACCCAATACCCGGCGAAAAATTTGTATTGGACACCGATGCGAGTGGCCATGGTATGGGAGGAGTTTTGTCCCAATTCATCAATGGACAAGAAAAAGTCGTCGCATATTTCAGCAAAGTTCTGTAGAAGCCTGAGAGGAATTATTGTGTAACTCGGAGAGAGTTACTGGCAGTAATGGAATGCGTTAAACACTTCCATAAGTACTTATATGGACAGCATTTCTCCTGAGGACAGACCATGCGGCATTAAGATGGCTACTTCAATTCAAGGATCCAGAAGGTCAAATTGCGCGGTGGATAGAGCGCTTGCAGAGCTATGATTTTACCATAGAACATCGCAAAGGAAGCCAGCATGGAAATGCGGATGCACTTTCCCGTCGTCCATGTAAAATTGAATGCGGTCATTGTTCACGAACGGAAAGTAAAGCTGGAACAATTGACCGCATTCAATTTTACATGGACGACGGGAAAGTGCATCCGCATTTCCATGCTGGCTTCCTTTGCGATGTTCTATGGTAAAATCATAGCTCTGCAAGCGCTCTATCCACCGCGCAATTTGACCTTCTGGATCCTTGAATTGAAATAGCCACCTTAATGCCGCATGGTCTGTCCTCAGGAGAAAATGCTGTCCATATAAGTACTTATGGAAGTGTTTAACGCATTCCATTACTGCCAGTAGCTCTCTCCGAATTACACAATAATTCCTCTCAGGCTTCTACAGAACTTTGCTGAAATATGCGACGACTTTTTCTCCTGAGGACAGACCATGCGGCATTAAGGTGGCTACTTCAATTCAAGGATCCAGAAGGTCAAATTGCGCGGTGGATAGAGCGCTTGCAGAGCTATGATTTTACCATAGAACATCGCAAAGGAAGCCAGCATGGAAATGCACTTTCCCGTCGTCCATGTAAAATTGAATGCGGTCATTGTTCACGAACGGAAAGTAAAGCTGGAACAAATGATGTGCGCCTTTTGAACGTTTTGCCTGAAGAAAAGTGGACAAAAGAGGAGGTACAACGGGACCAGCGCAGTGATACAGATTTGGCAACTATAATTAAGTATAAAGAGCTGGGTAGGAAACCGGCGTGGCAAGAAATATCAAGTGAAAGCCAAATCTGTAAAGCATACTGGGCGCAATGGCAAAGTTTGGAGTTGCATGATGGTTGCCTCTACCGAATCTGGGAAAGCGAGGATGGTAAAATTCGTTCAAAACTGCTGGTTATTCCAAAGGAAAAATTTAAGGAAATAATCTAGGATTATCACAATGGATCGAGTGGTGGACATCTGGGCGTAGCAAAAACCACAGAGAAAATAAAGAAACGGTTTTATTGGGTAGGATGCCAAGAAACAGTTGCTGACTGGATCCGCCGTTGTGACCAATGTGCAATTACTAAAGGACCAAGGCACCGCACTCGGGGAAAAATGCATCAGTATAACGTTGGAGCTCCCTTTGAGAGGATAGCCATGGATATAGCGGGACCTTTTCCAATTAGCAATGCAGGAAATAAATACATCTTTGTGGTAATTGCTTACTTCAGTAAGTGGCCAGAAGTATATCCCATTCCCAATCAAGAAGCAAAAACAGTGGCAGACATTTTCATCAAAAATTGGATTTGCCGATATGGAGCTCCCCTTGAGTTGCATTCCGACCAAGGACGAAATTTTGAGTCGGGACTTTTTAAGGAGGTTTGTGACATGCTTGGAATACAGAAGACACGTACCACAGCATTGCATCCTCAGTCCGATGGCATGGTCGAAAGGTTCAACCGTACTCTAGAGGAGCATCTGAAAAAGGTTGTTGACAAAGGAGAAAAAGATTTGGATGAGCATCTACCAATGTTTCCGATGGCTTATCGTTCGTCAGTACACGATACCACTACAGTCACGCCAGCAAAAGCAATTTTTGGTACGGACTTAAGGCTTCCAGCAGATTTGAAGTACGGAGTAAGCGCTGTCCCAGAAACGACCAATGCTGACGATTACATATCGCAAAAAAGAGAAGAACTAGCAGATATACACGAGCTCATCAGGAGACGTACTCAATTGGCTAGCGACAAGATGAAAGCTCGGCATGATCTGCGAGCAAATACTGAAGGGTTCAAAGAAGGTCAATTAGTGCTGCTACACAACCCACAACGAAAACGAGGCTTGTCTCCTAAATTACAGACTCATTGGGAGGGACCTTATCGGATCGTCACAAGGATTAATGATGTTGTGTATCGAATCCAAAAATACCCCGGCAACAAAGGTAAATTAAAGGTAGTCCACATCGAAAGGCTGGCACCTTATACTAGAGATGGAGAGACTCTTGTTCGGGACGAACAAGTTTAAGCGGAGGGCAGTGTAGCGAAATTTGGTTTATGCCAGAAATTTCTCGAAATAATTATTAAACGATATTAGCTAGCATCACTGACCGTAGAAAAATACTTGCATCACTGACCGTAGAAAAATACGTGCATCACTGGCCGTAAGAAAATACTTGCATCATTGACCGTAGAAAAATACGTGCATCACTGACCGTAAGAAAATACTTGCATCACTGATCGTAGAAAAATACGTGCATCACTGACCGTAGAAAAATACGTGCATCACTGACCGTAGAAAAATAACGCCATCTAGAAGGCACTGGAAACGACATTCTAGACAACGGCAGATGGTTCTAGAACATGATGACTTGAGTATAAAAGGCTGTGATATAAGCAGCAGAGACACAGTTGATATTGAACAGTGGAACACAGTGGATCTTAAGTGAGAACATTTGAATTTAAGTACTAAAGTGATATAGTGGATTTTAAGTAATAAAGTATAACGTTTGTGTATACAACTTGAATGTAAAGATTAAATAAACAATTGAACTGTGTAAAAACTAACGTTTGTGATTTAAATAAACCATTTTATAATTAAATAAAGATTGCGTTTGTCTTGATTATTACACAATCCAGTGATCGAACTCAGAAAAGTGTGAGAGATCGAAATTATTGTCAAAGGGACAAGGAAATTTCGTACCAATATGTTTCGTTTGTGAGCAGTCAACAAACAATTTAGAACGCCATTTGACGACGCATTCGATGATCTTCAGGACAGCGAATAAAATTGTCCGAAATTTAGCAAAACAAGAGCAATAAATAAACTCAAATGGAAACGTTCGAAGAATTTCACAAAAAATATGATGAACTAGCTAGATACATTGCGAGTCTACAGGAAGAAATAAACGTGCTTGAAGCAAAGAAAACCGAGGAAACAATTGAGAAAACACAAATATATACACCAACACCGATTGCAGCTGGCCCTAAACCTATTTCACTGGGAGAATATAGAAAACGACAGGAAGTTAAAAAAATTGAGGTACGCAATTTTTTACAGGCAGCAGCACAGGAAACAAAGACCCGAAAGCCACGAGGTGGAAAACAAGCGCGCTATAACCGACAGTGTGCGGAATTACACCGCATCATCATCAGCGAAGGTGAAACAAAGCGAAATCTATTAGAGGAACTACGAAGTCTAACGAAATCTGAAGCCGAACGCAGAAGAACAAAAGCAGCTTTGAGCTATAATAACTAATTAAAATATGAAATGGTTTAGTGGTGAGACGATAACCACCAACAATAACAACAGTAGCAGCAGCAGCAGCAGCAGCAGTGCCAGCAATAGTGATATTTTCCACACTATAGTAGCGGTAATATCCATAATATTTATTATTTTATATATCGTCAATAGATATTATAAAAATTATGTCAAAAAGCAATTAAGACAAAATATCAATAATGTCTAAATAAACTCAACAAAAAATAAAAATTTTTTTACCTTACAAAATTTGTTTTATAAAAAAAAAAATTTTTCCTTTTAAACTGAGTATATGGAATTCCCTAAGCTAGAAGCATTATTGAATAAATTAAAAAAGGCACCTAGTAGGGAATATTCTCAAGCATATATAGATACTGTCAATTCACAATTAGAATACAGTTGGAAAATAGTTTCGAAAGCTACAGATACCAAGTATTTTGTAGCAGTAAAATCACTTTTTGACCAGTATAGGAAAAAGATTTCTTCATTTTTAAAATTAAAAGTAGTTGTACAAGAACAGGCAGAAATTTTAGATACAGGTACATCCGATACTGAACAAGGAACAGAACAAGAAATAGAAGGACAGACTGAATACACAATGGCAGCTTTTAATTTGGAACTTGTGTTGAAAACCGTACCAATTTTCAATGGACAACACAATGATTTAGATTCAAGCGCCCTTGCGCACGGGCCTGCTTAAAAGGTAAGTTTATCAGATACAATAACTACCAATGGTTTTTGAACATTTTACAGCTGCACAGTTTACATATAAAAGCTTACAGTATATGAAAAGAGAGGATATGAAAGAAGCTGTCCCACCTATGGGGCTCCGCATGGAGTTCCGAGAAAAACTGTTTGCTTGGAAGAAAAATGAGGTTAATAGTATTAATAGTTTTAAATTTGATTAAACTTTAACCTACATTTTATAAATTGTTTTAGCTTGCAATCGACGATGAAACAATGTCGATGCCGTCGAAAATCGAGGAATGTCTGAAGAATGTAAATTCAGAACAATCAGTTAGCTCATCTTCTAACTCCTCAACGATTTGTGGAAAAATACTCAATAAGGTAAAAAAAAGCTTTAATCATAATTGATTCTTATTTTAGCTTAAAAATCAGGGACATAACTATTATAAGTTTTTTGTCAAAAAAATTGTTTCTTAATTATTATTAATAAGAGATATTATATTAATTGTAGATAATTATTATTTTTCAATAAATATTTTTTACATTGATTCATAACTATTATTCATAAGAAATTGTTTTTTCATTGTCCATAACTATTATTTTTCAATGGATTCTTCTTTACGTTGAGTCATAACTGTTATTCATAAGAAATTGTTTTTCCATTGTCTATAACTATTATTTCTCAATGGATTCTTTTTACCATACGTTGATTCATAACCACTGTCAATTATTATTCAATGGTGGTCCCGAGTCCCAAAAATTCCCGATCTTGGTCAAATTTTTTTATACACCAATCGAAGGAAAAGAGGTCGAAATTGGATTTTGACCGAAATGCCCGATTTCGGTCCATTTTCGAAAAAAAAATGTTATGCACCAATCGATGGAAAGAGGTCGAAAATGGATTTTGACCATCATCAGAGGTGGTTCCGAGTCCCAAAAATGCCCGATTTCGGTCAATTTTTAAAAAAAAAATGTTATACATCAATCGATGGAAAGAGGTCGAAAATTTATTTTGACCTTCATCAGAGCTGGTTCCGATTCCCAAAAATGCCCGATTTCGATCCATTTTCGAAAAAAAAGTTATGCACCAATCGATTGAACATCATTTGGAGTATCTCCGGACCCTAGAAAGGACCGTTTTTGACCCATTTTCGGAACATTTTTTTTTGCTCCAATCGATTGGGAAAGTTCGTAAAATAATTTTGGACATCACTTTGATTGGCTGCGGACCTTGGAAAGTACCGTTTTCGACTCTTTTGGTGCTTTCCAATGTCCAGAGCCGCCCTAAGGTATGTATGTCTAAAAGCCATTGCCAACCATTTCTTATCGGTTGGAGCAAAAAAAACTTTGAGGTGGTAAAAAAAAAATTTTATTTCACCAATCGATAGGGAAAGGTCGAAAATAGCCATTTCCGAGCTTAATCTATCAACTGGTGCAAAAATTTTTTTTTGAACCACTCTAAAATTTTTTTTACTCCAACCGATAAGAAATGGTCGGCAATGGCTTTAAGACAAATCTTAGAGCGGCTCCGAACCTAGGAAATCACCAAAAGGGTCGAAAGCGGTACTTTCCAAGGTGATGTCCAAAATTATTTTTCGAACTTCGATTGGAGCAAAAAAAAAATTTCCGAAAATGGGTCAAAAACGGTCCTTTCTAGGGACCGGAGCCAACCAAAGTGATGTCCAAAATTATTTTCCGAACTTTCCCAATCGATTGGAGCAAAAAAAAATTTCCGTAAATGGGTCAAAAACGGTCCTTTCTAGGGTCCGGATATACTCCAAATGATGTTCAAAATCCATTTTCGACCTCTGTCCATCGATTGAGGCATAACTTTTTTTTTTCGAAAATGGACCGAAATCTGGCATTTTTGGGACTCGGAACCACCTCTTATGATGGTCAAAATCCTTTTTCGACCTCTTTCGATCAATTGGAGCATAACATTTTTTTTTCGAAAATCGACCGAAATCAGGCATTTTTGGAACTCGGAACCACCTCTGATGGTGGTCAAAATCCATTTTCGACCTCTTTCCTTCGATTGGTGTATAAAAAAAATTTCTAAAATTCGACCAAAATCGGGCATTTTTGGGACTCGGGGCCACCATTATTATTAATAATTAACAATGGTTATGAATCAACGTATGGTGAAAAGAATCATTGAGAAATAATAGTTATGGACAAAGGAAAATCAATTTCTTATACATAACAGTTATGACTCAACGTAAAAAAGAATCCATTGAAAAATAATAGTTATGGACAATTAATATAATATCTCTTATTAATAATAATTAAAAAGCAATTTTTAAAAATATTCCTTAAAATTGGGCAATTTTTTCAATCACAAAAACCAAATAATAGTTATTTTGGGTCCCTGTTAAAAAATACAAATTATCTCCATGAAGGACTTGGCTACCTTGTTAAACGAAACGTCTATAGGAAAAGTACTGATTGAACATTTTAATAAAAATCAAAGTTTAACGAGCTTGCACAGGGATGAACTTATAAATATAATCGTCGAAGAAATTGTACGCCATAACATCATTCTTAATGCTTAGGATTTTTTACCATTGGTTAATGAAATTTGTTCAGTCGTCTCGAGTGAAACTGATGCTCTGGTAGTTATTTACATAAAAAAACTTTGCCAATATATTTCTGACTATGACATATGTTTAGGAGTATTATTTTATTCCAAGAAAAGGAAAAAACAATCCAAGTGGAAAGCTAAATGCAAAATATAAAAACAAAAGGAGCAAAAAACAAAAATGGGAATCTTCTGTTCACAGCACCGGTAGCCTTAATACAAGTATTTCTTCTATTCGGCAAGAAATTGAGAGCCAATCTTCTTTTCAACACACCCAAATTGCGGAAATTGACGAATCGATTGCTACTGCATTGAAAACATCTTTAAATAGAGAGTGTAAATTGGTACGAAGTTTGCGATAAAAGGAGGAAGACGTAACACCAATCTTAGTTAAAACTGAAAATAAGTTGCAGACTGTGAACAATTTAAAAAGAAAAGCATTAAAGTTGTCTTTAAGCTTATATCAACAAAATTTTATGCCTAGGAAACGAGTTATAGAAATTCAAAATATGATTTTATCTTTACTTTCAATTTTATCGACAGCAATAGAAGGATTGTTTAATGCTTATGAATTTCAAGAAGACTTAAAATGCATATTGATTTTTTGTAAAGATCCGTTCCAAGAAATAAAATCAGAATATAGGCTTTTTAAAATTTTGAAAGAGTCGAATTTATATGAACCCCCAAAAACATTTATAATTACACCGAAAAAAAAGACCGTACTAAATTTGAAGAACTGCCTTCCTCCGATTTAGTGTAAAAATTTTCCTTAATCTAAGTTATTTTTCCTCATATTGATGAAAATATCGTCTCATTTAGTAATTGAGTCCTTTGAAATGAGTTCATGTTTCATTAAAGCAAGTCAACGCTCTTCCTCAAATATAGAGTTTGTGGTTTTAGTAAAACTTTCCTTTGAAATAGTAAATTTTTCTTTGGGAAGAATTTTTGAGGACAACTTGTTCCTCATTTGAGTAAAAACTTCTTCAATCTAATGGAATGTTTTGTTTAAGGAAAATCGTACTCAGTTTTAGTTAGTTTCTTCAAAAAATTTACTATAACGTAGGAAAATTTTCCTTAATAAATGAGTGGCAAAATATCTATTCTTCTCGTAAGTATTCTGTTTTTGCCTATATATTTATAGTTCTCTATTTGTTTTTTAAATAAAAAAAGAAAAAAATTAAAAAAAAAAAAATTATGTCGTCGCCGGGATTTGAACCGAAGCTATCCTGATCAGACAATGGCTGTTACATGCGCAGTTTAACAACATCATTTTAGTATATCTTAAAAATGCTGTCGGTGGCTGAGTTGGGTAAGATGAGCATCTTTGAACAGTGGCATGGCGCAGAAGAACACAGGTTCAATTCTCTGATCCGGGTGCCAGGAAAAAAAAAATTTAAGTTCTTCTTTGAAGTTTTAAAGACGTATTACAATTAAAATAAGAATGACTGACAGACAATCAGTAACCAACAAATAAGAAAATAGAGGAAATAGAAAGTTAACAAATTTTTTTTGAAATCAACGAATTTATTTCATTTTCAGGATTCATTTAAGGATACCATCATCCTTAGAAAAAGTAAAATTTTCCTCAGTTTTATAACCTTGTCCTCACATTGAGTAAACTTTTCCTTATTTCAAAGCAGCAACATTTACTTGTACTAAGGAATCCAACTTACTTATTTTGAGGAACCCATGGCTTTAGCTCGTATTGAAGGACATTTTTTCCTTACATTTAGGCATTTTTCCTTAAACGGAGTAAGTTTTTTTTTCGGTGTAGTAAAACTATTTCAAAAATAATACACCATGGCAATCCCAATTTCGGTCCAAAGTTAGCTGATATATATCTTATGCCAATGCAATTTATTTTTAAATCAATTTTTGAAATTCCAAACCTTTTAAATCATACATTAGAGCAGCGATTCTTAAACTGTGGTCCGCGGACCCCTGGGGGTCCGCGAAACCATTCCAGGGGTCCGCGTAACAATTTTGACATCAATAATTTTTCATCATCAAACTTTTCGCTTGATTCCAATAACTCTTTTTTTAAAAATTCTACATGGCCATGGCTCTTTCAATGAATATTTTTAAAAAACAAAGTGTGCATTTACTTTTGCTTAAGCCCGGGATGCCCAGCACCCTACTGTTAGACAACATCATCAATTTTTGTAGATTTCAATTTGAGCCTATAAAGTGCAACTTCAAAAAAAATTAAAGTTTAAGATAAAATAGAAGCGATTATAAAAAATCGAATTATGGTCAAAACGCATTCATAAAATTTTCTAATAAAGAGCTCGATAATAAAACGCGGCTGCTTTTTGTCGAACATTAAATGCCTCTAAAAAGAAGTATTTTCCCTGTCCTGATTCTGGCAACGACTGGATCAGGGATCCATTCAACACAGATGTTAGTAATGCTAAGCAATTATCGACATTAGAGCCAGATATGCTAGCGGATTCTTTTGCGATACTTCTTTGAAACTAAAGTTCAATAAAATTGAACTAACTGTTAGTTACTCCTAAAATCCGATTACCCTGCACTTGCAAATAATGCCCTCCAAAATTTTATTCCGTTTTGTACGACTTATTTGTGTGAACAGGCTTTTTTGGTACTATTATATAAAAAATCAAAGTATAGAAACCAGCAGACCTGAGAATAAAATTTTCGAATATAGAGCCCAACATTGTGGATTTGGTTTCAAGAAAACAACATGGATGATCTCATTAAGTAAAAACTTCTACAGAAGAAACTAAACAAATTTCGTTTATAAAATAACCAATAGTCCCAAAAAAATAATTTTCATTATAAGCTTAATTATTATTATATTATATTGTATATTAATAAAGATATGAAAAAAACCATTTATTTTATAAGCTTTATTTTGAGCAAGAAATATTTGTCTGAGTTAATGTACATATTTTGACTTGAAACTTTTTTAATTCTTTTATGTTTCTACAATTTTTATTCATTCCTAATAAAAAATGTTTGCCTCTATAAGTCCGCAAGATTTGTTAAAATACAGAGAGATATACATATGGTATAAGTATCAATATTTATTAGAAAATAGTGTCTGGAGACTTGTCAACTTTTGGACCTTCAAAAACCGGACATACATAGTGTTGAAAAAACCTTTAAAAACCGGAAAAATTAAAGCAAAATAAAAATACTTCGTTCCTTAACCTGGTTGAGTTAGACAACGGTGGCAAGCCTGAATGTCTTTGTCATTATTGAGCCAGAAATTAAGATTAGAATGGCGTCAAATGTCTAAGGTTGGATGTGGTCCGCAAAAAAAATTTAACTCGATAAGGGGTCCGCGGACTACATAAGTTTAAGAACCCCTGCATTAGAGAATACAAAACTATATTTGGAAGAGAAAACTTTATGCATTTTTGCAAGTGGAGAAATATTTAAATTTAAGAAGGGAGTCACACATATTTCATTTGTGGATGCTATATAAATTTTCCTACGATGCCGCAACATCTCTTGTCAAAATTAGAATATATTTTTCACGCAGCCTTTATATCAACCGAAGATTTGAAAACCTGTGGGAATGAAAAAGCTTTTTATCATCTAATGGAAGAGCTCAAAGATTTGGAACATGGTGTGGAAATCGTAACAGAAAATAAAACACGCAAAGTCAAATTTGTTCTAGGTTTAGTTGTAGGGGATAACTGTAAATAGTGTATTGGGTTTCGTCCAATCACTTAATTCTAGAAGATTTTGTCGTGCTTGCACAAGAGCAAAGGAACAAATGCAATGCGATGTAATAGAAAATATCGAATATTTTAGGGATAATGGTTATCAAGAAGATTTAATAAAAAGTAACTTTCAAGAAACAGGAATAAAAAGCAAATGCATTTTTGATAATTTAAGTAGTTTCCATGTCTCCGAAAGCTTTTGTTTTGATTTCATGCACGATATTTATGAAGGAGTTTGTGTATATGATATATGTAATGTGCTTCTTGCATTAATCAGTGATAAAGTTTTAACGTTAAACGACATAAATAGCAGAAAAAAGCTATTTCAGTTTGGTGAATCTGAAATTGGTAATACTTCAGTGCCTTTGGACTACAAAAAACTTAAAACATCATACTGAGTCCGTAAAAAATGATAACCACGAATATACCTCGAAGTTGATATTTTTTTTAATTAAAAGAAATAATACTAAAAAATCGTCTCGAAAATGCACAAAAATCATACAAATCGACCCACTGACACGCCTTCCCGTGGTTCGATTCGGTTGAAATTTTGGTACAATAGCTCCATGGGCTAAAGATATATTTTCGGGCCTGAGCACCAAACATCGGAACATGTATTGCATTTTGAACCACCCTATTGTACATACTCGAAAATATTTATAAATAAAATTGATAAAAATATATAAAATATAATTACCTTATACGATTCGTTTCTTTTGGGGGTAAGGTAATTTCGAATTTCGAAAATGAAAATGGAAACACGTACCAATCTCAAATCAATTGTAAATATTGTATGCTTTTTTATACGTTATACATAACTGAATACAAAATTTCTTTAACATACGTAGAATTTTTTGTAACTTGCTTTTGAGTTACCACTTCAGAAAAAATACTAAATGTTGCTCTATATTAGGGTCCGACCGAAGGCTTCGGCTTCGGCCACCTTCGGCCTAAAAATCGCACATTCGGCCTACCTTCGGTTTCGGCCTTAAAATGGCCGAAGGTTTGGCCGAAGCCGATGGTTTGCAAATTAATGCAATTTCGAAGTAAAATTCCCCAATTTGAAACACACGAAATATGCAAAAGCGAAATAGTTTGGAATAGAAAGTTTTTTTAACAAAAATAGCTCAGAATGTGATATTTTTTTGTTGCCCTGGATGTCTCTGCGGATTTCTATAGTTTCAGGTACCCAGTTTACGAATATATTCATGAAAGTACTGAACTGGCTCTAGTTTTTAAGATATTGATGGATTTATCTACTAATATATAAATGAAGCAAAGTCGGGTTAGTTACACTCTGTATAACTCAAGAACCGCTGAACCGATTTTAGTAATCTCTAATTTTTTGGATTTGTCTTTGCCCCGAAAATGACTTAGGCTATAAAAATTTTATCTAAAGTGCATATTTAGGGTGGCCCTATATAAAAATATTTTAAAAATAGCATTTTCCCAAAGACTACGTAATCGATTCACACCGAATTTACACCACGTAACTTTTATGTCAAGTCAACTTTTATTTCGGGTGCATATTTAAGGTGGTTCTCATACAAAAATATTTTTAAAATAACATTTTCACACCACCACGTGATCGATTCACATGAAATTGACACCACGTGTCTTTTATGTGAAGAAATCAGCATCAACAGTTCGATTGCCGCTAGCACAGTCACAACAATAACGGAGAACATCGCTGTGACTATTTTCGTTCGGTTTATACTCCACATAACATCGGTAAGTTTTACTATTGACGTGCCGATATCTGACTTCCATTTTTAAAATGCATTGTGTTTCTTTTATATAACGCACTTGAAAATCATTTTCTTTTCCCATAAGTTCCGCTAAATAGGAAACAGATTGAGAAAGTTGATAAGTTGGATCAAAATCAGACTATTGTATCAGTGGGTGTGTCAGCGCCCTAAGACTACTTAGGGCATACATTGCAAACTATACAAGCTATTGTGCTAAAATTTTGTATGTGTATGTTAATCACGAATATAATTTATTGAACCAAAATTAGGCGAAATTGGAGATGTGGGCATGGCATGTTTCCACTTTTTTCATTTCTATTCGATTTTTTTCAACATTTTCCATATTCTTTGGCCATCGAATTACAGAACTGTCCCCAGAAATACACTACGGATGGTCACCTTATCTGACTAACAGAGTGTTTGTTAGGATTAAATGAACTGTCTACCTAAGTTCATTCGAACTTTAGTGTTGTCTGATCTTGTTTAACATTTACTTACTTTGTAAGCAATCAGCATTCAATAGATCCTTGCACTTTTCATGACATTTGACTCCACATTCTGTGCAACGTACACCCTGTCTGGCAATGCCCCACAATAGACCCTCGCACTCATAACAATACGTCGGAGATGTCGCTGTCCATAACACAAAGTTGTGCGGTGTCGTTGATGATATCGGGTAGATCAGTGCCTGTAATGCCTTCTTGTATACATGCATTTTCTAAATAAAATGAAAGAAGTAGAAATATAGATACATGCGTGTATTAAAATATAACTAGAGGATACGACAATTGCTCAAATGGACCACATATCCTTCATAGACTTCTCATATCGCTAGAAATCCTTTTGAGCTACGTAAAATTTATATTATATTATATTTAAGATAAATTTTGCTAGAAAGTACAATAAAGACATGACATGGATTTTCATAAGACTTTTTGCCTATATAACATTTTTTTTAAATTTTTTAAACATACATATAAAGGGGTTTTCAATATGGACGGATAAATTTTGTCAGATTATGGCGGTAATGCTGTTTACTTTAGTTTTTAAGCTACTTAAGAAAAATCACCATGGCATGTTACAGCGTCGAGCAACAAAAAAAAAAAAGTGTTCGCTTGTGGCAACGTTGCTCTGGACTAGTTGGAATTGGACCACGATTTTAGCAAAAAAAAAATATCTTCATAAGTTATGCACCCAAATTTTGAGAGAGATCAAAGGACGTGTAGTAGTTTCAGCAAACAAATAAATAACGGTTTTTTTTAGTTGTGGCACATTATTTTTCAATATCTCCCACAAAACATTTTATTTTGGGCTAACCGTAATTTTTTCATAATATCCATTAAATTATGAAATTTTTGAAAAAAAAAATTATCAAATGGCGCTACTTATTAAGGAAATATCGACAATTTAAAAAAAAGTCCTCTCAGAAATTTTGTTTTTTTATAATTTTAGCTGACAAAGTTCAACTGATGATAACTTTGAAAATTGGGGCCTATCAGTAAAATAAAAAAATATGGGTCCCCTAAAATTGAAAGTAGAATGATAGCTATAAATTTCAAGCAAATCGATTAAATTTTAGGAGTCTGCCTAAAGCGATTTGGAAAATAATGTGCTACAAATAAAAAAAACCGTTATTTATTTGTTTGCTGACACTACTACACGTCCTTCGATCTCTCTCAAAATTTGGGTACATAACTTATTTTTGATGATGAATCGATTACTGTAATATTTTTTCAACAAAATGTACCGTTAGATGGGCTCCACAGCAAAAAGTATTCGTCTGATTCAAAATAATCGTTTTTTATTTCTTTGCTGACGCTCCAGCACATCGTTCGATCTCGATGAAAATTTTCACACATCAGTTGTTTTTGACAATGAATCGAGCTCTACGATACTTTTTGGAAAAAATTGTACCATTAGATAGGGTCCAGTGCAAAACTACATGGTTTTCTTATATCACAGATATTTGGGGACCTAGGAATTTATTTTAAATTAAAAAAAATTATATTTCCTGCTTTGTATTTTCTTCCTATTTCATTTTTTGGGCCTGCAATTGGGTGGTAATTTTTCGATACAGCCTAATGTATATATTTTTTAACTTACCAGCTCTTCATCATTAAGTGTAGCACGTGGTACAGCTGATGTCAATCCAGCATTACGTTTTGTTGCAGCCATTGTCTGTGATTCGCAAAAAAGAATTCAGGAAAAAAGTATTTAATGTCATTAAAAGCCCAAACAAAAACAATTAGTTAATGAAAAATTAAGCTGCGTCTAAACTAATATACATAAGTTTAAGAAACGTACATTAATGAACTTAAATTTCGAAAACTGAAAAAAAAAATTTAAAAAAACGTTTACAGAAGCCAATGGCAAACCACAAGCAATAAAGTACTTGCAACATAGAACCCTATTCTCATTGCTGATCTCGCACTCAAAAGCGCTGCAAATACAAAAATTTGGTAATGTGGTTTTTGAATAAAAATCACAGCTTAGAAGTAGAAATTTATTCATAGCTTTAAATAGAAGATACTCATTCCTATTGCGTTGAATAATGGTTCGGGCCATGAGGACGGAAAGTGCCACAGCGTGCCCATCGCTGATATACACTAATCTTATAAAAATAATGGCCATTCCCAACTTATAGCTTTAGATGAAATTCTTTTTGGAATGAGAGCTTCATAACTTCAATGCTCTGAAATCATTAATACATCAATGTTTTCGAATACCAAATCATTATATATATATGAAATAGGGCTCATTGTGTATTTAAAAAAAACGAAAAAAAAAACTTAAAACTATCAAGTAAAAGGCAATACAAAAACGATTTAATTAATAAATTACAAAAGTTGCTTATGAAAAACTATTATTGAGTAACTACAAGCAAAAGCTGTTTTTTTTTTTTGTAACTAGAAAAATTTAATTAAAGTGGTAGGGGCCAAAATTTGTGAAGCGCACCCACACGAAGCTTCAACGGTTGAGCTGCCCCATTCTTTTTTCAAATCATAATACAAAAAATTTATAAGTTGAACAATTTAGCGAACTTACACTTCCAAGGGTTTTCCAAGCGACGTTTTTCAGATATACTAATATAATGGGTGATTTTCTTGTTGTAGTCTAGAGGTCTACCAAGCTTTTGTATACGCAAATCAGAAATACAATTAAAACAAAACAAAATGTTCTACTAGCTCAAGTCGAAAGCTGATTTTGTAAAAGGTAATATAATTTCGAAACCCCTAGATTTATATCCAAGTTATGGGATTGGTGCAGAGAGCTGCAGTGAACCACACGGCATTTTTGCCATTTAGAGTGGCTCCGTATACTGATAAGGACCGCTTTTGATCTTTTTTTCGGAAATTTTTTCTTGTCTGCAATCGATAGGAAAAGATTGAAAATGGCTTTTCAACATCATTTGGAGTATCCCCGAATTATAGTAAGGATCTTTTGGACCCATTTTCGGAAAAAATTTTTTTTGCTCTAATCGATAGAGAAAGAAAAAGAATTTTGGACATCACTCAGAGTGGCTCCGGACCTTAGAAAGAAACGTTTTCGACCCTCTCTGTCCTTTCCAGGATCCGGAGCCGTGTAAGTGGTGTCCAGAAGCCATTTTCAACCATTTCCTATCGACTGGAACAAAAAAAAATGTAAGGTGGTTTAAAAACTTTTTTTTTTTGCTCCAATCGATAGGAAAGGGTTGAAAATGGCTTTTGAACACCACTTAGGAGACTCCGGACCTTGAAAAAAACCGAAAGAGTCGAAAATGGTACTTGCCAAGGTCCGGAGCCATTAAGGTCCGGTTCAAAATTCTTTTTCGACCTTTTCCTATCGATTGGAGCAAAAAAATTTACAAAAATGTGTCAAAAACGGTCCGTGTCCGGTCCGGCTCTTAGCTGTGTTGATAGACAGCTACTACTACTTGCTAAATTTTATTATGAACGTTAAAGTTTTAGTTGTTATTTAGTATGGTCATTATGTTCTCTTGGTCAAGACTTCAAGAATCTGAGTTTTCCCTTAACGTCGCTACACTGAGGGTATATACTCGAAAAGTTATCAACTATAGCCTAAACCAAAATATACGTATCGAGACGATAGCCAACTGAAAGAACGTCTGTTCTGACGAACGTCTGCCGGCCAAACAGCTGTTATAACGATTAGTGAATGTTTGAAGTTCGATCAATACGGAACAAAACAATTTCTTTATAATCAAAATTAATGTAGGTAACTACTATTATGCACATGGGACGGTGTTTTACAAACCGAACACTTTTCGGACGACGCATTTTTGATTTGGCTGAAATTTTTTTTATGGGTTCTGTATCGAAAAAGAAGAGGCACGTATTCGAGGATTTTTTAAAAAAAAAATTTTTTCAAAATAGAGCGAATTCAAATTTTGAGAATTTCGTGATTTTTGGCTTGGGAGCTCGCTTTCAAAAATTTATAACTCCGGTTCTGTTAAAGCTAGAAAATTCATTTTATTGTCATTTTAAAGCTAAAATCTTCAATAAAAAAATATTTTTTTAAAAATTATTAAGAAATTAATATTGTTATAAACAATTAAATTGTTTAAATTAATTTTTAAGAATTTCCCCCACCCTTTATCAAATTTTTAATATGACCATCGGCATTCTACGTTTAATTTCCAATCGAAAACGTAATTTTTTTTAATGGGCAAACTATTATTTCTCTTAAATTTTGAGAATTTCGCGATTTTTGGTTTGCAGACTCACTTTCAAAAATTCATAACTCCGGTTGTGTTAAAGCTATAAAATTTAAATTAATTTCATTGTAAAGCTAAAACTATGAACTTAAATAAAAAATAATGTTTTAAAATATTATTAAGAAATTAATATTGTTATAAGCAATTTAAATGTTTAAATCAATTTTTAACAATTACTCCCACCATGTATCAAATTTTTAATGTCAGAATCATTTATTTTGAAAAAATTTTTTTTTTTTAAAATCCTAGAATACGTATCTATTTTTTTTCGATACAGAACCCATAAAAAAAATTTCAGCCAAATCAAAAATGTGTCGGTCAATTTTTGTCAAAATTCGTTCGGTTTGTAAAAGATTGTTCCATACACGGAAAAAACGAAACTCGAAATTATTGTAAATATTAATCAAAATTTAAGAAAAATTAGTAGGTAATTTAGTAATTTAGAAACGGTTCGAGTGTCTATTAAAAATTACTAAGCGTAATATAAAAATTGCATCAAGCAGGCATTAATTTTTCGAATGTAATTTTTACAAAGTAGATTTTAAAATTTCTGCAATATGCAATAATTTATTATATTTTAAAAGGACTGTAATATTTTTTAAAAAGCACATTATAAAGTTTTTATGATGAAATAATAATAACTGAAATTTATTTTTAAAATTTTTTGTGTGTTGAACAAAATTGGGATGGCCAGCGAGTTTCCGTTGCCGCTTTCCCGACACCGTCCCAATTCTGTTCAACACATTACTTCAAAGCCAATTAGTAAGAGTTTGGCAAGCCTTATAAATTTATTTTTTTGCATGAAAATGTTGAGAACTCAAACAGAGTACAAATTAAACACAAAAGAGAAATAAAATTCAATATAATAAAAATTAATAATCTTGAAATAATTTTTCTAACTTTTTAAAAATTATAAAGCGGGAATCATATATTACAATATGAAATATATAAAAATTCTAATGTGGCAATTTATTAAAATTTAATTAATTCTTTGTAAAATTTCAAAGTTTTTAGGTGATAATTAAAATGAAGAAAATAATTTTTAATATGCACTTATTAAAAAATGTAAAATAAAAATATTTACAAACTAGAACAGAATTTTTAATAAGGATTTTCTATTTATTACTACAAAAGAGTAATATTTGTTTTCAGATTTTAATTTTTATAATCCCCTATTAATTTTTAATAAAATTTGAGTTGGTGTTTTTTCCGTGTATACACTCGCGCTCAAAATTAAGTATGGAGGCGTTTCAATAATGATGTGGGGATGTTTTAGCTCGGCTGGAGTAGGAAATTTTTTTCCATATCAAATGGTGGATGACTGGGCGGACAATGTTCAAATTTAAATAAAAAATTTAAGTCTTCGGCGATGAAATTTGGACTTAGGGACTTTATTTTACGGCAAGACAATGACATCAAGCACGCCTTACGTGTTTAAAAATCAATATTTTCTAGAAGAAAACATTGAAAAACTTGAATGTCCGCTCCAGTATCTTGATTGAAATACTATTGAACATCTTTGGACAATTTTGGGTTTCAATGAGAATAGAAGTAAAAGGCAACATTTACCAACTTTCTTTCCGTAGCTTCAGAACGAGTGGGACAAAATAGACCCGTTAAAGCCAAAAAAATTTGGTGGAAAGTATGCTAAAAAGATTGCAAGCGGTAATAAATACTAAAGGTGGTACCACAAATCATTAAATTTAAAAAAAAAAATTGAATTAGTTAACTACTATCGAACATTTTCTTTTTTATGTTTTTTCATATATACTGATATTTGGTTTTGAGACATTATTTTGTCCTCATTTGTATAAAAATGTATTTTAAAAACCGTTGAATTTACTGAGAATATACGACAGAACATCTTAACATCAAAAAAAATACAAAAATGTCTTTTATTTATTACTTAAATTCGATATATACCTAATTTTGTTAGAAAATGGTAACCGTATACTTAATTGTGAGCGCGAGTGTATGTGCGTTACGAGACGTAACGAGTAAGTTCGAGTATATTCGAGTTCGAGTATATTCCAACTTACTCCTTACGTCTCTTCACGTTTATTTTGGTCTAGGCTTATGAACGGAATTGGCACGAAAGAGAATAGCTGCAATACTTACTCATGGCAGTTTTCGGACATGTGAATTTTGCCGCTTATATTTTTCATTTTTTAAAAAGCATTGACTAGCGTAAATATTTATCTTTTTTGTTACTTTTGCTAGTTTGGTTACACATATTTTATAGCAATTTTTATTTAATTTTATATCTACTAATAATAAGTAAGTGCATATTTATGACAAAGTCAGTTAAATTATTCAAAAAACTATTTTTTTTTTGTCAAATAATTGTTAACGAAAACGTGCTGGAAAACTTTATGTTAAAATTGAATTAATTTGTACAATTCATAAAATACTTATGGTGGGGGAAAAATGCAAAAAATAAAAAATGCCTCTGGTTTATAAAAATTCTTAAATATTCGCTATAAAGTGACAGAAATCGCAGTAGAATAACATTATTAACATAGTTAGAACAAACATTTCTAAGTTTCTTTATTTAGTGGAGAAATGAGGCGACTAGTTGCAAAACCGGGCATGTCCAAAAAAATCAAATTTTGAGACATTCTCATATATCAAAATTTAAACTATGCTCTATCTTTTTACTATGGTTTTAGTTTAAAAAAAATTTTTGAAAGAAGTATTATATTTTTTTTATATTAAAGTACTGGACCGGTTTTGAAAGCAAGTTCATGGAATTGGCCGGTTTTGAAATCTATGCATCAAAAATAAATTTAAAATTTCTTTTTTACCGGTTTTGATGTTAAAAAAAAAAGTTTTTAATTTATTTTTGATGCATAGATTTGAAAAACGGAAAAAAAAATCAAAAATAAATTTTAAAATTTTTTTTTTAAATGTTTTTTGTCTTTTTAAAAAAATTTTTTTTGAATTTATATTTGATGCATATGTTTCGAAACTGGCATTGATATCAAAACCGTTCAAGTACACTTTTTTTCAAACTAAATTTGTTGTTTATTATGTCAAAACCAGCCAAGTCCATGTTCAATGGATCACAACCCGCCAAGTCCAAAATGTTTTCACAAAAACATAGGCAGATGAAACTCGAAAAGTCTGAACTGACGTGTTCTGAGTAAGAAATTTTATAAGCAATTATGTGGGATATACGTTTCAATTTTTTAATGAATATGGATGAAGATAAACGTATGAAAAGGGAACTTGGCCGGTTTTGCAACTGGATGCCTCATATGTCGAACACTTTCGAAAAATTGCATATAGTTCCGAAAAATTTCAAAAAAGCTGATAACTGCCAGTATTGAATGGTATTGAATCGTATTCAATTGTGTTAAAAATCGTCGTATGATAACAATGAAGTCGATAAAACTCCAGTAATATCGAAAAGTCGAAGGTATTGAAAAAGTATCGAAAAAAGACAATAAGAGAAGAATTCTATAAGAACTTTTGAACTTCTATCTTTTTTTTCTATCGCAAAAGTTAATAAAAGTTGAAAACTGTTAAATTTTTTGTTTCGAAAATAATCAAAACTCGAAAAGTATCGAAGGATATCGTATCGTATAAAAACCTCTAAGCGTACAAATGTATGTATCGAAAGGCATCAAATATTATCGAAGAAAGCCGATAAAATTCGTAGTGTCGAATAATATTAAAAAAAATTCGTTATTGTAGTTAGGTTTTGAATATTATCTTAACGAATAATTCAAAAATGTCGTTAAAAGTAAAAAAAAGTGAGGAATATTATTGCAAAGTATTTAAAAAAATTCTACAAAAGTTCATATGTCTACAAAATAATATCGAAAAAAGTTTTTTGATATTAAAGCTCTACTACATATCAGTGACAATGTCTTCTACTGTAATTTCACTCACTGCAATCATCATCATCATCAGGCAATCATTACAATTATTAAAAATGCATTCAAATAAAACATAAAGAAATTAATTAACTTTTTGAAACTCTATCTAAGTAATGCAATTTACGAGTAGCTTATGTAAAAAAAAGAAAGTACTGCTTTCAATCTCTTGCTTAATACATATCGGTCATTCTTTAAATAACTTAGCTTAGGTACTTGGTGTTATAAGTTGTTTTTTAAACCAAGCATCTCAAAAACTATGAGATATAGGATAACAGAAACTTAGTCGTTTTTTCATTAGAAATGCTTTATTAAAAAAATAACGAAAAATTTTGAATAAACTAGGGATGCAACCGAAACGATAACCGATATCTGCGATATTTATTTTCCGATGCGCCGATAGCTACAAAAAAAATTCTAGTGTCCCAAAGAGGTTTGGATAAAGGTTCTGTTTATTCAAATTGTGTATTCATATGACTTATACTCTTTCGCCTTGTCATCAAATATCGAGCATAGCTGTTATTCCTATTGGCCATAGAATTACCATGGTAGAGCGATTCTAAGTGTCATTTCGTTTTTCTTTATTTTAAGTTCTGCCTTATCTCTTAAAATCAGCTAGGTATCGACGTTTCCAAATTACATACTCATAACAAAAATAGCGTGTTGTCAGAATTTTTGCATTAACTTTTTTTTATACATATCGGTGTAAAATTTTTATGAATATCGGTATTGTATCGGATAGTTCAAACATTAAAAAAAAAATATAAAAAAAATTAGAAAAAAATATATAAAAAAATAAAAAAATTAAAAAAAAAATATAAAAACAAATATAAAAAAAATAATTTTTATCTATAAAAATGTTCGCCGTAATATCTTCGACATAACATCTTTTAATAAGTTATTGTTTCAATTAATATTAAGAATGTAATTGCTTTCAAATCAAACTTTGGAAAGTATGAATTTTTTACTTAAAGTGCGCAATAATTTAATAGAGTGAATTGTATGAAATTTTTTAAAGTTATATCAGGAATTTCGATTTGAAAGCACATACATTCTTAATATTGATTGAAAGAATAACTTATAGAAAAATCAAAAAAAAGAGAAGACTAACGTCGAAGATATTAAACATTTTTAGAAATAGTAAAAACATTACACTACTCAAAAAGATTTTCCACAACGAATTTGGATGTTTTCTTTCTATAGAAGATTCCTTCCTAGAATCCGTATATCCTTATAAATTTTTTCGATTGGCGATACATACTTCATATAAATGTTCGAAACTTCCCAGAAGTATGGAAGCCTAGAAGTGTGTAAAAAGAAAAACTGCTACTGATCAGAGAAGGCAAAGGAGATCCTACCCAGACCATTGTGTATGCTCGAAATGGGCTGGGAAGCTGCTCGAGAAGATGATTAAAACTCGCTGATCCACAATTATTGAAGACACTAGTGGGTTATCGGAATGACAACATGGATTCACAGCGGGAAGGTAAACTCTTGGCGCTATAGAAGATGTAGTGTCTAGCGTAGAGCACGCACAGCGAGGGAAGCATCACTCCAGAAGGATTGTCTTATTGGCAACACTAGACATCCGCAACGCTTTTAACAGCCTCAGGTGGGCAGAAAGCATTGAAGCTCTTAAGTCCGCAATACCTGCTGATGATCCTACAGAGCTATCTAAGAGATCGCGAGGCCATTTATGACACCTACGAAGGAAGAAGGATAAAAAGGATAAAGTCCGTAGCAACGCAAGGGTCTATACTAGGCGCAGACCTTTCGAACTTGTGCTACGACGGAATGCTCCGAATCGAAAAGCCAAATGATACAAATCTGGTGTGGTACACAGACGACATTTGCATCTGTAATAACAGCTCGTAACAGCAATGAGGCCAAGACCAAATTAAATCAGGCTATGCTAAGGACAAGAAAATGTTTAGAGACTCATGGAGTCCAACGTGACCTCGAAAAAACGGAGGTTATACTGCTCATAAAGTGCCATATACCGTTAGAACTGGAGCTGCAAGTAAGCGACAGCATACTTACAACAAAGAAGGTTGTTAAGTACCTCAGCCTAAGAGTTGACCCAAGATTGACATTGTGGGCTCAATTACAATACGCAGCAGCAAAAGCAGCCAAAATAACGGGCATGCTTACTACTAAGCTCATGGCGAACATCGTTGGAGCAAGGCAGAATAATCGAAAACTCCTAATGGCGACAAAAAAAACTCGATACTTCTCTGCGGCGAAATGATGGCAAAAGACGCTATCGTCAGTGCAACGAACAGGGTTCCATATGCGTACCGCACCGTCTCCAAAACTGTTGTGCTACTAATAAGCGGGGTTTTCCCTATTGAACTACTAGCCAGCGCAATAGTCTGGAAGACAAAACAGGAAGGAAACCTGACCAAAAGTTCTGAAGACGTAAGGCAGGAAACCCGCTCTAAATGGTAGATATAACTCCGATGTCAGTGGCAAGTGGACAAAATACCTGATCCCTTGCATAAGAAGATGGTTCGACAGAGACTTTGGTGAGTTAAATTATTACCTCATTCAGTTTTTATCGTGCCATGGATATTTCCAGAAGTATCGACAACATATGGGCACAACAGTGCACCCTTTCTGTATATATGGAGACGCTGATGAAGATGACGCAGAGCACACCTTCCACATCTGCACTCAATGGAACAACGAATGCATATCCTTACAGGATTTAGTCGGCCAGTGCTCCGCTGACAACGTGATAGCAAGGATGCAGCGAAGGAAACTGGAATGCAGTTGCAAGATATACTGAGCACGTTTTCAGAAAAAAAAGTAGAGCCTGGATGCAGGTATATGATTTGAGAACAAATCATGGGCTCTACCCCAAAGCAATACTAACGCAGTCCCTGAAAGGAAGCTGCGGATTTTAGTGAATTGACACGCTCTGAAGCTTAGGACGGTAGCTTTGGGTATGTACGGTGAATTTGCAATTTCACACCCTCCACCACGAAAAAAAAAGAAATTGGTCGAAAATCGGTAAGAAAAATACCTTTTTTTGGTTTTTTTTAAACAAATTGCAACTTTGAAGCTCTATATCTGAAATTAGTTATACGGAGGAAACAAAGTAGGCCCCTCTAACTTATAGAAAATTTCATTGCAAATATTTTTAGCATACATTTGTCTATTTACGAAACTATATCATAATGTCTTAATTTACGAAACTATAGCATTTTATTAACATCAATGCTAAAATCATTTTTTCCTATAAAGGCAAATTATTTTTCAAATCGATTAAGGCAGACCCCCATCAGTATCATCGATTTGCTTCAAATTTACGGGCATCATTCTATGCTCAATTTTAAGAGACTCCTTTTTTCTTATTATACTCAAAAGCCACATTTTTCAAAGTTATCGTGATTTGAACTTTTTATGTTAAATTTAAAAATATGAAAAAATTTTCTGAAAGGACTTTTTTTCAAATTGTCGGTTTTTTATAACTTTTTTTTAAATTCTTCATTATCTCATGGGTTTTATGAAAAAATAATGTTTAGTGCAAAATATATATACAGTCTTCCACTAAAATCATGGTACATTTGAATACACATTATAAAAGTTGCTTTCCCTTTATATATGTTTGTAAATTTAAGTCAAAATATTTTATTTATAGACAAGGTTAAGTGTGGAGATTTTATTGTTAATGAAATAAGAAACATTGCGCAACACACAAAGAAGGAGCAACCGTTTATAGC
Source organism: Meiosimyza platycephala (assembly GCA_963662105.1). Classification (NCBI taxonomy): domain Eukaryota; kingdom Metazoa; phylum Arthropoda; class Insecta; order Diptera; family Lauxaniidae; genus Meiosimyza; species Meiosimyza platycephala. The sequence continues at coordinate 4,089,306 of OY759212.1, forward strand.
TGGCAACTCTGAAATTTCGTTCCACAAAAGTGTTGGTACAGCTTATGTCATGCAATGATTTTTCTCTTTTTTAAAGAGGACTCCCCGTAAATTATATGTGCGTGTAATCAACTTTTTTTCAGGTGTCACTTAAAGTGTTTTTGTGTGGTAAAGGGAGTTTGTGTTGATTATAGAAAAGTGAAATAATGAGTCGAAAGGAATTATCTATAAGGGAGCGCAAAATTATTATTGATTTGCATATTAATAACAAAAATTCTTACACAGAAATATCTGAATTAATTTCAAGAAGTCGGTCTACGATTCAGAAAGTGGTAAATCGATATTCGAAGGAAAAAAAAAATTAACACTTATCCTGTATTCAAAAAAACTAACACTCACTGTATTAGTGGGTCAATTTTGCCCAATGCAATTTACTCATATATTTATTTAATCAGTGCAATTTTGACAGGTTATTCTTGCAATTGTATGAATTTTACAAATGAAATTAGCACAAGGAGAGCATTTTAGTGAATATTTTGAGCCATTTGACCGAATTGGGCGCCAGAAGCAACGCACTCCTTTAGAACACACGCGGATTCTGAATTTCCTGCAGAACTAACTTTGCTGCCGGACCTCTAGGTAGGGTCGATCGGCAAGATAGCTCTGACTGGATAAGAGACAGACATACCAAGTACTTCTAAAAATATAAGTCGCTGAAAATGTTTACCTTTGTTCCAGTCATGGATGTATGTAGTTATTTAAACCAAAGTTGTTGGCTGATATATCCAATACATTGAAAAACAGAGTTGCGGCCAAATTTGGTTCTTTTTTGCAAGAATAGTGGCTGAGAAGCTGATCAAGCGTATCAACTCCAGATTTAGTATGATAATATGTAGAAATCAATTATTTCTGGTTTCTTTTTACATATATGCATCTGCTAGATTGTTACCTACCAAAGGTAGTTTTCTTTTTCGTAGTTAAATCTCAAAACTTCAAAATTTGGAAAAAAAATATAAAAAATTAGAAAAAAATACACAAAGTATCGAAAAATTAATAAAAATATCAAACTTTCGAAAATTGAAAAATTTCCAAACACTTCGAAAATTCACCAAAAATAGAAAACTTAAAAAAATGGAAAGCTTGAATACACTGCTTGAATGGGCATCGACCTCGATATGCTGATATTTTCTCATCAATAGTAACATTCTCACCTGGGCTTTACATTTTTCTAAGGTTGCATTTACATTAATCCCTAACATTTCTGATTGGCACTAATTTATAACGAGCTCGTCGTTCGTTTCCATCCCTCGTCATATCGAAGCGCAGAGCTCGTGATATATTCTCAAATCTGCGTGGGCTCATAACATCTGAAGATGGGCTTACATTTCTTGTCATCTCATAAGCTCTCCAAACCTTTTCACGTCCATGATATTCCCCTGTCAATAGAATTCGAAATCCCCGTTTCCCATGTAGCGATATTCAGTGTGACCAATGTTACAAAGAATTCCCAAACAACGGTAAAAGTAAAATTTCGATAAGTGGAACTTTACACCCAGTGTCAAGTGTGTTGTGACTCTATATAACGTAGGAAAATTGTTGCCGGTGCAAAACCCTTTTGTTACCGCCAGAAAAATTTGTGATGATCTTATAAATTACGACAATAAGCAGCTTCACCCAGAAACGGCGCGATGGGCCATCGTAGACGCAGGGTTTTCATCACGTGCTCCAAGAAAAAAACCGCTTATTAGCAATGTAAATAAAAAGAAGAGGATTGAGTTTGCTAAAACACATGTGAATGCTTCCACAAATTTTTGGGAGAATATATTATTTTCCGTCGAGTCCAAGTTTTGCATATTTGGCTCAGATGGACGAGCTGGCGGAAACCGGGATAAGCTCCCAATCCGAAGAATACTCTTAAGACGGTAAAGCATGGAGGTGGTGGAGTTATGGTATGGGGTTGTATGTCAACTGCTGGAGTAGGATACCTGGTTTTCATCGAAAATACAATGGACCAGAATGTGTATTTAAATATTCTAAAAAACAATTTAAAGGAAAGTGCAAAAAAATTAGGGATGCTTTATGTTCCAACAAGACAACGACCCTAAGCACACTGCAATTAAGGTCAAGCTGTGGCTGCTTTATAACACCCGATTGTTTGTCACCCCCCTCTCAAAGTCCGGATTTAAACCCTATAGAGCATATTTGGGAAGAGCTAGAGAGAAAAAACTTTGTGCACTCAATGCCTAAGAGACTAATATCAGTACTAGAAATGAAAGGTTATCCAACAAAATATTGAAAAAAGTATGAATTTTGGCATTGCACTATGGGCCCGCTGACTACTTTTGCTGGCCAAAACCTATTTTTTTCACACTCTGTTATTGTTTTTTGTTGTTGTTGTAATCTATTAGAAAATACTTCAAAGCACACAAAAATGCACTTTGTTTTTGCAAATACTAACTTACAGCTTAACAGCAAACCATGAAAGTTTAGCTTCTGAGTAAAATTGTGAATACAATTTTGTGCGTGTTTTTTAAGGTTTTTAAAATAAAATTTTTGCTTGAAAAAAAAAAATTAAAAAAAAAGTAAAAAATGGAAAAGAAAGGTGATGGTAAGTACTTTAATGTCTACATATGAACTTTTCAAAAAAAGATCTGGTGCAGTGAAAAAATCAGTTGTTTAATGCAACCAATAAAATAATTGTGATTTTGTAATTCTTAAGTTTGTGTTGGCAAAATTTTGCCCAAGTTTGCCATACCTAAAAAAAAAAAAAAAAATAATTTGGGATGTTATAAGTCTGTTTTATCATGTTTTATGTTGCGATTTTTTGCGATTTTTAAGAAAAACACTTTTTTCCAGGCAACTACTGCTTCAAAAGTTCCGAGATTTTTCGAGTTTAAAAATGCATTTTTTTATCAAAAGTGGTTTAATGGTAAATGGTTTAAGGTTTCCATCTAAATTTCATGAAATATAGTTTAATTTGAAAGCAAAATGTATTACAAGACTCGAAACCTCCCTTACACAACGTTTCATACAGATAAAATCAAATTTTCAAATTTTAGCTGCCATACTGGATCCGCCATTTTGAATTTTTGGCATCAAATTCAAAATCAGCAACCTCAAAAGCCACCTAACACAGCGTTTCATACAGATAAAATGAAATTTTCAAATTTTGGCCGCCATACTGGATCCGCCATTTTGAATTTTTATTTTTTGACATCAAATTCAAAATCAGCGACCTCGAAAACCCCCTTACACAGCGTTTCATACAAATAAATTGACATTTACAAATTTTGGCCGCCATACTGAATCCGTTATTTTGAATTTTTAATTTTTGACATCAAATTCGAAATCAGCGACTCCGAAAACCCCCTTATGGAGCCTTTCAGAGTTTTGGCCAGAAAAAGTTGTCAGCGGGCCCATAGTGCATTGTTAAGTTCTATTTTTGAAATATTTCTTTTATTTTACAGGTGTACCATGACTTTTGCAGTCATTATCTTTTTTGTGAATGAATTTCATATTTTGTTTTATTAAAAGTCAGGAGCTTACATGTTTCTGTTATACATTATATTTGATAAATCACTTAAATACATTAATAAAAAATTTTGTCTATAATTTCCAAATCTATTACCTGCTGTACCTTAACTTTAATGGAAGACTGTATATATAATATGGAATTTTGTCATTTACTTATATGAGAAATTGGAGCCAAGCGAAAAAAATTCTTTGGATTATCGAATACTACGGAAAATTCTACTGTAGAAAATATTAAGGCCATTCGTTGTGTAGAAAGTTTTTGTAAATTTGTAGTGTTATTATTTTTTTAATTTAAATTTTTTTTAAAAAAATTAAAGCATTTTGAATAAAAATAATCAGTGGTTTTCTTATCATATTTCTCACATTTTTTTTTAGATATTGCGTTTCAAAAAATGTTTGTGTCAAATTTTGTAATACTCATAACTATTTTTATAGTAAATTTTTTGAAATATATATATATCTATATATTTCAATACGTAAAATTGAAAAATATCGTAGAAAATTTCGAAGCGTGTGCAATTCATTTCAAAAATGACCGATATGTATTGTAGAGCTAAAAAATTTTTTTTTTTGTTGTTGTTGATTCATATACCTTGAGCACCTTTTGATCATCCAAATAACACGAATTTTAAAAGTAAAAGATGTAAACAGAGACGTTGATCAGTAAGTAAAAGTTAAGAAAAAAAAAATCAGTATAAAAATAGTCTGGTACAGTCGTATTTTTTGTAATTTTGTGTTGTATGACAGAGTGTTGATTTTTTTAGTGCCCAGTTGTGAAAGAATTTAAATAGCTAATCACGGTGGGCTTTAGACAACTTTTAATTAAAATGTGAATAACTACAAAAAATTTAATGGAAGATTATTTGGGATGTAGTTCGGAGTCGATATATGAAAAACATAAGAAATCCTTAGAGTCTTTTTTTAAATCTATATTTACTATTTTTCAATGATATTACATAGGTAAAACATACGTATGAAATTAAATTAAAATTGAAAATGAAATTTCCGATTTTGTTCAGGTCAAAATACATTATTAGATAGCACCAGATTCCAAATTTCAACTCTCTAGGTGGTCGAAGTCCTGAGAAAGAGCCATATTTGACCTGAAAATAGCAGTATTTGGACCGTTTTAAAAATTTTAGTTCTAAAAGCCCACAAATCTAAGATTAAAGTTATGGATATCACTTTTTTTTGTTATGTCATCTACTATACACAAACATAATAATTTTAAGCTTCTGGACCTTACGACCTTTATTTTCGACCAGATTAAGTGAAAAAAGCCTTAGTAAAATATGACAACTTTGCAAATGGTGCCCCATATCAAGATCTTACTCAAAGTACTTAAATTATACTTTACATTGTTAACATTTTTATATACTTCAAAATGAGATATCTCATAGTGAAAATGGTTGACCAGGTTCAGAGATATTCGAAATTTAATTCGGCTGTTTTCGCAAAAATTGCGTTTTTTTCAAACTTTGACCTAACAGTACTCCGGACTACGCCACGCCTTAAAAATCTAAGAGGTGATTTTGGATCGTTGTCCTGTTGGAACCTCCACTTAAGTGGCATCTCTTCATCGGTATATGGCAGAATCACTTCTTTTAGTATGTCAATTCTATGAATTAGTCCAATCTCATGACCAAAGAAGAAACCGCAGACCAATTCATTTCCACCTCCGTTCTTTACAGCAACTTTGCAATACCTAGGATTCAATCTATCGCCTTTTGCTTTGCATATAAGCCTTATTCCACGTTCACCTCAACTTGAGTGTCCAAAAGTGGAAGACTATGTTGTTTTCTGACAAATCCAAGTACAACCTAAAAGATTCGGATGATATAAGGCGTGTACGCATTCTAAAAGGAGAAGGATTGAATCCTAAGTATTGCAAAGCCACTGTAAAGAACGGTGGTGGAAATGTAGTGGTCTGCGGTTTCTTCTTTGGTCATGGGATTGGACTAATTCATAGGATTGATGAAACTATGGATCGCTCCATGTACGTTGACATACGAAAAGAAGTGATTCTGCCATATACCGATGAAGAGATGCCACTTAAGTGAAGGTTCCAATAGGACAACGATCCAAAATCACCTCTTAGATTTTTAAGGCGTAGCTTCAGAGCAATAGAATTGAATTCCTTAGTTGGCCTGCCCTGACCTGAATGCTATTGAGAACTTGTGGGAGATCGTTAACATGAAAATCAAGAGAGAAAATTGCAAAACCACTGCGGATTTGTTTCAATCCTTGAAAATATCCTGGGAAGGAATATCATTAATAATGTAGCTTCCTCTATACCAAAAAGATATGCGTGTATCGTCGAGAATAAAGAGTTTGCAACTAAGTACTAATTTTATAAATTTTTATTTACCATATAAAAAGGGGTGCTTTAGTTTTGTCCGTTAAGGTTTCTGGCTTAAAATGTTCCTTTGATAATAACTATTTTTTTTTTTTTTTGAGAGCTTTGAAGCTCTAAGGATTTTTTTACTTTTTGATATATTGATTATAAATAACACCTCAAATAATTCCCCATTCAAATTTTTGTAGTAACTCAACTTGTCATTTAAACTTGGTTAAAGCCCACCGTGAAATAGTGATATATTCGAGTGTTTTATGACTTAGAATTTGTTTAAAGCCCAATACTTTTTGATATATAAGAAATTCAAGCTCCATTTCCTTCGTTACAAATTTGAATTCAGAAAAAAATGTCCTACCACATGATCATATAAGGTCTAAGCGCATATGCAGCAATATTGTTCTCCAAAGATTTTTTATAGTAGAGATATAAAAAAAATATATTCTCTATGTAGAACAAAAAGTCACTATCCACATATTTATGTTTTCGAGTTATGCTGGTTTTAATCAATATAAATTCAATATGACCGAAAAAAATCTTTCGAATAATCTATAAATCTTTTGAAATATCTTTGTTATTTGCTATTTATTGTTAAAGTTCAAACAAAAACTTTTGGAAAACATACAATATACAATATATGATTTATTAAAGTAAAATATTTGGGGCATTTCTGGCCAAATCGGATACCATTCTGCTTTTGAATCTCTGATTGTTGATATGTTATGAACATTATTACAGCGCACTGCGACAGAAAAAGCAACAATAAAACAAAAAATAAATGCTAAAAATTAAAAACAAATTTCTCTTAATTTTAAACTAAAAACTGAACATTTTAAACGTTATTTTTTTTCAGTTCTTCTACAGCTTCTAAAGCTGTTCTTTCAGCGCAAGATGTGGTTTTTTTGTTTTTGACCAGCTCTAATCCAGCCCCATTGTCAGAGGAGTTTTTTTTTATTTCCAAAAATGTGTTTCCTTAAATTCGTTTATAATTTAATGTTAATAACATATTATTTATTATTATTATTTTTCAAATAACTGCACTTTTGTTTTTTTTTGGCTTTTTCGAAATCTTTTTGAAAATAAATATCTCAATGGCTATAAAGAATAGAATGCTTTTGTTATGCTATTCCCCATAGTTTTTGAGCTATTTCGCTGCAAAAACTGTTCAAAAAAGTCAAACAAAAACCACAGTGGGCAGTTATTTAAACCGATGATAATGACCGTTATATTTTAGGGTGATCCAAATTTTTTTTTCTTTTAGACAGTTTTAATAATTGCAGGTACATGAAAAAAAATTCTGAAGCAGAGAGAGCACATAATATTAATGTTTGAATGGTGTCTCAATTGAACTTTTTTAGATTTCCATAGTAATTAAATGGGAAAGAATGCTTTATTAGACTAGAGTTTCGTCTATATCTCGTGCAAAAAAATTATAACACGAGTGGGACCAAGCCCATTAGAAAGCAATAGGAAAGCAATCGGAAAGCTTATAGACAGACCAAATATTATCTTCACGGAAAAAATAGCTAGCTGTTTATTTATAGAAAATTTTGTGTTCTAACCAAAATTCCTATAGCTTATAGAGTTTTTCACGAGTTATAGATGAAATTGCCTAGCAAAGCATTCCTTCCCATATAATTCCCATGGAAAACTAAAAGGTGCAATGAGCTACCAGTTAATATTAATATTATGAGCTCTCCTTGCACCAGATTTCTTCCGCAATGTAACCGCAACAATTAAGCGTGTTTGACAAAAAAAATTTTTTTTGAATCACCCTATTATATATATTTTTGAGCTATGAACTAAACATATATGTTATATTATCACAAAATAAAAATAAATGTACTTACAAGTTCTGATACCAGTGGTATTGATTTTCTGCGAGGTCTAATATCAGGCATACTGTCGATGTTGCTGTAAAACGGATTATCTCCAGGATGACCATTTCCACGTATACCAACATCACCAGGCCCAGTGCCATTCTGTATGAAGTTTAATAATTTGAAAATTTTAATTACTTTAAATAAAAGTTTTTATAGGACTTAGGTTAGTTCAGCGATTCTTAAACTGTGGTCTGCGGACCACTGGGGGTCCGCGAAACCATTGCAGGGGGTCCGCGAAACCATTCCAGGGGTCCGCGAAACAATTTTTACATCAATTTTACATCATCAAACTTTTCGCTTTATTTAAATAACAAATTCATTAAAAATTCTACATGAACATGGCTTTTTGAATGATTGCACATATTTTTAAAAAACAAAGTGTGCATTTACTTTTGTGTAAACCCGGGATGCCCAGCACCTAACAGTTTCCACTCTTCCCACTGTTTGATAACATCATCAATTTTTGTAAATTTTAATTTGAGCCTACAAGGTGCAGCTTCAAATAAATTTAACGTTGAAGTGAAGAGCTAAACACAGTTGGGACGTTCAATATCGTCCATATTTTTTCTATACGTTAATAGTGCGTACAAAATTGACACTAGAAAATTTATCGCAGAGAAATAGAACAAATTCTATTTTTTGGTGCGATTTGACACAGAAGCTAAATCACAAGTCCCAACTGTGTTGAGCTATTTAAAATAGAAGCGATTGCAATAATACGAATTATGGTCAAAGCGCATTCAAAAGTATGGGTATGAGTCTTTTTCAACACTCAGCTATTTTATAGAATTTCCTAATTAAGTGCTCGATAATAAAACGCACCTACTTTTTATCGAACATTTAATGCCTCTAAAAAGCAGCTTCCGGAAGTATTTTCCCTGTCCTGTTTCTGGCAACGACTGGATCAGGGATCCATTCAACACAGACATTAGTATTGGTATTGCTAAGCAATTATCGACATTAGAGCATGATATACTCCTGGCTATCTCCTGCGATACTTCTTTGTAACTAAAGTTCAATGAAATTTAACTAACTTTTAGTTACTCCTAAAATCCGAATTCTCTGCAAATATGGGCATCCAAAACTTGATACCGTTTTGTACAACGTATTTGTGTAAACAGGCTTTTCGGTACTATTATATATACAATCAAATTATAGAAATCAGCTTAATGTAGAAGCAGACCTGAGAATAAAACTTCCGAATATAGAGCCCGACATTGTGGATATGGTTTCAACAACAACATCATCCTTCTCATTAAGTAAAACCTTTTACAGAAGAAAATATAACAAATTTCGCTTATAAAACGACCAATAGTCATCAAAAAAATAATTTTCATTTTAAGCTTTATTATTATTATATTATTTATTAAAAAATATATGAAAAAAATCAAATTATTTTCTAGGCTTTATTTTGACCAAGAAATATTTGTTTGAGTTTAATGTACATATTTTGATTTGAAACTTTTTTAATTCTTTTACATTTCCCCAATTTCCCCAAATTACTTTCTAGGCTTTATTTTGACCAAGAAATATTTGTCTGAGCTTAATGTATATATTTTGATTTGAAACTTTTTTAATTCTTTTACATTTCCCCAATTTTTATTCATTTTGTATTTCAATTACATGAAAATCCTAATAAAAAATGTTTGCCTCTATAAATGCGCAAGATTTGTTAAAATGCAGAGAGATATATGGTATAGGTATCAATATTTATTAGAAAGTAGTGTCTGCATGCTTTTCAACTTTTGGATCTTGAAAAACTGGACATACATAGTGTTGAAAAGACCTTTAAAAACTGGAAAAATTAAAGCAAAATATAAGTTCTTCGTTCCTTCACCGGTCATATAACCGGCCATTTTATGTCTGGTTGAGTTTGACATCGGTTAGCAAGCCTGAGTGTCTTTGTCATTATTGAGTCCGAAATTAAGCTTAGAACGATGTCAAATATCTAGAGTTGGGATGGGGTCCGCAAAAAAAATTTAGCTCGATAAGGGGTCCTCGGACTACATAAGTTTAAGAACCCCTGGGTTAGGTTATAGTGGTGGATTAAAAAGCCCCACATAGACACTTTGGTCCATAGTGACACCACAACTCTCAAGATTTATTTAGTTAGTATTATTTGTTTGGTTCATGGTAAAAGTTTGCCTGGCGAACTCGTAGATTCTTTGGAGTTTTAATTTTGCAACGTCGTGTAATGAGTAGAGGAACGCATGCCCAAGTGTTCTAAGCCTTGTCTGAGCGAGTGCAGGACATTCACAAAGTAAGTGCTCTAGTGTTTCTTCTGTATTTGTTTCCATGCAGTTCCTGCATATATCAGTTTCAAGCAGTCTCATTTTTATTGCATGATGACCTATGAGGCAATGTCCAGTTATTACCCATGTCTAGAGGCTGCAATTTGCCCGGGATAAAGATAGTAGGAATTCAGTTTTGGTCGTATTAAGGTTAGGCCAAAATATTTTTGTTATTAAGCTAGTATTTAGCTGTACCCAGCGTCCATTTGAGAGTTATAGTATTGGATAGGCGCAGCGATACTTAATGGCATTGTGTCTTTTTTTATAGGACTTAAAAACTATAAAAGAGTTTATATGATTGGTTGGAAATGTTAACAGCGGGTGTACGAATATAAAAAGGTTATCTAAATTGTATGAGACGCTCAGTTATAAAAACGGCCTCTAGCCAAATTCGAAGGAAACGTGTCAACAAAAACTTAAATTTTTTAACGAATTCATTTCAATTACAAAAAACCAATCCAGAACGGATCCGCTTTATTTGCAAAAAACGAATCCGGAATGAATCCGCTTTATCTCCAAAAACCGGAACGGATCCGTATATGAAATCCCTTCTGAGTTCAAGACGGACCCGACAAAGCGGACGATCCTTCCGCTTTATCGAAGGAAATTTCAAACGAAAACGAGTTCAAGATGGATCTTCGTTTCGGATAAAATATACGAAGAAGCGAGTCCGATTCGGATTCGAAACGGATCCGTTTGGCACACTGGGAAGGCAAAGACTGCAGTAGCTGAGTATATTTTAGCTGTTGTAGTCGCTCATATACATAACTGCACGCCCATAGGTATAACGAGCATTATACTGCAAAATGAATAAATGTAGAGATGGACATTAAACAAAACTTCAGCTAAATATATATGCCTAAGAAAGATTCAAACAATTTTAAATAGTGCATATTATAAATATTATTGAAGTGAAACTTATTTAGTGGGGGTCATTTGAAAAATTTATAACGCAACGCAAAATTTGAAACGCTTTTTTTTTAATTAAGATCTAGAATAGCTACTATAGCTAGCAATCAAATTAAAGTACTCATCGAGCAGAGTGTGCTGAGACTATCAGCTTCGAGATCGGTTAACCAAAAGCTGAGATATAAGCGTGGAAAGATTTTCTATTTTTTCAATTTTGTCAAGCAATGCACTGATCAATTACCAAAGCCTTGCTATAGCGAGGAAAATTACGTTGATTGTTTTCTATTACTATTAGTAGAGGAGCACACGATGCTAAATGTGGATTTACCCGAGCGTCGCGGGGACCTATGGGATTTTGAAGATTAGATGGTAGGAAGAAAAAAAGGTTATATAATGTTTAACCCTTCACCGGTGGGAGAAGTCACTACAGGCTTTCAAAAATGTAAAAAAAACATGCACATGGACTTATTCTAGCGCGTCAGATATTGACGTTGTATATGCTGAGGCATGCCTCTGATGACGGAGGTATATTAATCTGCCGATTTGGATGGTGGACGTGACCGTACGGATAAGTTCAAAATGAAAAAAAAAAACATTTACTCGAGCGCGTCAGATATTCATAGGGATGTTAAGTGATCCCAAACGAAGCTCCCATTCATAAAACTGACGATTCAGATGTGACGCAAGCGCGTGGCCACTTTTCGAAAATGCAAAAAAACGCTATTTGTAGTTACTTGAGCGCGTCAGATTTTTATACAGACGGTTCAGCTTGATGTCCTCGTCTTGCTGATTCATAATCTGACGATTATTTGGTGCAGTTTGCTTAATCTGAAATATTTAAGTTTTAGTCCCGTATTTGGATATTAATGTTTTCTTTTCAGTATGAAATGTTGTCATGCAGTCATGCAAATAGTTTTTTCAATAAGGAGCAGCTAAATTATTTGTAAACTAAGTTCCTAAAATCAAAAAAACTTAGCTTCACGCGCTAAACTTTGATGACGATTTTTGATACTTCGACTTGTGGAAATCGGCAGATTATATGTTTTCCGTTATCCTTGAATTATTTCCTTCAAAATAAAAAAATTTGACCGCGCTCGAGTAAATCCAGGTGACGTTTTTTTTGCAAGTTTGCGACCCTGCCACTCCCTTACGTCACGGTCAAATCGTCAGATTAGTGAAATGCACATGCTGACGAGGCATGTAACTAACCCACCATGCCTTAATCTGACGCGCTCGAGTAAATCTAGCTATCGATTTTTTTTACTATTCTGATCGGCTCCTCTACACTCGTGGCACTATATAGATGGTTAAGATTTGGTAAAGGTACTCAACAAGGTGCAAGGTATCTCCCATATCTTAATCTGCCGCGCTCGAGTAAATCCCCAAATCCCCTGTTGGGCTCCCCTACTATATGTTTATGCGACAGCTTAGTTCGTTTTACCGAGTACCGATCGGAAACCGTGCAAGAGTCGACACACTTCGTGCGTTCAAAGAGCTTTGAATTTTGGTTTTATGCAGGTGTTCTTAATAATGGCATGGCCTACTCAATCAAATGCTGTCGCATAAGCTTATTTTATGTTTATTGCGTGAACGTACATAAATGCAATGAAAAAACAAAAACAAAAACAAATAAACGAAATTAAATAGAACAAAAAATAAACCTTTAAAAAACTAAACTGCGATAAAATGCGACGAAAATGTTTATTAAAATGATAAAAATTGACGGCATCTAGAATATCTACAGCTGTAAATGACAAATCAAATTAAAGTACTCATCGAGCTGAGTGCACTAAAACTATCAGCTTCGAGATTGGTTAATCAAAAGCTGACATAAGCGTGGAAAGATTTGCTATTTCTTAAATTTTTTCAAGTAATTCACTGATTAACTACCAAAGTCTTGCTGTACCTATTGTAGATCCCGTCAACTTTCACTTCCCGTCCCGTTTCACTTCTACCGCGTGTGAACTGCACACATGTCTTTCTATATTGCCATTTTTTTAGACCACCTTTTTATTTTACCTTATCTTTGTCACGTGTTAATTCCTCCTCTTTAATTTTATCCTGATTATTACGCTCTTCTATTTTTCGCTCCTTAAGTGTTTTAAGCAGCTTCCACTTGCTACTGCCAAGTGGACCGCCGCCAGCGCTGCCATTTTGTCCTGGCGTTTGTAATCCTTCTATGCTGGAGTCATGACTGAGCGATTTCATTGGAGTACTACTGGCAGTACTGCTCGTTGCTGTTGTATTGACTGTTGTCATTGTCGTAGTTGTCACAGCAACAGCATTATAGCTGGCAGCAGCATTTGTAATAAGCTCATTTGTCGCTGGTAGCGGTTCACGTAATTGCATTTCTTTTACATTTGGTGCTTCCATATCTTCAGCTGCTGTTTGTCGTTGGTGGTTTCTTGACTTCATTTCGCATGCTTTAAAATCATGATAGTTTGGAGTGATTTTCTCACCATGTGGTGGACTCGATTGCAGCTCATCAGCATCTGTTAGTTGTGCGGGCGTATCTGGGCCCGATGTGGCACCACCCGATGAATCCAAACCATTATCTCTGACTTCAGGTTCATCAAAGTTTTTTGAATGATCTGAGCCGTCAGATAAGCTGTCGCAGACGTAACGCTGTGTTGTTGTTTTTTCACGCATATCATTGCTGGCAGTGCGCCGCTGCAGTTTTTTATTTTCTTCACGACGACGTGACGGCGGTTGTTCCTCATCTGATGTACAGGATGAACTTGAGTATGTTTCATGTCCATTTTCATCAGTTGTTGTTGCTATATCGCTAGCATTTTTACGCGCAGCAGCACGTCGCTTCTTAAGTCTTTTATGTGGTTGCGCTGTTGCAGCTGTAGCGGACTGTTGCTGCATACGTTTTTGCTGTTCCTTCTTGCTACTAGCTTCAATACCATAAGCATCGTAGGGTAAATGCTGCCCCTCTGCAGCAACAGCTGCTGCCTCATCGGCATCACTTACATGCAACAGATTCATATGCTCAACGTTGCCATCTTGCCAAGCGCTATGTATATCCGTGACGTGCGAAAATTTCTCATAAACGTTTGGCGGTTTCGGCATGTTGCAAGGTTTCTGTTGCGCATTTTCAATATCCGGTTGCATTTGCACAACATATTGTAATTCCTGCAGCACAATTGCCATGCGTTGCTTTGCACTTTCGTCCGGTTGATACTCCGCAGAAGCAGCAGCGCTATCTATTGCTGCCAGCTCATCAATTTTTGTAAATAAGTGTTGCTGCGATGATACTTCTTGCACTGCCGTAGTGTCTTTTGCCGTTTCCATTAGGTGACGCTGCTCCAACTCTTCTAGCTGCCGCAGCTCATAACAGAAATATTCATCATCCGTATCGATGCTATCTTCTGTGCTCTGTCGGCGTGATGATGATACTGTACGATATGAATGTTGACTGCGATTATCTTCATCGTCACGTGAGCTAAAATTACTGCTGCCACCGGGCACATCCAGCGAAGCTTGCGTGGTGGAGCCACGTTGGCTTAATCTTAAAATATTACGCATTTGATTGGCGGACGCGGCGTTTACATTGTTGTTAGTCATATTATAAGTGTTGGTGTTTTCATTTGTAATTGTTTTTGTTGTATTACTGTTTTCAATATGCGGTTGTTGTTGTAAAACTTCTTCTGAATACTGTGCTAATTCTAACGTTGTTGGCATTGTTTCATTGTTGTTTCCGCTTTCATCCTCATCAGCATCCTCAACATATATGGAATGTGTCTTCTGCAGACAATGCAATGCCAAGCGGTGGTTGTTCTCCTGCGTTGTTGTTGTAACTAACATTGAGTCACTGACAACAGCCGCAACATTGTCATATAGCTTGTCATTGTCTAGCTGTTCATTATCTAGCTGTTCATCGTCAACCAAAGAAGGCTCAACTTCATTGTCAGCATAGCGTTCAAATTCAATTTCATAAACGTCGCTCTGAGAACCTTCAATTGGTTTACTTCTTTCATTGTCTGCTTCCACCAACTCTGCTGGCTCTTGCTGCCGCTTTTGCTGCACCACATTACCAATAGTTGGAAACAAATCCTCCAGTTTATTATCATTGCTTAGTTGTGACATTTGCTTAAATAAATTGGAAGGCGACATTTCGCTCTCAGCAGACGCTCCAAACTCATCTTGACTCGTCATTGTGCTGAAGCTAAAAATTTCACCAACAGCGTCGCCATCACCATAATCACTAGCTAAAGAATCATCATTATCTGATGATGTTGGGCCTAAATCTTCGCCTGGATCTGACATGCTTGAAACGCCGCCGGCGTGCATACCAAAACTGTGACGTCTATAGCTTTTAGCTTTCTGCATAAAATTATTCATTTTTGCGGAGAGCGTGCGCTTCTTTTTACTTTTGTTGCCGCCATTAGCTGCTGGTGGTGGTGGTGGCGCACCACCAGTGTAAGTAGCGCGTCGCACTAGCTGCATTGGCAGCTTATTTAGACGCTTTGATAAATCAAAACCACGTAAGCTGCCGCCGCCGCCATTGTGTTGGCGTGTTTGGCGTTTTTGCAGTTTTTGACGCTGTTGCTGCTGCTGCGGATATGAACGAGCCTGGCTATGTCTGTTCATGTGGATGTCATCGGTTACATCATCGGCGCTTGGTAATGATTGTGAGCGTTGATATCTTGTTGTACGTTTTAGCTTAAGATTTTCGGGTATCAAATGTGATAATTTATGCCACATATTTGTTTGTTTGCCATCAGGCTTTGCAACATAGCGTTTAACCAGATAACCAGCTTGCTGCTTATGCTCCAAATCAAATTTATGCTGACGCTGTTGTTGTTGTTGCAATATTTGCAATTGCTCAACATGACGTTGATGATGATTTGTCATATTTTCTGTACGCCTAAAACCTGTTGCTTGATTGCTTGCCGCTGCGGCAGCTGGTTGTGCCAACAGCCCGGCAGCGTAATACCCACGCGTATAGGTGGCAACTTTAACATTATGTAAGCCATTATCCAAAGCTCTCAAATGTTCAGCATTTTGTCCCATATAATCCAAATTATTGCTACTATTATAGTCAGCAATGCTATTGGAAGATGGATAAAATACCAAACGATCAGTTAAATTGCGATTACGTGTCTGTTCCAACATTTCAATATTATCAATATCAGTTTCCACATACGAGGACTTTCCTGAGCTATGCCACTTTAGATCATGTCTTGGAGCCAAAGGCGCCGCAACGGAAGTTTGCGTCTTTAATAAGTCCGGCATTTTGTTGAGTTTTTCGGAAATGGCATTTTTGGTGTTGCTATCAGCAGCAACATGCTTTTGATCCCATGCCAACATATCATCAACAGTGCGTATCATCGTTGCATCATCATCAAAATTTGCTGCTGCATGCTGCTGCTCTTCTTTTGTTGTTGCATTACTAAATATAGATTTAGTTTCATATGCCGAACAAATTGGCATATTTTTGGAGAGCTCACGTATATAGTTCAGGTTTTCCTCCGAAAACATATAATCGTGCTGCTGTTGCAGCTGCAACAATTGCTTTGGTGCATTATGCGTCAGCTGCTCTACTGTGGCATATGAAACGGCTGAGCGCAACATGGCAGGCATCACTGGACAGTCTGAGATTTCCGTCGTCGTGTCGTCATCATTAGTTGATTCTAAATCAGCTAGTTGTTTCAGAAGCCCATTACTTTGCTGCACGTCGTCGCCATTAAATTTGCCGCCCAAAAATGGATTGCTTTCAAGTGCCGCTGCTGCAAACAAACTAGCGGCACCATAGCTGAAATTGTATGTACTAATGTGTCCACCACCACTTATAGGTGAACTTGGTGATTTTTCCCAACTTGAGAGACCACTCATCGATGACAATCCCGAATCGGATTTTGTTTTCTTTGGCGTAAGCGCTGCATCAAATTGTACGACTCTTAAGTGTTGCTTGCTGCTGCTGCTGCTGCACTTCTGCGGCTGATATCTTTCCTCCGCGTTAAAAGGATTTAACACCGATGTAAGCTCATGTGTATCATTGCTAATGATAAAATTGTTGTAGTTATTATTAGCTGCTGTATGTAGCAATAGCAACATGTCATTATTTGGCGCTGGTGGTGGTGGACTCTCATTTCCACCAAGCAGTATTGTTTCCACATCCAAAGTTGCCGCATGCGTTGTTGACGTATTATTTTGATATTCAGGATTTTGTAAATGCAGCAAAAACAACATGCTATTGTGTCGTTCTAAGCTGCGCTTCAACGATTTAATATATTCATCATTATTGTAAATGCTGCTGGATGAGCAAGAATTTTTTAAGTAGGATTCCTGATGACCAACTTGCAGTAGCGCACGTTCTTGCTCCGCGCTTATGTCTAAGAAATTATCAGCATCGAAGCAGCATCCGACAATATTTTTCTGGCTTGCAGCTATTAGCTTCCGCTGACGCATTTCACATTCCTTGTATTCCAACAATTTGAGTTGTTCATTAAGATTGATATTGTTGCGCAGCAAATGTGCGCTATAATCGGATAAGCCAGGCGTATCTCTAATAATAATGCTGCTGTCGTCATCATGCGGCTTTTGTTGTTTACTTGTTGCCGCAGCAACGTCCAATGAACTGCCTACTAATTTCTTAAAAGTTTCAATATTTTTTGTCAACTTCTTGAGTACCAAATCAAATTTGTCCTGTAGCGTTGTGCAATTTGTTGCATGCTGCAATTGCTCCGACATTGTTACAGGATTTAGCAGCAACGTTATAAGATTTTTGTCGACTTGCTTCACTTTTTCAAAAAAAATTTGTTCACTTTTTATTAGCGCTTGTAATTGTTGTAACTGCGCCGCCGACAATATTGATAGCGGCTTGATTTTAACAATTTCATTGAGTATAATATCAACAATGTTGTTCAAGCTATCTGGCGGTGGAAAATCACTTGCAGTAATTTGTTTTCGCTGTGTAGCAACAGCAGTGTTGGTTTTGGCGCTTGACTGCGCTGTTTTTAAGCTGTTCAATAGTTCCATCTCATCTTTGTGATGTTTCTTTTTCTTGGATTTTTTAGATTTTTTACTCGTTGTACTCGCTGTACTCACTGTACTCGTTGTACTCGCTGTTTGTAATGCAGTCGTTGCTGCTGCAGTTGTGTTTATTGTGCTGCAATCTTTGTTAGCTGTTTGTGGCTTTGTTTCCTCTTCGTTTTCTTCCTCGTAAATCATACCCAGCGATGATATAGGACGTGAGCATAAGCCACCAGTAATGATTTCGTGCGCTACTTCTGACTGCTGTAATATCAATTCCATATTTGTGATTTCTGGCATGAAATTATCATCACGATATGCCTGATTCAGCGTTTTATAAAAATCTTCATTCATTTCAACACCAAGCAGTGTTTCCGTTGTTCCCCCAGAATCATCAATCGGCACGGTTAATAAGCCACCCTCACCGGTTTTAGAGGCAGCTTGCCGAAAAAACTGCAGCTGTTCATTTAGTTCATCCAAATCGGATGTCACATTGTTATAGTTGCCGCCGCCACCCTGCAAATCCTCCATATCATCGCCTGCAATCAGCTCTTGACGTAAATGTGCATATGAATGCGCTTTGGGTAGATAGCCAATATTGCTACCGTTTTCATTGCTACTATCAGCTAAGTTACACATGCTGCCACCACCAACAGTTGACTTTAATGTACGCTGCTCGTAATGTCCGCTAAGCGCTGCGCTAGCATGATGATGCGTCGTTATGTTCTTTAAAACTTGACGTCCATGCAAAAATTCACGCAGCAACTGCGTTTTGGCGTTTTGTGCCAAAGATTCCTGCTGTTGTTGCTCATAGCGTAGAATATCAGCGTCTGCAAAGATTTTATTTTCTTTAGCAACATTACGTCTGTCCGCTAGTGAACCATCCTCATAACATGTATTTAATTTATTATCATCATCATCCAATAAGTAGGCGCCATATGGTGACTTAACAGCAGCAGCATTAGCTTCGCGCTGCAATGGCAGCAATAGCTTACTCAGCTCACGACTCATGGGTGTTGTTTCGAGCGCTTCATTTTTCAGCTCTTCAAGCAGATTATTGAATTCATGTGATGTTGCTGCCTCTTGCAAGCTAGCAGCAGCAACCAATGACTGTTGTTCAGCAGCAACAGCTGCTGCCACTGCCACAACATCTGCCAATGTTTGCTCATTAACAAAATCATATGCTGTTTGCTCTGCATGCTGTTGTTGCTCGTAATTGTTTTTTGCCGCACACAAACCCATTAGATTGCTAACAACCGACTGTTGTTCAACTGAAATATTTTCCAATTTTTCTAAGCGCGCCCACATTTTGCTATACTCACCGGAAAGCAAATCAAGCGCACGCCAAGCAAACTTAAGCTCCGTCTCTAGCAAGCTGATGCGTGTTGCTATCTTATCCATATAATCAGAGATTATATAATCAGAATGTTGCTGATTATTGTAGAGCTGACACAAATGTTGTTCGCTGCTCATAGATGGCATATTTGGCTCAGCGCTGTTGTTAGTGGCGGCGGCAATAAACAGACTCTGCTGTGAGGCATGTTGATGTGGCAATATTGCAGTTTGTTGTGCTGCTGATTGTGCTGCAAGCGTATGTTTGTTGTTGCTGCTGCAGCTACCATATTGCAGCTGCATGCGCAATTGTTTTTGCTGTTGCTTCAGTTGTTGCTTTATTTGCTGTTGTTTTTGTTGCGTTATATTAAAGGGCATTTTCTGCTGATGATGGTGATGATTTGTTGACGTTGATGTAGACGATTGTGTAGCTGCTGCTGCTGTAGTTGTTGATATTGCCGTTGCTAATAGTTTTGACATTTTATCGGAGGTAATGTTATTATAATGCTGCTGCTGTTGACCACCATGTCTAGGTGACAAAGTTGCCGCCGACACGAAATGGTGTTGTTGTTGTTTCAGCTGCTGCTGATGTTGTGCGTGTTGTTGCATGCTATCTTGAAATTTACTTTCATCAGTCATTGCCTTCATTAACTGTTTATGATCCTGAGATGATGATGTTGCTGCTACTGTTGTTTCAGATGATGATGCTGCCGGCTTCGATAGCGTTACTATCATGATTATTTTTTTTTATTGATTTAAAACACTTACACACATGATTTTTATTTATTTAAAAAAAATTTTTGTTTTTTATTGTAACACAAATTTTATTTTATTTAGAAATATATAAGTGTTGCTTGGCAAAATTTTTTTTTTGCTATGAGTGCACTGATTGATTGCAGCTTAAAATTACACACTCTTTGTTTTTTTTCAAATCTGCTCAATTAAACTGCAAAGCTGCAATTAATTTAGGCACTTGTTTTTTCAGCCAGTTTTTTAAGTCAACTTTGTCTCTTATTAAAAATTTTGTTTTTTTTTTTTCAATTTTTTTTTTAATAATTTGAGAATTTTATTGTATTTAAGATATTATGATGTCGTACATAAATAGTATTTATTAGTAAAAAAAATACATTTTTTCATTTCAATTTATTTTTGTTTTTTCTTTTTAATATTTTTTTCTTTTTTTTAATAATTTGAAGAGAATTTTATTGTATTTAAGATATTAATGATGTCGTAGAATT
Source organism: Meiosimyza platycephala (assembly GCA_963662105.1). Classification (NCBI taxonomy): domain Eukaryota; kingdom Metazoa; phylum Arthropoda; class Insecta; order Diptera; family Lauxaniidae; genus Meiosimyza; species Meiosimyza platycephala. The sequence goes on from OY759212.1 coordinate 4,109,806, forward strand.
TATTAGGTTTGTGTCTTTCTCAATTTGTTTTTGTGATTACATATATGAAATACAATAGTTTTCAGTGCATAAGTTTAAGTACTTATGTGCTAGTAGGTAGTAACTAGTAAAAGTGTTAGTCTTAGTTAATGTAGTAATAGCTGCATATTTAGAAGCACATGTTTTTGTAAAAGTGTTTTTGAAAGTTTTGGTAGTTATTAATTTTGTTTTTATTATACATACACAAAAGTTGTATGTAAATAATTATTAAATTTTTGCAACGCGTTTATTTACTTAAGGAATTTTAACATTTTCATTGAGCAATATTTTTGTAGTATTTCTGTTGAAAAAATTTCACTTTTTTTGAAGCGTTTTAGTGTAAAGGTATTATATATAATTGTTTAGCATAATATATTAAGTAACACAAAAATTTGTTTCTTTTTGCTAAATAATTTTTTTTTTTTGTTTTAACTTGAAATAAATGCTCGTTCCACTGATTGTTGTCGTTTAACCCTTTGTTACTGCACATAATTTAAAAATGTATTGTGAATTTGAAACATATTTTGATTTGTCATGTTGTTGTTTTCTGTATATTTAATGTATACAATCAGCCTTTTTTTTATTTGTATTTTCTAAATGTTTAAAAGTATTAAGTGTTGAGCTTTGCAAGGCTAGTTGGGCTTTACCAAATTTTAATAAAAGTTCGAGTTACAACAAAAACTTGATTTGGGGATTATTTGGGATGTAAATTAGAAAAGAAACGAAATCCTTAGAACTTTTTTCTATGATTTCATATTTACTGTTTTTTAATACTATTACGTAAAGCTCGAAAATGGCTTTTTTGACCTTTCAGCAACATCGATTGGAGCAAAAAAAAATATTTTTGATCCACCCTAAATTTTTTTTTGCCTCAATCGATAAGGAATGGTCGAAAATGGCTATTGGACATTACTTAGTGCGACTCCAGACCTTGGAAAGAACCGATTGTGTTGAAAACGGTATTTTTCAGAGTCAGTTAGTTGGCTACCCTAAGTGGTGTCCAAAATCCTTTTTCAAACTTTTCCTATTGATTGGAGCAAGAAAAAATTTTAGGGTGGATCAAAAAAAATTGTTTTGTCGAAAATGGTCCGGAGCGACCATAAGTGATGTCGTAAATCCTTTTTCGACCTTTCTCTATCGATTGGACCAAAAGAAAATTTTGCGGTAGCAGCGCTCTCCTCGCTTGCCTTGTCTTTTGTTTTGTTATGATTTGATTTATGTTTTGCGTTCACAAAAGCTTGTAAGACTTTGCAATGTGGCAAGTGACTTGATGGTGGTTTCAAGTGCGCTTACGCAGACTAAATGTGTGTATGCGCATAATATTACTAAAAACAGTAAATATAGAATTAATAAAAAAACTCTGGGGATTTTTTTCCTTTGGATGTATATCGACTTTAATATCCCAAATAATTCCACATTAAAATTTTTGTTGTAACTCAACTTAGCACTGAAACATTAAAACAAAAAATATGAATGGATTGCTAAAATCGTTAGTCCTTATACTATCCTCAGCTTTCCAGATGATCTTAAATTGTGGGCCAAATTGCTTTTTCGTCCTCGATTCACTGATTGGTGCAAAAAAAAATTCGAAAATCAACCAAAGTCGTGCAATTTTTGGACTCGGGAGCACCTTTGTTGATGGCCAAAATCAAATTTCGTCCTCATTTCATTGATTGGTAGAAAAAAACTTTTCAAAAATATACTGAAATCGGGCACTATTGAGAACCGGGGAGCATCTCTGGTGATGTTATAGAAACATCTTCTTCCAATAGATTGATGTACAAAAATTTAAAAAAATTAGAGATTATGAACACTTATTCAAAACAATGTAAAAAAAATATTTTTCCTAAAAACGAAATTTTGAAATTATGACTTTTTGGCGTACAATAAATTTTCCCAAAAAACAATAATTTTTTTGAAACTGCGCAGCACATAAAAAAATTAGAAGCTATGCTGAGCTCATAATTTCAGCCAGCTTACAGAATTTACTATGAATGTTTCGTTATATCTCAACATATATGTATATTAGGGTGGTCCTTAAAAAAAGTTGTCGACGCTCCCTCAATTGGTTCGAAATAGGATAAAAAAAGTTTCAGCAATTAAATGCTAATCGGTTTGAAACAGAATTTAAAAAATTTTTGTCTCTAACCTTTACTGACCACATTTCAAAGTGAAATTTGGCTTTAAACACCAATTTTAGTTACTGGTCCTTAGGAAAAAAATATGAGGACTGAGAGGGCGAAATAAAATAAAAAAAATCAAGGAATTTTTTCAAATTTTTATCTTTAACCCTTACTGGCCTAAGCCACCATTTTTTTGAACCAATATTACCACATGTGTTACTTTGTTTGTATTCGTTAATATTTTCTGATATGCGTCAAAACTAAAAGTGGCGACTTAGACCAAATTTCACATTGAGGGTTGGAGATAAAAATTTAAAATTAATTTTTTTAATTTTTTTATCCCGTTTCGAATTGTTTTAGGGGGAAGGGGGCGGCTTATTTGATTTTCGCTTAAACCAAATTTCACTTTGAAATAGGATAAGTATGGGATCAAGATAAAAATTTTAAATACATTTTTTCATCCTTTTTTGAGTAGATTGGGGGCGTCTACATAAGTGGGACGTTGTTTTACAAACTGGACGAATTTAGACAAAAATTGACCGTCACATATTTGATTTGGTTGAATTTTTTTCGATGATTTTTTTGAAACATTTTTTTTTTTGTAAAATAGAGCGAATTTAAATTTTGAGAATTTCATAATTTTTTAGTTGGAGACTCACTTTCAAAAACTCATAACTCCGGTTATGTTAAAGCTAGAAAATTTAAATTATTATTTTTATTTTAAAGCCAAGAAAATTAACTTTCATAAAATAACAATAAATATAAACAATTTAAATGTTTAAGTCGATTTTTAACAATTGCCCCCACTTTGTATCAAATTTTTAATGTTACCATCGTATTTTCTGTCAAATTTCCTATCGAAAAGGTTTTTTTTTTTAGAGAAAAACTATTATTACTATTAGAAAGAAATTAACACGTCTTATCGGCGCGCGGATTCTATTGCTCGCCTCATTTTCATGTTCCATAGTTTCCCCATTACAAAAAAAAAACGTTTTCGATAGGAAATTTGAAATTGTTAATAATTTTTTAAGAAATAATTTTTTTATGAAAGTTAATTTTCTTGGCTTTAAAATGAAAATAATTTCAATTATCTAGCTTTAACATAAAAGAAGTTATGAATTATTGAAAGTGAGTCTTCAAACCAAAAATCACGAAATAATTCTCAGGATTAAGTTTTTTCAAAAAAATCCTCGAACACGTATCACTTCTTTTTCAAAAAAAAATAATTAATAAAAAAATTTCAGAAAAATCAAACATGTGTAGGTCAATTTTTGTCAAAATTCGTCCGGTTTGTAAAAGAACGTCTCATATACAGCTGTGTTCTCAAAAATAGTAGTGCCGTTGGGTTCTGGGTGTTTTACTATCAAATTAAAAAATGAGTACAATTTTCATTTAAAGTTTTGAAAAAATAGTAATGTATATTCCTTTCCGAGAATACTTGCAGTTTCTTTTGCTATAAACTTTTATTTATTTTAACGCAATGGCGTAGTCAAAATAAAATTCAAAAATAATGCTGTTCACAAAAATAGTAGAGGTTAATAAAATTAAAAAAAAGCGACACAACTTAAATTAAACTACATGTTACATCTTGGGTCTAATATTTCGTGATAAACGCTTTATTGCTTATTACGGCTATGATGCATGGACGTGGAATAGAGTTACTAAGGTCCTTACAACGCTTCACAGGAATTCCAGCCCATATCCCTTTAAATACTTGTCTTATGTTTTATTTGAGGGCTCCCTAATTTTCTATCCGATTGAGGTCCGGAGACTGAGCTGGCCACGGCATCACGTCAATTTTTTGAGATAAAAGCATTCATAAGCTAGTTTACTAGTGTGTTTAGGATCGTTATCCTGTTGAATCGTCAATTTTAAAGGCATTTCCCGACTGGCATACGGTAGCATTACATCCTTCAATAAATTAACGTTGACTGCTTTGTCTATAATACCTTTGATCAAATGGAGAGGGCCAACGCCAGTCTATCAAAAGTAAGCCCATACTATAATGGTCAGTCCACCATGTTTAACCGTCTTGGTAGCGTATTTGGGATGGTATTCTGTGTTTGGTTGACAACGAACCAGTGATGGCATTTGGGTTTTGTGAAAATGTACTGAATCGAGACTTGAAATGTACTTTTTAGAGGCCGAATGTACTTTTTTGGCGTGAACATCCAATTTTAATAAAATGTACGAAATTTTTGTAAAATTTTCTCAATAACCAAAAAAAAAAAAAAAGGTCCTCACTTTTGGCATCTCAAAAACCCTAGGAAAATGAGATATATATATATGAAATTAAATTGCAAAAACTACACCTTGCAATTATTTATACAAAAAAAGGTAATTATTATATATCTTCACGTTGCAATTATTTTTTCATTTAATTAAACCGAAAACAGGTAATTATTATAAATTGTTCAAATGTACCGAAAATGTACTGAAAATGTGCTGAAAATTCGCCGAATGTACTAAAAATGTGGCAAATGTACCGAATGTATTGAATACTTGTTAAATGTACTGAATACGATTTTTCAGGACGCAAATGTACCGAAAAAAGTACAAATGTACCGAAAATGCCATCACTGCAACGAACATACTGCCTGGAGCCTGTTCCACAAAAAAAAAATTACTTTGCTCTCATCTGACTGTAATACATTGCGCCACTCTTCGGCATTCCATTTCATACAATCTTTTGCAAATTGTATTCTTGCGATGACGTGCTTCTTCGTCTAAAGGTATACCTTCCTGGAACTTCTTGTCGACGACGAATTGTCACAGCACTGATCGACAGATTTGCCTGATTTTTAATCATTTTTGAGTACGCCGAGGGTTTAGTCTTGCAATATCGTGCACTTCGTCTGTCATCTAATAACGAAATCTGGCAGTTACCACCACGATTTTTAGATTTCTTACAATAGGTAATAGCATTAAATATCAGGGGCAGTGCATCCAACCATATTTTCAATTTTCTTGAAGGTCTTGCCCTGATTCCTTAGTCTAATTATTGATTATATCTTTTCGATTCAGCAATTCCTTCCTCTACCCTCTAAAAAAAGGAAGAGTTCCTCGATTGCAATAAATTCATATAAGCAAATTATTGAATTACTTAATTACACTTATGGAGGTTTTCTAGAACTTTTAATTTTTTTCAACTAATTACGTACATCACTACTATTTTAATGAACAGCAGATTTTCGGTGCAAAAAAGGAAATGCATCACAAACGAGAAAACACGAAACAAAAGTAACGGGATTTTTTTACTTTTCTGTTCTTTTTATTTAGTCCTACGAAAATTTTACTAAGGAGTTCAATTTTTAAGGCAAAATATTTTAGAAAAGAGGTTTAAAAGTCATGTCCTGCAACACTACTATTTTTATGAACACAACTGTACATATATGCATATCCGAAACTGTTGCGAGTTAGCTTGAATTTGAATAAAATTTTAGAGCTCCGCAAACAGCGGTTTTCATTTTCGAAAGTCGAAATATTTTCCCGGGAAGTTTTTTTTCTCAATAACAGCCCATGATGCTTGCAGCCGAGAGTAAACCTATACCAAATGCTTGAATGTGTGCAGGAGTTCAACCGGTGTTGGCTGTGGATTAGAAAGCTCAAATCCAGTCAGTCAGTTTAAAAATGCTCAAAGCCCAATGAGATATTTTTGAGAAAGTAGTACACACACACATACATATGTACGTATATTCATAACAACAAAGTTGGGGTATTAAAATTTAGACCAAAATGCAGCGCCTAAGTGACATTATAAATCAATCGAGTACTTTGGTATGCCTAATATATTTTTATTAATTCCTTTTTGGCTGCTAAGTTTTTATTGTGTTTTTTATTTGTTCAGTGTTTTATTACTTGTGTTACTGTTAATACGATTTAGTGAATAATTTGTTATAAAATGTTTAAGTTAGCAATTTTGTATTCGTAATTTCTGTAGCAAATTTTTGACACAACACAAGGAAATTCCTTTGTATTCCATCAGTTACTTCTCGTATTTTTAATGAAAGCTTTTGTACAAAAAATGACGTATATTTAAGGACACTACATGTTGTTTGTTTTAATGATTTTTTTTTTTAACGATTTTTTTTTCGTTCACAAATTTGTTTAATAAATTTTTTTTTTTTTTTTGAAGAAATGCTTGAATTTTTTGACAACTTCTCACATACACAGACACTACTGACTGACACTACTGACACACACACATATAATCAAATAATTATAAAAATTTTGTGTATAGAATATTGCGCATATACACAATTTTGTTTCACTATTGTGCAGTAAAAGTGTTGATTATTTTGTCGTTTTCACTTAATGTTTGTAAAATATTTTTTTCACACAAAATGTTTGAAAAATTTTTGAAAATATATAGACGTCGTTTTCCCTTTTATTTCTTTTCATACTCGAAACATTTTCCCTTTTCTCGAAAAAAAACTCCAAACACGTCAACTTGACTTGAAAATTATACTCATTGTACGAATATGTTGCATTGCACAGTTTACAAGTCGCGCGTCTGTGTTATTGTGTGTGTGCGTTATAAAGTTCATGTGTGTGTATGTGTGCTTCAAAGCTATATTCTTTTCCAAAAACACACACATACTTTTGTATATATCCATGCTTCAATATAAAGGTATATATGGATGTAGCGTGTGCGCAGGATTCAACTCTAACCCTGTTTTTACCCGCGAATGAGCACTGAGTCACGGTGGGCTTTAATCAAGTTTCAGTGCTAAGTTGAGTTACTACAAAAACTTGAATGGCGAATTATTTGGCATGATATTAATAGTCGTTATATATCAAAAGGAAAAAATCCCTGGAGTTTTTTTTTTTTAATTCCATATTTGGGACGTTCTTTTACAAACCGAAAACTTTTCTGACGACACATTTTTGGTTTGGCTGAAATTTTTTTTATGGGTTTTGTATCGAAAAAGAAGAGATACGTGTTCGAAGATTTTTTGAATAATTTTTTTTTTTTTAAATAAATCGAAAAGAAAAGAACATAATAATAAAATATAAAATATAAATAATAAAAGAATTTCGTGATTTTTGGCTTGAAGAGACATTTTCAAAAATTCACTCTGGTTCTTTTAAAGCTAGAAAATTAAAATTATTTTCATTTTAAAGCTAAGAAAATGAACTTTAACAAATAAGTTATTAACAAATTTATATTGCTATAAACAATTTAAATGTTTAAATCGATTTTTAACAACTGCTCCCACCCTGTATCAAATGTTACCATCGTATTTTACGTTAAATTTTCTATCGAAACCGTTTTTTTTTAATGGGGAAACTATGGAGCAAGAAAATGAGGCGTACAGTAAAGTCCGTGCCGCACAATTTAAATTAATTTATTTCTAATAATAATAGTAATAATAATAGCAATAAAAATAATTTCCCCATTAAAAAAAAACGTTTTCGATAGGAAATTTGACGTAGAATACGATGGTGATATTAAAAGTTTTTGCTAAAAATCTATTTAAACATTTAAATTTGCTTATAACAATATAAATTTGTTAATAATTTTTTAAGAAATAATTTTTTTATTAATTTTTTCATTTTGTTAGCTTTACAATGAAAATAATTTTAATTTTCTGTCTTTAAAAAAACCAGAGTTATAAAATTTTGAAAGAGAGTCTCCAAGCCAAAAATCGCGAAATTCTTAAAATTTAAATTCGCTCTTTTTTAAAAAAATAAAATTTTTCAAAAAAATCCTCGAACACGTATTTCAAAAATGAGGACCTTTTTTTTAAGTAAATTTGAATGACTAGGTGGAAATTTTGACAGTATGTATTAGTAAAATATATCTCATTTTGCTAGAGTTTTTGAATGTAAAAAGTGAGAACTTTTTTTTTTTTTTTGGTTGTGAGGTGTAAATGTTTGTTAAAAACCACGAGAAAGTTTTTTTCGGTAGGGGTGGCATATAATTTTTTGATCCCGGGCCCCCGATATGCACGATACGCCTCTGATTTGAGGTTATATTACATCAACTTTATTTAATGAAACCGTTGCAAAAGGGTTGCAAAAGAACTACTCTTTCTCTTCAAAATACATTTTTAATTATATCGATATCTTTCTTTTTTTTGGAATATCGTAAAGGGTTAAGTTTTTGAACAAAAGCTTTTCATTGAAAGCTTAACTAAATAAATGCAACACAAAAGTTTGATTTGTAGTAATTCCATCTTAACTGGTTACGGTTTTAGTGACATGCTTCCTAGTTAAAAGTTAGTTGATGAGATAAGACCAAAAAAAAAAAAGGAATAGCTCATTAGACTGTACGTTATGTCTAACATTTTTTTACGTCCATGGCGGGGTAATTTAATATTTTTATTTGGCAGTTGTAAACGGTTTCAGCGCTTTTTAATAGCCATAACACAACATACTCACTTATTTTTTTTTTTGTTGAAAAGATTGTGAAGAGAGAGAGAGGGACATGTGTTTCTTTCTTTTCAATAGTAGACGGTGCCACGCCCCCAGGCCCGGATTTAAAAATCTGCCGCCCTTAGGCCAGTCAGAAGTTGCCGCCCCCCTTCACTAGTAAATATAGAAACAAATTTTGTAATATCAAAAGTGAGGACCTTTTTTTTTTTTGCTTAGTAACAATTTTAGGTAATTTAGTGCATACAATCCCAGTATTTACACTTTTTTCCCCCTGTGTAAATAAATTTAAAAAATTTCAAATTTCCGAATATTTGCCGCCCCTATAATCGTGCCGCCTTAGGCACTGGCCTAGTGTGCCTCTAAGGTAAATCCGGCCCTGCACGCCCCCAATAACATAAAACGTTTACACGGCTAAACTAATGAACCGATTTTAATAAAATTTGGATTGGAGATTGAACCCTAATAAAGGTTATCAAAAACTTTGATTTCTATAAGGGGGCGTGAACGCTATATCGGCTGAGGCGCTTCATCGATTTTCATGAAATTAGGTATGCAGATAAATTGAAACTAAAGTAAAGATTTGAGTGGGCGGTGTCACGCCTATAATAGGAAAAAATAAATTTTTATTGCTAAACTAATGGACTGATTTGGTGGAATAAAGTGGGCGAAATCGGATAAGTGGGCGTGACACTTTTCAACAATTAAAAATTTTGTTTCCGTATAACTTGAAATTGGCACATACGATTATTATGAAAATTTTAGAGACGATACCATTGAAAGCAGTCTCTATACATGCTACTTCAGTATACTGGGAAATCTTGATTACGGTGGGCATGGCACGGCCAATATAAGCAAAAAACATTTAATGTTATAGATAGTGTGCAATGAGAGTAATCTTAAAATTTGGTGTATAAATGTCAGTTATTAAAGCTTGGAAACTAAATGGATTTCGAATAGATTGGAACAGTGGGGGTGGCACCTCCCATATAAAGTTGTAAGCGCTATTTTAAGTGAACTATTTCAGCAATTGGAATGAAATTTGATGTACATAGGTGGTTAAGTTGCTATAAAGTATATCTGAACCAGAAGCCGCCGAAACAGCACCAGTGGGTGTGGTACCTCCTATACAATAAAAATACTTTAAGTGGCATAGCAATCGAAATATATGAACAATCATACTGAAATTTGGTTCAAGAGGTTTGTTTATGTAAAGCTTTTTCTGCATCAAAATCGAACTGGATTGTAATAGTGGGTGTGCCACTGCCCTAAATTTTAAGATTATTTACGGTATGTACCGCAAACTATACAAGCTATTGTGCTGAAATTTAGTATGTGGATGTCAATCACGAATATAATTTATGGAACCAAAGGTAGGCGGCATTGGAGAAGTGGACGTTGCATATTTCAACTTTTTCATTTCTATTCAATTTATTTCAACATTTTCCATATTTTTTGACTTTTTCCACTTTTTAAGATTTTCCAATGTATCCATATGTATTTGTTCGACTTTTTCAACCTCTTTCATTTTTCTTCATTATTCTCTTTATTTTAAGACTTTTTCAGCGATTTTGAATTATTCCAACATTTCTCAACATCTTTCAACTTTTTTTGAGGTTTTCAATCGCTTTAAATTTTTTTTTCAACATTTTTCATGTTTTTCGACTTTTTCAACATTTTTCAGCAGTTTTCATATTTTTTTGAACTTTTTCAATTTCTCTTAAATTTTTTCAGTGGTTTTCATATTGTTTAGACAATATTATCCGAAACCATCGACACTCATATCCTCCGAATCGAATTCAACTGTCAATGTTCAATATCAAGTGCAATCTATTGTCCAGATTGCTACACTGAGAAAAAAATCAACCTGTACCTGGATAACTCAACTAGAGGACGTAATGTTTTGGTGCCATAATAAAATCTAGTTAATTTAACCAGAAATCTGTTTTAAAATAACAGCAATGATCTATTTATCTTATTCTTTTTATTTATCTTTGTAAATGTAAGTTATTTAACTGATTAGCTCAATAAAATTGCTATAAAAAATGAATCTAGTTAATTCAAAGCTATATATGATTAAACTCAATTGAGGCTTGTTAATAATATAAACTAGGAATCTATTTAAATTAACTAGGAAATTGCAAAAAACTTCAAAAAATAAAAACAACGTCACTTTTATTTTATTGGCTGTTCCTATGACCATTCTCCTAGGACTCATCGATTGACACCTCTCTTGTCCAGATCGGACCAACACTTAGTTTCCACCTATTAGCGCTTTTTCATATGGAATATTCACTTTTTCTTGGACAGCTCTCGGAAATCCAAGCCCCGGAGGTTACTCATTTTATTTATTGGCCCCGTTTTTAGACCATTACTAGGGGACTCATCATCGAATGACACCACTTTGGACCAACTTTAATTTTTCATATATATTTGGCTCTAAATTCCTTTATCAGCCTGTGCTAGTGCGCCAGAGAGCCAGCCTGGCAACATTCACAGATCTTTACTATATATCTATATTTGATGTCGTATATATACAATTCTGAAAGCAAAAAAAGTAATAACGAATCATAAAACATCATTTAAATTTCATTCAATACATACGCCGAAAAATATGCAACATTTTCATTACAATGAAATCTAAATAAAGTTTTATAATTCGTTATTACTTTTTTACTTTCAGTATGATTGATTTAAAGTTTTGCCTTCATTAAAGTAGTATTCATGACTTAACTTACACTGACAAAATCACAAGTTTGCATGATGTTAAGCCTTGTTTCAAATAACCATTTTTTGCTATTTGAAAATTGTTCTTCTTGCAAGTAAGAATCAAATACGCCACTGTTATTCACAACTTTTAAATATAAACTACAAGTAAAATTATTTCTTAACATAAGCAACAGAATAGCAAAAATATAACAGCGTAACTTTATGTTGGGAATTTTTCATTATTGTGTAAAATGGTACATAATGAAATTCTTTCTTTTGCATTAAATATCATTTGGTAGTACACAATAACACTCAAGACATGCAGGAATTTCATAAAATAATAAGGAAGCATTAAGTACTTTTGTACAGTGCAGTGATGGCGAACCTATGGCACGCGTGCCACGAGAATTTTGATACACCCGAAATTTTTACGATTTTAAAGTAAAAAATTTTAAACACTTGTTTTAAAAATCTACTTTTTTTTACAATAAATTTTTTACAAATTGTAAATCCAATATTCCTTTCCTTTCCGTCCAGATACATATATGTACTTACGAACGGTTAAATTTAACATTATTTCAGTTCATGAATTTAGAAGATTTCGAGACGCAATCGATGGATTTTCAATCTAGTTCGATAAGGAAACAAAAATTCAAGAATCATTTTGGAAGAAATCGAAAGAGATAGATTAATTGGAGCAGTCCAGAGAAATGATAAAAATGAAATTACCAACAAATTGGAAATATATTCCAAATAATTTTTCTTGCCTTAAAAATAGCAATGGCTATTTTAACAATATTTTCATCGACTTATTCTTGTGAAACATTGTTTTCTTCAATGAATTTGATTAAATCAGACATGAGAAATAGATTAACAGACGACAGCAGTACCTCTTGCATTTTATTAAAAGCTACGAGATATGAGCCAAATATAAAATATTTATCATCCAGCATACAACAACAGAAATCTCATTTTAAGGTTTTTTTTTGCAAATACATTGGTGAACAAACAAACTAGATGTTCATAAAAATTAAATTTTGCAGTGTACTTGTGGCCACGAAAAAATAGAAATCGGTGAAGAACTTAAAATATTATTTCGTTTACGTAAAGCTGATACTATTACATAAAAAATAAGACTGAACAAAAGAAAGTTGATTGTAATATGACGAAGTTGGGACCGATTTAATGAATAATTCCAAGTCCATATGTTCTTAATAAATTAATTTTTTCGACAATTTGTTGAGTTTAACCTCTATGTTTTTTGCTGTTTTAGTATTATCAGAATAAGTTTGTTTAAAACTTCTGATAGCTCAGAATGTACCGGTTATTGTGGGAAAAGACTGGGTCGAAAAACTTACATTTCTAGTTTTTCGTGTCCACAGAATCAACTGCAAAACTTGATTTTTTTAAAAATCTGGTAATTTTCATTAATATCTTTTCAATCGCTCATCCTATAAAAAAATCCACTCATATATGTACGTTTTTTTGTCATTTTAATACCTTTAATTTTGTATCAAAATGGATTCAATTGAACATTTCTAGCTCAAGATATTAATTTCAAAAACTGTACCATAAAAAAAAAAAAATTTTATTTTCATTTCCAGATTCAGCGGGGAAAGGCATATGAGGAATTCTTTAAAAATTCTGGTTTTACGCGATCACAAACATCGAAAATTTAAAATTGAGGGCACACATCTGAAACCACTTTAAGTCTATAGTTTGGACGTTTCTAAACGAACTGACCTAAATGACCCCCAAAATTTGGGGGAACACCCCATTTTCCCCTCCAATGACTAGTATAATTGAAAACTTAATTCCTCTTAAAGTTTTTAACATAAAATAATAAAATTTGGTACACATGTTGACAATTGATTGCACTTTCTATTCATGATAAAAAAAAATTTAATAATTTTATTTTCCCATTTGTGGATGGATTGGCTTTTGGTTGATCAGAGTAAAGTTTCTGACTGCTTTCCACCTGGGGATTGCCAGAGCGATCTCTGAGCCAACCATTAGCAAGTTCACACACAGCCTCCCCGCTGGCTCCATCTGGGTAGCTATCTCCGCATCCGCTGAGATAGAGAGCGAATGTGTGCATCGCGTCCTCCCTGGAAGTAAAATGGGTTGTGCGCAGGGTTTGGTACGCGCCACGTAAAAAAAAGAATCCAATGAAAACTAAAAAAGCCTCGGATAAAGAACCCCTCAACGTTGACGACCACTGTAAACGAAAAAAGGACTGTGATTTAAGGATATGCACCTGGAATATCCGGACCCTCAATAGGGAAGGTGCCTCTATCGAATTGGCGGATGCCCACAAAAAAAATTAAGGCTGATATCACCGTCATCCAGGAAATAAGATGGATAGGACAAGGTTGCTCTCGCCAAACAAGTTGCGATATCTACTACAGCTGCCATGCGGAGAGGCGCGAATTGGGATGCGGATTCGTTGTAAGCAAGAGACTTCGCCACCATATCTCCAGGTTTACACCTGTGAACGAAAGGTTGGCTACGATCCGCGTCAAAGCTCGATTCTTTAACATCAGCTTGATTTGCGCGCACGCCCCGACGGAGGAAAAGGACGATGTTGTCAAAGATGCCTTCTACGCGAGACTCGAGGAAGTATATGACCGCTGCCCGGCCCACGATGTTAAGATTGTTCTCGGGGACTTCAACGGAAAGGTCGGAAGAGAATGTATATTTGGCCTAGGCTTGCCAGATCCAAATTGAGTTTCACCTGGACATTTAAAAAAAAAAACAAAAAAAATCGGGATTTATCTGGACACTTAAAAAAAAAATCTTGATTTATCTGGACAAAAAAGAAAACTAAAGCTTAGTGTCAGAGGAACATATATATTTTATTTAGATAAAATAAACATAACAAAAACATAACAGAAACATAACAATTCAGTTTAAAAAAATAAGTGATTTTTTAAATAAGTTACATTAAGTCCATAAATACTTATTATTAGACCGAACTGCTTTTATCAATTTATTACCACAAGATGTACAATTCGTCATTTTTAAATTTGGAAAAAAATGATCCCCAAATTTTATCGTTGGGAATATTTTTTGGTAGATTTTCATACACACTACGTAAGCAACAATAATCTGTATATAATTCATCGTTGTTGATATAATTTTCTAAGCCTAAGAAGACTCCTATTGCTATTTGTAGTTCATCCCAGGAAATTAATTTATATTTAAGAAAAAATAAGGATAATTTTTAATTGAAACGTCACTAAATTCATACCGGGTTTCTAAATAGTTAAGACAACTTTTTAAGAATTAAATTATGGTTGACAAAATTATTACGTAAAAATAAAAGAGAAAATAAAAGAGAAACAGGGAGCATTTGTCAGTGCAGTAACCATGTTAGTTAAATCATGGTGTTGCACACCAGAGATGTGCAATGAGTGGCTCGTTTTAATTTACCATTCGTTTATTCATTGCTATTGTCGTGCTTTCATTCGGCAACATAAAAAACGAATGCTGCAGTGCATTGCCTTTTAATTTTATTGCCATTGCTTGTCTCTGCTTTCTGTGAACATACACGAAAGACAAGCACCATTCATTTCTATTTCTATGCAACGAATTATATGGCTATGCAAGGAATACTATGGCTATGCAGCGAATGGTGCCATGTCATAACCCCAATGGTCATAATGCCCAAAAAATTTTGGGCCTTATGTCCACCTAAAAAACGGTCATAGTCCCCAAAAAAATTTTGGGGATTATGACCACTCATAAGAATGGACATAACACCCATGGGTGTTATGACCACTTTCGTTTTGCTTAAACATACAAGAGGAATTTTATATTTAGTGGAGTGGGCGGCCTTCGGCCAACGATTACATCGACGAATATGTCCAACAACGCTTCTACACAAAAGTTAGGGTAAGTGGGCGGTCTACGGCCGCAGCTCAGGATTTAAAACTCCCAAAAATCCGACACCGGCTTCGCGGCGGCCTTCGGCCGCGGATCAGTCTATAATTTATCCAACACCTGGTCGCTAGCCACAGTAATTTTACATAAGAGTAAGGGTAAGTGGGCGGCCTACGGCCGCAGCTCAGGATTTAAAACTCCCAAAAATCCGACACCGGCTTCGCGGCGGCCTTCGGCCGCGGATCAGTCTATAATATCCAACACCAGCATTGCTACCCACAGTAATTCTAAATAGAAGTTAGTATGCAAAATTTTTTTTTGAAAATTCATTTATTTAGTTATAAGCACCCAAAATTATTTGGCCTTATGTCCTCATGTTTTTGGGGATTATGTCCGTTCTAACAAGTGGTCATAGTCCCAAAAAAAAAATGGGGGTTATGACCGAAAAAAAAACGGACATAATGCCCAAAATCATTTTGGGGATTATGACCATTGGGGTTATGACCGGGTACCGCAGCGAATGTTATTGCACATCATTGAATGCTATTACGCAGCATTGAATGCTATTGCGCAGCTAATTTGCTTCGTATGCAATGAACGATTTGAGCTCGTGCATTCGTTACTATTACTCTCAAGTAGTGTAGTACCTTTCTTGGTATAATTTCTCTTATAAAAAAGTAATGAAACTAAATCAATAGCAATAGCATTCAATGCTGCGCAATAACATTCGTTGCATAGTCATCGCATTCGTTGCATAGCTATACAATTCATTGCATAGAAATAGAAGTGAACGATTGATGTTTGAGTGAATAGTGCTTGTCTTTTGTAGTGTGTTCATTGCCTTCAAAGAAAACAAAGACAAGCAACGGCAATGCGATAAAAAGTACAGCACGGCAGCATTCGTATTCGTTTTGAATGAGCAGTGTTTTCTTTCTTTTCACACGTTTGATGCATAGTGTTGATTCACAATTCGTTTTATGTGAGTGTTTCACAACTGCGTTTGAATGCATTCGTGTACATCTCTGTTGCACACTTATTTTCATTTAAAGGTACGTAGCTGTTGGTTGCGTTCAGGAGGATTAAGACCTTATGACATCCTTATAAATCATCTTTTCTTGTTGGAAAAATGTCAACTTCTTAAGAGCAGTCCGTACCTTTGGCGTGACGAATGTTAATTCATTTTTAATGCCTACGGCAGATATTTTTGTATCTAGTCCTATTTTTCTTTTACTTCATTGTTCGAATTTTATCTGGACATATTTCTGATTGTCGGGACTCTGGACATGCGACTAAAAATCTGGACAATCCCGACGAATCCAGTCCATCTGGCAACCCTAATTTGGCCCCACTGTCGGTCAGTTCAGCCTCCATGAGACCACCTCAAACAACGGTCTACGGCTGATTGACTTCGCCGCGGCGTGAAACATGGTAGTAAGTAGCACCAGATTTCAACACCTCGACATCCACAAGGCCACTTGGCTGTCACCTGATCAGAAAACACAAAACCAAATCGATCATGTTGTGATCGACGGAAGGCATGCTTCCAGCGTGCTAGACGTTCGTACGTTCCGTGGAGTCAATATTGACTCCGATCACTATCTTGTTGCAGCCAAGATACGCATGCGGCTGTGCAATGCAAAGGATGTACGCTCTGGTATGCAACGAAAACTGGACGTCGCTAAACTGCAATCACATCGGACGGCCGAAGCCTATTCCGCTCACCTCTCAGAACTGCTCCTTCAACCTGACTCTCTACCCGATGATGCCGGTGGACTTTGGGCGCATATTTGCCGCTCCATGCGCTCTGCCGCTGAGGAAGTAATTGGTTTCCGACGCCCACCTCCGCGAAATCAATGGTATGACCAGGAGTGTCGCGAAGCTACTGCAGTGAAAAACGCCGCATACAAAAGAACACTGCAGTCAGCCGCAACGCGAGCCGTACGCGAAAACTACCAGGAAAAGAGAAAGGAAGAGAGGCGCCTTTTCAGACGCAAGAAACGAAAGCAGGAAAGGCGTGAGCGTGAGAAACTCGAAGTGTTACGAGGCAGGAATGATGCTCGAAAATTTTACCAACAAGTCAAGCGTCTGACGGATACGCAAGGTACACTGAGATTATGGAGGGAACACTTTTCCAAGCTGCTTGCTGGCGATGACTCCACCAATCCCGCCTTTGGAGAAATTAACCCGATGCCACCAATCAACGACGATGGTGTGGACGTACCACCACCTAGCCATGACGCGGTACGAGTTGTGATACAGCGACTTAAGAACAACAAAGCGGCCGGTGCTGACGGCCTACCTGCTGAATTGTTCAAGACCGGTGGCGATGAGCTGATAGGGTGTATGCATCAACTCATCTGCAAAATATGGCTAGCAGAAAGCATACCCGACGATTAGAATATCAGTGTCCTTTGTCCTATACTGAAGAAAGGTGACCCTACAATTTGCGCAAACTACCGGGGAATCAGTCGTACTGTGTGAAAGACTTAAGCCGTTCGCCAACACACTGATTGGGCCTTATCAGTGCGGCTTTAGACCTGGTAAGTCCACCATAGACCAGATCTTCACACTACGTCAAATCCTGGAAAAAACCCACGAAAAACAGATCGATACCCATCATCTTTTTATCGATTTTAAGGCTGCTTTCGATAGCCCGATACGGGATTGCCTGTATGCCACCATGTCTGAGTTCGGTATACCTGCGAAGCTAGTGCGGCTTTGCAGAATGACGTTGAGCAACACATCCAGCTCCGTCAGGGTAGGAACGGACCTCTCCGAACCATTTGATACCGAACGAGGTTTCAGACAAGGCGATCCACTATCCTGCAACCTCTTCAACTTTTTGATAGAAGGGGTGTTGCGAAAAGCCAGTGTACATCGTAATGGCACTATTTTCTACAAAAGTGTCCAGCTCCTTGCATATGCCGATGATATTGATATCATTGGACGTTGTAAGCGAGATGTTACTGCTGCGTTTTCTGCTATCGAAAAAGAATCAGCGAAGGTGGGTTTGACGGTGAACGAGTGCAAAACAAAGTATATGCTGTCCACAAGCAGGGAGACGCGGCGCATTGGATCCAACATTGCTGCGAACAGCTATACTTTCGAAGTTGTCAAGGAATTCACCTATCTTGGCACCGCCGTGAACACTCAAAATGATATCAGCTTGGAGATAAAGCGAACACTCACTCTTGCTAATAGGTGTTACTACGGTCTCAGTAAGCAATTGAGTAGTAGAGACCTCTCTCGCCCGACAAAACTGACACTCTACAAGACGCTCATCTTACCCGTGCTACTCTACGGTGCAGAAGCATGGGTTGTGTCGCAGACCGATGCAGCCACACTTGGGGTGTTTGAGAGAAAAATTCTTCGCAAAATCTTCGGTCCTGTTCGCGTCGGCGACGACTACCGTATTCGAATGAACCATGAACTGTACGAGCTCTATGATGACATCGACATAGTCAAGCGCATCACTATCCAACGTCTGCGCTGGCTGGGACATGTTGTGCGTATTGACGAAGAAGCTCCGGCGAAAAAGGTGTTTGATGCGGAAGCCGCTGGGCGACGACGGAGAGGAAGACCATGCCTCCGATGGAAAGACCAAGCCGAAGAAACCCTATCCACGCTTGGTGTGACTGATTGGAGAAGGCGCGCGCGAAGCAGAGGCGCCTGGAGAGAGCTTTTGAGGTCGGCCGTAACCCGGTAACGGGTTGTTATGGCCACCCAAGTAAGTAAGTAAGTATTTGTTTATAACTGTTAAATAAACAATTGATGATAATTTTGTCTTCCCAATACGCAAAAATAAATTTTTTTTTTTTTGTATGAGCCTTGAATATTGAAGATCGAATATATGTAAAAAAATTAAGTGTGTCGTCACTCATTTCAATAAAAAAAGATTTTATATCAAACGATATGCGACAAAATCCCATGCGTTTTTTTTTTTGTTTGTTTGTTTTGCAAACGCAATTGCGTATTTTATGTTCAAATGCATGGCGCGCATGGGATTTTGTAGAATCTAAGGAAAATTCTACTATAAAAAATGTTCAGAAAAAGTAAATATCATGTTTAGTAAAAGTCGTACCATTTATGTAAGTTTATGAAAAATTTCACTAAAATTCAGTTCTGTACCTCAATTTTATAAGATGGCGCCGAAGCCTGTTAGTTTTACATGTAAATTGTATGGAAAATCTATATTTTATCAAAAAAGTATGTGAATGGACAGGTGATGAATGTTGTTGGGCTGCTGAATGTCGATTTTCGAAGTAGTTTTTTGCGCTGAAATCGAATCTCGCCTCGAAATTTCAGGATTTCAGAATTCTGATATATTTGTGGTTGAGTACCTAAAAAATATGTTTTTTTGTTTACTTTCGAGGCCATGTATAGGATTAAAAAAAAGTGAGAATTTACAGGAATATGCAATGGAGATGGGAATGCTGGAGATTGAATTAATGAAAAACATAAATTCTCTGCTTTCCTTGGTACAGATTACAGATGAAAGTTTTGAAGAAGCTCTGAACTACACAATAGTAGGGGAGCCCAAGTGGGGATTTCGGGATTTAATCGAGTGCGTCAGATTAAGATACGGGGAATACCTTGCACCTTGTTGAGTACCTCTACCAAATCTTAGCCCTCTATACTATATAGTGCCGCGAGTATAGCGGAGCCAGTCAGAATAGTAAAAAAAATCGATAGCTGGATTTACTCGAGCGCGTCAGATTAAGACATGGTGGGTTAATTACATGCTTAAGAGTCTACATTTCACTAATCTGATGATTTGACCGTGACGCAAGGGAGTGGCAGGGTCACAAACTTGCAAAAAAAAAACGTCACCTGGATTTACTCGAGCGCGGTCAAATTTTTTTTTATTTTGAAAGAAATAATTCAAGGATAACGGAAAACATATAATCTGCCGATTTCCACAAGCCGAAGCAACAAAAATCGTCTTTAAAGTTTAGCGAGCGTAGCTAAATTTTTTGGTTTTTAGGAACTTAATATACAAATAATTTAGTTGTTCCTCATTCTTTTTAGCTGTTCATTATTCTTCTTTTTTTTCGTATTTCTTAAAAAAAAAAAAAAAAATCCGAAATATCACACTGAAATACAACACTGTGCCGGGAAATACGGAACGGATGGTCACCTTATGTATTCCCCACTCCGTGCCTATCTCTCTCACACTCACGCACCACCAGTGTTGGCACAGACGGTACTTTAGTACCAAAATCGATACTATTTTCATAGCTAAGATACCATAGTACGGTTTTCCGGAAACCCATCTTTTTTGGTACTATTTTCGTTTGCTTCAAAATCTGTTTGGAACATAGGAGGAAAGACAAATTCAATATGTACTTATTACCAATTTCGAAATTTATCTTGCCACTATAAAATAAGATAATGTCCGAAATTTATCAATAACCGATGAATATTTTTGACAAAATAACAAATTTAATTTTTTTCAATAAAATTAAAAAGAAAATTACTATTTTCGGTATACACTTGATTTGCCGCATTTTTAGTACATTTAACGAATTTTCTGGACATTTTCAGTACATTTTCGGTACATTTGGACAGTTTATAATAATAACATTTTTTTCTAAATAATCGCAATGTGTGCATTTTGTAATTAGTTATTTAATGTGTGTGAAATATATGTCAGTTTGCTAAGGTTTTTCAGGTGGCAAAATTAGATTTTTTTTTAGAAACTATAGATAAATCTAAGTTAAATTGGGTGTTCGAGACAAAAAGGACATTCGGCCTCTAAAAGTACATTTCGAGATTCGATTCTGCACATTTTCACAAAACCCAAATGGCATCACTGTCAGATTAAGCAAACTCCTCCAGATAATCGTCAGATTATGGATCAGCATGACCAGGACATCAAGCTGAACCGTCTGTATAAAAATCTGACGCGCTCGAGTAACTACAAATATCGTTTTTTTTTTTTGCATTTTCGAAAGGTGGCCACTCGCTTGCGTCACATCCGAACCGTCAGTCTAATGAATGGGAGCTTCGTTTGGGATCACTTAACATCCCCTATGAATATCTGACACGCTCGAATAAATGTTTTTTTTTTCATTTTTAACTCATCCGTACGGCCACGCCCACCATCCAAATCGGCAGATTAATATATCTCCGTCATCAGAGGCATGCCCCAGCATATACACCATCAATATCTGACGCGCTCGAGTAAATCTATGTGCATGTTTTTTCTTACATTGTTGAAAGCCTGTAGTGACTTCCCCACCGGTGAAGGGTTAAACATTATATATATATATATATTATATAACAATAATTAAATAATGAACTGCAGCCAATTTAGCAGCGATCAACATTCCTGTAAAATTTTACAAGTTGATTCAATGCTTTGTTTGTAAACAAACTTTGAGAAAAACAAAGGAATATTATATAACCTTTTTTTCTTTCTACCACCTAATCTTCAAAATCCAATAGGACCCCGCGACGCTCGAGTAAATCCACATTTAGCATCGTGGGCTCCTCTACTACAAGAGTGCTCAGAAACTCCTGCTCGGAATGTGCCGAAGTTCAGAACTTTGTAGTCTCGCATATACACCTTCTTGCATTTATTCATTCATCATTATGCGATATCGATCGTCACATTTGTCAAAATTATAACTTGTTTCGTTTGCTTTTGTGGCAGCTGATAGAAAATGCTGTTGTAAATAGTGAAGAAGTGCAGATCAAGGTTTGGTCAGAATTTGGCAACCTTATTGCAACAAATTGCATATTGTCACTAGGCAAAGTAACTGACGTTCAGCTTGTGATCTTGTTCAATATTTTCAAAGGCAAGTGTTCTAGTGTTTCCGATATTTTGGTACTACGGCTGGTATCTCAACTATGGCACAACATTAAAACTTTGACTATCTGCACTTAATTTTTGAGCATTTTATTGTGAACAATAGATCCACTGTTGGATTTTATGCGCATTTAGAATCCGTTGAGCGCCTTGCTTTTCTAAACTATGTCTCAGTTTATTTGCGAAATGATTGCCCAAACGGCGTAATAGAATCGTTCAATTGAAATATGTCTCGAAAGAGTTTAAAATCAAATCCGACTGCATATTACGACATTCTGCAAAAGGGGTAGAGGTAATCGGACCACGGGAGGCTTATGGTCTGCTTCAGATCATTGCTATGGCTTCTGGTGACGAGCGATACTCACGCATCTACAATGATGACCATGCACTCTTTCTTAATATAAGCAGTCTGCTTCGTTGTGTTATGGCGTTAGGGAAGGAGAATACTCAGAATGAATTTACCCCGCTGAATAAATTGGAAGATGTTGCACCTGCTTCAAGCTCAAATTACAAATTTGAAAATGAGACATATCTCGAACTAAAACACTACACGTTTAACAAATAAAGGAATGGCAGAAAACGATTTATTGAACGATTTTAACTTAAAAATGGGATCCTTACGAATACATTCAAGTGATCAATGACGTAGCCATTAAGCAGAAGTACATGAAAAATAGAAAACAAATAAGCGAACTTTCCAAGACGAAAAATAGTTGAATTGTGACGTGTTGAGAATCGATTTTGTTGCAGTAAAAAAGGGCTCAAAAAAATTCGATCTAAAAGTTAGCTGAATTGTCAATTTTTAGTGTATAAAAAAACGTGAAATATGTAAAAAGTTCTGAAAAATTTTTTTGTGCCTACTTTTATTTTTAGGTATTCCTAAAACTAACCGTCACATTTTTCATCTTAAAAGCTCAACGAGCTTGTAAAAAATTTTGGTTACTCGCTAGTTATTTCTTTTTATACCTTACACAGAGGATATATTCACTTTGTCATTCCGTTTGTAACGCATAGAAGGGGGCGTGGTAGGTATAGAAAAGTATATATATTATTGATCAGCGTCACCACCTGAGTCGATATAGCTATGTCTGTCTATGTGTTAAAAAAATTATAATTTTATAATTAATTTTACCGTCTTTGCTCTTTAAAATTAGCTTCCCAGTACTAATCTGTGCGAGACCATGTATAGAATTCAAAAAAGTTCTTCAGCTTATTTTTAACAAAAGCATATTAGCTTCCCAGTGGTAATCCGTGATGTTTCTAGCAAAGTTATAGCCATTTTAAGGTGACATGAATTTGAAACCGGGTTGTTTAATATTGATGGGTCGTAGGGGATCAAATTTATGTTACTTTAAAATGGCTATAACTTTGCAAGGAAACATCACAGATTACCACTGGTAAGCTAATATTAAAAGGCAAACACGGTACTAAGTGATGCTTTGCTAAAAATAAACTGAAGAAGTTTTTTTGAATTCTATAGGTACATGGTCTCGAAAGTAGACAAAAAACATCATGTTGTAGGTACTTAAACTCAAATATTTCAGAGTTATGACGTGATGGGTCAATTCTAAAGCCAAATTCGATTTCAGCTCAAAAAACTACTTTAAAAAATTACTCACCGCAGCCCAAAAACATTGATCATCTGTACATTTAGATAAGTTTTTAATAAAATATAATTTTTCTACACAATTTACATGTAAAACTAAAAGGCTTCGGCGTCACCTTATAAAATTAAGGTACATAGCTGATTTTACGTGAATTTTTTCTTCATACCATAAACTTACTTAGATTTTTGACAGCACCTTAGCTGTTTTGGCCCATTTTATCGCATCACAATTAATGGGGAAAATTCGAAAAAATACTGGTAGTTTTCCGCAGAAAAGTTCGAACATGAGTTTTGAACTTTTTTGCAGCAATCAAATCACGAAGACTCCGGAGGACTCCGCAAATGCTTACTGTATAGAGATCAAAAAACTGAGATTTTAAGTTTAAATTTATCTATAATTCTTGGATTCAATTTGAAAAAGTTAATACGATTGCACATTTGAAACTTAAATACAAATATTTAACTTCAAACTGATTTTTGACTAAATTGAAGCTTTTTAATTGCTTATATTGTCTTGTAAAAGGCTCAATTTTCACTTGTGGCATAACTCAAAAAACGTGATTTTGGTGTTAATGATGCAGAAATATCCATTTCATGTTTTATTTTGTGTGAAAAAATCAGAAAAATATCTCATAAACTTGCTTTGTGAGAAGAGTATAAAAAGTAACTTATTGAAAATTTTAAATGCGTTTTTCTCCTACTTTATGTTTTTTGAGTTATTCCAGTCGAGAAGTAAATGAGCGATATACATAAATTATATGCTTTCCCTTACAGCTATAAAAATACTAGTATGTTGATGTTTCAATAGTATGCTCAGCTTTCTAGTACGTTCAACCGAAGAAATTTTGTGTCGCTTTTGCATGTTCGGAATCACAGACTGCCTGCCAGCCTGCCTTTGGAAACGCGGAATTTAGTGTCAATTGAAAACTGAAAGTGCTGCGCGGCTTAAAAAATGTACAGACTGTTCGTAATATAGTCCGCGTATCTTCAAATGTCTTTACTAACTGATTTGTATATAAAAAAAGAAATTTATGTTAACAAACGGTGCCACAATACATCAAAGTATTTTAGTTAACCATTGTTTGGTATTAGAGATGTGCACGAGAGTGACTTAGTGACTCACGAGAGTGACTCCAACTATTTCAAATTCCACTATAGGCAAAGAGAACGCTGTAGGAAAGTCTAGTGTATAAGATTATACTTAGCATAAGATATACGGGAAAGATTGTAATGCAGTAGCAGATTGTTTATCTTTAATAAGTATGCAATAGCCTTTTTTAGCACAAATATGTTATTTTAAGAAATAAATTTTTAAAATCTGTTCAGTATACTTTGCGCCAAAGCGTTAGAAGCCATTTCCATATAAGCAATTTGATAATAAAAATAAGTATGCTCGAACATGATGTTTTCAAAAAAATTTTATTAAAATCGGTTCAATAAATTTTGAGCCAAAGCGTTACAAACCATTTTTATGTGAGCATTTTATGTTAATAGTTAAGATGGGGTTGCTCGATGACATTTTACTGTCCCCCCACCCTTAGACAAGTGTTATTCTTTTCTATGCTTGGCGAATATACTCAATACCACCTATATCAATGCAATGCCCCACTATATATCAAACACATTCACAACTGAATTTCATGAAATTCACGTTAACGTGACACCACACGAATCACGCCAAACGATCACCTTTGTTTGGTGCTATGAGGATTACCAGCATAACAATGAGTGCAGTACCCTTAACAGATAAGTGATAATGAATATTTTAATTTGAATTACATATATGCATACAGATATATATATATGTATGTACATTAGGGTTTTTATTTTGAAAGTTTTGGGGATGGATTTTATTTTTTTTTTGCCTATATTTTAGCTTGAGGAATATAAATAGTTGTCTCAATATTTAAGCTTTCTATCACAAACCTGTAAACAGCGCGGACAGAGTTTATGCCCGATTTCGTTGAAATTTTACGAAAAAAGCGACTTGCTAAAACGTAGAAAAAGTCTGCCTTAGGTGCGAAGATATATGTAGGGTTATAGGTATTTTATTTGTATGGGAGCTGCCACCCACTGTTGTCAAACTACATCCATATTTTGCATGTACCTGAAACTGCGGACAAAATACACCCAAAGGGGAGTTTTTTTTTTAATTTGCGGACATATTATCTTATGTTTTAGCATTGGATCCGAAGGGAATACTCCCAAAATTTCAGCTTTCTAGATCATACCTGTGAACGGAGCAATCAGTTTGTTTCCTATTACAATTTATGAACGACCTTTTTACGAAAACGCAAAAAAAAACTGTCTTTGGTTTTTCTGCTATTTCGTTTTCCATATGAATTGTTACAGGAAACAAACTAATTGCGCCGGTCAAGGGTATGATCTAGATAGCTGAAATTTTGGGAGTATTCCCTTCGGATGGGTAAAAAAAATACCCAGTAAATATTTCAGTAGTCTACAGAGATATAAGTCTGAAATTTTGTTTATTTTTTGTGATCATTTTGGATCAATTACAGCTCGTATATGAAATTTCATTATAATCGTATGGGCGGAACTAGTATCGGGCTTTAATGGGTTAAGATACTTTGAACATTATCGCTAAAACTTTTTTTTTTGAATAATTTGTATTATTGAATGCGCTAGCGTCACGAGGCGCAAGGCTTGGGGCGTCAAAATGGTCGTGAAATATATCTGAATTTGCTATAGTTTTTGAAAGTAAAAAAATAAGGAATTTTTTTTGGGGAATGAAACTAAATCGATGTAGTAAATTTGAATGTGTAGGTGAAAATTTTCGCAGTTTTAGTGAAATATGTGTGTCTCATTTTGCTAAGGTTTTTGAATGTGAAAATTAATTAATTTTAATTTTTTAATCCCCGGGCGCCCGATATGCACGGTTCGACTTTGGCTGTACCTCAAAGCATTTTTGCATAAGAGGGCTCTCAGTGAAGTTCAGGGCTCCGATTGTGTGTGGCTTGTGTGATCTTTATAAGTCGTATCATATTGTCAATTGTGAGGCGTTAGTGGGTTAACACAGTATGGAACAGAGCTCTTGAATAATATGCAAAGCAGGCGATAGCGGCATAGATAATGAATATCAAGGTGCAACGAATTAATTTTTATATCCAAATAACCGTATGAGAAGAGAAAACATTTTGCATTAAATTTCATACCCGTACTTTGCCGTGTGCTCTTATCGCAAAAAATTGAGTTTAACAACATTTGATATTAATGCTACATAACTCAATGTATTTTATCACATAAATAATAATAAACAACAAGAAATATGTATAAGGAGCAGAGGCGTACCGTGCATATTGGGCGACTGGGGCTAAAATTATTTACCGCCCCTACTGAAAAAAATATTTGTGTTCTTTAACAAAAATTTTATTTACTCTAGCAAAATGAGATACATTTCACTTATACTGTGAAAGTTTCCACCTTCACATTCAAATTTACACCGATTTAATTTCATTCACTAAAAAAAAAAGGTTCTCATTTTTGACTTTCAAAAACCCTAGCAAATTGAGATATATTTCACGACCATTTTGCCGCCTCCTCAAGCCTTGACCCCGGTGCAGTCGCCCCCTCGGCCCCACCCTAGGTTGAAATGGGTTTTGAACATCACTTGGAGTATCCCCGGGCCCTGGAAAGGACCGTTTTGACCCATTTTCGGAGACATTTTTTTTTGTTGCAACAGATGTTCAAAATCCATTTTCAACCTATTGCCATCGATTGGAGCAAACAAAAATTTTTTCGTAAATTGGTCAAAAACGGTCCTTTCCAGGGTTTTCCGAAGCCACTCTAAGTGATGCCCAAAATAATTTTTCGAGCTCTCTCTATCGATTGGAACAAAAAAAGTATATCCCAAAAATCGGTCAAACGGTTCTTTCCATGCTACTGGGACACTCCAAGTGGCGTCGAAAACCAATTTTCGACCTTAATCCATCGATTGGAGGAAAACAAAAACAGTTTTTCTTTGCTACACTTCAACACACGTGACTCGAGCCATTCACTGCTTCATGAATCCTGAATATAAGTGAATGTGAGCTTCGCAAAATACAAAATCGCCCACCTTAAACACAATCCAGCTGTGTGAAGTAGGCTCGTGACTTCGAGATATCAAAATAAAAATTATCTAGGAAAATTGCTCTTCGTTTGCTCGTCCAGGAAACATGTCTAAAAAATTTGCACCCGAAGTATTTTTGAAAATATTTCCAAAAAACAAAAACAGCCAGCTCAGCACTTCAAGCTATCGAAAAAACTTTTATACACAAAAATTACTCTTTGTTTGTTCATGCAGAAAATATATAAAAAAAAAGTTATTGTTGAATATTTTGCACAATATCGCAAAAAACAAAAAAGGCTAGCTCAGCACTTAAAGCTATCAGTAAAACCAGTATCCATAAAAATTTTTCTTTGTTTGCTCGTCCAGAAAATATAAAAAAAAAAAAGTTCGTGCAATATTTTGCACAATATTGCCAAAAAACAAAAACACCTGGGTCAGCCATCCAAACTATCGAAAAAATTTTCATGAGCAAAAATTGCTCCTCGTTTGCTCGTTCAGAAAATATTTTTAAAAAATTTCTAGTGCAGTATTTTTCAAAATATCACCAAAAATCGAAGAGAAACGTGGCTTAGAACTACAAATCATCGAAAAAGTTCTGACGAAAAAAAAAATCACTAAATCCTTATTGCGAAAAAATTGCCCCTTGTTTTGTTTGCTCGTCCAGAAAATATTTAGAAAAAAAAATCTCGTGCAATATTTTGCACAATATTAACAAAAATCAAAAACACCTGGCTCAGCACTTCAAGCTATCGAAAAAATTTTTATCAGTAAAAATTGCTACTCGTTTGCTCGCTCAGAAAATATTATTAAAAAAATTTTTAGTTCAGTATTTTTCAAAATATTACCAAAAAACATAGAAAAACGTGGCTTAGAACAACAAATTATCGAAAAGTTCTGACAAAAAAAAAATTTCGTTAAAATCTTATTGCGAAAAAATTGCTTCTCGTTTGCTCGTTCAGAAAATATTTAAAAAAAAATTTCGTGCCGAAACAGTTCTGAAAAAAAAAAGTTTCGCAAAAATCTAATTGCGGAAAAATTGCTCCTCGTTTGCTCGTCGAGAAAATATTAAAAAAAAAAAATTTCGTGCAATATTTTGCACAATATTGCCAAAAAACAAAAACACCTGGCTCAGCACTTCAAGCTATCCAAAAAATAATAAAAAAACCGAAAACGGAAGAAATTCTGCTAAAAATAGAAACTGGAAAATATACAAGTGCTTGTCCTGTAATAAGAACAAGTACCTCGAGACCGACCATTGATCGGTCAGAAATTTAAATAAAAATTAGTCAAAGTATTTTATTTACTGTAAAACCTAGCTTTATTTATAATTTTTAGTTTTATAGGTACTTGTTCATTACATTTCGCTAGGAAACACTCTATGTATGGTAGTATGTATATAAATTTTTTGGTGTACTGCTACTATTGTAGTGGTCATTTTTAATATTTAACCACTTTGTGTGTCCTGAACGATTTGCGGAATTTGTTGCTGTATAGATATTTTCCTGGTTCTTTGGATTACGTGGCCTATAGGTGTTATAGTGTAATTCTACAAAAATCGCACGCAAACCACAAAATCGCGATTTTCTCTCACCTCGGTGATTCCAATGACCCAAAGTGACTTGAAGTGAGACACCTCGATGAGTAGTCACTTATGGAGTGACTACCTCCGGGATTCTCCAAAGGACAAGGAAAATGTCCTTACAGCAACAAATTCCGGTGATTCCAATGACCCAAAGTGACTTGAAGTGAGACACCTCGATGAGTAGTCACTTATGGAGTGACTACCTCCGGGATTCTCCAAAGGACAAGGAAAATGTCCTTACAGCAACAAATTCCGCAAATCGCTCAGGACGCACTAAGTGGTCAAATATTAAAAATGACCACTACAATATTAACACTACACCACTGTAATTAAAAGTCTATTGGAAGAAAAAAAAATTTTTTTTTTCGTGCTTTCTCTATCGATTGGAACAAAAAATTTAAAAAAATTACTCCCATAGTACACTAAATAAATATGACATTTAACGTTCTTCGTACGTATGGGAGGTTCCACGCCGACTAACGAAATCTCGTCACAATCCATTTAACTTAAAAATTTATGGTAAGGGGACGTCCATTAATTACGTAAGCTAAAATAAGTGGGGAGGGGGTCTGTCAAAATCTCACCAAATCTCACAAAGGGTGGGAGGGGGTCAAGGAAAACCTCACGTCAACTTTTTAATGCATAGAATTTACATTAAAATTATAATTTAAATCTCACGGGAGGGAGGGGGGTTTCCCGCCAGATCTCACCAAATCTCACTAAGGGGAGGGGGGGATCCGAATTTTCAAAAAATACCTCACGTAATTAATGGACGTCCTCTAACCGACATCTCTGTACCAAATTTTATTAAGATTACTCCCATAGTACACTTAATATAACATTTAACGGTTTTTGTTTGTATGGGAGGTGCCACGCCCGCTGAAGCAATAACGTCGAAATCCATTTAATTTAAAAGGTTATAGTACCCGACACCTCCTCACCAAATTTTAAGAAGATTACTCTCATAGCACACTAAATATAACATTTAACGCTTTTTTCTTGAGCCGTTTTTGAATAATAATATCGAATCAAAATTTTCAACTATTAAAACGTGCCACGCCCACTTTTCGATTCCGCCCACTCTTGGCAAAATTTAAGACATTTATGATCTGTGTACCAAATTTTATTACAATATCTTGAATGGTTTTGAGATATGACGTTATGAAAATAAAAGTTTAGGGCTGTGCCACGCCCCTCCAAGAGCCTTTGATAAGTTTAAACCCATCCCAATCCTTATTTTGTTCACATATGAACCTAACCCCCAAGTTTCATCAAAATCGCTGCACCCGTTTTGGAAATAAAGTCTGAAAATATATACAGCTGTGGATATATAAATGGCACATTTTTGATATTTTTTTTGTTATGCTACAGTATCGTAAATAATATTAACAAACAACAAGTGTTTGGTTTTTTGCAAAGATATATCCTTCATATTTAATAATAATACGAACTTCACTAATAATCCATTCACAAAAAAAAAAATTATCGAAATGTAAAAAAACCGATGAAATGAGCGGGACACATAAATGGCACAAATTAGAAAAAAAGAGAAAATATCGTGTTAAAATTGCATTTGATGTCTTCTTGGTAAGCAAAAACATTTAGATCATTGAGATCTTGTGCTGTAGCCTCTGTTTTTGATGGCAGCTTCACACGTGCGACCCACACTCCCAACACTTCTCCGCATTTTGTTTTGGATATGGCATGCCAATCTTTCCGTGCGGCAGACCAAAGATCGTCCATATTTGTATAATTTTTTTTCACGATTTCAACCTTGACCTCGTTCTACAGGCTCTCTATTGGATTTAAGTCAGGGCTCCGGGCTGGAAAATCCAAAGCATCGACCTTTTCCGCACAAAACCAATTATTTAGTATTTGGAGGAGTGTTTAGTGTCATTATACTGCAAAAATGTCCACTTAATTGTCATGAAATGGAGTGCATATGATTCCATATGGTTTGTCAATGTGCCCAAATATTGAAACCTGCCCATTTTGTCCTTGAATTTTATAAGCGAGCCTACACCAAGCCAAGAAAATGCACTAGACAACTGAATTTGGCAATTTCATTGCATACTTTGCAAGTGGTAAGTGAAGTAATTGGGCGGCCTACGGCCGCGGCTCAGGATTTACATCCTCTAATATGTCCAACAGCCGCTTTGCCGCGGTTCATTTTATAATATGTGCATCACTGGCTTCGCTATTCACAGTGCTTTTACATTAAAATTAAATTTCATACTTTTAGGCCTTCAAATAAACTAGTTCGGCCTAGGAAAAACTAGTTTATCCCAAGAACTAGTTTTGCCGCTGACATATATATACATAAACTAGCTGTCTCGGCAGACGATGTTCTGCCCTTTCCGGTAGTTGTTCCGGATGTCATGAACTCATGCGATGGAATGTATAAGCGAAACAGCCCATTTTTCCAGTGAAACTTATTTTGCCAGGACTTTTTATATCAAGTCCCATTCATCTGCGTCCAGAATTTGATGAGATATGATTAATTTGATTTTGGAGGGTGTGTCACTGCCCATTTTTCTAAACCAAACTTTGCAAAAACCTTCCTAAATAGAACAGCCACGTTGTGTAAATTCCATGAGAATCGACTAAGTGGTCTTTGTGAAAATGATATTTTTAAAATATGTTTGTATGAGGTCCACCCTAAATATGCACCCTACATAAAATAGCTCCAAAAGTTACGGAACAGACCTAATCAATTAAGTGGTCTTTGTGATAATTATATTTTTAAAATATGTTTGTATGAGGTCCACTCTAAATATGCACCCTACATAAAATAGCTTAATATAAAAGACACTTGGTGTAAATTCCATGAGAATCGATTTAGTGGTCTTTGTGAAAAGGCCATTTTAAAAATATTTTTGTATAAGAGCCACCCTAAATAAAAGTCTTATAACCTAAGACATGCCTCCTAATATAAAAGATACGTGGTGAACATTCCATGTGAATCGTTTGACCGGTCTTTGTGAAAATGCTATTTTAAAAATATGTTCGTATGAGGGCCACTCTATATATCCACCCTAAGCAAAAGTTTTGTAACTTAAAATATGCCTCTTACTATAAAAGCCACGTGCTGTAAATTCCATGTGAATCAATTAAGTGGTCTTTGGAAAATGCTATTTTTAAAATATTTTTGTATAAGGGCCACCCTAAATATGCATCATAAATAAAAGTTTTATAACCTAAGCTATTCCACTTAATATAAAAGACACATGGTGTAAATTTCATGTCAATCGATTAAGTGGTCTTTGCGAAAATGCTATTTAAAAAATATTTTTGTATGAGGGCCACCCTAAATTTCCGATAAAAGGGGTATGATTTGTGAATCTAAACCATCCAGGGCGCCCCCCAAACGCATACAAAAAAATTCATTCAAATCGGACCAGCCGTTTAGGAGGAGTTCGGTTACATACACACGTACAGTAGAATTATATATTATAATTATAATTACACTAGTTTACACTCCAAATGTTCCATTGATAAGAAGTTACTTTTCTTATGTAGTTTTTCCTGCTGAGTTCGGGAATGAAAATAAAATTTTTTTGAATGGCATAGTTTTCGAGATATTGTGGTTTTTTAATTTTTTCGACCTTCTTTCACTTTAAAATCCATATCTTGAGCTGTAAATGTCCAATTTCATCGTGCTTAGCACCAAATTAAAATGACAAATAAACGTGTATAATTACATATTCTATTGAGTAAGCGGTTCAAAAGATATAGATGAAAACAGGCCAGATTTTAAAAAAATCAAATTTTACATTTGATTCTATGGCCACGGATAAAAAGAAATAAAATAAACAAAAATAATTATGCTTCATGCTCGTAGAGCTGATACATTTACGCAAAATCTAAGATGTACCAAAAGAAAATTGACCATAAAATGACAACGTTAGAAGCGATTGAAAGAGAGAATCCAATGCCACATTTTCTGAATATATTAATTTGTTAAGAACAATCGATACAAAAAAATTTTTTGTTTTTGTTCCTTTGATGAGAGGTCACTTTTCTTATGTGCTTTTCGGAAATGAAAATAAAAATTTTTTTATGGTACTTTTGAGATATTATGGTTTTTTAATTTGATCGACCTCTTTTCACTTTAAAATTCATATCTCGACCTAGAAATGCTTAATTGAATTGTTTTTGATACCAAATAAAGTTATTAAAATAACAAACAAACTTATGTATTTAAATCTTTATGTCCATAAATGGTTCAGAAGATATCGATGAAAACAGGCCAGATGTTTATAAAAATCAAATTTTGCAGTGTACTTGTGGCCACAAAAAAATAGAAATCGGTGAAAAACTTGAAATTTTATTTCGTTTACGTAAAGCTGATACTATTTCATAAAAAATAAGACTAAACAAAAGAAAATTGATTGTAAAATGAGAAAGTTGGAACCGAATAATTCCAAGTCCATATTTTCTTAACAAATTAAATTTTTCGACAATTTGTTGAGTTTAATCCCTATGATTTTTGCTGTTTTAATATTATCAGAATAAGTTCGTTTAAAACTTCTGATTACTTAGAATGCACCGGTTATTGTGGAAAGAAACTAGGTCGAAAAACTTTCTTTTATAGTTTTCGTGGCCACAGAATCAACTGTAAAACTTTTTTTTTAAAAAATCTGGTAATTTCTCATCAATATCTTTTCAATTGGTCATTTAATAAAAAAATATTTCATATATGTTTGTTTGTCATTTGAAATCCTTTAATTTGGTACCAAAAAGAGTTAACCTCACAAGAGTTAAGACGCGGAAAAGTTAAATATATGGAGAAGTTAAGTGGATTTCAATCACCACACGTTTCTCTAAAAAGTTAATTTTTGTCTTAACTTATTTGAGTCATTTTTGTTTTTAGCTTAGGTTTCTATTTCTAACATAAATTTGACTAATTGTATGTGAAAACGATGAAACGCAAATACAATCGACCTTTACCGTTATAAATTTTCTGCACATTCATATGTATGTACATACAGATGTATCTATGCACATCAGTGCCGTCTTATTACTTCGTGGTGCCTTTAGGCAAACTACATTTTTCTTCAAAATGTTGCCCTCGAAGTAGAAAAACTATATATTTATATATTATATATCCAAATATATAACGTTTTGCATGTGTTTGAATTTTGAATAACATCAGTTAATTTGTCATTGAACGTACGCATGCACCATTGAGTCATTCGCATTCCATACTGTGTTTTTAGTTCTATGATTCTGCGTCATTTTTTGACATTTCTAAGTGTTTATAATTAGTTATTCACTGTGTTTTTGTATCTTATGTATCACACAAGAGATGCATGTTTTTTTTAACAATTTGTTTCGAGATTTTGTATTAAAAAAAAACAAAAAATTAAACGAATTCAAGCTAGTAATGCTCAAAACAGAAAGACGGCGGAGGAGAAAGAACGAAAAAATGTTGAATTGCTTGCAAAAATACCAAAAATAACACACATGTTTTGTGCCGGCTCCTCCAGTAGTTTGTCGTCGTCAGAACTGAGGTCAAATGCATCAGAAAATACAAATGTTTCCGATACTGGATCTGCTCAAAAATTTTAATTGTGTTCATTGTTTATATTAACTTGCTCTTTTCACAAAAAGGATACTTTTGACGATATGCTTCTACGATTTGTAGCATTAGATGTGTGTGTTCTCCATCATTTGACAAAGTTTGATTGTAGTTTTTCATAAACGCAACACCTCTTTCAGCGGTGTCATTTATGACATCTAAGCCTTTGCAAAAAGAGAGAACATCTTTGAAATCATCATCAGATTCCCATGTGGATGGATGATTATTGAGAAATTCTGCTGTATTCTATCCAAAGGAAAAAAAAATTTTTGGTTCTATGTGAAACAAAGTGACTTTGACTATGGAAGAGATAATAGCACCTTGTCATACATTTGATCCCTCAACGAAATAGCTTCGGGGAGATATTATTGATTTTCGATAGATTAAGGACCATTTTTCAGTTTTCAAAACGGTCGCGGGCCCATCAAATGTTTTCTGAAATGGACCAAATTTTACGTGGTTCTTATTGGCACCAATACAAAACTTTTGGTGGCCGGGGAGCGAAGATCGGAGCAACTTTAATTTTTCCCATATATGTCTGAACCACCCTAATGATCACTCAGCTGACGGTCTTACCCCCATTATAAGAATAGCTGATTATGCTTTTTATTATTCTAGTTATATAATGAACTAAATGTATAAATTTCATTGAATTTGAAATGACCTTAGAAAATTTTTTTTTGTAAACGTTTATGTAAGTAACTGACGTATAATCCCTCATTATATACGCAGCTGACTATTATTTTTATTATTATGATCATCTTAGCCTTAATTGTGCAAATTTTCAAGTGAATTGAAATGGATTTTGGACATTCTTTCTTTTACATGATGCGCATTTTCTCACAAACAGCTCCACCACTAGTCTGGCGACTGACGCTTGTTTCGATTATTAGCCATATCAAAACTATTAATTGAAAACAAAATTAAGCGGGAAGAAATCGCCACCTGAAATGCAACGCTACCTCCCGTACTATTAGGATTAATAAACGGCCCTTACGTATACTGTTCAGAGACTCTGAAAGAGCTCTTTTGTAAAATCATGCCTAATAATGCCAGTTTTAATGAAATACTAAAATGCCACAATTGCATAGAGGTACAGGAAAAGAATTACTAATGGAGATAATTTGCTCAATTTATCAATTTTGAAATCACTAAAAAGCGGAATAAATTATTGTCGGAAATGTCCTTTATTGATGACAAGTAGCTTCAATCTAGGAAATTTTATTGTGCTTGATGCCTCGGATCAAAATATTAAAGTCGACAAATACCGACTATTTTGTCAGATAATCACAATACACAATATAGTAGTAGAAAAAGCTAAGGAAGTATCCAGCCAATATCTCTATATAGCATATTGTCGTTCGGTCAATGGGGTCTGGTACAAGAGGAACAATTTAGATTCAAAAGACTTAACGGTCAAAACTCCAAACCATATTATTAACTTTTCTTACTCCATATACGTTAGTCAAAAATAGAAATATTCGGAATTTTTTACATTTTAAAATTTCATATTCGGATTAAATTCCACAATGTCCAACTAAATTTTGATAAAACAAAATCATATATCTTTCAAATTATTTGAAATATTTTCGAGTTTAATTTTAGTATCTTTGAACATTTTAAAATCCTCATCAAACCAAATATAACGAAATTTTCATTTTCTATAATAACCAAAATCCTATAATGAAACTTTTTTTAGACTACATGAATTTCTATAGCTCGAAGGCAAAATTTTGCGTATCAATTAACTTATTTTTAAGTTTCATTACAATTATCGACAGTAAAAAGCATAATATTATTTCAAGTACCTACATTTTTTATAAATAAGAATAAAGCGTTAACAAAACTACACAATATATCATAGTGTTATATTGCATATTTATT
Organism: Meiosimyza platycephala; assembly: GCA_963662105.1. Classification (NCBI taxonomy): domain Eukaryota; kingdom Metazoa; phylum Arthropoda; class Insecta; order Diptera; family Lauxaniidae; genus Meiosimyza; species Meiosimyza platycephala. The sequence goes on from OY759212.1 coordinate 4,146,446, forward strand.
ATTATTATATTGGTTTCCCTCTAAAGTAAAACTAAATAAGTTGTTTTACCATAGCACAATAGTTTGTAAGAATATTATTAAATAAAGAAAATGTAAAAAACAATTAATTTTTTGTTTTTGTAACATGAAGGATGGAAAAACGGTTAAAATAATATTTTCTGGATGAGCAAGCAAGGCCCAATTTACAGAAATAATTTATGGCGGAGTTTTTTTCTTTTAAGCGCTTTTCGATGAATTATTGTAATTTATATATTCTGAATGAGAAAACGACGGTTTTTCTGAGGCTTCTTTGATAGCTTGAAGTGCTAAGCAACATTTTAATTTTTATTTTTTCTGGACGAGCTAACGAGACACAATTTTACGCGCTATTGTCGGTTTTGAGACTTTTCGATGTATTTCCCTCGTGAAAATTTTTTTGGCGATAGTTACGCAAAATATTGCATGAAATAGTTTTTTTTTAATTTTCTGGAAGAGTTATCGAGGAATAATTTTTTTTTGCAAATAGCTTTTTGCGCATTTTCTTTTTTGTTAGAAAATTCGATAATTTGTAGTTATAAGCCACGTTTTTCTTTGTTTCTTGGCAATATTGTGCAAAATATTGAACGAAACTTTTTTTTTCATATTTTCTGAACGAGCAAACGAGGAGCAATCTTTATTGATAAAAATTTTTTCGATAGCTTGAAGTGCTGAGCCAGGTGTTTTTGGGCAATATTGTGCAAAATATTGCACGAAATTTTTTTTTCTAAATATTTTCTGGACGAGCAAACAAGGGGCAATTTTTTCGCAATAAGATTTTAGCGAAGTTTTTTTTCGTCAGAACTTTTTCGATGATTTGTAGTTCTAAACCTCGTTTCTCTTAGTTTTTTAGTAATATTTTAATAAATACTGCACTAAAAATTTTTTTAAAAATATTTTCTGAACGAGCAAACGAGGAGCAAGTTTTGCTCATAAAATTTTTTTCGATAGCTGAAGTGCTGAGCTGAGGTGTTTTTGATTTTTGGCAATATTGTGCAAAATATTGCACGAAATTTTTTTTTTTATATTTTCTGGACGAACAAACGAGGAAAAATTTTTATGGATAAAAGTTTTACTGATAGCTTTAAGTGCTGAGAAAGCCTTTTTTGTTTTTTGCGATATTTTGCAAAATATTGCACAATAATTTTTTTTTATATATTTTCTGCACGAACAAAGAGCAATTTTTTTGTATAAAAGTTTTTTCGTTAGCTTGAAGTGCTGAGCAGGATGTTTTTGTTTTTTGGAAATATTTCCAAAAATACTTCGGGAACAATTTTTTTAGACATATTTCCTGGACGAGCAAACGAAGATCAATTTTTCTAGATAATTTTTATTTTGATATCTCGAAGTCACGAGTCTACTTCACACAGCTGATATGTATTTGTATAAATTTCATCACAATATCTTGCAGGCAATCAGGCAATTTTTTTTGCATGTATTATTCTGCCCCCAGAAGCGAAAAGGTATCTCAAGGAAATTCATATTCGTGATTCTTATGGCATCGGATAGCTTAAGAAATTACGCATCTAATGAACTACGCCAAATGCTGGTACAGTAGATGACGGATATAAGAAAGTCCGAAAATAGCACAGAATTTCTTTCTTATGTCCGTGTTTCTTATAAACAATAAAACGGACATAAGAAAGATATTTTCTTGCATCAGTAACACGCATATAAGAAAGATATTTTCTTATATGAATCAGTAGCAAGGGCTACCGGACATAGCTCCCACGGGGTACCCGGTCATAACCCCAATGGTCATAATCCCCAAAATAATTTGGGAATTATGTCCGTTTTTTTCGGGTCATAATCCTCATTTTTTAGGGGACTATGACCACTTGTAAGAACGGACATAGTCCCCAAAAACATGAGGACATAAGGCCAAATAATTTTGGGTGCTTATAACAAAATGATTGAATTTTCAAAAAAAAATTTCGCATAATATACTAACTTCTATTTAGAATTACTGTAGGTAGCGATGCTGGTGTTGGATATATTATAGACTGATTCGCTGCCGAAGGTCGCCGCGAAGCCTGTTTCGGATTTTTAGGAGTTGTAAATCCTGAGCTGCGGCCGTAGGCCGCCCACTTACCCTTACTCTTATGTAAAATTATTGTGGCTAGCGAACCAGGTGTTGAATATATTATACGCTGATCCGCAGCAAAGCAGCCACGAAGCCGTTGTCGGATTTTTGGGAGTTTTAAGTCCTAAGCTGCGGCCGTAGGCCGCCCACTTACCCTAACTTTTATGTAGAAGCGTTGTTGGACATATTCGAGGATCTAATCTTTGGCCGAAGGCCGCCCACTCCACTAAATATAAAATTCCTCTTGTATTTTCAAGCAAAATGAAAGTGGTCATAACAACCATGGGAGTTATGTCCATCGCTATGAGTGGTCATGGTTAGGTTAAGGTTAGGTTAAAAAGGGTTGCTTGCAAAGCAAGATTCACTCGGAGGCAGTTTGCCCATTGTGATACCCTATATATATATAAAAATGTTCCCCTCCTTCTCCTTTAAAAAGTCCTACTGAATGGGGGTGAACCACCCAGAAGCCTTGGTGAAGTTGAGGATACTGGTGAGTTCCAGCTCGACTAGTTCCTCCAACCAAAGAACGCAGAACCAAAACATTTGATTCGTCTCCTCATTAGCCCGGGGCATTCGCAGAGAAGGTGTTTAACCGTCTCATCCTCTTCTTCATCTCCGCAGCTCCTGCAGAAATCTCTGAAAGGAGCACCATATCTGGCGGCCAATGACACAGTGCCCCGTCAGTACTCCTACAACAGTCCTAAGCTCTCCTCTTCTGAATCTTAAGAGAGATTGCGTCCTTCCCAGATTCAATTTAGGCCACATGATTCGAGACGTTCTGCATCCGGTGGTAAGGTTCCACCTTCTGTTCGTTTGTTTCTTGATTATGTCCTCTATCCGTCAAGGGTTCTTAAGGTCTACCACTTGTTGATTCTCTGGTTGTTCTGATCCTATTCTGGCACATTCGTCAGCTTTCTCATTTCCGGAAATACCCGTATGACCGGGCACCCAGCAGAGTTCTATAGCATGCTGTCGGATTGAACGTAGTGATTCCCTGCAGTGTTCTACGGTTACCGGACATAGCCCCCACGGACATAATCCCCATATCGTAAATGGGGATTATGTCCGCTAATTATTCGGAAATATTCCCCATTTTCGGTTTGGGGGTTATGACCGAATATTTTTCGGACATAATCCCCATGGGGGTTATGTCCGAAAAATTTAATTAATGCACACAGTTTTGGGTCTTATGTCCGTCTTTTTTTCCGGTTATAATCCCCACTTCGTTTTGGGATTATGACAACTTCTAAGGATGGACATAGCCGGTGTTGTTTTTTGGGGAGTTTTAAATCCTGAGCTGCGGCCGTAGGCCGACCACTTACCCCCTACTCTTATGTAAAATTACTGTGGCTACCGAACTAGGTCTTGGATATATTATAGACTGATCCGCGGCGAAGCCGGTGTTGGATTTTTGGGAGTTTTAAATCTTGAGCTGCGGCCGTAGGCTGCCCACTTACCCCTACTCTTATGTAAAATCACTGTAGCTAGCGAAGCCGCTGTTGGACATACGGACATAATTTCAATGGTGGCTTTGTTCAAAAAATCCCTATAATGGTGGTTATGACCGAAACTGATGCGGACATAATCCCAATAGCTTTGGGGATAATGTCCACTGTTTTATGGGGCTTATGTCCGAAAATGTTGCGGTCATAACCCCATTTCGTAAATGCTCAGGATTTAAAACTCCCATAAATCCAACACCGGCTTCGCGGCGGCCTTCGGCCGCGGATCAGTCTATAATATATCCAACACCTAGTTCGGTTGCCACAGTAATTTTACATAAGAGTAGGGGGTAAGTGAAAAAAATCCAACACCGGCTATGTCTATCCTTAGAAGTTGTCATAATCCCAAAACGAAGTGGGGACTATAACCGAAAAAAAAGACGGAAATAAGACCCAAAACTGTTTGCATTAATTAAGTTTTTCGGACATAACCCCCATGGGGATTATGTCCGAAAAATTTTAGGTCATAACCCCCGTACCGAAAATGGGGAATATGTCCGAATAATTAGCGGACATAATCCCCATTTACGATATGGAACATAATCCCCATTTACGATATGGGGATTATGTCCGTGGGGGCTATGTCTGGTAACCGTTTTGGGCCTTATGTCCGTTTTTTTTTTTCGGTGATAATCCCCACTTCGTTTTGGGCTTATGACAACTTATAAGGATGGAAATAGCTGGTGTTGGATGTATTGGAGGATGTAAATCCTATGCAATGGCCGAAGACCGCCCACTGCAAAACAAATAAAGAAAATTAGCAGGCTTATTTCGCAGCCATTTATGCGTCAATTCTCTTTTTTTTTGACTTCTCATTTGACATTCGCTTGCATTTCTTTTTAATGACGGATCAGTGTTTCCAGATGTGTTTACAATTTTGTAAACATCCCCAAAAAGATTATATTTTTCCATAAATTAACATAACATAAAGTTAATTTCGGAGAACACTTTCTTATTCACGTTTAATTTTATATATAAAGAATATAGTTTTTCGTCAAAATATGATTCTTATAGCAGTGTTTTTCTTATATGCGTTTTTCTTATATAAGGTTTATTTAGCACGTAGCTATATGGAAGTGTGCATGGTGCCTTTGTGAGTGTTTCTTATAACCGTGTTTTTCTTATAAGAGACTTTCTTATATCCTTCGTCTACTGTAGAGAAGTGGCGGGAGTTTCGATATGAAAGCACATGCATTCTTACAATTGATTAAGGAATAACATATAAAAAATCAAAAAAAAACAAAAGGTGTTATTCCGGGAATTTTGAAAATTGGTAATTTCTATAGATTTCGATATGCTCTTTCCGAATTTCAATTTTGCGACCTCGTACCTAATCCTACGCTTCGCTGTTCTTGATGGCCCAGGTGTTGCGAGTTCATTGTTTTAGAACCGATTGAAACGTCACAAACCGAAATTTCTTCCACATCATCCGCGATGGGGTTATCCTCTTGGATCTCGATATCATCATATGTTCGCTCGGAAGCACTCTCCGTTGGATCAGCATTTGGATTTTTGAATACACGGATAACTTAATTTAATTTCGGATTTTTTTGGAGTACATTAATAAATGACCGAATAGAATCATTTGGTGTTATGAATACAGGTATCTGGATAGAAGACAACATTGTCCCGATTAATCCTTAATTAATTTTTCAAAGGATGTGCATTGCAAAGGAGTCTGAAAAGGAACTTGAAAATTTCCTTACATACGAATTTGCTCCATTTCCATTATCCCTTTTCAATTACGAAGGCGATGAAGAGGAACCAACGGAGACTACTTCCGAGCAAACGTATGATGATATCGAGATCGAAGATGATAATCCCATCGCGGATGATGTGGAAAAAATTTCGGTATGTGACGTTTCAATCGGTTCTAAAACAATGAACTCGCAACACCTGGGCCATCAAGAACAGCGAAGCGAAGGAGAATTTGCTCAACTTTGGAATACTCAATTGCATGTGGATTAGGCCTATTGGAGATACCACGATAAATAAACGCGCCGCTTACTCTACCTGAAGGTGGTGTGAAAATGAGTGTTTTGGCCAAAACAAAATAAGTTTTTTTTTAATGAAAAAACAGAATATTTAAACAACAACTTTCGCTTGGATCTGGTTTGTGAAATATCGGAAGTTGCGGATAGATTTTCTAAAAATTACTATGAGTATAAGCTGCAAACCTTTTGACTGATCTCAAAAAAATGGGCATCATTTGAAAAGTATATACATATATATATACACATATAATGTTAGTAAATTTTTAAGTATATCATTTATTATAACTTTTTCTATACATGTACACGGTTCGCTTGAAGCAAGATCAAGATCCATAAAATTGTCAACCAAATCTGACAATGCACAATTATTATTTAGTGTTCGCAGGTTTCAAAAACATAATCCGTAAAATCGTACCTGGTCATTTGCTGGTTTTATGGTCATTTTAAGAGTAACGATTTTACCGATAATTTTAATAAAATTATGAAGCGAACGGTGTAGTTTTTGATGCTTTTAAGATCAAGTGAAGTTTTAAAATATGCTATGATAACTGTTGTTTATGTAGTTTAAGTCGCTGAATACGATGAAGTCACTTATTTTTGAAAATATGTAAACGCTTTTGTGTTATTCACAATTTTTCACGGTAAAAAACCGATACAAAAATAAAAAATTTTTTTTTGTCGGCCGAAAAACTAGTGAAAAATAAAATTTTTTTACTATCTTTAGTAGACTTAAAAAGTATTTTTGACTACAAAGCCTACGAAGAATCATTTTCCATGGAAAAGAAATGAAAATTTAAAAAAAAAATTCTTTCGGGCCTTAAAACTAGTGAAAAAAATTTGAAATTATAATTTTTTTTTATGGACTTTTGAGGTATTTTCGAAAAAAATTTTTATAAATATTGCGCTCCTGATTAGCGAATGTTACTATTGAAACTTTTGCACAAAAAAAAAGTTCACCAACAACCTAAAAACGATGGTGGTTATCGCTGAGGTGTACTTTTTTTAATAATTCAGTCTCACATTCGGGGTAGTTTTGAATGGGGAATTCGAATTTTTCATTATTTTTTAATTATGTGGTTGTCTTCAGTATAAACATAAATATAATTGAACAATGGATTTTTTTCATATTGAAGTTATGTTTTAACAGGGAATATAAATTTTAATGTGGAAATCTGTTTTGAAAAATATGAAATCTAGTTTACTTGAACCAACCCAAGTGTATAGAATTAGATAAGTATATATATAGTACAAAAATAATAAAAATTTGCGGTTAACACCATCAGATAGAGGAGGAAAAAATTAACTATTCAAAATAATAAAAGCAAAACAAATTCAAAAATTTAGATCTGATTTTTCATTTTGAATAAAAAAATTTCAATTTTTGACAAAATTTCATGATTATTTTCAGTTTTTACCACTGAAGACAACCACATAATTAAAAAATAATGAAAAATTCTAATTCCTCATTCAAAATTACCCCGAATGTGAGACTGAATTATAAAAAAAAAAGTTCACCTCAGTGATAACCACCATCGTTTTTAGGTTGTTGGTGAACTTTTTTTTGTGCAATAGTTTCAAGAGTACTATTGAAATCGCTAATCAGGAGCGCAATATTTATAAAAAATTTTTTACACAGCCCACTCGGGACACTTATGGGAATAGGAATCTGCCGGTGCCTCTAAATTTCAGAGACTTTTTTTTTTTTGAACCGGTCTAGTGTATAGTATGTGAGTTTTTTATTTTCATAGAATTTTTAATTTTTCGTAAGAGGCGCAAGTCTTTTTGGTTTTTCATTTAAGTAAGACCACATTGTCAATAAAAGACTATTTAAAAAAATTTCCAATGGGGGGTCAGACCCCCAAAACCCCCCGTGCGGACGGGCCTGGCGTATCCTTTTCACTCTTAATCAGATTTACAAATTAAAATGAAGACGTTAAAAGGAGGCGAACTCACAGTTGTATATTTTGACACATTGTAATTTTGTCACGTTGCAATTTTACTATGAAGTGTGAGTTGCATAAGTTTCTTAATTTTCCATGATGTCGTGATGAGGTATCAGAAGCTTCATACTTTTTTTTTAATTTCGTATTAACTTGGCTTGGCCTTGTAAAAAAAAATGAGAGACTAAAACAAATACTCTTGTATGCATCATTGTTGTAAAAAAGCTCATATTCATGAAAAAATAGTTTTTATTCTCGGAAAAGTACTTTTTGGTTTTTGTTGATGAATTTTGAGCTTAAAAATTTGATTTTGTAGCCATGCGATTTTTTTATGCAAACATTTACATATATTTATTTATTTACATCAGTGATGCACGAATTTCTACTGCGTAATGTTTTGTTTTCCTTTGAATTCCTACACACATACTAGCTCGAAATTAATGTGATAGAAGTCAAGTCGCTGTCGACTTTTGCGCAACGAAGTTGAGCATGAAAGTATGTACATAGGTACTGCAAAGCTACAAATTAATTATCATTCGCTGTAATGGAACGAATTTCTTAAGTTTACACTAAGGCATAGAACGAATGTTTAAGAAAGGTTCTAACCACAGTTCACCAGAATCTATTTTTCTCTCTTATTAATTTTAGGTAGTTTAAGTTGTACTTACATTCAATTGCATTGTTATTTTATTATATGCCCAATGCCAACGTTGTTTAGCTGTCACTTCCGGTTTGCGTAACATTTGCGACATATGTCCACCGACCACTTCTTCGGTTTCACCACGCATCAGCCTTTTCTTTTTCTGCATTTGCGTTAATGAAATTTGTGGTAAATCAGTCATTTGATCATCATCCATCATTATATCACTCAATTTGCGACTTAAATTTGCGGCAATACCACCAACAGAGCCACTACTAGATGGCCCCATGCCAATAGTACACTCGGATCTATCCAAGCCAAGCAGTTTGCGCTCGTCTTCTTCATCTTCTTCAAGTATAATGCTATCTTGTTTTTTTATCTGTTGATGTGCTGTTGCTGCTGCTTCTGTTATTGTAACGCCGCCACTTGTTGCAGCAGTCGCAAAAGTTGTTTCCTTTTTTAGCTGTTCTCTAACAGCAACATTTCCAACAACACCACCACCACTACCGCTAGAGCTTTCTTCCAAATAATTACCACTATCTTCGCTGGGATAATTATCATCAATATAATCATCACGACTCTCTTCGATATATTCCAGTGGTGGCTGTTTTTGATGTTGATGCAACAGCACTTGTGTATGTTGCTGACGTTGCAAAACCAGCTGTGCCTCTTGCGCGGCCTTCTGTTCCTCTTTCTCCAAATATTTATATTCATCCTCTTCATTAAAAAAATCCTCACGATAATCATAACAACTATTTGCATGTTCATAATAACCATTTGCTGCCACCATATCCACCAACTCCTGTTGTGAGTTGGATGAGCCTTGCCGGGACAATAACGTTGCCGTCTGCTGTTGATCCATATAGTAATCATTCTGCTCACTATCTAATCGATAATTAGGTATATCATTGTCAACAACATATTCATCAATGATGTCATCGTCGTCATCTACTTCTTCCACTTCTCCCAAGTCTACATCATCTTCATCGTCATCATCATCAAATAATTCTGTTGGTTGTTGTTTTATTAAAAAACCTGATTTACCGTTGATGGTGGGCAGTTTTTTGCCGGTGGATCCAGCTGGCGGCAACGTTGGTAATATTTTTGTTGTTGCACTATGTTGTTGATTATCACTGCTGCTGCTTTCGCTTACATAATAATTGCTACCATAATTATTGTTGCGATTATTAATTGTTGTTGTTGCTGTTGTTGTTCTTGCAGCATTGCAATTGGCATAGTCATCATATTGTGTTGTCACAGCAGCAATTTTGCTATAATCATTAAAATGTGTGGATTTTGTTTGTGCTGTTGTTGTTGTTGTGGTTGTTGCTAGTGGTGTTTTTTGTACCACTGCTGAAGCTAACGAAGCACCTTGTTGTGTTGCTGATTGCACTGCTGCTGCTGCTTTGCCCAAGAATGAGCCAAACATACCACCAGCACCAGCAGCACTGCGCGCAGCACCACTTGCTGTTGTTGTTATTGTGGGTGTTACTTTTGTTGTTGCTGTTGTTTTTGGTTGTTGTTGGATTGGCGATGAAAACAAATCGTTAGACATGTCGCCAACACCACTAGCTGTTGTAGTAGCTGTTGTTACTGCAGCACATGTTGCAGGCGGCCATTTTGCTGTGGCTACAACACCGTGTGCTATTGTCGTCATTGCTGCTGTAGTTGTTGTTACTGCTATGACGCCATAAGCGCTTTTATAGCTATTTGATGATTTTTCCATAATATCACCAGTGGCAATATAATCACGCTCGCTGTAGCCATACTCATCATAGCCATATTTATAATCTGTGCTGTAGTCAACAATTTTCGTGGAGCTGTGATAAATGCTAGTAGCATCAGCAGCAATAATGTCGTCTTCATAATGTAAATTGCTGACAGTTTGTTCAAGGTAATCAACATAAGATAGGTCGCTAACAGCAACAACTGAGGATTGTTGCTGCAACAAAAAATCAGTGCTGCAGCTGCTGTTGTTATTGTAATAAGCATTGTTGCTGCTAATGTCAGCAGCATGACTTTTATCGTTTGCGTACAAAGTCGGCATAATATAATTTGTATTGCTGTCATGCTTAGCAGCTATTGTTAAAATGGGTTGCTGCTGTATATTATAAGAATTATTGCTGCTATTACATACAACCGTTGTTGTTGCTGGTTGTGCTTTCTGCAATAGCCCACTAACATTTGGCACCAATTTTGATGCCAAACCAAAACCAAAACTTTTTTTAGTTTGTTGCTGCTGCTGCTGTTGTGCAGTTTCTGCTGCTGCTGTTGTCGTAACAGCATTGCTAACGCCGCTAAGTACACCATCTAAGCCACCTTTTAAGCCTTTTGATAAGCCACCAAGCATGCTGCTGGCCTTACCAGCGGCCGTTGTTGAGCCGATTTTAAAAGTCGAGGTTTTGGCAGCAATTGGTGGCTGGTAGTAGCCACCTTGCGTGCTGCTGTTGCCACTATTAACCGTGACAGCACTTGAAGTAAATGCTGTTGAGTTAGCTGCTGATGCTGTTGTTGTTGTTGTTATTGTTATTGTAGCCGCCAAACTCTCTATATAGCCGTCTGTTGTTGTTGTTGTCGTCGGCAGCATATCCAAGTACGTATACATAGAAGTTGCAGGTTCATTGAAAGTTGTTGCTGTCAAACAGCTCAAGTCAACAGCATAGCTGTCATAGAAGCTATCATCAAAAGCAGTTTTTGCTGCTGTTGTAACGGCTGTTTGCGTTGTTGTATTATACCACAACTTGCTGCTGTCATCAAATGTTATATCATCGGCAATTGCTGTTGCCAACTTGTAGTCATTGCTGCCACTACTCCACATATCATTTGTATGTTGTTGTGCGTATACATTTGTTGTTGCTGTTGTTGTTGTTGTTGTATCCAAAGTTGTTGTTGTTATTGTTGTTGCTGTTGGTGATACTAACGTTATACTGCTGCTGTTGCTGCTATACATTGTCTCACTGGAGTATAAATCCAAATTAAGTTTTTTCAAATACTCTTCATATGTTAAATCGCTTATTGTTGCGGTTGCTGCTGGCGTTGCTGCTGTAGCTGCTTCAGCTGTTGTTGGTTGTAGCCTTGTTATATAGTCATCAGCAGCAGTGATATCGCTCTTTGTTTGTTTATAGCAGGAGTTGGCTAATTCGTCGGCAGTTGAAACGGTTGTTGTAAACAATTGGCTATAGCTGCTGCTGCTTGGAGTTGTTGTGACTATTGTTGCTGCTGCCGTTGCAGCACTCCATGCACTTGTAGCTAAGCCATTATCACTTGTTGTGGTTGTTGTGATAATATCCAAGTCAAGCGGATAATATGTAACAGAAGAAGACTTTGTCGTCTGCATAACTAAATCAGTTGCTGCTTTTGTCGTATTTGGCATTGCAACAACTGTTGCTTGATAACTGCTATCTAAACTACTATCGCTAAGATAATGATCATATTTATTTATAAAATTTATGGAATTAGATGGCAAAAATGTTTCAGTTGTTGATGTTGATGATGGTCCTGATAATGTTAAATGCGCGTTATCGTTATATGTTGCTGTTGATGATAATTGATAAATTGATGATGTTAATGCTGTTGTTGATGTTAATGCTGTTGTTGATGTTGTTGATGTTGGTGATGTTGCTGTTGGTACTACTACTGTTGAAATTTGTGTCGAATTGCTTGGACTGGTCCTATCGATATCGCTCATATAAGCGGAAAATGTTGGCAATGTATACGATTTTAAATAATCGCTATAATCGAGCGCTGTTACTGTTGCTGTTGGTGAAGATGATGTACTCAAATTCAATGAGGTGTTGTTGTTATTTATTGCTGGTTTTGCTGTTGCCATTGTTAGATAATTTTCTGTCACTGCTGTTGCTGTTCCCAATTCATTTAAATAAGCGTCCAACGGTAGTGCATCATAAGCAATATTTGAGGCACTGAAAATAAAAGTGATGTAAGTCAATTTGTTAAACAACACTTTTTACTAAATGTACTGTTAATAAAAGCCTGAATAATATATCCTCAATATGGAACGTTCTTTTACAAACCGCGCGAATTTTGACAAAAATTTACCGACACATTTTTGATTTGGATGAAATTTTTTCTATGGGTTCTGTATCGAAAAAGAAGAAGAATTTCGTGATTTTTGGCTAGGAGGCTCACATTCAAAAATTTATAGCTCCGGCTCTGTTAAAGCTAGAAAATTGAAATTATTTTTATTGTAAAGCTAAGAAATTAACTTTAATACCAAAATTATTTCTTAAAAAATTATTAGCAAATTAATATTTTTATAAGCAATTTAAACGTTTAAATCGGTTGTTAACAATTGCCTCCTTTTTTAAGTAATTAGTATTTTTATTAAAGTACATTTTCTTAGCTTTAAAATGAAAATAATTTTAATTTTCTAGCTTTAACAGAACCGGAGTTATGAATTTTTGAAAGTGGGTCTTCAAGCCAAAAACCACGATATTCTCAAAATTTAAATTTCAATATATAAATTCATATACAATGTATATTGAATTGTGTTTAAAGTGGGCGGAATTGGAAAAGTGGGCGTGGCAATGTTTTAACAATTGAAAATTTTGATTTCGTAACATTCAAAATTGGCACAAACATACGATTTTCATAAAAATTTTAGAGATTATACCACTGAGAGCAGTCATCAATACAAACTTCGTCAGTATACTGGACAGACTCGTTTAAGGGCGTGGCACAATGTTTATAAACGTTATAATTAGAGAACTAACAACGTAATTGTTATGAAATTTAATATGGCAGAAATACTTGCTAAAAGGTTTCTCATTACAAAGATTTGGCACAATAGTACCGGTGGGCGTGGCACCTCTCAGGTAAGCAAAAAACGTGTCAAGAATTCTGGAAAAAGTCGAAAAATTTTGATTGATTAAAATAAATGAAAAAATGTTCTTAAAATGTTTCATAACCCAAATACATACCGTTCACTTACAGTATCTACTCATTGAATTACGGACGATGGAAAAATTTTGAAAATTTTCTATTAAGTATCGAATAAAATTAAAACCACGGAATTTTTTTTTACTATTTTTTTATTGAAAAATGGTATTGGGGATATTAACCGTTATTATAAAACCTAAATTTGGTATCTACACAACGTCTATGTGAATGTGGCAGCTGCCAAAGTAGTATGTATCAAAATAATGTTTTGTTTGAAATTTGATATAATTGATCATTTGTGCACTTTTCTCTTTTGGGTTTTGTTTTTTGTATGTGTTATGATTCTTAACATATTTAGAACACAAGGTGAAGAAAAGTCACTTGATAATTTGTTCAAAATTACACCATTATGCTACCAAAGCAGCCATTTTCTAAGCGAGAACCGTTATTTTTGAAAAACCGACGCTATCGGTAAAATAAAGGATATTTATGATGTTCGAAGGTCACGGGTGGCTGTTGAAAAAGGTCAAGCTACACCGTAATATCGAAAATTATTGAAATATCGAAGTCCTCTGTGATAAACATCGCTAAAAATGAGAATATGTCTGCTGTTTTTTAAATGTTACCCCAAATAATCGTCGAAATTGTCCAAGAAAACAAAAAAAAAACTTCAAAAAATGACCAAAGAGTTGTGCAGAAAACCATAATGGAACGAATTGCATCAACGCAATCAGTACTGAACGACCTCAACGAAACTGGAGTCGACATTTCGCTCAATACATTGTAACGCCGATTTAAAGAAAATGGCTTGATATGCCGACGTCCTGCAAAAAAGCTAAAACTTACAAATTCTATGTGCAAACAGAGGCTGTATTGGGCTCAGATTCTGCGAAATATTCCCAACGACTACTGGAATATAGTGACTTACTATAATTCATTTAAATTCAGTGACGTCAACGTAAAATTCTCAGAAATTTTCTCTTGAATAATTTCTTATGTTTTTATTATTTTAAAGGTCATTTTTAGCGATGAGTGCCTGCTGGAAGCAGTATCCCAAAGGATCAGATTTGCTGGCAGAAGGCCTCAAGAGAGATACTCAGCCAGCTGTCTAATTCCAACTACGAAAAACCCACCGTCTGTTATGATTTGGAGCCGCATAACCTCCGAAGGATCAGGGCCGATATAGTTTTTTGATAAAACAACAACAGTACATTAACATTTTGAAAAATGTTTTGCTGCCCTACATCGAGACATTAGGTCATTCCAAGGATAAATACACATAGATGGAGCTCCTCGCCATACGTCCAGAGCCAGTATGAATGTCCTTAACTCTTTAAATTTAGAAGTTTTGCCATAGTCGGGCAATTCGCCGGACTAAAATCCAATTGAGAACTGCTGGTCTCATTTAAAATCACTGGTGTATAAACGACGAAATAACACCATGGCTCAATTAAAAGAAAATATTTGTGATGTGTGGAATAATGACCCATCTTTAAAGCAAATTATAATTAATTGTATATAAAGTATGCCGAGCAGAATAAATGAAGTGCTTAAATCCAGAGGTGGAAACACTAAATATTAATTTTTTTTTTAAAACTCTATTAAAATATCCAGAATACATTTTTCAAAAAAAAGCAAAAAAAAATTCATGGTATTCATTTTATTTGAGGAACACTGAGAATTTTTTAATATTTTTTTACCGTGTCTATAGTCGAGTGCAATTAGGTTTATACCTCGGAACCCAGCTATGGTGAATGGATTTGAAATATTTTTTTTGATTTGGATTTCTGATGCCATAAACTAAAAAGTTTACCCATTGGAAATGACCGCCGTTTCGAAAATCCGAAAACACGCCCACCGCTCATTCAAATTAAATGTAAACCGCTATAATGCGTGAAATATTTAAGGTAATGGAACCAAATTTCACACAAATACTTGATATGACTTAGAGAAGCACTGGACTACAATAAAGCGAATTTCTACAAGAAGGCGTGGCACCTCCCATACATGAAACTTTGAAGTGCTGTACTGTGGGAGTTATTGTAGGTAGAGTAACCAAATTCCACACAAATACTGCGGAAGGTTCGGACAAGCTCTAGACAAAAATTAAGTGCATTTCGACAAGTGGGCGTGTCACATTCCATGCAAGCAAAAATTACAAAACACTACACTGAAGGAGTTATTTAAGAACTTGAAACCATATTTCAATGTATTTTATATTTATACTAGCTGTCCCGGCAGACGTTGTTCTGCCCTTTCCGGTAGTTGTTCCGGATGTCATATGAACTCATGCGATGGAATGTATAAGCGAAACAACCCATTTTTCCAGTGAAACTTATTTTGTCAGGACTTTTTATATCAAGTCCCATTCATTTGCGTCCAGTACTTGATGAGATATGATTAATTTGATTTTGGAGGGTGTGTCACTGCCCATTTTTCTAAACCAAACTTTGCAAATACCTTCTTTAGACCATTAGAAACATTTAATAAATAATTATGAAACCTTTGTGAAAATGCTATTTTTAAAATAGGTTTGTGTGAGGGCCACCCTAAATATGCACCCTACATAAAAATGCTTAATATCATATATAAGACACCTTGTGTAAATTCAATGTGAATCAATTAAGTGGTCTCTGTGAAAATGCTATTTTTAAAATATTTTTGTATGAGGGCCACCCTAAATTGCCCATATAGAGGTATGATTTGTGAATCTAAACCATCCAGGGCGCCACCCAAACGCATACAAAAAGATTCATTCAAATCGGTCCAGCCGTTTAGGAGGAGTTCAGTGACATACGCACGTACAGTAGAATTATAAACAGATACGATTTTTTGCACAAACAAAAAATACAAGTACAAAAACGCAAAGTAATAAACAAAACATCATGGAAAAAATAACGATGCATACTTTCAATGTTTAAAATGTACTGTTACATGTTTCAAGACCCACTAGTTAAGCTTAAACTTATACTTGGAGAAAAATTTACTTGGTTTTCTTGCATTTTTTAGGCTTCAATATAGTATTTATAAATATTCTTCTGACGAAATGACGACTTTCAGTCTTGCGCTTGAACAAACCACTTCTGGTTTTGTGTAAAACTTAGTTACATTTAATTAAATAATTCTGGCGGTATAGCATTTCAAAGTTCTTGCTTGTATTAGAGGTTTCATGCCCTCTTGTGGAAACTCGCGCAATTTTAGTACAAAGCTTGTGCGACCCATTTCTAGTGTTTGTGTGAAATATTAGCCGTGTTTTATTCGCTTTGGTTAAACCTAAAAGTGAATAAAACGCATAAGTTTAACCTTTTTTAATTCAGGTACTGACCACTAGGAGGCATCACAGTATTCTGTTTTAAAATCCGAGCCGTTCTGATGGCCGGCAAACTCGTATGGTTGAACGGGGCCTAGCACGTTAAGGGACCTCGCGCATCAGTACGTAATTTTATTTTATTTTTTCAAAAAATTGGGATCGATTGCTTTGCACCGGTGCTGCCCAAAGACGCACGATCGTGCAAAGAGCGTAAGAATCCATGCACATATACAAAACGAAAGATGAGTAAAAGAAACGAAAAAATAATTTAGTTTTCAGCAGTCAAGCGAGCAGGTTCTATGATTGATGTTGATCTTGCACAGTGTGCAAAATAGAAAACTTTTTTTTTCCTTCCTTGAATTCCTTCTTGTAGAATTTCGCTTTATTGTTGTCCAGTGCTTCTCTAAGTCATATCAATTTGGTTTCATTACCTTAAATATTTCACGCATTATAGCGGTTTACATTTAATTTGAATGGGCGGGGGGCAACCATTAAAAAAAACGGAGCCGTATATGAAGTCTGTTCCGAGTTCGAAACGGATCCGTCGATGCACAAAAAACGGAATCCGCTCTGACGGATCCGTAGCGGATCCGCATCCGCCTAAATAATAATTTCTCTTGCAAGTCAAACAAGTGCTACCAATTATGGAGCTTATAAGATAGTTATGTTATTCACCACTATTCCATCAAATAGGTTTTAAAATAGAGAATTCAGATATGACCTTAACTCAATAAAAAAGAAAATTAAACAAAAATGACTTACATCATTTTTCCTTTCAGCGCCTCATTTGTATGATCACCGCCTAAAACTAATGTTGCTGTTGAAATTGTTGTTGATGTTGTTGACAATGTTGGTGAGGACAGCGATGCTGTTAAAATTGTTGTTGTTGTATCGTTAAATATAAATGGCTTGTAGGCAATAGGTTCATATGTTGATGATGCAATTGCTGTTGTTGATAACAACATTGTTGTTGTTGGTGATAATGATGTTGTGGCTGTTGTCATTGTCGTCGTCGTCGTCGTTAGCTTTTCACTTGGCAACTTTGGTAATTGTTTGTTGTTGCTACTATTGTTGTTATAACTGCAACTGTTACTACTTCCATTCACATTATTATTATTATTATTGCTATTGTTGCCGCCGCTGTTCTTGTTGCTGCTATTTATATTACTACTACTATTATAATTGCTACTATCGGTGTTGTTTGTTACGCTTGTTGCTTTTGCTATATTATTTGGTGTCGGTAGACGCTTTGGCAATTTTCTGCTCAAAGCTGTTGTTGTCGTCGTCATAGCCGTATGCATTTCATCTCCAACAAAATGTTGTTGCTGTTCTACTGACGTCGTTGACAACAACTTTGCTGCTGTTAATGCCGTTTTTGTGTTGTCGCCATTGATTTTCGTATAGCGACTATTGAAAAGCTTTGCATCAAAGAAATTATCATCTTTTGTTGTTAACGTATCGAAGTAGCTTTGCTTGGGGGCCTCAACACCCGTGCAATCATACTCAAATGAAGACGAGCGATAATCTCTGGCATTGGTTGAACCAACACCATATGCTAAATGGCATGTTGTTGCCGTCGCCGTTATAGTTGTTGCATCATATGGCTGCTTTTGCTGCTGCTTGTCAGCAACATTTAAGCGCGTTTCACCTGATGCAATAACTGATGCCGTCGTCATTGCCATTATAATGGAGCTTTTGCGTTGTTGCTGCAAATTTAATTGTGTTGCTGTTGTGCTGTTGTTGTGCTGTATTGCTGTTGTTGGTTCACTGTAAGTGGTAGACAGACTGTCGGCACTATTGTAGTGATAATTAAAATCATCTTTATAGTTGAGCGGTTGCATTGAGGTATGCGGACGTTTCATTGGTATCGCTGCTGCTACTGATGTTGTGTAGGCGGCGGTATAGCTGTAGGACGGTGAGGAGTACATAGTCGCCGCCGTATAATTACTATAATCGTTTATTGTCGTGTTGTCATTAAAGTTGTTGCTATTCAACATGTTGTCGCTGCCGTTGTCAACATGTTTTGTTGCTGCTGCATCATCTAACAAAAATTTACATTGCAATTCATTCACTGTTGTTGCTGTTGCTGCCGCTATGAGTTCATGTTTGTTGGATGATTTATGAGTATATGACTGCTGCAATTGCTGCAACTGTTGCTGCTGTTGCGTCTGCGGCTGTGGCAGTACACGAAATGGTACCGTTGGAAGACATTTGCCGTTAACACTACCTACACCACCACCACCAACATATGCTGCGCTTTTATCAACTATATTACTACTACTACTACTATTCAAACTACTATTGTGTTGCGCGCCGCCGCTGTATCCGTTCGTTGGCGTCGTCTGTTTTAGAAAACCATAGGCACCGCTGCCGCCGCTACCATATGCACTGTTGCTGCTGCCGTCACCCATCATTTTTATTGTTGTTATTGTTGTTGCTATTGAATTGGTAGCTCCAGCTCCAGGCTGTGGTAGCATGCGACTTTTTTTATGCGCCACCGGTGGTGTTGTAGGTAGACTGGCACCATAACGTGGATGTTGTTGACGATTATGATTTTGATGACAATTGCTTATGTACATACCGTCTAACATGCTGCTACTATGTTTGATTGGTACTTTCGGCAGCATTTTTGTATTGCCTAAAGAAGAGTGTCGCCTACCAGCCATAGCACTGTCACTATCATCTGCTGCTTCTTCCCAATAATCATAGCAGCCACCAGCACTATCTACATCACAGTAAGTTGTTGCATCATCACCAACAATGTATTTATCGCTACCAGCCGTTGTTGTTGTTGTCGATGACAATGCTGTTACGGCATAATCATAGCCACTATGTGAACGAGCGGCATCGATATTACTGTAATCATTTCTTATGCCAAGTCCTAACTGCTGCTGCGTTCTAGTGTTGTCATATCTATCGTACATAGCTAGGTGGTTGCCATAATTACTAAGGTTTGTGGTGCTAATTGGTTGGCTACTGTATGATAAGGCATCATTTTCATTATTGTAATTATAGTTGCTTTGAGAGTAAGACTATAAAAAAAAAGTGAGAAAGAGAGAGAAAAACTTTCAGTCCAAAATCAATATTTATATATGAAATTATTATAAAAAGTACTCCCAAAAAATAATTTTTTTTTGTTTTTTTTTTTGACTGAAAATTCCTAAAAGTTTTGATCGTTCAAGAAATCAATAATGAAGCTGTGTTCGATATTAGTTCATGGCCAGTTGTTTTTCAGAAAGATAAAAGGCTTCATAAGGTAATGTTGTTTTTTTTTTTTTTTGATTTGATTACACTTTTGATTAATCAAAAAATTTCTATAGGCAAGATATTCAGGAGATTGCTCCAACAACATTCGCTGGATGTAAATCAGGTGCCTCAAAAAAGACTTTTTTTCTACATTTTGGAAATGACAGAGCTCATCTGATGATACTGAACAATCTGACCAACCATTTTCATATAGAATACTGTGTATGCTTCGACTCATTCAGCATGATACTTAAAAGGATCACCTCATCCTATCCATCCCTAGTTGCATCAAATGTTGCCCCGTTTGAAAATACCAACCCTACCAAATAATAATAGTGTGATTTTAGTTATTATCATGGTCCAGCGGCGAGTCAGAAAGGGGGTACATGTGTTAAGAAAAAATGTTGGGCAAGAAAAATTAATTGGAGCTGGTAATATATTTGACCCATCTAGAGGTCACCCCGTGACAGTAACAGTGATTTTTTAAGAAAATTTTCATTTTGTATGGGGGGACCCTTAAGGGTTGCAGTTCGGAGATGGGTATGATTTAAAGAAATATTGGGGGTGAACAAATAATAAGGCCAGGTTATACATTTGACCCCTCTTGGGGTCACCCCGGGGGAGATATAAACCATTTTCATCAAATTTTTGCCAAGTTACTCAACTTTGTGGCCGGCGCAGCAAGAGTTACCCACATCCGATCGGGACCAAACCTTGGCTCTACCATTTTTTTCCGTAACCTAACAAAATTGGCCTTGACAAGCTATCAATATCGAAAAAATGCGCACTAAAACCAGGCCAATGTACATTTTGTTCGAATGTTACGTTCGAATGGTGAAACGTAAGAAAAAGATATCTGAATAAGGGATTCCTATCCCTAGGATAGGAATGATATTGTTAATGCTGAAATGCATCTCTTTTGGGTCAAGTATGGTGTATCGTTACCTAGAGCTCGATATACCATACTTGACGATCGTATATCAAATGCTATCGCTATCGGAAAGTAATCAAAAAGGGAACATTTATTCTAACAAACGAAAAAAAAAGAAAAATTGCATTGAAACTTGATTGAACTTTTGAACACTGTGTTATGTGAAGAAAATGACAAGATTATTAAGTTTAAGTGTTTAACCCTTGTGTCTGCACTCACACACCCGGGTGTGTTTTTCATTTTCAAATTGATATATTTTGAGTTCTGAATGCCGTATCGACTTGAAATTTTGGGTAGCCTCCTAAAATATTGTTTTCTATCATATTTGAAAAAAAAAAAAAAATTCGTCGTTGGGGACCGAATTTACAGGTCGTTTTTGCGATTTACCCCTTCTATCTACAGCCAACACACCCGGGTATGCATAGAAAAATGTATGTAAATTATAAGTTAGAAATGAAGAAAAACATTTGGGTTTTTTTATAAATAATTTTTATTTATTTGACATTACTTTTTTGTGTTTATGTATGTATACAAAAAAGAATCACAATATATTATTAATAATATGTATTGTAAAAAAAAATAATTTTATAAAAAAGTGATAATTTATGACCTGCATCTATTACAATGAGTGATATCTTTTGAATGCTCAACACAAACTGGCTTGCGACATTCTTTGCAGATTTTTTTTTGTTGTTCTTCTTTTGGAACAGAAGAGGCAATTTCTCTTTTGCTTGATTCTGCCAGAATTGTCACGCTGCTCTTGAGCGCTTACTGGAAGGCTTTCAATGGTTGGTGTAACTGGGCGGCCCAACATACTTTCGATTCGACTACGTGATGAAAAATTTCACATTGTTTGATCTAACCAAATTGTGCCATATTATTGCCATCGCCCTCTTCACCTGCCAATAGACGTTCATTCGTATCTTGCTCATCTTCACTGTCTGCTTCCAAAAGCTCCTCCAATCTTTGGCTTATGTACAGTTCTCTGTCTTCAAAGATAAGTCCTTACAATTGCCGGGGAGTTAGCCATTCGCCATCAGCCATTATATAATTTGTTGTATGATTATTATATTTTTATCAAATGCGTTGCATGAAAAATAATAGCGTCTTTTTTATTCAAATGCAGTACAGAAAAAAACTTGACAGTAACTGACGACACTATTAGCAAAACATGTATATTTATATACCATTTTTATGCGCGAAATCACACAGAATTTTTGAATTTATTAGTTCTTGGATTTGACCGTTTTAAAATTTATTTTTAAATATTTTCCGGAGATTTTTTTACTGTTCTTCGAAAATTCTCTCATCTAGGTGCACCTGCGTCTTTTTTCCTCACGAAACTTTATGACTTACTAACAGAAAGAGGTAAACCTCTGTTTATGTGGACTACCTGTAAATATCTTCAACAATTTTAAATCCTCCGAAAGGCGTTGACCTGTTTGTGGTTAATTTTATTACAACAATCGATATTAGTGGGTTTTGTCTTTATTACACAAACCTTTATTGAAAAATTTCCCAATTTTTTAAAATATGAATCATAGAGTCAGAAAAATAACTTCGTTCAGTTCCACTGTTGGAGTTTGTGTAACACCAGGTAGTTTTATATTTATTTTTCAATCAATATTTGCTTAGGATTTTACCTGGTACATATGAATAGGACATTGTGAATTAACTCTGAATGGCTTATATTTCTTTCTTTTGTACCTGTGTTATAGTAAGTAATAACAAGTAGGAAGAGTGAAGGGGATTTCTCGAGATGCTATGTGATAGATCGGTTATCAAGGTTGAAGAATAACAGTACTAAGAGAGTTTTATGGCTACTTCAATTATTTGACTTTCAAGCGGTTTTATCATACCCCTAAGTGCAACAAATGAATTTACTACGAAACCACACCATCGAAAAATCCTTATACTTAAAAAAAAACCGATTGCAATATAAGGAAAAAAAAAGAAAGGAACAAAATATGTAAAAAAATGTATAATGAATAGATACACTTGTCAATTTTCATAATATATAATCGCTATAATTAGAAAAAACCGTTAACAACATAAAAAATTGAAAACGCACATACAAAACGTATGGGATACCCGGGTGTGTTGGGTGTATGTTTACGTATAATTTTTTGGCTGTAGACACAAAGGTTAAAGCGTTCGATAGGCCGATCTCTCTCTCATTAGGTTACATTTTGGTATATCCTAAATCCGGCCTAAGTAACGGTTCTATTGCATTATTTTAGAAATTTACATTTAGTATGATACTTACCGTCATATTTTCCATATAGATGAAAACGGTTTTTTTACTTTTCTTTTTCTAAACGAGTTAATTTCCTTTACGAATATTGATATTAGCGTCAATTGAATTTGTTTTGCATCAAAAATCAGAAAATTTTGAAAATGAGGCACCCTTTTGTCAGTGGACTTCCTCAGGCTTCTGCTAATTCTTCGATAATTTTTCATTTACGGCCGTAGCCAGACTTCATACGAACTAAAATTGAATCATCTAAACTACCTGAAAATAAAGAAGAACAGTTTTGTTTCTAAAAAAAAAAAAAAACTAAAAATAAATTGGGAAAAAACGGAAAATCGAACAATTGCTTAGAATCGTAATATCAGAATCAGAATTTCCCACAGATATTTACGATTTTTTAGCTCATACATTGAAGCAGAATATCTTCAATATGCAACTCTACATATCAGCTATTCGATAGCATCATATAACTCTACCTAGCAGTTGAACTACGAAATCCTTGGTTCTCTCTTGAAACACAAGCCCTTCTAGTCGAGTCCAATTAAACAAAGATTTCTAGTTCCAAGTTCTAGCAAATCAATTCATTACACTTCCAGTTTATGCATTGCGGAAAATTTAATGATAGATAGAGCTCGAAAACGGATTTTAGACATCACTTAGGGTAACTCTGGATCTGGGATAGGACCGTTTTTGACTTATTTTCGTAAATTTTTTTTTGCTCCAATCGATAGGGAAAGTCGAAAATGACTTTTGGACATTACTAAGAGTGGCTCCGGACCTTGCAAAGGACTGAAAGGATCCAAAACGGTCCTTTCCAGGATACGGAGCCACCTTTAATGATGTCAAAAGGCCATTTTCGCGCTTTATCTATCGATTGTAGCAAAAAAAAATTTTTTTGATCCACCCTAAATTTTGTTTCTTTTTTGCTCCAATCGATTAGAAAAGGTCGAAAATGGCTTTTGGACATCACTTAGGCTGACTTCGGATATAGGAAAATACCTTTTTTGACCTTTCCTCATCGAAAAAAAAATTTCTAAAATAGGTAAAAAACGGTAATTTTTGAGGATACGGAGCCACTCTAAATGATGCCAAAATACCGAGTAAAAATTAACTATATGGCTGGCAACATTGGCGAAGTATCTCCGCGCAGAGAGAGAGTGAGTTGAAAGTTCGTGGAGTCAACACGTATAAAGTTTTCGGTGCCGATCTTTTATTTAAATTTATATTTTGAAATTAATTTAATATTTAAAATGCCTTGTAGTAGGGGAACATAACAGGGGATTTTTGCATTCACTCAAGTGCGACCGATTAACATATGGGGGATACCTTGCACCCTGTTAAGACCTCTACCAAAACTTAGTCCTCATTTTCACAAAGACCACTTAATCGATTCACATGGAACTTACACTACGTTTCTTTTATACACCTAATTCTGTTTTTACGCGTTACACGTTACGATATATTCTTGAAAAATCTGCGTAAAAAAAAATCGCGTAAAAAAAGTTACAGTATCCATATAAAAGTAGGGGATTGGTTCCACTTTTGAAAAATCAACAAAAATGATAATATAAAAGTATAAAAAATATCGTTTTTACAGGAGCTGTGACCTATTTTATTTAAGTAGCATATAAAATACATACATATGTTTATTAATAAATTACATAGAAGAAAAAAAAATGCAATAAAAATATTAATTAATCAAAAAGAAAATTCATACAACAAATAAGAAATCAACAAAAAAAAACAATTAATTTTAATAAAATAAGAACAGGTAAAATATATTGTAAAGCATTATTTAATCGGTATTATTTTCTGATAAAACACGCATTCTTTTTTGAGAAACTTAAATTTTACTGTCATCACTCAGAATTTCAACTTAATTTTCAAACTCATGTATTGTTGAATCGCGTTAAATCAAATTAATTCGCGCAAAAACAGAACGCAACACTTTTTTTGAATCGCGTTAAATCAAATTCGCGTAAAAACAGAATTAGGTGTATTTAGAAGCATAGCTTAGGTTATTTAGGGTGACCCTGATACAAAAATAGTTTTAAAATATCAGTTTCACGAGGACCGGCTAATCGATTCACACCGAGTTCATACCAAGTAGCTTTTATATTAAAAGGCATAGCTAAAGCTACAAAACTTTTATTTTGGGTGCATATTTAGGGTGGCCCTCATACAAAAATATTTTTTAAATACAATTTTCACGAAGATCGGTCAATCGATTCACACGGAGCTTACAACACTTGACTTTTATATTAAGAAGCATAGCTAAGGCTATAAAAGTTTTATTTGGGGTGCATATTTAGGGTGGCCCTCTTACAAAATTATTTTTAAAATATCATTTTCACAAGGACCACTAAATCAATTCACACATATTTAGAGTGGCCCTCATATAAAAATATTTTTTAAATATCAGTTTCCGGCTAACCGTTTTACACCGAATTCATACCACGTAGCTTTTATATTAAGAGGCACAGCTTAAAGTGGTCCTCATACAAAAATATTTTTAAGTTTAATTTTCACAAAGACCGGTTAATCGATTCACTGGGAATTCACACCACGTGTTTTTTATATTAAGAAAAAATAGCTTACGCTATAAAACTTTTACGCAGGGTGGCTCTCAAACATAATTATCATTTTCACTAAGACCGGTCAATCGATTCCCATGGAATTTACGTGCCTGTTATATTAAGAGGCATAGCTTCGGCTAAAAATTTTATTTATGGTGCATATTTAGGGTGGCCCTCATACAAACATAACAACACAAAGAAATAATTGTTTTGTCAATTATATTATTTGGTTATTATTATTAAATGGCAATGTGTTCGACAAAGAAATATTTGTCTTAATCCAAATGTAATTTAATTATTATTACTAAATATTGTTCCAATAGCAATTAGGTATCAAATATTGGACATTCTTTTACAAACCGGACGAATTTTGACAAAATGTTGACCGACAGATTTTTGATTTGGCTGAAATTTTTCTTATGAGTTCTGTATCGAAAAAGAAGAGATGAAGAACAGATACAGTATCGTTCAAATGCTTAGCAACTGAAATTACTTTTGAAGAAACATCAAATTATTTCAGTGAAACAATAACTTTGAATTCTATTTTATGTTAGTTTAATTAACTTCACTTAATGCTGATTTTTTACCAAAAACAAAAATATTATTCCGTTAGCTAACAAAAACAAAAACTCAATGTATGTTCGAGGATTTTTTTGAAAAAAAATTTTTTTTTTTTTCAAAATAGAGCGAATTGAAATTTTGAGAATTTCGTGATTTTTGGTTTGAAGACTCACTTTCAAAAATTCATAACTCCGGTTCTGTTAAAGCTAGAAAATTGAAAATGATACAGAACCAATAAAAAAATTTCAACCAAATCAAAAATGCGTTGTCAGAAAAGTGTTCGGTTTGTAAAAGAACGGGCTATATACAGCATGTTATCTGATACCAAATATGCCATATATTTACTATAGCCAAATCAAAAAAAAAAAAACCGGTCACATGGTCATCGAGTCAACGAAAAGCTAAAAAAACACTGCGAAAGCTTAAAAAACAAACAAGTTTTTGCAACACGATTTTCGACAGAGTGCAGCTTAAATTGAAGTTAAATGCTCAGGCCGTTTAGTTTTCGAGATAAGAATGTGCAATTTATTTGTTTTGTTATTCAATCTTGGAATTAGGTACAACAATTGTTGCAGGCGTACAAAATTTTGATACCATATCATATCATGATACTTTTAACATTTTCCCATGCTATAACAATTTTCACTAACAGTTGCTAAATTTTTTGTGATTTTTTTTTCAGTAGATTTATTAACTTAACTGTTTTTTAATATTTCTATATGTGTATGTGTGTGTGTGTGTGTGTGTGTGTGAGTGCGTTTGTGCGTGACAATTCAGGATTCTTTTTTGTTGGTTATGTGTTTTTTTAAACTAAAATGTTTTTTATTTAAGTTTTAGCAGATTTTGTTTAAAAATTTAGTACAAAGTATATTTTGTAATAAATTTTACTTCATTTTTGTTGTTGTTCCTCTTTTTTCACACAGTTTGCAATGTCAAAATTACAAGTTCATTTCTTTTCTTTCCACACTTTCAAGCATCAAAACTTAACCTGCATTTTTTTCGCAACTGCTGTGGGATTTTGACCTTTATGCTGTTTAACTTTTCACTTTAAGGCAGCTTAAAAAGTTCAGTATAAAGTTGCTCTTTTTAGTTTAAAAACTAAAATTTACAAAAAAAATGTCAAAATACAACAACATTTTCGACACAAAAAAAAAGTTCAAACTATTTATGTTATATTTAATAATCTGCAAATGTACGTACGTTCGTATTGTTGTATGTGTGTGTATGAGTTAGTAAAAGCTTAACGAAGACATTGTCAAGAGACGGCGAAGCACTGGCGGTGAATATAAAAACGTAAATGGATTTTTTCCATTTCTGTGTGGTGAAAACGCATACATGAATGCACACAAGCACACATACACACACACACACCGACGCACAGATTGAGAACGACCCAATAGGAAAAATCAATTTAATATTTGAAGTTTTTGGACTTTTTAAAAATTTTCCGACTTCAACAACATATGGGCGTTTTCATGGTGTCGAACGTGACCGTGGCACAATGATTCGTCCTATAGATAAAAAGCAAAAAAAATTGTTGATAGAAAATAAGGAAATATTGATATCGTTTTAAAGGTGAAACATCCACTTAAATACTATATATCAAAAAATAAATTTTAAGAAAATCAAATTGCGGTTTCAAAAGTTGACTGTTTTTTATGAATTTTATGTTTTATCGCATCTTGACAAAGGGGTAAGTGAAAAACAATTGCCAAAACTACAGTTTTTGAACAAAAATAGTAGAATTTTGTTTTTGGAAAGCTATTAAATTGGCTGAATTTAGATTTTTTAAATATTTAAAATAAAATAAAATTTAAAAGTCTTGTGTAACTTCAAAATTGAGGTTTTTTGATACATTAAAATATTAAATTGCAATTTTGCGAAGACATTTAAAAAATAGGTGGTAAAGACTGTTGGAATTTTTTTCATATATCATTAAACGTGACGTTCTTCTTACACCCAATGTGCACAAAAACGGATGCGGATCCGTAACCGACGCATCATTTACGTTATAAATGAATCCGTTACGGACTCGTTTTTTAAAAACTAAAACGGATCCGTTACGGACTCGTTTTTTTAAATAAAACGGATGCGAGCCGGACTCGTTTTTCTTAACTAAAACGAATCTGTTACGGACTCGTTTTTTAAAATAAAACGGTTGCGAGCCGGACTCATTTTTTTAAACTAAATCGGATCCGTTACGGACTCTGAAAAGACTTCTTATACGGATCAGTTCCGGACTCCTTTTTGGTGAACAAAATGGATACGTTCCGAAGTCGGTTTTTGTCAATATAACGGATCCGTTCCAGATCCGATTCTGATACGATTCAGATGTGAAATCGTGGGTGATTCGCCTCCAAACAGCGGGAAGGATCGTCCGCGTTGTCGAATCCGTTTCGAACTCGGAACGGACTTCATATTCGGATCCGTTTCGGATTGGTTTTTTTTTAATAAAACGGATCCATTCCAGATTCGGATTCTGATACGATTCGGATGCGAAATCGTGGGTGATTCGCCTACAAACAGCGGGAAGGATCGTCCGCGTTGCCGGACCCGTTTCGAACGCGGAACGGACTTCATATTCAGATCCGTTTCGGATTGGTTTTTTTGTTAATAAAACGGGGAAGCTCCTGGTTCAAACCCCGGCGACGGCATAATTTTTTTGTTATTTATTTTAATTTTTTAATTTAAAGGTATTTAAAAAACAAAACGAAATAGAGAACTGTATTTGCCTAAATTGAAAATATCTTGAAAACTGCCTTTTATGTTAATAAATAACGAGTCCGTTATGGATCCGTTTTTTTTAATAAAACGGATTCGATCCGGACTCGTTTTTAATTATTAATATAAAAGCCAGTTTTCAAGATATTTTCAATATATACATAGTTCTTTTTTTGTTTTTTAAATACTTTCAAATTAAAAAATTAAATAAAATAAAAAAAAATTATGTCGTCGCCGGGATTTGAAAAAGGAGCTTCCCTGATTAGACAATGGTTGTTACATGCACAGTTTAACGACATCATTTTAGTATGTCTTAAAAATGCTGTCGGTAGCTGAGTTGGGTAAGGTGAGCATCTTTGAACAGTAGAATGACGCAGGACGCAGGTTCAATTCTGGGTAAAAAAAAAACGAATCCGAAACGGATCCTTATATGAAGTCCGTTCCGAGTTTGAAACGGATCCGACAACGCGGACGATCCTTCCCGCTGTTTGGAGGTGAATCACCCACGATTTCGCATCCGAATCGTATCAGAATCGGAATCCGTTTCGGATAAATAATACGAAGAAGCGGATCCTAAACGGATCCGTGTGGCACACTGGGATACCCACCCAGATCATATGTATATAAACATACAAATACATGAATGTAATTGTATGGATTTATTTATATGATCTAAGGCAGGGGTTCTTAAACTTATGTAGTCCGAGGACCCTTTATCGAGCTACATTTTTTTTGCGGACCACATCCCAACCTTAGACATTTGACGTCGTTCTAAGCTTAATTTCTGGCTCAATAATGATATAGACACTCAGACTTGCCAACCGTTGTCAAACTCAACCAGACATAAAATGTCCGGTTATCTGACTAGGCAAAGGAACGAAGTATTTTTATTTTGCTTTAATTTTTCCGGTTTTTTAAGTTTTTTTCAATATTACTTATATCCGGTTTTTGAAGATCCAAAAGTTGACAAGCCTGCAGACACTTCTTTCTTTCTCTCTGTATTTTAACAAATCTTGCGTATTTATAGAGGCAAATATTTTTTATTAGGATTTTCATGTAATTAAAATACAGAATGAATAAAAATTGTGGAAATGTAAAAGAATTAAAAAAGTTTCAAGTCAAAATAAGTACTTTAAACTCAGACAAATTAACTGTTTTTTTTTCATATCTTTTTCAATAAATAATATAATAATAATTAAGCTTATAATAAAAATTATTTTATGTTCTTCAAAGAAATATCGCAAGAGATATCCGCGAGCATATCTTGCTCTAATGTCGATAATTGCTTAGCATTACTAACATCTGTGTTGCATGGATCCCTGATCCAGTCGTTGCCAGAATCAGGACAGGGAAAATACTTCCGGAAGCTGCTTTTTAGAGGCAATAAATGTCCGACAAAAAGCAGCCGCGATTTATTATCGAGCTCTTTATTAGAAAACTCTATAAAATTGCTGAGCTTTGGAAAAGACTCACACACACACTTTTGAATGCGTTTTGACCATAATTCGCTTTTTTTTATAATCGCTTCTATTTTATCTTCAACTTTAAATTTATTTGAAGCTGCACTTTGTGCACATTGATGATGTTGTCTAACAGTAGGAAGAGTGGAAACAGGTGCTGGGCATCCCAGGTTTGAACAAAAGTAACTTTGTTTTTTAAAAATATGTGCAATCATTGGAAAAGCCATGGTCATGTAGAATTTTTACTAAATGAGTTATTGGAATGAAGCGAAAAACTTGATGATGTAAAATTATTGATGTCAAAATTGTTTCGCGGACCCCTGGAATGGCTATTTCACTGACTGTACTTCTGTGGGTTTTGAATGTTTTGTTTGCTTGACTTTGTCAGCGAAAAAGTTATATTTGCTTAAAATGTTTTTTGATATTTCCCATAATAAAATGTTATTACGAAAATAACGGTGAAAAAAGGTATGCAGAATGCAAGCAGGATTTGCAGAAAATAATTTGGAATGTTGCTGTTGTTATTTGCTTTGAAAATAGTACCGTAGAGTGGCTTGGCAATGATGAAAAAAAAAATTGACATTTTCATTTTGGGGAAAAAAATCACCTGACCTCAAATGTGGGTTAACAGGCATTAAACTCATGTCAATTTTTTAATCTTTTTAATACAAATCCACAATAAAATTTTAAGCGACAAAAAAATTGGGGTTTTTCAGAAAATCAGCCTTGTTTTTTTTCATAAAAAACGCTATAAATCCGCCAATTTTCAAAATTTCTTGAAGATTCTGACGGAGAATCAGAAGTTCTATTAGAATCAAAAGTTAATTATTTTGATTTGGATGAAAATGCGACTATTTTGAAACAATTTTCAACGATTTTTCAAGCTGTGACACTAAAATTTTAAATGGGCATAACTTCGTAAAAAATAATTTTCAATCAAATCAGGGAACGGTATATTTCCTTAATTACTTTGAAAAACAACATATTTAATCGGCAACCAATTCTGCAATTCGAAGTCACTCCGACTGCATGGTTTGAGGTGGATTTGGTCTATAGTTATTTTTCAATCTAAGCTTGAGTTGACCTTTTGACAAGCTAATATTATATATATCGCAATTATTAATGAGAGTAGTCATGCGATTAAAAAGAGCTGTAGCCATATAATTAGTTCTACTGACTGGTTGGTAAAATATCTGATATGAGTTACGATTACTCCTACGATTACTGTTAAAATGAATGTATTTCAGACGCTCTGGCGCTGCAAGTGACCCAGTTACAAGCTGATGCAAATAAAGTATACCCGCAATATTTCTACGGGTACTCAAAGACTGGAGGAAGATTTAAGAGGTCATTTCAATCTAAGCCCTTGAGAGCAAACCAAACAAAATTTTTTTGGACTCGTTCTATTCTAAAGGGTTTTTTTTTAGAGGTATACAACTTCGAATTGAAATAAAACACAAGAAAATCGTTTTAATGTCCATCAATTTGGCTTTATTGGAAGGATAATTATAATAATTAATGTTTAAATATGATTTCGGGCATGTGACCGCCGCGGCTGGCTCGAATAAAGCCAATTCTAGAGGTCCAATTTTCAACCACTTTTTCGAGCATATGGGGCCGTATGTCGGCAATAACGCCACGAATGTTGGCTTTCAAGTCCCATAACGTTTCTGGTTTGTTGGCGTAGACGAGCGACTTCACATATCCCCAAAAAAAATAATCCAATGGTGTCAAATCACACGATCTTGGTGGCCAATTGACAGGTCCATTCCGCGAAATTATGCGCTCATCGAATGTTTCCTTCAATAAATCGATTGTGACGCGCGCTGTGTGGCATGTAGCGCCGTCTTGTTGGAACCACAACTCATCCACATTCATGCCATCCAATTCGGGAACAAAATAGTCGGCTATCATGGCTCTATACCGGTCTCCATTAACGGTAACTGACTCTCCAGCATTATTTCGGAAGAAGTATGGCCCAATGACTCCACCAGCCCATAGAGCACACCAAACAGTCAGTTTTTGTGGATGTAATGGCGTCTCAAGGGTCTCATGTGGATTCTATTCACTCCAAATGCGGCAATTTTGCTTGTTGACGTAGCCATTCAACCAAAAATGAGCCTCATCACTGAACAAAATTTTGCGATGAAAATCAGCATTGAGATCAATCTCATTTTCGGCCCATACACCAAAATCACGACGCATTGCATGGTCTCGCGGCTTTAATTCTTGCACAAGCTGGATCTTGTAAGGTCGGAAGCCAAGATCTTTGCGCAAAATCTTCCATAAAGTTGATGGACAAAGCTCCAATTGCTGTGCACGGTGGCGAATCGATTCATTCGGGTCCTCTTCAACATTTTGCTCTACAGCGGCAATTGTTTCTTCGGTGCGCACTGTTCGACGTCTCTGCGGATGCGTATTATCACATAGAGTAAACGTAGTGCGAAAACGATCCATGGTTAACCGAATTAATTGCTCTGATGGACGATTATGTCGACCATAAAATGGACGGAGCTTGCGGTAAACTTCGCGAACTGAACCATTATTTTCGAAATAAATTTGCACGATTTGCAAGCGTTGTTCTTTTGTCAACCTGTTCATGATGAAATGGCAAACCAAACTGAATATAAATGACATTAGAGTTGCCAGATTTGACCACAAAATCCCAGTTTTATCTCTATTCGAAAAACAAACCTCTAAAAAAAACACCCTTTATCTATATGTATATTGTAATATGGAGACCATACTTGGCTAGCATACTCTAAGTAAGGACGCACAATTGTATTATATAAAGTTACTGTTACCAACGGGCTATTAAATTCTTTTGCCCACCGCTTTATAAAGTAATGACGAGGCCTTCTTACAGATTATATTAATATGTTCATTAAACGTCAATTTTGCATCGACATGTATACCAAAGTCTTTGACTATATCGAAACGACAGATTTTCATATCATTAAGTGTATAATCAAATTCCATATTACTTTTCTTTCTAGAGAAGATCATAGTTTGGCATTTATCAGGACTTAAATGCAAGCTATTTTTAGAACACCAAACTTCAAATGATTTCAGGTCAGACTGAAGGGCAAAGGTGTCATTATCCACCTTCACAGTCCTGTAAATTTTCATATCATCAGCATATATAAGCAGGTGAGAGTTTTTGGTTACATGAGTAACATCATTGATAGCCAAAATAAACAGGAGCGGCCCCAGGTGACTTCCTTGCGGAACACCTGAAAACGCTGTAAAAGGGGATGACAACACCCCTCGAAATCTTATTCGGTAAGAACGATCAAATAAATAAGATTCAACCAGTCTGACAAAATTTAAAGGATATCCTAGTTTATTTAATTTAAACAAAATCAAACTATGTGGTAATTTGTCAAATGCTTTACTAAAGTCTGTGTAGATACAGTCTACTTGCCAGGCGCGGATCTAGAAATTTTTTCCGGAGGGGGTCACAGGATAGAAAAAAAATCAAAAATAAAAAGAATAACCAAATAAACAAAGCAAACCGAATTTCTGTAATGAATAACCTTTTGCAAAAACTCGTCCAATTTATTTTACTTGAAAATTCATTAGATTCATATATAAATTTATTGTTTATATAAAATTATAAACAGTTTATCAGGCCTGTCATGAATTTCACTTATACGACAAAGTGAAATTGAGGTGGATTTGAAACGTTTTAAAAAGTCGTAGTCGATTGCTGAACTTTTGTTAGACGTTTATGTTATATTTAATTATTGAAGGACTTAACTCCAAATTAAATGATGAAGGGGAAAACTTTAAACATTTTTCTTTTTAAAAATACTAATATCTTATAGGCTTTCAATGAAAAAAAATAAAAATAACTAAAAAATAAGTTAACGCTCTATTCTCACAATTCTTATTCTTAGACAAATCAAAAGTCGTCAATT
This sequence comes from Meiosimyza platycephala, assembly GCA_963662105.1. Lineage (NCBI taxonomy): Eukaryota > Metazoa > Arthropoda > Insecta > Diptera > Lauxaniidae > Meiosimyza > Meiosimyza platycephala. Next base: position 4,180,492 of record OY759212.1, read on the forward strand.
CTACATTTTCGAAGTCAGCTGTTAAGCTGTCTATGTGAAGTCAGAGATGTTGCTCTGATGAAGTAATATTTGTTCGAAAATGAGTTGCCAGCCTATTTTAACCAAAAAAAATTTAATTTTCAGTACAATTTTTAGTATAAATGTGTTAAAATTCGTTTGAAAATAAATTTTAGAAAACGATCCCATAAAAGTATGCCTGTTCCGATATCACTATGGGGCCGTTCATAAATTACGTAAGACGTTTTTGGGGGGAGGGGGTCAGCGGATTCTTACTAAATCTTACGAGAGAGAGGGGGGTGGTCAATGATCAACTTACGTAAGATTTAAAATGCGTATCCATACATAAAAGATGTATTAAGGCATCGTCATTTGTGACAGTAATGAAATATATTTGAATTTTCGACAGTCACGAAAGATTAAGAAACATCGATAACAATCGATTTAAGTAATCGACTCTGAACGGGATAACTTCTCTTCTGTTTATGTAATAACATACATATGTATATGTATGTTGTTGGCACGCGGGGTCGACTTGTAAGGCCTATAGCTCATTACGACAAAACAGTCTCAAGACAGTTTTGTTTTTGTTTCGAGGTTCACTTTGAGTGCGCTAACTGAGACAATTTTTTTCGCGACAAATTTCACGAAGAAGGTCGCGTAGTGTGTTCTGATTGAACGAACACAAAGAAAAAAAATAAAAACTTAACTTCGTGCCAGAGATTTCGCGAGCTCGTTCACCGATTACCACGAATATGCAAAAAGTTTCGAGACAAAAGTTTCAAGTGAGCGCACTTTATACGATTATGTCATACCGAAACAGTTTTGTTTCGCAAAAGTTCCAGTGCCGCAATACAAAAAGTTTTGTTTTTATCTTAAAACATAGTGAGCGCACTCCCATATGTACTAAGGTGACGAAAACTGTTTTGAGACAGTTTTGTCGTAATGAGTTATAGGCCTAACTCTGTCTCACAAGTTTGCTAATATTCAGGCATTTACACGCAGATACGTGAACGTTGAAATGTTGTTGTCAAAACATAAAAAAATATTATGAAGAAAAATTAAAAATAATAGATGTTTCTCTTATTTTCGTTATATATTTTTATTTTAAAATTTATTTATGTTAAGTTTTAACATTAATTTTAGCTAATTTAAACATTTATTTTACTTAAATATTAACTTAAGTATTTTTGACATTTGAACGCCGACGCACAAACCTTACGTAAGATTTCGGGAGGGGGGGGGGGGGGGAAGGAGATGTGAGAATCTTCCTCGGGGGAGAGGGGGGGTCAAAAATGTCATGAAATTGTCTTACGTAATTTATGAACGACCCCTATGCATATGAAATGCATTTTATGCAAATTTTTATAATTCAATATTATTTTTTGAAATAATATGGCATCTTTATTTATGACAGTTTTTATTTAATTTTAAAGAATTCAAAGAAGCACAATTTCGTCAAAAAAAATCTCAATTTCCGAATTAGTATGTTAATGCAGATTGTTGCTGTTTTTATTGTCATTATTATATAATCAAATAATGCTGATGGCGGTGGTGGCAGCGGTGCACAGGATAACATAGTGATAGTGAACCGAAAATCCAGCGACACTTTAAACGCGCAATGGCAATGCGTTCTCTTAAAGGACTTTCGTCACGTTCATGCAAGCAAAGGAAATATTAAATTAAATAAGAAGGCAAATTCACTTGTTTAGTTTTAATTATTTTTTTAATCCAAACATACTCAATTTTATTTAGGTAATTTACATTAACAATGTTCCGTGGATTGTACGTAACAACTTACAACAGCTTTGTCGAAAGTTTTATTCAGTTAAAATGTCAGCTTATTTTCTTCATTTAATTCCATTGCAATAGCAGAGGTGAATGTAATACTCACTTAATTCTTATTTAATATAAAAACCCTTGTCTTCAAAACGAAATAAAAACGTCAATTCCATATTCAAAAAGTCTGCATCAATAAGTTTTCGAAATGAAAACATACCGTTTTTCACGCCAGGCCTGTGTATAAAAAAAAACATGTGTGCAGTTCACACGTGGTAGAAGTGAAACCTTCAGAAAACTAAACTGCGAAAGATTGAGACGAAAATCTTTTATTAAAATGATAACAGTTGACGGGATCAGCAGGCTTTGGTTAATCAGTGAATTTAAAAAAATATCAATTTTTTCCAGGCTTATATCTCATTTTTGGGTTCGCCGATCTCAAAGCTAATAGTTTTAGTCCTCTTGAGTACTTTAATTTGATATATCATTTACTGCTGTAACTTTTCTTGATGCCATCAATTTTTATAACTTTAATAAATACTAGCATTCTCTGTGCGAAGCGCCTTTTTTTATTTCAATGAAATAAAAAGCAGAATCAAACTTTTTTTAAATGATGTAAATTTAATTCAGTTCAATGTTTTTTGGTATAAAATGTTTTTAGATTTATTATTTGGAGTGTAAATATGTAAATTATTTGGATTTCTAACTAATGAAAGTCCCACATATAACTGACCATGTGCAAAGCAAGGCTTTTCCAAATTTAGTCCAATTACATTCAAAGATTGTTCTTGTGATTTATTTATTGTGATATCGAAAGGACCCTTAATAAAAGTTTTATAGCTAAGCTATGTCTCTTAATATAAAAAACGCATGGTGTGAATTCCATGAGAATCGATTAAGTGGTTTTTGTGAAAATGCTATTTTAAAAATATTTTTGTGTGAGGGGTATCCTAAATAAAAATGTTATAGCCTAAGCTATGTCTCATGATATTAAAGCTACGTGGTGTGAATTCGGTGTGAATCGGTTAACCGGTCTTCGTGAAAATGATGTTTTTAAAATATTTTTGTATGAGAGCCACCCTGAATATGAACCCTAAATAAAAAGCTATGCCTCTATGCCCTTGCCTCTTAATATAGACGATACGTCGTCTAAATTCCATGTGAATCAATTCAGTGGACTTTCTCAAAACGCCTCAAAACTTGGTTGAGATCAACTATGACAGAAGACCGACTCACCGGGCTTGCATTGCTACACATCCATCGCGACATCGAATTGGACATCGACCCGATCATTAACAGATTTGCGAAACAAAATAGAAGATTGGATTTTGTGTTATAAATGATGCTTTTAGTTGGAACTTGTAAACAGATTGTAAGCAGCTGCTAATATATGAAGTATAGCTACAATCCAAATATAGAAAAAATAATAAAAAAGTCAGTATTGTGTAAGAAAATTAGTCAATTTTGTTGATTTCGTCATTTTTTGATTCCAATTTTTTCAGAATGCAAAAAAGTAAGTTAATTTTGGTCGTTTGGTTAGTTTCCGGTTTTTAAATTTGCAAAAACTAGGTTTTGTTCGTTTTGTTATGTTTTTGTTTTTCGGTTTGCAAAATAGTGGTTCCGCTCTATTTTTTGAAATGCAGTCTGTTTTGGGGGGGTCATGACCCCCGTGATCCCCCCATTGAATCCGCGTCTGCTACTTGCAACCCAGAATCAATTGAACTTAAATCAAAAGACGTAAAATAAAGAAGGTTAGAAACTGTAGATCTACCATTAACAAAACCATGCTGACGAGTTGTTATGACATATTCGCTCAAAAAGCTTCGGTATTGATGATAACTTGGCAATAGGCCTGTAATTAGAAATATCATTTTTCAATCCTTTTTTAAAAATAGGACTTGTAAAAGATTCCTTCCAAAATTTAGGAAAATAGCCGTCATTAATAGATTTATTAAAAAGGAAACTGAGTGGCTGACTCAGGATAAGACTTATATTTACTTATATTTTATGATAATAAATATGACTAATGATTTCCAAACTGCATTTTTAAAACAAATTTTTTGAAGTAGTATATCGTGTATCAGAAATTTTTCAAAAATAATGACTTTATGTAAGTTTTTGACCAAGTTTCTCAAAAACTTTTCATTAAGCAATAAATTTTAAATTACTTTTTAGCATAAGAACGCATAGAAAAAATCTGTAAAAAACTCCATTTACTCAAAACCATTAAAAATTTTCAACATTTTTCAACGTTTTTGAATTTAACATGCCATTATTCACTAGGAAACGAAATTCCATGCAATTCCGACAACTTCTTCTATTTTTGTCCATCGTTTGTGCGTTGTATACTTTGAAAGTGGAATAAAAGTCCAAATAAAAATGTTTTTTTCTTCAACTGTAGTAGCACTTAGTGGTAAAGATGATGTCAGGTACTACTGGTTCCTAGGTAGAGCAATAAAATAGCGATTCGCACGTGACACAAAATGGAAGTGGTTTTTCATGGCCATTTATAGAATAGCAGAAGTCAGCGAAACCTACCAACATTTTTTAATGCAACTAATTTTAAAATGTTATGAAATAATATCACTTTTATTAGCATAAGTTTGATTGAAAAATTTTATTTTTATTTCTTTCTTACAAAGTACAATATGACTCGTTACGGGACATATTTTTCCATTATGGTTCCCCTGGTCAATTTTTCATATATTTTTTTCCAATTAAAATTTATGTAATAAAAAGTAGAGGTTATTCGATCAAATATTGATTTTATTTTTTTTATTCATTCGAACATTAAAATAATAGTTGCAAATGTATTGCACAGCCAACTACGTACATTTTTACATTAATTTTTTTTTTTTTGTGTTAGTGATGAATGATTTTTTTATTTTTGTTTTCACGAATTAACTCTCTGATGAGTGGTGACATTTGAGGCGGTATATGAAGCGTATGGTTCTGACCAGACCCATACATATTAGGGTGGTTTAAAATATTAAAGTTGCTCCAAACTTCGCATCCACGGGCACCAAAAGTTTCGTATTGGTGCCAATAAGAACCACGTAAAATTTGGTCCATTTTAGAAAACATTTGATGGACTCGCAGCCGTTTTGAAAACTAGAAAATGGTACTTAATCTACCGAAAATCATTCTTATGAAATTGACTTCCCCTTTTCTCAGATGCCTCTGGAGGGGTAAAATGCTAAATCAACTCACATTATTTTTACTCTTCTAACCTTCTGATTTGGACAAAAAATTTCGAAAATTTAGAAAAATAATTCATAGCTCCCCCGGAGTGACCCGTAGAGGGTTCATATGTATCACCAGATCCTATTATATTTTCTTCTCCAATATACTTCCCGAACATACTTGCCCTCTATCTGGGTCCCCCTACAAAAAACACAAAAAATGAAGAAAATTTCGAAAAACAATTCATAGCTTTCCTGGAGTGACTCGTAGAGGGGTCAAATGTATTACCAGGTCCTTCCTACATTTTTTCCGGACAAACTTTCCCCCTATCTCAACCCCATTGGGGTATCCCTTGAAAAAATTAAGAAAATTTTGAAAAATAATTCAATTCACTACACCGAAAAAAAAGACCGTACTAAATTTGAAGAACTGCCTTCCTCCGATTTAGTGTAAAAATTTTCCTTAATCTAAGTTTTTTTTTTCTATTCTTCACGTAAGTATTCTGTTTTTGCCTATATATTTATAGTTCTCTACTTGTTTTTTAAATAAAAAAATTAAAAAAAAAAAATTATGTCGTCGCCGGAATTTGAACCGAAGCTTTCCTGATCAGAAAATGGTTGTTACATGCGCAGTTTAACAACATCATTTTAGTATGTCTTAAAAATGCTGTCGGTGGCTGAGTTGGGTAAGATGAGCATCTTTGAACAGTGGCATGGCGCAGAACACAGGTTCAATTCTCTGATCGGGTGACAGGTAAAAAAAAATTTTAGTTCTTCTTTGAGTTTTAAAAACGTATTACAATTAAAATAAGAATGATTGACAATAAATAACCAACAAATAAGGAAATAGGAAATTAACAAATCTTTTTTGAAATCAACGAATTTATTTTAAGTAAATTTCTTTCATTTAAGGATACCTTCATCCTTAGAAAAAGTTAAATTTTCCTCAGTTTTATAACCTTGTCCTCACATTGAGTAAACTTTTCTTTATTTCAAAGCAGCAACATTTACTTGTACTAAGGAATCCAACTTACTTATTTTGAGGAACCCATGGCTTTAGCTCGTATTGAAGGACATTTTTTCCTTACATTTAGGCATTTTTCCTTAAACGGAGTAAGTTTTTTTTCGGTGTAGGTTGTATTGTATTCATTTTTATTGTGTTCATTGTTTATATTAACTTGCTATTTTCATTTTAGCTGTTTTTGTTTTCCATCATTTGACAAAATTTGGTTGTAGTCTTTCATAAACGCAACACCTCTTTCAGCGGGGTCATCATTTACGAAATCTAAGCATTTGCAAAAAGAGAGCTTTGAAATCATCATCAGATTCCCATGTAGATGGATGATTATTGAGAAATTCTGTATTCAATCCAAAGAAAACAAATCTTCTCTGTAAAATTCCTCCACATCGTCATCATCGTAATAATCCAAAACAACCTCTTACTCAATTTTTTTTTCAATATCGTATGATAAAATTTGTTGGGTCTACTCATACCCATGTGCGCAGGATTCATGAAAAAGTTTAAAATACAATTTCTCACCACAAATATATCGGAAAAGCATCGTTTACTGTTCTGTTGCCTTCGCCTTAACTTATTTGAGGATTGATGGACGAAGATCACTCAGAAATACCTTGAAAAAAAGATATACCAATTTGAAAACCGATTGGATCTGGCCAGACGCATACGCTCATCGGAGGGTTAATATATCGGTGGTTTCAGCTGCAAATATTTGGCACAGCACTGTATTTAGTTATTAAAAAACAAATTTAATATTAATCATTTTCGAATTAAATTGGCAAAATCAATTAAATTAATTAATTTATTGTAATTTAAATTTAACTTAATATTTTTCTTAAAAGTAATGAACCTTTTCTTTTTGCAACGTTTTTTTCTGTAAGGGGCGTAACATCGCCGCACTAAAAACAAATTTCGCTGCTCAAGAAGCAGTTTATTCCCATACCAAACTTGATCAGTATTGGTCCAGCGAACCAGTCGTGACTGCGTTTTTGTAAATTATGGGCGGTGCCACGATTACTGAAAAGACTTAGGGTCTCTAATAACCTTTTTTATGGTTCAATCTATCTTCAAACCAAATTTCATTAAAATCACTTTATTAGATTACCCATGGAAACGCATTTTTCTGTTAGGGGCGTGTCAGCGCCTACTATTGATGAAAAAATTATAATTTGCACTGGGCCTCTTTTTTTTTGTTCTGGCAGTTAAAAAGCGGTCTAACCATTTTGCAACTGCCTAGATTGCAAAAGTTTTACACTTAAGATTACGCACGGAAAGTTTTAAATTTTATTTTTTTGCTCTCGTTGTTTCTTGCTTTAATTAAATTCATGAAACTCTGTTTAAACTAAAATTTTGACACACTTGCTGCTGTTATTAATCACGAAATGAGAACAAATTATGGTTTTTGATCGCGTTCATCTGAAATTTTTAGGTTATTCCTTTAACTAATGTGATTTTTGGTTTAATTTTTGATTAAATAATATTTGATAATTATTGCGTTCGTTCAAAAATAAACGACACAAATTTTTAGTTAAAAAATAAACACATTTTTTTAATGGAATATTTTCATACAAATGTTATATCTTTACACGCAGCGCCCCCTAGTCACTAATGACTTTTTTCCCTGCTGAGCTAGTTAATGCAAAAAACAACCTTTTTGAAACTTAAGCATTTTTCTTTGTATAGCTTCGGTGAGCGTGTTTTTATGACAGAAGCTTTAAAAGCTCAGCGGTAAGTAAATTTTCATATGATTAAGCTGTTAACGGTTTAACTGACACAACTGTTCATATTGTATGGCAAAAAGCTTTAAGCACAAAATAGCACTAATGTCAAATCTTTGAACTGCGCCATGTGTCAAATAAAGGGGGGAAAAATTTTTTGTAAGAAGTTTTTTTTACCTCTTTGCTTTTTTTAGGCATTAAAAAACAACGTTATCGATAGAAAATATGACGCAAAATACGATGGTGATATTAAAAGTTGGATACAGGGTGGGGGAAATTGTTAAAAACGATTTAAACATTAAAATTGCTTATAACAATATTAATTTGTTAATAATTTTTTAAAAAATAATTTTTTAATTAAAGTTCATCTCTGTAGCTTTAAAATGAAAATAATTTAAATTTTTTAGCCTTATCAGAACCGGAGTTATGAATTTTTGAAAGTGAGTCTTCAAGCCAAAAATCATGACATTCTCAAAATTTAAATTCGCTCTATTTTGAAAAAAAATTTTCAGAAAAATTCTCGAACACGTTCTCTTCTTTTTTGATACAGAACCCATAAAAAATTTCAAACAAATCAAAAATGTTTTGTCGTTCAATTTTTGTCAAAATTCGTCCGGTTTGTAAAAGAAAGTCCCATATGTCTTCAATGGTTTCCATATTTGTTAGACTTTGTCCCTTTTTTTAAATTGTTTCAACATTTAACAAACTTTTAACATTATTTATTATTTAATATTATTATTTTCGACTTATTCAACCTCTTCAACGTCATTTTGACATTTATTCAAAAGGAACTTTTAATTGTTTCGGCCAGGCCGAACATAACACCTTCAAAAATATTAATTTTTTTTCTTGTGTTTTTTTTTAATTCTGCTTAATTCCATTTGCCTTCGAGATATTTTATTTTATATCAAAAACCAAAATGTAACAATAACTTGAATATCACGTAATTGCCCATGATTAATATGAACGGTGTCTGGTGGTGGATGGCAACACTGTGCAATGCGCAAGGAGTACGTTTTGGAAATACACCGTAAAGTATGGTGAAATCGCTTGAGTGAAATTATCAACCCTCATTTAGAAAGGGCGTTCGTTCATTATGATAGCAAATTCTGACAAAAAAAAATTATGTACATACGTTACAAACAGTTTATAAATGTGTTATGAAAATAAAAATATGCCAAAAAAAATGTGAATAACAAAACTTTAAATATTTCAAAAAAAAAGTTATGGCTTATCAGACTAAGCCTACGCTACAAAAATAAGATTACATATTGAAATTGTATGCTATTTTGAAGGTAAATGAAGGTGCAATATTAAAACATTAAACAAAAAAATAGAAAATCTGAAGAAATGTACTACTGAAAACGGTGTACAAACGCTTTCAGTCATACTAAGAACATAATAAAACGTAAACGCTTCAAAAAACGTTGACAAAGTGATTTATCATACTAAAAAGTTTAAAAAAATCAGTGTTTCGGCTTAACCCTTGGTATCCTGTAGTGTAAAAAAACATTCGGATAATGTACATATGTGCTATGAGCCATATGCCATTGAAAAGTTAATAATATTTATGTGGCAATGCAAAATCAATAAAAGTCGCACAGTTTCGTTGAGTATCGATATAAAAGCATTGATAAATTTGATGTGAGGTCGCAAAAAAACGATATCAAAAAAAAGTTGTCGAAAATTAAACATCTAAAAGTTGAATACTAACGAACAACAATAGGTACCAAAAAGTTCAATAAGTCTTAATGTATGTGGGACATTCCACGCCAAATCGTACATCTTTTCTGATTTTTTTGAATTTTTTTTTTTATTTTATTAATACTGGCTACGATTATTCTCCATAATTTGTTTTCAATTTTTTTCATTAAGCTATTCTGATCTCAGTAGCACAAAAGCCATATCTCGAAAAAAAATCCATATTCAGGATTTGTATGCCATCAGATAACTTAAGAAATTACGCATCTAATATGTAGAATACGCCAAATGCAGGTATGTTAGTTCAAACCTACATATTCGTTACCTTAATATAGAAAGGCCCAAACTAACATTTTTTCAAAATCGAGTTTTTTTTTGTAGATTTCGGTAGGCCACCCACTACTACACTATTGATAAAAATGTGTGTGCTACGATTGAAAATAAAGCATTTACAAGCGAACAAAAATAAAAAAAAACAAACTTACTTCAATACTGCAAAATGTAAATTTTAATTAAGTTTTTTCGTTCTCCTGTAAAGAAACAAAAATGTTAGTTAGGGCTTTTCTATATTAAGGTAACGATATGAAAAATCTGCTAAGAGAATTTCCTCTAACTTAATTTTAGCGGTATTTCAACAACTTGACATCAGTTTTCTCGAAATGCATTTTTTTGAGTTACGGCTTTTGAGCGCAGTATTTAAGAGACATAAATTCTATAAAAACCGAAGTTTTTTAACGTTGTTCATAACATGATAAATTCGAAAAATGTTCATACAGTCAAAAGTGTAAATCAGACGTTGAAGTTTTTATACTTTTATTCAAAAAGTCCATAATCCCCAAAATTATTTTGAGGATTATGACCGTTTTTCAGGTGGACATAAAGCCCAAAATTTCTTAAGTATTATGATCAAATAAAAGTTCAAATTACGAAAATGTTGAAGACGACGTTAAGTGATGAAGAAGTCGAAAAATTAAGATGTCGAACGAAAATGTAAAGAAGTTCAAAAATGTTTAATAATTCGAAAAAGTCGAGAAATTTTAAATAAAATAAAATGAAATGAAATGAAGTAAAATAAAATAAAATAAAATAAAATAAAATAAAATAAAATAAAATAAAATAAAATAAAATAAAATAAAATAAAATAAAATAAAATAAAATAAAATAAAATAAAATAAAATAAAATAAAATAAAATAAAATAAAATAAAATAAAATAAAATAAAATAAAATAAAATAAAATAAAATAAAATAAAATAAAATAAAATAAAATAAAATAAAATAAAATAAAATAAAATAAAATAAAATAAAATAAAATAAAATAAAATAAAATAAAATAAAATAAAATAAAATAAAATAAAATAAAATAAAATAAAATAAAATAAAATAAAATAAAATAAAATAAAATAAAATAAAATAAAATAAAATAAAATAAAATAAAATAAAATAAAATAAAATAAAATAAAATAAAATAAAATAAAATAAAATTAAATAAAATAAAATAAAATAAAATAAAAAAAATAAATTAAAATAAAATAAAATAAAATAAAAAAAAATAAAATAAAATAAATAACAATTTCATAACAAAAAGTTTTTTTGTTTTTATTAATAGGGTATAATGTTTTCTTCAAACACATCGAACTCAACTCATTTATTTGTGCGTTCTAACATTCATATGGCCAATTTGGATACCGCACTTAAGAAAGTAATACAAATAAAATTAAAGCTTAGTAGATTATGCAACAATGCAATAAATTTTTTTTTTCCCAAAACTGTTTAGCATCTGCATCTGCAGAAATTCGTTGATGTTACGCTATCCTGTGAAGGACGTACATTCAAATGTCATCGTTTGATTTTGGCTGCAGCGTCACCACTCTTTGAAAGCTTGTTCATTGATAATCCTTCGCAGCATCCCATTGTTATTATACCGCTTGGAATTAAAGCGTGGACTATACAGGCACTCATAGACTTCATGTATAAGGGACATATTAATGTTTCGCAATGCGGCATTAGAGAGCTAGTACGTAGCGCAGAGTCATTACAAATATCTGGGTTAAATAGTGCGCGCAAGGATCTAGCAAAATATTACCAAAGAGTTGATGTAAGCAAAGAAGTCGAAGAAGCGAATGAACATAAAAAACTGCGCTGGAAGAAGTGTGAACAAGGAGGGCATTCCATGGCAACTTCACACCACGACACTGAACGAGGCGATAATTGCGATGAACTTGAGTATCTTTTACATCAGCGGCAGCAGCAACAACAAAGAGATGATGGTAATGATATCCGCAATGATGATGATAATGACGACTATGATGATGAAGTTGATAATTGTGAAAATCTTGAAAATACAATAGCTTCGGTTGATGATGCAGATGAAGCAGCACATGGGCTCTCACATCATGATCTGTCAGATGTAAGCTACCGCTTCGAGATCGCCGCCAAAAATTACGTTGCCACAAAAAGGCGTACAAACAGCAAGCAAACGAAAAATACACCAATGGCAACTGCAAGTGATAGAGTAAATTCTTACTATGCAAACATGGAATATAGTGATAGACAAGGTAAGTACAAAAAAAAAATATAATAAGAGCTTAGGTTGTAATTAGGGATGCAACGATACGCGTTTTGGCCGATACGATACGGATACCGATATTCATAAAAATTTATCGCCAATACCGATACGATATAAAAAGTTGTCACAGAGACTGACATAGATGTTGGATTAAAAAGAAGGATTGACTATGACGCAAAGTTGTAAAATCATTATAAATAAATCAACAGCCATAAGTAATAGAAGAATTCAAATTTTTATTTATTTTTTAAATTTATTTTTTTTTAATTTTACTTATTTTTTAAGTATAAAAGTTAATAATCAAAATTAGCACTAACTAGGTTTTTATTCAGGAAGCCCAACATTCTCAAGTTATGCGGTGAAATGCGATTTCGCAACTCTGTTTGGATTAGACCTGTCGTTGAAAACAGTCGCTCGGATGCGATAGAAATTATTTGAAAACTGAAATACATTTGTGGCAATTTTTTTCAATTTGGGTGCAGAACCTCATTACGTAAAAAATGAGAGGATCTACATCTGTTGCAATATTGGGAAATAGAAAATATCTCTCAATTTCTTCTTTGAAAGTATCGGAGCACAAAGAGGATCATGATTCTTCTTCTTCAGATTCCTTAATAATATTTTCACAAACACTCCATATACCCCGTCTTGTAATACGTTCAGAACTCGTACTAGGTTTGAACGTAACTATTTGTGAAAAGGTTTCGGAATATAGTGGTAAATTATTTAAATTTGCAAGCTGCTTATTTGCCGTAAAAATAGTAGACTGCAAGTGAAATGTTAGTAGTTTATATCGAGGATCAATCGCCGTTGCTAAATAATAAGATTATTCACTTTCCAAATTAAATTAAATCAGTTTCTTTACCTGACTTGTGTCGTTTTTTTCATTGTTATAATTGGTGTTAAATCGTGTTTTTTGTTTTAAGTAGCTAACTTTAGTAATTTTCCTTTTTATCCTTATTTATTATTTGTTTGTTGTGGAATTCTCAGCGTCGGCATTAATTTGAAGCATTGTATCTGGTGTTGACAAATGTTTTTAATTGATTTTGACTCTTTGGGGCACATGAACATTTGTACAATATATATTGGTGTATCGGTGTATCGGCAAATAAATATCGCCGATATCGATATATTGGAATATACCGATATATCGGTAATCGTATTCGTATCGGTTGCACCCGTAGCTGTAATTGAGTCTGGATTTGCCTTTGATCGCATCCGTAATCAGTTTTTTATTGGGAACTATGGGAACTACATTGCATTAATCTTGCAACGCACTAACTTAAATTATCGTCATAATCTTCAGAGTGTGTCAATTCACTAAAATCCACAACCTCTTTTCAGGCCTCTATCTACCCCAGGACTGCGTTAGCATTTCTTCGGGGTAGGGCCCATGATTTCTCCTCAAATTATATACCTGCGTTCAGGTCCCACTTCTTTTTTCTGAGAACGTTCTCAGTAAAACCTGCAACTGCATTCCAGTTTTCTTCGCTCTGCAGCATCCGTTCGATCACGTTGTCAGACTGCAGTTGAAGGTGTGCTCTGCGTCATCTTCATCAGCGTTTCCATATATACAGAAAGGGTTTTGGAAGTATCCATGGCCCGATAAAAACTGAGTGAGGTAATAATTTACCACCCCGCACCTAGACCGCTGTCCATCTTTGACCCATCAATGTATATGGCAGTTTCAAAATTTAAGTTGATAGTGCCCTCCTCCCATTGAATCTACTCCGAAATCTTCACCTGAAAGCTTTTCTCAAAGTCGAGTGTAGGTTGTTTGAGGAATTGTTCTCTCCACACAACGACTGCTTTTCTGTAGATATGGTACATAGCGCAGATAGTACGGCCTTTAGGTAAACTTTGGTGATGATTCGAGGCAGGCATGAAACCAAATAATCCCTGTCTGTCAAGCTTTCTTGATAGTACAACCCATGCACAGCTGTGTTGGTCTGTAGTTTCTTTACAGCTAAGCCTACGAAGGTTTCGCTAGTTTACAAATAATTAAAAAAATTCTGAACTTTAGGTGCCACTATTCATTTCTTATGTAAAATCGTCTGCTGATTCTGGAAATCAAATTATATTTTATTTTTTCTTTCATGTCGTTTTCGAGATATCGATCATTTTCGGTTTTTGGACCAAAAAAAAAGTTGGTTCAACAAATATCTCAAGAAACAATATCTATATATAAACATTTTATATGTCAAATTAAAGGTAATTAAATTTCCTAGAAATAATGTGCTAATTACTTTTTCGTTGGCATGTTAGTTTTGGCGAAATAAATTGATTTATAAAAAAAATTATTTTTTTTCCGAAAAAACTGCAATCAACTGCAAATTTTTAAAAGAAAAAAAAAATTGGAAAATTCATTTTATTTTTTTGTATCATAGTCTATATATTTATAAAGAAAATAAAATACTAATTATGAAAATCAATTAATAAATGGGAAAGTTATATAAAATTAAATAAAAAATGGCCCAATTTCATTTTTCTAACCCCAAAATGCAAATTTTTTAATGAAATTTCCTTATGTAGACACTGGAATATGCTAGAAATTAAATGTTGGCTCCACCCCCCGAAGTGGGCAAAAACCGCAATAACGTACCTAAATTCCCATTTTTGGCCATTTTGGAGCGTGGGGCCGGTTCCGAAAAAATTTTAAACACCGTCATCGTGCTCAGCATCCTCGAAAACGGTGAGTGACAAATATTTTACCGATAGAAGAAGCGGAATAGCGGATAAGCGATTTTGTCATTTTGGGGGCGGTTTTTGCCATTTTGAGGGGTGGGGCAAACTCCATAAGAATTTTGAATACTGCTATCGTATTCAGCATCTTTGAAAACGGGGGATGACAAATGTTTTACTGAACGAATATTCAATTTCTCTATTTTGGGAGCGGCCTTTGGCCATTTTGGCGATTGGGTCAACTCTAAAAGAATATTGAAAACCGCCATTGTGTTCAGCATCCTCGAAAACGGGGGTCGGAAGTGGTCTGGTTGCTGCTTAAAATATTTGTATTTTTCGAGGTTTTTTCCGACTCACAGAATCTACTATAAGCCCGTTCTGCAGAGTTACAGATATATAAATAAAAACTTTTTTTCTTGATTATCAAATTTTACTAAAATGTACGAAATTTTTCCAAACAAATTATGTATATACTAACAAAAAAAAAAAACAAAATAGATCCTTACTTTTCCTATCTCAAAAACCCTAGCGAAATGAGATATATTTCATCTTAAAAAAAGGTCATTATTATAAATTGTCCACATGTACTGAAAATGTGCTTAAAATTCGCCAATTATTCTAAAAATGCGGCAAACGTACCGAACGTACTGAAAACTTGTCGAATGTACTGACATCGATTTTTCAGGTCGCAGATGTACCGAAAAAAATACAAATGCACCGTAAATGCCATCATTAGCGAGTACCACTATCTAAACATTAAAATTTCAATAAAAAATTTGGATTTTAGGTTTAGAGAAATTCTTACCCACATAAAAAACAGCACAATAGGCAAAAATGCAACTCGGCCACTTTTTATTCAATATTATATAACTTTTCCATTTCTTAATTGATTTTCTTAAATAGTATCATATTTTTTTCATAGATATATAAACTATGATATAAAAAAATTAAATGATTTTTCCCATTTTTTTTTTCTTTTATAACTTTGCAGTTGATTTTGACTACTATTTTTTTGACACTATTTGTGAAAGTGTTTCTCCCACGGGTCCTTAAGTATGCTAGATAAGGTAAAGCAGACAGCTTCCCAATCAACTGGCTAGAGTTTTCGGAGGCTCATTATGATGCTCGAAAGTGTGGTAAGCTCCCTTGTCTTGTTTTTTCTTAGTATCAACTAAATTACCCTTATATTATCAAATGTGGTAGTATCTCTCATAATGCAATTGCTACCATGCCCAACCTTTGAAGCTTTGGGTGTTTGCTTTGGACCACAGAACATTAGCAGAGGACCTACTGCACCAATTCTACTTTTTCCTCATTTTTGCATCTACTACATTCACCTCAGTGTGATAAACTGAGCTTTACAGTTAACATACCGGTTTTGCAGTGCCTTGCTGAGACCCTTGTTAGAGTGAAGATCATCCTTTTGTTAAACCTTAAAGGAATCTTTCTCTTTTCTAGTTCAAAGTCAGCAATTACCATTTGGAAACCGTGTATCTAGACGTGGCTAACCACCTCTGATTGATTAGGTACCTTGTTCTGTTATTTAGTTCTGTAAATAGTATTTGTAGTGACGAATGGGTCTTAAACACATCTCTCATCCTCTTTAAGAAAGTTCGGAAACTCTCTCGTTGTCCTCATTGCTATAATGGCCGGGCACTCAACAGATCCTAGTCCGGATCCAAAAATCTATGTATTTTTCCCCCTCTACAATTTTGATTTGGTATCGTCCATTAGAGGCGTCGGCAGCAAGGGAGAGCGGGTCGTAAAAACGTACAAACAAAGGGGGGCTGGTCGAAATCTTTCCGGACATCCATTTTTTTATATGTAACTCTTGAATTTTTTTTTTTCTAATGTTCGTAAAAAAAATATAAAAAAATTTTAAATAAAGAGGGGAGGGGGTAGCATAATCCCTAGTGGTTAACCTTTGGGGGAAGGGGTAGCAAAATCGGACAAAAGTGGAGAGCCAGGGGAAGAGGGTTGAAATTCCAGAACGAATGCGGACGTCTTTTATGCACAACCTTTTGTATTGTATTCTTATACTTCAGATATTGTTTTCGAGTAAATTGTCAAAAAAATTCCGATAGATGAGAACTTTTCTCGAAATTTAGTTATTGGTGTAGTTACAAGATAAACTGTTGAGCATAATGGTGTGCTGTCAAATTTTCTAGCTGACCATGTTATATATCGAAAATTAGACTATTGAACTTAAATAATCAAATCTTATCGATGGCTACCGGAAAAGTTTCTTCATGATATTTAATGCTTCTAAAAACTTTCGAATGCGAAGATGAGGTTCCATTTCTAATAGAAGGTCACTAGATAGTAATTATAGGATAACTTCATAAATTCTTAATTCACTTTTTTGCAAAGATACAGAAAAAAACTATTCACGGATTGATTTTGAATATATATGACCTAAACTCCAGACTTAATTTTTTTCCTATTTTTTTCTGAACGCATTTTATTTATTAAACTATTTTCTAGATGCAGAGTGTATGTTTTCGGAAGACCATAATGATTCCGGTCTACCTGCTTCCCCACCAACAACTGCAGTAAGTAAAACTAAAACAGCTGTGAAAGTCACAGAGTCATCAGTCGGAGCAGTCGGTAGAATTCGTGTTAAATCAGGTATAAAATTATTTGATAAAATCAACAAGAAGTTACGCATGGACAAAATTCCACAATTACGTAGATCCAGCATCGAGTCAAATTTAAGTTCGCATGAAAAACAAATTGAAATAGATAATTTAGAAGATTTAACTACAACAACAAAAGCTCATAATTTCTTAGGATCGAACTTTCGTTATGACTCGAACACTGACACGCCGCTACTGCCCTGCCAAGTGAAAGCAGAACAAATTAATCTGGAGTTTGAGCGGATTGTATGTCAACCTAATGTATCTTATATATGTAGTACTGAAAATGTTGAAAACATTAATGATGCAGACTTGATAAATCAAAAAGTTCAAGATGCACACGAGTTTACTCAATATAACAACAAAAACGTACCCGGACTACTGAAGGCCATGTTATCGAACGACGACTCAGCTGAAGTGTATGCTGGTAAATACGTTGATACTGACGCTTTCAATAGCTCTGATCATATAGATGTAGTTGGACAAAGTCTGAAACGTAACAAGAAACTAAGTAAACTTTATTACAATACATATACTACACGTAAAACAACAAAAACAACATCAACAGCACCATTCTCAATATTGCCAAATATGAACTACAATGGTATCAGCTGTGGGAAAGAACAACCTTCACTACAAACCGTTATGCTACGGAGCCCTCGTAGCAATCAGCCACGCAGCTATAGTAATGAGGCACTGTATAATGCTTTAATGGCTGTAAAACATGGCGAGAGTATTTACAGGTTGGTTAAAGCGGGGTAACCATACCGCCTACAAAATTTGATATATAAGGAGTGCGTCATAAGAAATTAGTGCATTGAAAAATAAATATAAATCTCAATAGCCACTGGTTCAATTTTTAAAAAGATTATATTTTTTTAACGAAAATTTAATTCAAATGCAGAAAATAATAGTAAAAAAAAAATAATTATTTTGCAGCGTAAAATTTTTTACTTTCTCTGGGGCACCTCTTATTAGTGCTTTGATTGTATTTTTTTGGATTTTTTGGCTTGACGTGCACCTTTTGAGTCTAAAATGAGTTATGTTCTTGCATGTCCCTTTTGTTGTCTTTAATTGCCTCTTCACTAGAACCCAATATCTATTGATTGGCAGGAGTTCAGAGCAATTGGGTGGGTTCGCTTCTCTAGGAACCACTCAAGAGCCGTTTTACTATAGTGACATGACGAGAGATCAGGTCAATAAAAGGAAGATACCTAATGATCTCTTACAAATTGTTAGAACCTCTTTTGAAGCATTCCATGATGAAGATTTCGATGTTGATTGTGCCTCTTGTCACGAAATTTTAGCTTTTTTCACCACAACTGCAAATTGCTCACCAAACAAGAAATTTTCTAGGAAATTTTTTATTTATTTTGTGATTTAAATTTTTTGGGACATGTCCACTAGCGTTGGCAAAATAAAACTCTTGGCCAGGAAACTGGAAAATGTCGGAGAGGATGAACGTTTCGTCATCCATAATGCAACATTCGAATTTGGACACAAAATCTTTACTCAATTTTTTAGCGCGTATTTTTGCTTCAAAATTCTTTTCAGCAATCCGATCCGGCCCTTTCTGAACTTTGTAGGGCTTCAGCCTAGCCTCCCCTTTCACTCTTCGTACAAATGACTCAGAGAATTCTGTTAGCTGAGCGGTTTTTCTCCCTGAAAGGTTGGGACTCTCTTCAACATTGTTACGACCATAGCTGGGCACCGTTAATCAAATAGTTAACTTCGTTAATCGCTAATCCGTTACTAACAAAGTTAACTTCGTTTAACGTTAAAGCGTTACATTTCGGAAGGTTTAACGCAAGTTAACGTTAATCGTTAATCCGTTAAGATGTGATAAATATTGAATTTTTTATTTATTTACAAGAAATATTATTATAAATAACGATATTGCTAAAAAATTAATTTTCTATATCGTTGCGTTAGTGATCATATTATAAAAACTGTTGGTTTGGACTCCGTTGGTTAGGAACAAAAAAAATACGTGTATAATTGGAGTGTGTAATATAGTCATCTGGCATAATGTGGATATTCATGAACATTAATATGTTAAAGTTCTCACCTAAAAGCGCGGCTCGTTTCGGCGTCAAATATATTTGCCCATGGAAAAAAGACGTTCAACTGCAGCGCTTGAGGGTATAGCAGTATTATAATTGATAAATAGATTTACGAATATCTGTTCGCCGAGGATACCGCATCGTTGAACAAGTCTTTTGATTTTATGTCTAGCCACATTTTGACGAGATTTTAAGCTTTACTCTTTAAAGATTTGTAACTCTTAGGTTTTTCTTAAGACTCAGTGACAGAATTGAAAAAGTGATGAGAAATCATCGTCGTTGTTAGTCGCGTTGCTGCCTCCACCAATTAAACTATCTGTCCTTCCAACTTTCGGTAGCTTCTTGTCGTAACGTTTCCAGCCATATCGATCGAAACTTCGGGTGAAAAGCCGCGACAAGTTGGCACTGTCCGTCGTCCAGAAGTAGTCCAAACCTTTTCGCTATGCCATTTAATAAGGCATTGGCTAAAGATAAGCAATTTATTATGCCTTTGAACTCTATATTTTTTAATTTTGAAAACTGTTTTTTTTAAATGCTACACGGTTGAAAAAATAAGTATAAATTTTTATATGAATATCAGTTTAAGGGTCGTTTTATATGAATTTAGGTATAAATTTAATAACTTTTCAACATATAAAAACCAGCTATGCGGACCGTTATTTATGTTTAATTTTGTATAATAAAACATCAACATTCTGTGGCCGAGCTAACAAATCAATGGGGTCGCATTCAAATTATTCTATAAATGAAGCAGGTTTAAATCTCAGTCCATTCAAGTTGTGTTATTCAAATCATTTCTATGGAAATTGTAAATAAAATTAAATTAAAAAGAAATATCTATTCCAGGACTTGAAACCGTGTGTGCTGCGTCCCAGTCAAACGTTCTAACAACCGACATAAATATACATTTTTTTCAATATCGTTAAAATTACATACATATAAACTTTTCAGTATAAAAAAAAATTTTACATAAAATGTTATAACTTTGAACTTATAAAATTCTATACGATCTTCTTATGGATTTCTATGAATAACTAAAAGTTATTAATTTTATACTGATATTTTCAACCGTGTATAAATGTAAAACAATTTGTCTTAGATCAACCTAAATAAAGATGAAAGACAAAGATATTTAGGAGCAAAAGAAGAAAAAAAGTGTTATAGTGAAACTTGAAGTAATTAAGCAAACTATGGGAGTCAAAAGAGCATGAACAATATTTTTATAGAAACGAGTAATGAGGCATGAAACATCTCTCCCTTTCTTTTCACAAGAAAATTCATTCACATCTTCAACTTCAGTTAATTTCATACAAAATTCTTGTGTTCAGCCTTTAATTATAACTCATATTTTTGATTCATAAGTACATATAGAGATGCCATTCAAATCAATTTCTCAATCGCCAACGCCATGAAAACATCTTCCTATGAACTCTTTTGCAACTATGTACTTTAGTGAGAATCGTTGGTAGAAATACAACAGGAATGGTTAGTTTGTTCATCATTTTGCTTAATATTATGAGAATGTGTCTACTTTCTTAACTGGGTTAACTATTAACGGACTTGGGGAAATTTAACGGAAGTTAACGAGTCCGTTAACGTTTTTTAAAGTTAACTTAAAAGTTAATCCGTTAGTCGAAATGTTAACTTCGTTAATTAACGATTAACGGATTAACGAGTTAATGCCCAGCTATGGTTACGACCTTCTTTGCGTTATTACGGTCACCACAACCCTTTTTCCAGCGCGTTCTCTGCTTTTGATTCATGCTAACGTCTGCTTTAAAATTTTTCATTACCCAAGATACCGAATTTATGTTAACTTTAGCATCCCTTGCAAACCTTTTGAAGGTATATTGCAGGTTATTTTACGCATTTCTATTTTCCTGCTCATGTCGTCGCAAAATAATAGATGACAATGCAAAGTGATATGAAATAATATTTGACATGATTTTCTAAGCTAACCTGATCAAAAAAATTAAATTTTTTTTTTTATGAAAGAAGTTATAACCAAAAACGTGTGCACTAATTTCTTATGACGCACTCCTTATCATCGATTTAAGGTTATTTGCCTTTAAATGTCCTTGATTTAGATATTAAAAAGTGAGATATTTTTGAAGTGAAACTTCTTTATAAGGGGTCATTTGAAAAATTAGGTGTGTATAATGGAACGTAAAACATGAAACGCTTTTTTAAATTGGGATCTAGAACAGCTACATTATAAATAAGCTGAGATACATATAAGCGTGGAAAGATTTACTATTTTTCACATTTTTTCAAGTAATTCACTGATTAACTACCAAAGCCTTGCTGTACCTATTCTAGATTCCGTCAACTTTTAACATTTTAATAAAAGATTTTTATCTCATTCTTTTGCAGTGTAGTTTTCTGAAGGTTTGACTTATACTGCGTGTGAACTGCACACATGTTTTTTTTTTAAAAAACTTTGGGATAGGAAACAGTTTACAAGCTCGAGAAGATTTTGGTCAATCGGGGTGAAAATTCAAATTTTTCTAAACTTCTTCGCTTTGCTTTTGGTAAGCTGGAAATCCTAGTTAATGTGAAAGTGATGTGTATTCCTAAAGTGGTAAGAGTAAGATCTACATATATCATTATAGGCCCCCCTGAAGTAATGCTCAACAAGTTTCCCAGGAAGAATGCAGTCGGTATACCCGACATACCGGTCTGGTGACGATCTGGCTGATGGTGCGTAATGCATTCCACCAACCTCTGCCCAAAAAAAAAAATAAAAAATATACATATATAAATCAGTGATGGCATTCGACAAGTTTTCAGTACATTCAGTAGATTTGGGGTATTTTCAGTACATTTGCCAAACTTTTAGCACATTTCCAGTACATATTCGGTACATTTGGACATTTTATAATATTTACTTTTTTATTCGTTTTTTAGTATGTGAAAATAACCGCAATGAATAGATTTATAGTAAGTACCTGTTATATTAATTACGTTTATTTTTGATTTTTTTTGGAAAAGAAAATAATCGCGCAATGTGTAGATTTTTTTAATTAATTTAATGTAAAATGTAACTAATTTTGTTAGGGTTTTTAAGATGGCAAAAGTGAGGAACTTTTTTTTTTTTTGTTAGTAAATTTTAGAATAATTTCGTACATTTAAGGAAAATTGGGTGTTCATGACCAAAAAGTACATTCGGGCTCTAAAAAGTACATTTGAAGTCTCGATTCAGTACATTTTCACTGATATACATATGTAGGGGAGAGGGGGGCTAGTGTGGACAAATTTTACATAATTATAAAATTGTATATGTAGATATTTATTTTTTGTAATAAAGTAATTTTTAGTGATTACCTCTTACCTTTATAATTACACC
Source organism: Meiosimyza platycephala (assembly GCA_963662105.1). NCBI lineage: Eukaryota > Metazoa > Arthropoda > Insecta > Diptera > Lauxaniidae > Meiosimyza > Meiosimyza platycephala. The sequence goes on from OY759212.1 coordinate 4,203,181, forward strand.
AACAGTTACAATTTTTTTTTTTTAAACGCATTTTTAAATTATTTTAAAAAGAGCCCCGTGAAAGGGGCTAGTGTGGACAACCATTGATTTTACTAGAGGCTAATGTGGACACCAATAGGAGCTTGATAATTGAAACAGAAACTTAAAAAAGAGTTCAAATATAATATATATTTTTTTTTGAATAAAATAATAATACAGTTCAATAAAAATTCCAAATTCACTTCAATTCCATGTTAAACTTGTTTCTTAAAGCGAATGTTTCTTGGAGGTGCATTTTTTTTTTCAGAGGTTCTCCGTATGTCTTCTCAGGTGTTTAGGTAAGAATTGAGGACTTTCCTCGTTTTTGTCGATTTTGACTCTTTCTTGGACCAGCTTTTAGAAAAGGTCTGACGATTTCTGGACTCATTTCAGTCGTCGCGGAAATTGTTTGTGTTTGTGTTGGCATGTCCACTGAAGCCCCATTTCAACTGTCCACATTAGCACCTTTGTGTTTTTTTATACAAAATAATTTTTTTTTTAAACTTACGGTAAACTTTATTAAAAATAATTTCAATAATTTGAATAAACACTTGCTTAAGTTGTATTATATATTTACACTTTAGCAAAAGAATATTTAATTTTTGAGTATCACTGAAATTGAGAAAAAACAAAAAAAAAAAACTTTTTGCTGTACAAAACACGTCTGGTCTTGTTACCATGAAACGGTGAACTGTACACAAACGAATTTTTTTTTGGTGATGGAGAATGAAAAGGCCTACTTAAAAAAATTAAATTAAAAAATCGGAAAACATCGATTCAAAACGGTGCGAGAATTTGAATTTTTCAACACTAGCCCCCAGTCCACACTAGCCCCCCTCTCCCCTATATGGCACATTATTTTTCAAATCGAAAAAAAAGTCTAATCATGTCATCGTTTTGCTTGAATTTTAATTCTACATTCAATTTTAGGAGACCCATATTTTTTTATTTCGCTGAAATGTCCCAATTATTAAAGATATCGTCATTTGAACTTTGTTAAAATTATAAAAAAAAAAATCTGAAAGGACCTTTTTTCAAATTGTTGAGATTTCGCTAACTAGTAACTTCTTTTTCAAACTTTTCATAATTTGATGGATTTTCTGAAAAAATTACGGTTAGCCCAAAATAAAATGTTTTGTGGAAGAGATTGTTTGTATCGCAAGCCAGATGCATTTTTTTGAAATCAAAAAATTTTTAAATGCATCAGTTTTCTTTCCGTGAAATTTTTTTATCAACACAGAATGGGTTAAACTACATTTAGTAAAAGTCCCAACTCTCGAAAACTGCTTGTTCTTATTTGTGAGCATTTTTCTTAAAAATCAACAATTTTAAATGAGTAGTTGGGTGGAATAAGGGCATTTTTGCGGGGGTGTCCTTTATCCGTAAACTACCTCTGTATATACTAGAGACCCTCCTCCACCTCCCACCAAAATATCATATCGATATACGAAGTACTAACGTTACAATAGAGCAAAATGTAACACCTACGTACTAGTTAAGCATTCAAATATTATTTATATTTCGTTTCAATAAACTGTAAATTTGAAAGTAGTAACGAAACAAAAAAAAAATATTTCAATGCTAAATTGTTTATAACAATATTAATTTGTTAGTAGTATAAAATGAAAATAATTTCCTTTAACAAAACCGAAGATATGAATTTTTGAAAGAGAGTCTTCGAGCCAAAAATCCCGAAATCCTCAAAATCTAAATTCGAAAAAAAAAATTTTTTCAAAAAAATCCTCGAACACGTATATTTCGATACAGAACCCATAAAAAAAATTTCAGCCAAATCAAAAATGCATCGTCAGAAAAGTGTTCGGTTTGTAAAAGAACGTCCCGAATTTCAAGCTCCCGTTATCATAAGCGCCAAGATATAGCGTCATAAGTGCTCTTGTTAGCCCATATTACTCAGGGATAGTGTAGCTTCTATCAGTAGATTATTGTGTAAAACTAATATCTCACTAAGCTTTAAATTATTTGCTATGCCTAAGAAGAAAGAGCTCTTAAAGTATTTTCCAAGTTTTTAACACATGATTTATTTTTTTTTTTCAATTCTAGAGCGTCACGTGAGTATCAAGTACCCCGTAAAACATTAAGGAACTGGATGAAACGCTGGGATATAAAATCTCAATATCCAATGCCAAAACAGCTCAAAGATGCAGCAACAAAAAGAAAGCTGAGCGAAAATGTTGAATAAAAAGTTTTAAGAATAAGATTTATTTCTATATATTTACTAAAATAAAATTTTTAACTATGTGTGTAAATAACTACAAGCACACTGGCGAATATTTTGATTGAAACCTAGCCCTTCGTATGATAGTGATAAAATATATGTCAATTGGAGAGAGATATAATTTTCTATGTATTTCGCAAAAGTTGTTCGAATTTTAACTTCCCATGAAATTATGAGAGGTCTTAGCCAAGCGAAAAAAAAAACCATTGAGAAAAATTTCACTTTGCAGAAACTGAATTAACGCAAGCCAAAATAAAAATGTTTCTACTCTTGTCAATTTTTCAAAATTTTACTAATTTTTAGGTAAAAAAATCGGCTCCACTCCGCTAGAACTTCATCTGGCGAATTTTGACAAAAATAAGTGCATCTAATAGGTCACAAATTGATCAGTTAGTCCGAGCAAAAGTAAATTTTTTGAAGCGTTTTGAAAAATTTCAAGGTAATCTGCATATTTTGGTACCTCATCTGGCGAATTTTGAAATACAAACAAGTACCTTTAATAGATCGCGAATAAGTCATAATTGGTCAGGTAGTCCGCCGCGAAGCCGGTGTTGGATTTTTGGGAGTTTTAAATCCTGAGCTGCGGCCACAGGCGGCCCACTTACCCCTACTCTTATGTAAAATTTCTGTGGCTAGCAAACTAGGTGTTGGATATATCATAAAAATTTTTCAAGGAGTTACCGACTGCTAAAAGTAACGTAATTATGTTCAGAGTACCCCTTGTGAACTACCCCCCACCCCTTGTGACAATGGGGTCAAAAAGTACATAATTACCTCCGCCAGATGAGGTGCCAAAATATGCAGATGACCTTGAAATATTTCAAAACACTTTAAAAAATGTACTCTTGCTGACCAATTAATCGGACTAACTGACCAATTATGACTAATTCGCGACCTATTAAAGGCATACGTTTTTATTTCGAAATCCAGCAGGTAAAGTGCCAAAATATTCAGTGACCTTCAAATTTTTAAAAATATTTTTAAAAAATGTACTCTTACTGACCAATTAATCGGACTAACTGACCAATTTTGACCAAATCGCGACCTATTAAAGGCATATGTTTTTATTTCAAAATTCCCCAGATGAGGTGCCAAAATATGCAGATGACCTTGAAATTTTTCGAAACGTTCTAAAAAATGTACTCTTGCTGGCCAATTATTTGGACTAACAATTATGACCAAATTGTTACCAATTAGATGCACTTTTTTTTATCAATATTCGTCAAGTGAGGTGCTAGCGGAGTGGAGCCAAAAAAAACAGGGATCGTAACGATTATAATTTTTATGATAAAAATCACTGCATAATCGTTATAAATGGATTGATATTTTTGTTTTTTTTTTGATCCAAAGTAATCGTTATTTCGGATTTCTATTTTTTTTTTCGATCAAAAATAGTTGTTACATTGGATTTCTATTTTTTTTTTTTAACAAGTAATCATTATTTTAGATTTCTATTCTTTTCGATCAGAAATAATAGTTATTTTGCATTTCTATTTTTTTTTATCAGAAATAATCATTATTTCTTTTCGATCAGAAATAATCGTTTATTTTAATTTTTGATTTTTTTGACTTTAATTATAGAAAATAACGGTTATTTACGGTTCCTAAAAATAATTAAGCCGTTTTCTTAATTTTTTATTTTCATGTTTTTAAAATTTTTAAAACTGAATGAATTAATCAGGATTGTGGCCCGTTTTCGGAAGATATTTTTAAAAAAAAAATGTTTTCAAATCACTTTAATATAAAGAAATCTAGTTTTATTTGAGATAAATTTTTTTTTCTTGCAATATGATTTTTGCTTCTTCATGATGCCTGTTGACAATAGTTAGCTGAAACTACCGAACGAAATCACAAAAAAAAGACCCAATTCATATACTTACATATGTAGGAAAGAAAAATTGAGCCTCCAAACAAATGAGTTCTTGAGATCATTTTCTATTTGAAACGTCCTATAAATATATCCTTAAGCATAACCCTGATTTTCTTAGAAAAATAATATATAAAAAAATATTGTGCTACATAGTGCCGTATTTAAAATTTATTTTTCGCCAATACGAAAATTTGACAGCCTTATAAAGTTTGTATTATTATTATTATTTATTGATTTATTCATTCATTGTACAAATAAGATTTCTCTTTTTAGTATGTACAAGCAAACATATTTTCAAATTCAAAAAAAAAAAATAAAATTTAAAAATTTAACAAATTAAAATTAAGACTAATATTAAATAATCACTGATTCGGTTCAATGCAAAAATATTTAATTCATTGAGATTAAGTTCTTGTAGGAATAGGAGAAATAAAGAGAGAGAGAGAGAAAAATAAAAAAAGAAGATAAATAAAAAAAGAGAGAGAGGAGAAAAAAAGGAGGGAAGGACCTAAGGAACTCTAGAGATTGCCAGCAAAATACTTAAATAGTTCACGCCTGAAAACATTTGCATTTCTTATTCGCTTCAAATGAGTTGGTAGCATATTCCATTGTACCATCGAATTCACGAAAAAGTGCCGAGAGGTTGTCAGGTATTTGTACCGTGGTAGAATAAGATCCACAAACCTTTGCGTTCTGGCAAATCTTAAAATTTCAAACAGGTAATCTGGTTCCTTACTATACATTATTTTATGAAGCAACAAAACGGTGCGATAGTTTAACATCTCCTGCAAGACAGTTTTTTTTTTTTTTTGACAAGACAGTTTTTATTGATCCCAAATATCTTTGCATAATATTTTTCTTTTTACATTACATGTTCTTTTCCTAACATATACATAATATTTATCTAAGACTAACAAGATTTACATAGATCTTTAATTTTAAGAAACTTACATACATAGTACATTTTATTCATACATTTGATTACATTTTATTTTTAAATTTTTCCTAAAAAATGGGGAGAAAAAAGAAATTACATTACAAAATTAAAAAAACCTAAAATAAACTAAGCTAAAAACAATACAAAACAAAAGAAAATAAAACAAACTAAAACTAATAAATTTATTATTTTTATTATTTTACATATTGACTTATATTATAAACACAATCGTTAATGTCATAAGAATTAAATCTTCTATGATAATACATTACATTTTTGCCAACAATTAGATTGTTGTTGGCATTTAAAGTTTTAATATGACAGGGAGATAGATATCTCTCTGTAATTGGATGTACAGTTTGACCAGCTAATTCAAGATAATTTTTCAAAAGTATATTATCGGTAAGTGTTATGTAATTTAAAAATTTAAGTGCTGAATTAACAAGAAAGGAATCAATACGTTCTATTTGACAGATACTATAAAGTTTTTTGTTAGAAATTCTCCTACGGTAGGTACTTTGAAAAGGTTTACGATCTGCTCCAGAACAAATCCTCAAGATGTATCGTTCAAATACTCTGAGTCTTTCCATTTGACTGGATGAAATATTGAACCATATGGGAAAGGCATACGATATAATTGGTCTAATGATTTGTTTGTAGCAATTCAGTTTTATGCGATTTGCCAAGTCCTTAGTTCTTTTTAGAAAATTTGAATAGCAAAAGAATATTCTTTTAGCCTTTTTTAATATGTAATCAATATGGCAGATAAAATTATATTTACTATGTAAAATTACCCCCAAATACTTTATTTGATCCTTAAATCCAATTCTTTGATTATTTATTTGAATATTTGGAACAAACTGCCTAGCATTCGGAACCAAATACTTTTTTATTCCTCTAAACACAGTACTTTCGCATTTGTCTATGTTGAGCTTCAGTTTCCATTTTATGAAATAGTCAGTTAGAACGGTCAGATATTGGTTGATCAATTTATTCGCACGATTTAAAAGGGGTTTCGAACACAAAATTAAAATGTAGTCTGCATATACTAAGGTAAGTATACCAGGACTAGGATCTGGAAAATCAGCCAGAAATAGGTTATAGAGCATCGGACCCAATTATGAACCCTGAGGAACACCTGCAGCAATTGGTTTTATTATGGAATTCTCATCTTTATTGCAAACAAAGAAAGAGCGATCAGTCAGATAATTTAAAATGATTGTGCACAAGTACTGGTCAAAGCCAAAAATTTTAAACATTTTGTAAACGATACCTTCATACCACGCTGTATCGAAAGCTTTTTCGAAATCTAGACTAACAGCTATTGTCGCGAATCTTTTATTCAAATTTGAAGAAACAAAGTCAGAAAGTAACATTAGAGAATGGTTTGTAGAGTGAGCATTTCGAAATCCAAACTGATAGTTTTTGAGAATATTGCTCTCAGTAGTGTGCACTTTTACTTTATCAAGTAGGAACTGTGCAAAAAGTTTACTGACATTAGACAGTAAGGAAATCGGTCTGTAACTTTTAGGATATGTTGAATTGGAATTTGGTTTGAGGATTGAAATTATTTTTGCGCATTTCCAGCTAGTAGGAAAATAACCAATATTGAACATATGATTGAACAATATTGCAAGAAACTTCGAAAAAAATAAATCCGTTTTTTTTAAGACAAAGTTAGAGATTCCATCATCGCCTGAACTTTTCTTTGTGTTTTTGAATTTGAGTGCAAACTGAATGTCAGTAGCATTAATGAAATGTTTATAGAGTGGGGTAATGAAATCATCAGGATTATGTGGGTCTCCAGTAGCAGGGAAAATACTATTGAAGACAAATATGGGAACATTGTTCACCAATTCAGCAGGTTCATTGTAAACCACTCCAGTAAAATGTGTGGTACCCATATTTATGTTTTGTTTTCAAGTTTACTTTATTTATGTTTTCACAAATTACGTTGCCATCAATATCTATTAGATCAGAGAGATCTGCGCTTTTAGTTAAGCCACATAAACCTTTGATCTTTTTGTAAGTTTTATTGTTCATTTTTATATTTTTGAAAAAGTTTGACCAGTACTTGTTTTCGTGAACAGTTATAAGTTCTGAAATTATTATGTCTAAATTTTTAATGATCTCGCTTTCAAAGAGAGCTTTCTTTGAGAATCCGTGCATCTAAAAACCAATTTCCGAAGTTGATTCTTTTTCCTAATAAAGTCTAGAATAGGTTGGGAAAGGTTTATGAGTCCTCTCTTGCGTAAAACAGTCTTTAGAGTGGAGCTTGAAATTGCAGATTCAAAGGCAGGACCTATACTATAAATGCAATTGTCTAATTCTGATATGGAAACAGTTCTGTCAATAGGCAAAATATGTTCTATGAGCTTATTTTCTAAAGTTCGGTTAAATTCAATGGTATCCATTTTGTCAAAATTAAAAATTTCGGTAGGGGGGTTGACAACTACATCACTGATTATAAGATTTAGTTCAACTGCTTTGTGATCGGACTCATAGTCTAGTATAGCCAGGAAATTTGGATGAGTGCTATTGAAATCAATATTAACAAATGCTGATGCAAGGAAAAAGTCTATAAAAGAATCAGAAGAATAGCTTCTAGTTGGAGATACTGTAGGAATGAGTTGAATAAGAGGCTGACTATTAAGCCAACTTTCTAAGACTCCTCCATTGCAGTTTCGATATGAGTTTCCCCAATATGGATGCTTTGAATTTAGATCACATCCAATAACAAATTTGTCGGAATTAAATAAAGAAACAATATTATTGAGTTCAGACACAGAAAGAGGATCATTTGGCCTCAAGTACATGGCAACAAAACATATTTTGGTGCCATCTACAAGGTTGACCTCAATGGCCGTACTTTCAATGTTGTTCACATTAATATTGATTCTTTGGAAATTGAAACTATCCCTGATACAGATTGCAGTACCACCACCTGCACCACCAGAGCGATTTTGTCTAACTATATTGTAGCCCGTAAAATAAATTTTATGGCGAAAATTAAGCTTGTGCTCAGCGATTAACACTACATCAGGATTGTGTCGTTTTAGAAAAAGATTGAAATAGTGCCTTTTTTGTTTTGAAATCATGGAATTTACATTAATAAAGATGCACTTTAGTTTTCTTAACATTTAAGAAAAAATTTACGGGAAGCCACCAGAGCAAATTGAGAAAAATAGGTTGAACAATTGTTCTTGCTTTACATGACTTGGTGCGTCTTTTTTATAATTTGGCAAAAATTGATTGATTTTAAGGATAATGTTGGACAAGCTTTCGCCAAAAAGATTAATCATCACTGATGAACGCAAAACTGTTGTTGTCATTATTATTTACATTCGAATTATGGGCCGAATTAGTATTTATACGCAGCGCATCAGCGTATGATTTGCCGGGAGTGGAATAATTTTGTGTGGCTTGCCTGGCAAACAAAATTTTTTTCTCCCTTTCTTGTTTTTTTTCAAATAATTTTTTTTTGAGTTTTTGGTATACCTCGCAATTTTTATAATTTGCAGTATGCCCTTCATTTTTGCAAAGCACGCAGTAAACCTGCACACCAATTTGCTTTTTGATGGAGCCATCACTTAAGGTCTTAGTGATGACGTTATTGTTAAGTTCCTAAATTGGAATTAAACATTTTTTAGGACCATGATTACCTCCGCACTTTACTCAACGGAAGGGCATGTTGCAATTTATAGCTGCATGGTTATACCTTTGGCAATTTTTATATTGTAAAATTTGCTTACTTTTGTATTTTTCGAAGAACACGCGGTTCTGACTAAGGAATTTAATATTTAGAATTTCTTGAATGCTAGATGATTGCTCAAACTGCACAATCCAATTAGATTTGAGTTTTGACACTCTTATTACTTTAAAATTAAGATCTATAGAATTAAGAGCACTAATTAAGTCACTCTCTTCATAGTAAGTTGGATAATTTTTTAAAATAAATGAAATTGGTTTTTCCGATTTCGGAGTAAACGAGAAAAATTTAATATTGCTTTGAGCAAAAAAATCTTTGACTTTCTTGTAGTCAGCTAAATTTAAAATCTGAAGACGAGTATTTTCACTATTGGTTTTTGTAAAAAAATAATGTTTATTATTTAGTAAATTATTCAACTTACTATGAATTTCTTTTATGTTTTCATTATTTAATATAATTTGAGGAGGTTTTTCTTCCTCAGCCTTGTTGCGTTGCTGTTTCACAACAGGCGCTTTCTTACTTATTTTAGTGCTGCGGCTCCCTCCAGTCTGTATGTGTGGAAATTCCTTAATTGCTATGTCGTCATCGATGTCATCATCCGTTACGCTTAGCTTGTAGAATCTGTTGCTTTGTAGTTTTTCTTCAGTTGCTTTCTCCAGTTTTTCCTGAAGTTCCTTGTTGAACTGCTTCAGCTCGTTTATCTGCTTCAAGAAAGTGTCCCTTTCACTTTCACCATCGCTGTTTTTACGCTTATGCGTTTTTTTTGGCTTTTTTGCACTATGCTCCGGATTTACTTTAGCATCGGAGTCCGACTTAATGTCGCTTATTGCATGGTCAATTTGTATTGACTCAATTATTTTGATTTCACTTTTTTTTAAAGTCTTTCAAGTGTTTTTTTTAAACTTTTCACTTTTTATATAATATTCTTTTTACTCTTGGAGTATTTTAAGTTTTTTTCACAATTTTTTTTTTGTTGTTGTTGTTTGTAATACTTTATGCGCTTGACCTGCACTGCACAACGGCTACCTGCAGAATGAACCACCTAACCCAACGACATCTCCTGCAATGAACAGCCAGCTATTCTTTTTGAGTAATTTGAAATGTCGTTAGCTTAGAGTGAAAATGTTCCAAGTCCATTTTTTTAAATTTTACAGGAGAGATAAAAAACTCCGTTCGAGTGTCTTTTTCTTGTTTCATTAACCAATATCTCGCTTAAATTGTTGTAATGCAAGTATTCAATACGATTGCACTCTTCTGCTTAAAATAGCTACTTGATTTGATGGAACTTAGCACGTTTCCTAGGAAGTTTTTGATAGTTGAGGACTTAGCACAGTTGCATTTCAGTGTTTCCCGACAAGGAAAAATTAAACAGGTATACGATTTTTTCGCATACGATGTATTCTTACTTCCCCTTTCTAACTGCATCAAAATCTCAAATTTTCGAAAAAAAGTGGACTTGGTACATTTTCACTCTAAGCTAACGATGTGTTGATGACTATTCATGTTAAATACAAATCTCGCGCAGTTTTTAAACGCTACCGATAGTTTTCTGAACGAAAACTGGTCCTGATTTGAAAATAGTTCACAACCGTAAAGTATTATTGGCAGTATGAAGGACCGAACAAGTTTTAAATTTACATCAGTTGGTAGGTACTTGGAAGTAGGGCTAAGACCACGTAACGCACCATAAGTCTTTGCTACGATACTATTTATGTGATTATTCCATGTAAAATTGTTGTTGAAGTAAATACCAAGATTGTGTTGACGTACTCTATTGGAGCATTATTTAAAAAAAGTGGCAAAAGATTAGGTTCAATTTTTGTTCTACTTCTGTCAATAATCATTGCTTTTGTTTTTGATGGGTTAAGCATCAGACCGTTATTCATGGACCAATTGGAAAGCCTGCTCAACTCAAGATTAATATCAAGTACTGCATTACTACTTAAAGGTTTTGGGAACAGCTTATACAATTGTATATCATCAGTATAAATATGATGTTGACATACTGAGATACAATTAACAACATCATTTATGAACAACATAAATAATAAGGGGCCTAGCACCGAACCCTGAGAAACACCGAATAAAACATTTAACAGGGATGAATTTTTATTTTTATTACTTACGTACTGAAAGCGACCGCAAAGATATGAGGATAGAAGATTACAAAGGGCTGAACTAAATAAGAAGTGTGATTTTAATTTTTGGAGAAGGATTTTCGGATTTATACAATCGAAAACTTTCGAAAAATCAAGAAATACGACAAGAGTCATCATACCATTGTCCAAGCCTGAACGAACATCTTCACATATTTTCAGCAGTGCTGTTGTACAGTTTCGCTTTGCACGAAAATCTGACTGATGTTTAGATATCAACTTCTTACTATCAAGAAATGCTCTTATTTGTTCGCTTATCACAGTTTCAAAGACTTTTTAATAGAGTTTAGCTACTACAGCTATTAGCCTTCTTAGCAATTTAGCTTGAAGCTTTAAACCAAGTAAAAAGCTTATTAAAAAATTATGAAAATGAAAAAATTATACAAGCAAATTAATTTGTTATATTTTTATAATTTTTTCTTAGCTTTGTCGCACTTTCTCAACATACCCACTCAGATCATAAACATATAAGCATAAAATTGCATGAATGCAATTGTATGGATTTATTTAAATGACCTAAGGCATAAATGTTAGAAAAAATTTATCCATCATGCGGTGGGGCTCGGACAACACAAACATAAAGACCAACAACCATTAAGCTACAAAATTAACTATAGTTATTTTTCAATCTAAGCTTGAGTTGACCTTTTGACAAGCTAATATCATATACATCGCAATTGTTAATTAGAGTAGTCATGCGATTAAAAGGAGCTGTAGCCATATAATTAGTTCTACTGACTGGTTGGTAAAATATCTGATATGAGTTACGATTACTCCTACGATTAGTGTTAAAATGAATATAATTCAGAAGCTCTGGCGCAGCAAGCGACCCTGATACAAGCTGATGCAAGTAAATTATACCCGCAATATTTCTACGAGTGCTCAAAGACTGCATACGTAATAACTTTAAACGATCCTCATAAGGAGGAAGGTTTAAGAGGTCATTCCAATTTAAGCCCTTGAGAGCAAACCGAACAAAATTTTTTTGGATTCGTTCTACTCTATCTATATGTATATTGTAATATGGAGACCATACTTGGCTAGCATACTCTAAGTGAGGACGCACAATAGTATTGTATAAAGTTACTGTTACTAACGGGCTATTAAATTCTTTTGCCCACCGCTTTATAAATCCAAGTAATGACGAAGCCTTCTTACAGATTATATTAATGTGTTCATTAAACGTCAATTTAGCATCAACATGTATACCAAGGTCTTTGACTATATCGGCACGACAGATTTTCATATCATTAATTGTACAATCAAATTCCACATTAATTTTCTTTCTAGAGAAGATCATAGTTTGGCATTTATCAGGATTTAAATGTAAGCTATTTTTAGAACACCAAACTTCAAATGATTTCAGGTCAGACTGAAGGGCAAAGTTGTCATTATCCACCTTCACAGTCCTGTATATTTTCATATTATCAGCATATATAAGCAGATGAGAGTTTTTGATTATATGAGTAACATCATTGATAGCCAAAATAAACAGGAGCGGCCCCAGGTGACTTCCTTGCGAAACACCTGAAAACGCTGTAAAAGGAGTGGACAACACCCCTCGAAATCTTATTCGATAAGAACGATCAAATAAATAAGATTCAATCCATCTGACAAAATTTATAGGAAATTCTAGTTTATTTAATTTAAACAAAATCAAACTATGTGGTAATTTGTCAAATGCTTTATTAAAGTCTGTGTAGATACAGTCTACTTGCGACCCAGAAGCAATTGAATTTAAAGCAAAAGACGTAAAATCAAGAAGGTTAGAAACGGTAGATCTGCCATTAACAAAACCATGCTGACGAGTTGTTATGACTTCACTACAGTACACCTTAACTTGATCATAAATAATTTGCTCAAAAAGCTTTGGTATTGATGATAACTTGGCTATAGGCCTGTAATTAGAAATATCATTTTTTAATCCTTTTTTAAAAATAGGACTTATAAAAGATTCCTTCCAAAATTTAGGAAAATAGCCATCATTAATAGATTTATTAAAAAGAAAACTGAGTGGTTTACTCAGGATAAGACTACAATTAATTAAAACTGTGGCTGGAATGCCGTCAAGCTCAGAACCAAAGTCATCATCAAGGGATGCAATATATTTTACTATAAGTTCAGGGGTAAAAGATATTGCAACAAATGGAACCTGAGGATCAGTATTCATATACTCAAAGTAGTTGACATCAGGGCTAAACACTTCAGTTGAAAAAGATTTTTTGAACAAATTAGCGAATAACCCAGCTATAATTTGGGGATCGCTGGTGAGCCCGTCGACAGTTTTGAATTCTGATGGAAAACCATCCGACTTTTTTTTAGAGTTTATGAATCCCCAAAAATTTTTGGGGTCATGAAGAATATTGAGCTTCATTTTATTCAGATAGCCAAAATAAGCTGAAGCTGATTCAAGCCTAAATTCTTGGAAAAGCTGCAGATAAGCTTCCAGGTCAATGCGGTCCTGACTACAAACGTATTTATTCCATGCCCTATTGCGGCCGTTACGTATTTTCTTCAAATCCTTAGTGTACCAGGGGTACGAGGAATCATTAACATACCTCAGAGTATATGGCACAGATAAAGATATTGCCGAAAAAAGTTCTTTATAAAAATAATTTACGCATTCATCTAAGATGTTATTATTAAAAAATTCTAGCCAAATGTTAAATCTATCATTTAGGATATTATTCAATTTCAAGAAGTCAGCTTTCTTGAAATTAAATTCAAAGAATCTGCTAGAAGAATTGGCAGTCACTATGTTATCTCTATCCGATTGGTACAACACACTCAGAGGTGGATGGTACGCATCAACCGCAGATAAAGCACGAAGAGCATTTTGCACAACAACATTGCTACTGTCTGTAGTCAAGACTAAGTCCAGTTGTCGATTGTGGGAATTTTTAATACAACTAACTTGTTGTAAATTAGACAGGATTTCGTCAACAAAAATTTGTTCTTGTCGAGTTATTGGACTAGATACAGAATAATATGTACCGTTGTCCGAAATATTCCATTTTAAGTCAGGCAAATTAAAGTCACCTAACAATAAAATATCGTCATTGGTATAAAGTTTATCTATGACAAATTCTACGGCCCTCGAAAGGTTCTCGTAGACTTCTGTGCTACTATTGGGAGGAATGTAGGCGTTAAGGATGTACAAATTGGACTTAGAAAAAATTACCTTAACACATATAAGTTCAATACTAGCAGCACAGGGAATATCAATTAAAGAACTAGTATGACTATTTTTTATAGCAATTAATATACCCCCTCCAACAGGAGACGAGTCGTCCATATATCTGTCTCTTCTAAAAACATTAAAGCTATTATCAAACAGTTCCTGATTAAGAAAAGAGCTGTTAAGCCAAGTCTCGGTTAAAATTATAATATCTTCAGAAAAGTTCTGAGTAGATAAAAAAATGTCATGCGCTTTTGAACGCATACCCCTTACATTTTGGTAGTAAAGGGATAAACGATTTAGTTTTTTGGTCCAGAACGGACGTTTTGGACAGCCTTGTTTTTTTTTAGATTGAAACTCAGACTTAAAGAAATTATTAACCCACATCTTCGAATTATAAACAGCAGCAAAATGACAGGAAGCGACTGTAATTTTAAAAGATGAATATGTAGGTTTGTTACCGATTTTCATACAGGAAATAAAAGCGTCAGCAGGAATGACATTTTGTTGCCTTATGAATTCCCTAACAGTATCAGCTATTGTGTCAGGGTGTAAACGGGAGATAATAATGGATCTAGGTTTAGGCATAACTTTCAAAAAAATAGGAACGGTAGATCTTATAGCAAGGGGACTATTATCTACTGGACTAAGATTAGTGGCGTTAAATGCTTCAGGTAAAGTTTCTAGGGGAGGATTTGGCGAAACTCTTTCAGGGATGTTGGCTTCGCAGTTCCGTTTTTTAGTTGGCTTGGTCTTCTTCTTTGGATTTTTTTTCTTCCTAAGGGAATTAGCTTGTTTGGTGCCATTTGAAGCCGAGGGAGTGGATGCAGAAGCGGTAGGGACATCAATTATAGTTTCATTGGATGGCAAACTATCGTTAGGTGAAATGGTTTCATTAAAATTGTTTTCAATTTGGGGACTTAAGACAAGATAATTGCTTAAAAAAAGACTTTGCTGAGAAACAGTAGTATAGATAGACTTACTTTTGGGCAAGGGCAAGATTTTTGCAACTTTCCAGCTAGCAGGAAAATGGGAAGTCATTATTATAATTAAAAATGTGGGTAATATGATGCAACGCAACTGGAAGAATGATTTTTATAAAATCAGGATGAATATTATCCGACCCTATCGCCTTTGATTTTATTTTTAAAATAGCCGCTCCAACACTATACCTATCAACCCCAGAAAGAGAAAAAGTTGGCTCGACCGCTATACTTGAGAATGAGGCTCGTGTAGCATTATCGTTCACAGGTTGCAGAAAACTTTTATTAAGCTCATCTAAATTTATATTTATGGGAATGTTTTCAACGTCCTTTTTAATCCCAGCTGATCGGACATTTCTCCAAAATGAGGAGCTTGACCTACACTGTGAAAATTTACATTCAAAATAAAATTTTTTATTTTTTCTGATATGGGCAGAGACAGCATTACGCGCACGTTTAAAGTCATTATAAATTACTGATCATTTGTATACTTTCCACCTGGCACACAATTTGTCCCGACTTTCAATAAGGCTAAAAACTTCCTGTGTAAGCCATGGAAATTTTTCAGGTGTTTTTCTTTTTATTTTAATAGGCACATGAGCTTCAAATAATTTTATAGTTTTGTCATTGAAAAAATCTAACTGTGTGTTTACGTTGTTAGTTGAGTACAGAGGTATCCAGTTTATCATTTGTAATTCATAAAACAAAGAATTTATATTAACATTAGAAAAAACGGGTTATTAAATGAATCATCTTGTATGGTCGTATAATTCAAATCGATAGAAATAAATATTAAGTCGTGATGCGAAAAAGCTGGTGTAGAGCATTGATCGTAGCGCAAAATTAAATTGAAATCTGACACTAAAAACACATCCAATAAAGTGGGTACACAATTTGGTCGAAAGTGAGTAGGAATACCTTCATTAGCAAATTTAAAATTAAATGACTCAGCCATATCAAGTAGTTGTTTATTATTTCCGCTCAAGGTGTTTAAATTAAAGTCCAAAATATTTCTTATTAATATATAATTAGCAACGTTTGGGGCCATATATATGCATCCCACCAGAAAATTACCTGAATTGTGAAAAGTCTCAACAAAAATGTATTCAGTTAGATCATTGATAGAAGATTTTTGGATGACACGAAACTTGTGTCCATTTTTCACATAAATACCGACACCACCGCCTACTTGATCTTGTCGATCAGCACGAATGAAATTATAATTATTTAGCCTGAACAGATCACTACACATTTAATTTTTTAGCCAGGTTTCAGATATACAAATGATGTCAACCATGCATCCATCGGCCAGTAGACGCAGATCATCAATTTTATTTTTTGACATGACATATATTACAACCTCTATTGTTGTTGCACATTATTTTTAGTAGAGCATTCGATGAGTCAACAGTGCCACCATACGGATAGATCGCACTGCTCATTGAATTTAGAAAAGTTAGAAATACAAAAAGCCCAAACGAGAACGAAAAATAAGCAATCGCTCTAATTCAAAAGGTTGTGTATAGGGAAGGAAAGAGAAATAATGAAAATAATAGGCAACAGGCTGAGAACGAACAAAGAACATGAGTAAGCTAAAAATAATATATAAGAAAAGAAAATAAATAAACATAAATTATTACATATACACGAAGGGAAATTACTCGCATAATTAAAAATACACAAATTGAACCTCATTAGTATTGGCTAGTTAATCGCTACGTTCTGCATTTTGGTGATTTTCATCTAATGTGGAAAGTGTTGTTTCGCAGTTCACTTTTATGGCTTGCCCGTTTTCGCACTCTGTAACAAAAACACATCCATTTCTCGAAAAAACGGAGAAGAGCTGTCTACGACGTTTTAATCGCATGGATTGTAGGTATAAAGAGCGATTTCTCTTAGTCAAGCTCTCATTAATGTATATGTGTTGTTGTGAGTCCAAGCCAATATCATGTAACCAGACCTGCCGCTTAGATTTTTTTCGGAAAGTACTAATGGATTTTAGAACCAAATTAAATTCATGGGCATTGTGGAATTTCTAAATTATTGGTGGATCCGTATTTTGTTGTTGGTTACCACGACGGGGCCGAAAAATTGATTTTAAGACTGGTGGCTTGCATTCAATGGTCTTACAAAGGCCGAGAAAGATCGTTGAAAGGTTTTCGTCTTGCAGCTGAGGTACTCCAAAGAGAACGGCATCAGCTGCGAGGTTATTGCGCTTTAAATCATCACATCTCACGTTCACTTTTAAAAGTTGCTCATTTAAAAACGCAATCTCATTTTGTTCCACGTTGTCCAATTTTTCTCTTGCAGATATCAGCTGTTCATCTAAAGCAGGGGTCGGCAAAGAATACTAACACAAACGTGTGAGTATGAGTGAGAAAATTTCAAAGTTTGAAAGCAAAACGGAATACAATGTACGTAAATGACAAGAAAACAGAGCATACAGGAACGTGGTATTGCTTATTCAACAGTCGCATGCGAACTGATCTGATATTTATTATTCTCCTTTGTTGTATACGTCTACAAGCAAAGTAGCTCTGCTACTCATGAGTAGCAGCGTGCCGATGGCTGATCTAAAGTTTCTAAACGGATGATCTCATTTGAGTGCGATGCATGCACTTTTGTTCAATAACGGAGAGCTGTTCTATGATTTCAGTTGTGAACGGTGGGAGTTGAATTCGTTACAACTCTTTTAATAGCTTGGTTGCGGAGTTTTTTAATTTAGATCTAGTGTTGATTACAGCTGACACAATTCCGTTGGCTTTATTTGACGCGCTCATTTCGTTAGTCTCTCGTTTTATTTATTTATAGCAACGAAAGAAAGAAAGAAAATAAAAAATCGAGGGATTCTTTGAGTTAATGTCGATGGTTACAAGAAATTAGTGTTGTGAAATTTAAGAATTTTAAGCCCACTGGCAGTAAGAAAATTACGTATGCCGCAAAAGAAGTGTTTCCGACGTTTAACCAGTTATTTTTTAAAAATAAACAATGCGAATATACACTTTAATTTTAAATTATTGCAGGAGACGATAAAAAACGCGTCTACTCGTACATTTGACAATACAACGAAGGAGTATAGAGGAAATTAGAACCGCCATTTTCGCAAATACACCTAACCCTCGACTAACATGGAAGATAGGTTCTCAGAAAACCGTGTTAATCGAAAACAAAATTTTTACATGAAAACCAGTGTAAGACGAAAACAACTTCATGTCCTCAATTCAGTCAATTATTGAGAATAAAATTTTAGCAAGGTACCAAAATTTGTTCTATATCAGAAATATCAGATTATCTTACGAAAGTTCGCATCTATGTATGTACATATGTATTTTTGTACATAAAATTAAAATTGTTAAAATCTACTTTCCTACTTACCCCACGGTAGATTTCCCAACCACAAATGCACAGGACCATAGCCAATGCACAAACCTTTTGAAGAAACTGCAGCAGATATTGCAGCTTAGTAGCAACTGCAATACACATTAACTATGTATGTACCTCTTTAATTTTTCACCGATTTGCTGAACTGCCTTCGTATTTTACGATTTTCAATGATCGTTTCGTTAAGCAAAAACACATAAAATTTGGGAACAATGATTATATAAATTTTAACACTTTTTGGTTTTCTTTGCAAAATTGAAAAAGCATTTCATGGAATTACATTTCATTTTGCAGGGGAAAATAAAGAACTACTACACTTGCCAGCTCTGCCAATGGCACTGCTTTCTTTTGGATTTGCATTTGCATGCAATTTCACTTAAACATTTTGCTAAATTTATTACACAAAACTTCCGAAGACATTCATTTCACATATTTTATGCACTTACATATGCTTTTTAATAATATTAATAAAAAAATACGAAATTTTGAATTTGTAAGATTTAAAACTTGAAATTATAACCAACTGATGAAGGTTAACTGCGTTGCCACTTGCTCTTAATGAGACCACGGGAATTTTTCAAAAATAAGGTAATTTATTTGATGAAGCTTTAACATTTTATTTTGAAAAATAGTCACCTGACGTAAATGTGTTTGTAAATTTATGGGCGATTTTGGAAAAAAATATCACTTAAAAATTGAGTGGAGCTATAATTCGCCAGATACCAATAAAAAATTTGCAGCTTCGATGCCAAACGTCTTTAACCTGTAGTTGACCAAAGAGGCCACCACACTGCATATTTAAAATTACGAAATTATTACTTTTGACAGTGTTTTTACAGTTTAAACACATCTGCATAAAATAAGCTGTGACATGAAATTTAGTAGTATACCTATTTAGATTTTCTATTATAAAACTTCCAGGTAATATTTTTTAACAAAAAATAAACATTTTTTTAAAACTAGAATTTGAGCTCTTTCAAATGATATTTTTTGTATATTCCGATTAGTTTCAAAATTATAGAGTGTTGAAGTTAAAACTATGCACTGCATACTTTAAACTGTGAGCCACTGTATATATATGCGAACTTTCGTAAGAATATCTGCTATTTCTGATATAGAACAAATTTTGTTACCTTGCTACATATAAACAAAAGTTCAATTTGAAACGCTCTGCATTTAAGGCAGAGAGGTATTATCTCTTTTATTTTTTTTTTAATGAAACTGATTTCATATGACGTTTTTGCAAAGTGCAATAATGGAGAATAAATGACATATTGCAAAATTGCAAATATGGTAAATCGTAATACTACCAACAATAAGACTCAGACCCAAGACCTCAAGGTTCAACTCCTTCAATTGTGGCAAAAAATGCCTGATACGCGTGTACCAGAGAGCTGCAGTGATCCACTCATCATTTTTGCCATTCATGAATCTGTTGAAACTTGCAGCAGATTCACCGCTCAAAGAAAATTTTGTGAAACGAGCTACCATTCCATCTCATAGCAAATGCTCTTTCATATGAGCCCTTTTATATGAGCGTTGCGTGAACTACTTATGAAACAAAGGCAAAAATTGTATCAAAAAAATTTGTGATAATCGCGGAACTTTTTGTGAAGATTTTTCAAAAAACCGGAAGAGGTCGAAAATTGTTTTTTGACATCATTTAGAGTGGCTCCGTTTCCTGAAATGTTTTTGACATATTTTCGGAAATGTTCTTTTTTGCTGCAATCAATGGGAAATGGGAAATGGATTTTGGACATCACTAAGGGTGGCTCCGAACCCTGGTAAGAACCGTTTTTGACCCTTTCGAGCCACTCTGAGTGATGTTCCAAACTTATTTTCGAACTAAATCTATCGATTGGAACAAAAAAAATTTAGGGTGGATCAAAAACATTTTTTTTGCTACAATCGATAGGTAAGGGTCGAAAATGAGTTCTGAACATCACTTACGGTAGCTCTGAACCTTGATTAAGAACGAAAGGGTCGAAAACGGTTATTTTACTGAAAAAGTCGAAAACGGTCCTTTCCAAGGTCCGGAGCCACTCTAAGTCATCACTTAGGCTAGCTCCGGACCTTGGAAATATATGTATATACATATATGTATGTTTATTTACATATATGTGTGTGCAGTGTGCGTTTCTTTTGAATGATTCTAGTTTGTTATTGCTTAGAGAATTAAAATTGTAAATTCAAAAATGGTAAAATAACATTTTGATTTTAGTTTTATTTTGAGTTTTTTGTAAGTTTTTGTTATACATAGATGATATATATGTACATGTGTATATATAATTTGTTTTTTTTTTCATATAGTTTCAATATTATTGTATCCAAAAAAAACACCCTGTATGCATTTTGGTATTAATGTATTTTATATTTGTTAATCACACGCATATAATTAAGATTAGCATAACCTAAAATATGCAATTCGCAACGTTTTTTCCGTTTTTCGTTTCTATATTATTTTTTTTAATTAGGCACATCGACCTTTTTATAACTCTATCCACCAGAGAACAGTGAAAATGCACACGCACACAGTTTATATTTAAGTAGCATTATATAGACAAAGGACCCTATGCAGTAACAAAAATTCACTATTTGCCGGCCAACGACCTGACAGATCTGATTCAGCTTTTAATTGAATATTAGAATTAATATTGATCGATCACTGAATGATTGGATGGATGGCTTGTTTATTAGCCCACAAAAAAGTTTTACCAAACGACACACTTTTTGACTGGATTCATTTTAGAACCGGCAGGACAATTGAATACATCGGAGAACTCTTGCATATTTGATAAGGTACCAATGACACGAAACTGCGAAGGGGAGTGGGCGTCTTTCTCCATCTGCAAAATGCTCGTCTCATCTGTAGTACTGGAACACCAAACCTGCTGAAAAACAAAAAAAAAGAGGCATAAACTGAGCAATAGAAATTAACAGCAAACATTCAATACATTACCTGTGCAAAGGAGACAAAAAACAATTGATGATGCGCTAAATTCAGCCCGGGCAATTTAAGATAATCGGCCTCTTTTTCTGCCTTCGAATTTAAATACGCATGATAGGCAGCTTTAAGGCCACCATTGTCGGCGATATTTTCACCCAAAGTCTGCTTGCCATTTAGACTACGACCATTTACTTTGTAGTTGGCATATTGCTTGGCAATACAATCGGTCTTCTCATTAAAACGTTCGATACTTTTGTTCTCCCACCAACGATTTATGTTGCCAAATTTATCGTATTCGCGTCCCTGATCGTCAAAAGCATGCGTCAACTCATGTCCCATCACCACGCCCATTGCACCGAAATTCAAACTTTTCGGATTATTAATGTCATAAAACGGTGTCTGCAGTATACCCGCAGGAAAGACAATCTGATTTTTAGTTGGTGTATAATAGGCATTGACCATTTGAGGTGTCATACCCCAGTTGGTTTTATTTACCGGCTGATCAAGCTTTTCCAAATTACTCTTAAGATTATAAATAGAAACCTGTATATTATTTTCAAAATATGCATTTGTTTTTATATTGAGATTTTCATATTTCCGATCAAGTTCGGCATCGTCAAGTATATAGTCTGGAAAGCCAATCATATCGGAAATAGCATTGGCCTTTTCCTCCGCTAAACGACGTGTGCGTTTGTCCATCCAAGTTAGATTACGCAGATTCTGTTTAAAAGCATCGCGCACTTCATTTATCATTTGCTGTGCCTGTGGCTTGGATTCGCCATGAAAAGCCTGTCGTACAAAAATGGCGCCAACGGCAAAACCAATGACATTGTTAGTATCAGCAACACAATAACGCCAAATTTCCTCACCACCATCAGAGCCCATGAGAGCTTTTCGTACACCCTTGTACGCGTCACGAAATGGTTTGGAAAGGCAAGAGGTCAAAGTTCGCACAGCCTGCCAAATTAGATAGTTGTTGATGGCGCTAAGAAAAGTTAAAACAAAAAAAATAAATGTATTGTTGAAAAAAAAACAAAACAAAAAAAAAATTTGAATTAAAACGTTCTTCCTTACAGAAAAATCAGTGCTGCTTACATTTTACCCTCAGCCGTTTTCTTCATTTCTATAATAATCTTGGAGAGATTTTTAAGAAAATCTGGTGCATAGACAATAACAACTTCTGTTTGCGTAACATTTCGTTTGACCAGCTGTAAAGCATCATCAAAATGTTGCGTCCAATTAAGAAATGGTGCCAAACGTTCCAATTCCCACAATTTCATTGGATGGTACATCGCTTCTTCATTACGCCGTTCCTCTAAAGGTGTTGATATATTCGCAAGACGAGACTCGAACGCAATAACGGCCTGCATTTGTATGCGTGCGTCGCTTTCATTTGCGCCTAACAGCACGCAAATCTTGGTCATATATTCAATGTAGGCATCTAATACTTTGCGATGAAGTTCAGTTTTGTTATTGTAGTAATCAGGCGTAGGCAATGTTAGACCACCCTGATCAATTTGAATGACGTGACGTGTTGAGTTTTTGTCATCCTCTCCAATGGCCCAGCCGAACAGACAATTAAAGTTATACCTGTTTTTTATGTATGTATGTGTGTGTGTAAGTGATATATCAAATGAAAAGATTCTAGACAGCATTAATGAGTTATTGATAAAGCTGTATATATATACAAGAAGACACAACGCTTGGCAACATTCCAGAAATATCAAATACTGTGTCACGCAGTACGATAAAACTCAGAGAATATTACTTGTATGGGAGGTGCCACGCCCACTGGTGATATTTCGCCCACTTGATTCAGATTTACATTGCCACTTACATGCGCTTACAACTTTATGCTAATATGGGAGATGCCACACCCACTGATGCAATCCCGTCGAAATCCATTTAATTTTAAAGCTTATAGGAACTGACAACTATACACCAAATTTTAAGAAGATAACTCTCATTGCACACTATCTATAACATTAAACGTTTTTTGCTTATATGGGAGGTGCCACGCTCACCGGTACTATTGTGCCAAATCTTTGTAAAAAGTTAACTTTTAGCAAGTAGGTATATCTGCAATATAGAGTTTTATAACGATTACGTTGTAAGTTCTCTTGTTGGCACGTTTACAAATATTGTGGGCTGTACCACGCCCTTCAACGAGTTTTTCCAGTATACTGACGTAGTTTGTATTGTTGACTGCTTTCAGTGGTATAGTCTCTAATATTTTTATTAAAATCGTATATGCCGATTTCGAGTTACACGGAAACAAAAATTTTAATTGTTGTTTCTTTAGTAAAAATACTTTGTTTTGTGGGGCGGTGCCACGCCGAACCGATTTTGATGAAATTGTGTTAGGATATAGATTGAAACTTAAAAAAGATTTCTAGAAATTCAATTTTTTTTTAGTAGGCGTGGCAGCACCTTTAACAGGAAAAAGGGCTTTCACTACTAAACTAATGGACCGATTTTGATGAAATTTGGTATGGAGATAGATTGCACCCTAGGGAAGAAATTGTTATTCATTATCCGAATAAACTTTGCCTAATCTAACTAGCACAGAAATTGAAAAGAAGGTCCCGAAAACGATACCATGCTCAGTTGTATGTCAATAAAAATCCACGGAAACACTCGTGCTTGCACTCTGTTCAAACAAATCGCATTGTGTGAGTGTTTTGCAAACATTAAGTGGAAATGTGATTCCCACTCCATTTGAAAGAGCGATTTCATGCGCACGGTGGTCTTTAAAAAATTTTAATTTTTCGAAATACCACCCGCGATTTTTTTCAGGGACAATGTTGGGTGACCCTTCCAGTTTCAAAATCCGCGAACCGCGAAATCGAACGTCCAGCCGTTTTTTTTTCGACCTTTTTATTTTTTTAACGATTTTTTGAGTATGGCTCGGTGTTTATATACACTAAGAGCGGTTAAAAAAAAAACTTTTTGAATTTTTTACGATGTGTCAGTGGATTACTATAGGATTTTCATCAATTTTGAAAACTGGATTTCCGCCGCCTGTTTTAAGTTGCCTACCCATTTTCGAAAATATTGATTTAAAAAATGATGCAAGCTAAAGAGGTTATCAAATTTTGCAACAAAGTGGGTATTATTTTCAAACTATTATCGATCGAGGAATTCGAATCCGTGATCAGTTTTTCTTCTTCTTTTTTTTTTTTTCTTATAAAAAAATTGGAAATTGTCCGGACAAAAATTAAAAAATGCCGATTCTCACCTTTCAAGTTGCAAAATCTTGATATAATGCTTTACCGCCGATCTAGTGGTACATTATTTTTAATGTATCTTTATTTGCTTAAGAGAAAACCGTAATCTTTCAAAACCAAGATATCTGCATTTTTCTAAATTAATAGATAGATAGATAGATAGATAGATGGATTGGCTTTTGGTTGATCAGAGTAAAGTTTCTAACTGCTTTCCACCTGGGGATTGCCAGAGCGATCTCTGAGCCAACCATTAGCAAGTTGACACACAGCCTCCCCGCTGGCTCTATCTGGGTAGCTATCTCCGCATCCGCTGAGATAGTGAGCGAATGTGTGCAGCGCGTCCTCCCTGGAAGTAAAATGGGTTGTGCGCAGGGTTTGGTACCCGCCACGTAAAAAAAAGAATCCAATGAAAACTAAAAAAGCCTCGGATAAAGAACCCCTCAACGTTGACGACCACTGTAAACGAAAAAAGGACTGTGATTTAAGGATATGCACCTGGAATATCCGGACCCTCAATAGGGAAGGTGCCTCTATCGAATTGGCGGATGCCCTCAAAAAAATTAAGGCTGATATCACTGCCATCCAGGAAATAAGATGGATAGGACAAGGTTGCTCTCACCAAACAAGTTGCGATATCTACTACAGCTGCCATGCGGAGAGGCGCAAATTAGGATGCGGAATCGTTGTAAGCAAGAGACTTCGCCACCATATCTCCAGGTTTACACCTGTGAACGAAAGGTTGGCTACGATCCGCGTCAAAGCTCGATTCTTTAACATCAGCTTGATTTGCGCGCACGCCCCGACGGAGGAAAAGGACGATGTTGTCAAAGATGCCTTCTACGCGAGACTCGAGGAAGTATATGACCGCTGCCCGGCCCACGATGTTAAGATTGTACTCGGGGACTTCAACGGAAAGGTCGGAAGAGAAGGTATATTTGGCTACACTGTCGGTCAGTTCAGCCTCCATGAGACCACCTCAAACAACGGTCTACGGCTGATTGACTTCGCCGCGGCGCGAAACATGGTAGTAAGTAGCACCAGATTTCAACACCTCGACATCCACAAGGCCACTTGACTGTCAACTGATCAGAAAACACAAAACCAAATCGATCATGTTGTGATCGACGGAAGGCATGCTTCCAGCGTGCTAGACGTTCGTACGTTCCGTGGAGTCAATATTGACTCCGATCACTATCTTGTTGCAGCCAAGATACGCATGCGGCTGTGCAATGCAAAGGATGTACGCTCTGGTATGCAACGAAAACTGGACGTCGCTAAACTGCAATCACATCGGACGGCCGAAGCCTATTCCGCTCACCTCTCAGAACTGCTCCTTCAACCTGACTCTCTACCCGATGATGCCGGTGGACTTTGGGCGCATATTTGCCGCTCCATGCGCTCTGCCGCTGAGGAAGTAATTGGTTTCCGACGCCCACCTCCGCGAAATCAATGGTATGACCAGGAGTGTCGCGAAGCTACTGCAAAGAAAAACGCCGCATACAAAAGAACACTGCAGTCAGCCGCAACGCGAGCCGTACGCGAAAACTACCGGGAAAAGAGAAAGGAAGAGAGGCGCCTTTTCAGACGCAAGAAACGAGAGCAGGAAAGGCGTGAGCGTGAGAAACTCGAAGTGCTACGAGGCAGGAATGATGCTCGAAAATTTTACCAACAAGTCAAGCGTCTGACCAAAGGTTTCAAGCCCGGAGCATATACCTGTAAAGATGAACACGGAAATCTGGTTACGGATACGCAAGGTACACTGAGATTATGGAGGGAACACTTTTCCAAGCTGCTTGCTGGCGATGACTCCACCAATCCCGCCTTTGGAGATGTTCAAAATTATATGCCGCAGCCCTGAAAATAAAACTGAAGAGGCACCCTGTTTTTGACATTTGAGGGAGTTCGGTTCTTGGAGTCTTTTTGAACAACGCGTGAACATCGGTTCTTTGTATTTAGTGAAAAATAATTAACTTTGAATAGATATTAAATAAAGATTGAATTAAAATTAACGCGATTTTTGTTTTATTCGAAACATTGGCATCCCTTGCGGGGAACCTCGGTCACTCGCGAATCTTAAAAGCAATAATTCAGAATTCGTGTTAAAGTAATACTAGTACATTTTGCTCGGTTCTTTTACCGTCACAAATAAAATTAATTCTTAATTAAACGTTCTACATTGTGATTGGATCAAATGTGTACTCCGTGTATTTAAATAAAAGAACTCACTCAAAACGTCGGTAGATTCGACTTAACCTCATTCTAAGCCTCGTGCCCGGCACATATTCCAGAGCTCTTGCAGTCAACGCAAGCAGCGAAACGTGCTGCTCGACAGCTTCACCTGCTGAATCATTGCGTCGCGTAATTAGCGAAACTCGCTACTCGTTCGCCTGTCGAACAAAATAAACGCATTTTCAATAAAATACGTTGTGCCTTGCACCAAAAGGCAAGCACGCTGTTAGTTCACCGGCTGAACTCCAGTGCATTACGCAAGCAGCAACAAAACGTCGCTCTAAGTTCGCATGTCGAACACAACACAAAGTTTATCAAACTCTGTATGCTATCCAGATTTTGATACAATCCTAGTATAGGTTCACCAGTTGAACTCTAGGCCGAAGAAAATTTGCAAAACTAACTTGCGCTCGGTTCACAACGCGAAGCATTTCGATATCGAAAACAGCGAAATGTGCCATCGTTAATTCACCAGTTGAAATGTTGTGCCGCGCAATTAGTGAAACTTATTATTAACATTTCACGTAAGACTAAAAAAAAAAAAAGAAGCAGGCGTTCCTGCTACATTCAAGGTTACAGATAACCTCAAAATATTTTGTTCAGTTCATATCGCGCATCATTTCGCTGCCGGTGTGCTGTCGTGTATTTGCTCTTACGCAAGCAGCGAAGTTGCCATCGTAAACTATACGTTTGAATCGTTGTCCGTTATACGAAGCACTGTGTAAATAGTGCTACTAATGAAAACGGCACTATCGTGTGACCTGTAAATTACACTACAACCTCATTTTATAGCGTGGTCGGTTGTGTCGTCGTGGACGTCGCCGTCGGTTGAAGCAGCAAAGACTCAACATAACCTCAATTGCTTACATTCGTTTGACATTTTCTTGGTAACGCGAAGAAATTTTATACTTCAATTGTTGATTAGTGTTAAATAAAGTACTTTTTTCGAGATGGAAAAGAAAATTGAACAATTACGGCAACATAAATTAGCCATTTTTAACTTTTCCACGAATACACGTAAAACAGCAAAAAACAAACAAACTAAAGGTTTTCTGACATCGCGAAAAAGTTTGCTAGAACAATATTGGAATAAATATATTTCAGTACATGACGAGCTGGTGGTGGACGACGCTGATGAAGCGGCTAAAAAGGTATTTTTTGATACAGACGACTACGATAATGTAGAATGCACATACGCAGAATCAATGGGTGAGTTAAATGATTTAATTGAAATTGTTCCAGGGTCCCATAAATCTGATTCATGCACAACATCGCACCTCGATCAAACCACACTGGCCGCTGCATCATCAAATTTACCACGTATCAAAATCCCTCCATTTAATGGAACATATTCAAACTGGTATCCATTTAAAGATCTTTTTAGCTCTATTGTTACGACCAACAGCTCACTGACCAATACTCAACGTCTTCAATACTTGAAAGATAGTCTTATTGGAGACGCTCGTCATGCTTTAGACAATATTGCAACCACTGAAGCTAATTTTAAAATAGCATGGGAACTGCTAGAGCGCAAATATGACAATAAGAGAATAATAATCAATGCGCATTTAACTGAAATCACTAATCTTGTCCCAATATCTAAAGAAAGTGCATCTAAGCTCAGAACACTGCTTGATGGGGTTTCTTCCGCGGTACGCGCATTAGAGCAACTTCAGCGTCCAGTTCAACACTGGGACGATTGGCTGGTTTTTGTCACAACGCAAAAACTGGATGCAGCTACACGAAAGGCCTGGGAGCTTTCACTCAAATCAAACTCTGAAATTCCAACATTTCACGAACTTATTCGTTTCTTAGAATCTCGAACTCAATCCCTCGAGATGATTCAATGCTTCGGAGACTTAAAGCCGGATCAAAAGTTTCCATTCCAAGTAAGTCCCAAACCTGCACAACCAGTACGAGGATACCATACTACTACTCTACGCTGTCCGGAATGTACAGGAAAGCACATACTGATGTTTTGCAATGAATTTCGTAAACGATCACCAACTGAACGCTTTCATTTCATAGAAAAAGCTCATTTGTGCACTAATTGTCTGCGATCTGGACATAATTTGAAAAATTGTACGTCTCAACGACGATGTCAAAAGTGCAACAACTTACATCATACATTTCTACACGAACACTTCGTGAAAAACAACAATACAACGGAGCCAACAAATATTGCTCCTGCTTCCGTTTCTTCAAACACGACTCTTCTCGTGAACAACTGTGTCGTTACCTCAGATATTCAATTACCTGCTGTTTTGCTTGGCACTGCGCTAGTGGAAGCGAGATCAAGAGCTGGTCATAAAATTATATTACGTGCATTGCTCGACAGTGGTGCAGAAGCGACCTTTATAAGTGAATACGCTGCTCAGCGATTACAGCTGCCAAGGACTTCTGTTCAAATTCCAATAAATGGTGCTAGTGGGGGTAGAATTACCACGGCAGAGGGCATAGTACAGTTTACTTTGCATTCAATAAAATCAACATTCAAAAGAGAATGCGTAGCTCTAGTGTTACCACGAGTTGGAAATTTGACCCCATCAGTCCAAATTCCTGCTGAACACTTAAACAGTTTTTGGGAGTTGGATCTCGCTGATCCAATACCAAATACTCCCCGTAATATTGACATAATCTTAAGCGCGGCTGACTACGCGTCTGCTATCCTTGGCGAGTCTAGGCACAGTAATAATTCTAATATTGTCGCCCAAAATACGCAACTGGGTTGGATTTTGTTTGGTGGTTTACCATCACAGACTAAAATCAATGTAGGTGCAACATACGATTGCTACTTCACAAAAGTTGATTTAGATCAAACGCTTCGTAGATTCTGGGAAATAGAAGAAGTTAGTTCACCTCCTACGCTCACACAAGATGACAAGTATTGCTTAGACTTTTTCAAGCGTACAACAAAACGCTTAGCAGACGGTCGATACTCTGTTAGATTACCTATCAAAGAAAACTCTGATCTTTCACAGCTCAGCTCCACTTACAACGAAGCTATGACATTGTTACCACACCTGGAAAAACGTCTCAAACGAGATCCTAAACTTAGCAATTTATATAATCAATTTCTAGATGAATACTTGGCACTTGGCCATATGGAAATTGTTTCAAACCAAGACTCGTCTCAAAATGTTTCATATTTGCCTCACCATGGGATTTTAAAAGAATCAAGCACTACTACCAAACTGAGGGTGGTGTTTAATGCATCTAAAAAAGGCTGTACAGGCATTTCGTTAAATGATTGTTTGCACATTGGTCCCAAACTACAAAACGACTTGGCGTCCGTCATGCTAAACTGGCGAAGATACCGAATCGCTTTTATTGGTGACATCGAGAAAATGTATCGCCAAATTGTCGTAGATCCAAAAGATACCGACCTTCAACGCATCATTTGGCGTAAAACGCCAGAAGAGGATCCAAAAATCTACCGTTTACAAACTGTTACCTACGGCACCAACTGCGCGCCATTTCTTGCCATCAATGTACTTCGCACTCTTGCTCATGATGAAAAGGAACGTTTTCCCCACGCGTCCCTGACGCTACTTAACGAATTTTACGTCGATGACGTACTATCAGGTGCGGACAACGTTGCCTCTGCATTTGAGAAACGTAATGACCTTCAAACACTGTTAAATACAGGTGGCTTTACTCTACGCAAATTTCACTCTAATTCATCCGATGTCTTGCATAACGTTCACTCAGACGAACGGAAATTCTCAGATTCATGCGAATTGAAATTAGACGGCGAGGCTAAAGCCCTTGGTATTATGTGGCAAACCCTCACCGATACACTCGGTTACAAAATCAATTTAAATTATGACCTACAAACATTTTCTAAGCGTCAACTGTTATCTGATGTAGCTAAACTTTTCGATCCACTTGGATTACTGGCACCGGTTGTCGTACGCAGTAAGCTTCTGTTCCAGCAACTTTGGCTACTTAACCTTGGATGGAACGATTTGTTGCCTAGCGCGTTGCAAGATCAGTGGAAAGCTATTCGAGAAGATTTAAAGCATCTAGAAGATATTAAGATTCCTCGTTGGATAAATATATCTTGTCAACCAGAAACTTATGAGTTACACTCTTTCGCAGACGCGTCAACTCTGGCTTACGCAGCAGTTGTTTATCTTAAAGTAACAATGCCGCTAGAGACACATATAACTCTACTTTTAGCTAAAACTAAAGTCGCCCCATTGAAAAAGGTTACTATTCCCCGACTTGAGTTATGCGCTGCTCTGCTAGCAGCCAAGCTAGCTAAAAACGTTCAGAAAACTTTGCGTCTTGAAAATGTTGTCAGTTATTTGTGGTCAGATTCAACAACCACACTTTGCTGGATCCGGTCGAATCCCGGCAAACTAAAGGAATTTGTTGCAAACCGAGTCGGAGAAATACAGCAATTAACATCAGTCAAAGATTGGAGGTACGTTCCTACTTCACATAATCCTGCTGACTGCGCCTCTCGTGGTTTATCAGCTTTGCAACTTAGAACTGACGACCTCTGGTGGCATGGGCCTAAATGGTTAGCTGAGGACGAAGAAAACTGGCCTAAAACTCCTGTTCAAGCACCTGATAATATTCCCGAAATGAAGTGCATACAAACGCTTTCCACACTGATTATTAAATCTGACTGGTTTATCATGGAGAACTACAGCTCGCTAGATAAACTGTTAGCGGTTACCGCATGGTGTCAACGCTTCATATCTAAAATATTGCAGAAACCGTGTGAGAATGAACCCTTCTGCCTCTGGAGCGAACGCTACGCAGCTCTAAAATTGTGGACAAAACGAGTACAAAGCTCTGTCTTTAAGCTCGAAATAACCTCTTTGAAGACAAATCGAGCTGTCCCCAAACGCAGTAAGCTACTAAAACTAAACCCCTTCCTCGACAGTGAAGGCATTCTTAGAATTGGCGGTCGACTTACAAATGCCAACATCGCTTATAATGAATGTCATCCAATGATATTACCAAAAGAAAATCATTTAACTGAACTTATCGTCAGACAAGCACATCAAAAAACCCTTCATGGCGGTACTCAAATCACATTGCAACACGTCAGACGGCAATTCTGGATAATTGATGGCCGCACAGCCGTAAAACGAATTATTCGCAGTTGTGTTAAATGTTTTCGGCAAAGCTGCCAACCGCATACACAGTTGATGGGGAACTTGCCAACTGCACGATGCACAAGTGCACATCCGTTTCTCCATACAGGTGTCGATTACGCTGGACCATTTAATATCCGCATGACAAAGGGCAGAGGAAACCGCAGCCATAAAGGTTACATTGCACTATTTGTATGTCTCGCTACCAAAGCAATTAATTTGGAGCTTGTGAGCGATATGACAAGCGAATCTTTCCTAGCAGCTCTCAATAGATTTGTCTCTGTACGTGGTCTCTGTTCAGACCTCTATAGCGACCGCGGCACAACGTTCGTCGGAGCTGACGCGTTGATAAAGGCCGAACTTCAAGCTTTTAACAACCAACTTAATGCAGCCGCTGTACACGCTTCCCAAATCGGCATAAACTGGCACTTTATTCCTGCCGGTGCTCCAAACTTCGGTGGTCTGTGGGAAGCTGGGGTAAAGAGCATTAAATTTCACCTCAAACGTGTCATAACTAATTCAACTCTTACGTTTGAAGAATTTTACACTGTTCTGAA
Source organism: Meiosimyza platycephala (assembly GCA_963662105.1). Classification (NCBI taxonomy): domain Eukaryota; kingdom Metazoa; phylum Arthropoda; class Insecta; order Diptera; family Lauxaniidae; genus Meiosimyza; species Meiosimyza platycephala. The sequence goes on from OY759212.1 coordinate 4,235,720, forward strand.
ACAAATTGAAGCTACGCTAAACTCGCGTCCAATCTCAGCACTTACGGATGATCCCAGTGATCTATCAGCGCTCACTCCAGGACACTTTCTGGTCGGAAGAGCACTTCTAGCGATTCCTACTACTCAACTGTTGGATATAAACATAAACTACCTCAAAAGATGGAAACAAATTCGCCAAATGCATCAAGACTTCTGGCGTCGCTGGTCTGATGAATATCTGTACCAACTCCAAAAACGAAACAAATGGCACAAAGCCTCAAAAAACATCACCATTGGACAACTAGTTCTCATCAGAGATGAACGCTATCCTCCAGCTCAATGGGCCCTGGGTCGTGTCCTTGACACCCATACTGGTGAAGATGGGCTTATTCGAGTATTCACAATTAAAACCGCATCAACTATATTGAAACGGCCAGTTTCCAAGGTTTCCCTTCTTCCTATAGCAGAAAACTCAATCAAATTTAATGAAGACAACACACGATCCCTTGACTCAACTGTCGTTGAAGATGGTGGGCGGTCCGTGACCATTATTTCGTCGCAGATTCCTGGACGAGGTGGGCGGAATGTTCAAAATTATATGCCGCAGCCCTGAAAATAAAACTGAAGAGGCACCCTGTTTTTGACATTTGAGGGAGTTCGGTTCTTGGAGTCTTTTTGAACAACGCGTGAACATCGGTTCTTTGTATTTAGTGAAAAATAATTAACTTTGAATAGATATTAAATAAAGATTGAATTAAAATTAACGCGATTTTTGTTTTATTCGAAACAGGAGAAATTGACCCGATGCCACCAATCAACGACGATGGTGTGGACGTACCACCACCTAGCCATGACGCGGTACGAGTTGTGATATAGCGACTTAAGAACAACAAAGCGGCCGGTGCTGACGGCATGCCTGCTGAATTGTTCAAGACCGGTGGCGATGAGCTGATAGGGTGTATGCATCAACTCATCTGCAAAATATGGCTAGCAGAAAGCATACCCGACGATTGGAATCTCAGTGTCCTTTGTCCTATACTGAAGAAAGGTGACCCTACAACTACCGGGGAATCAGTTTTGTTGCAATCTCATACAAGGTCCTGTCGACCGTACTGTGTGAAAGACTTAAGCCGTTCGCCAACACACTGATTGGGCCTTATCAGTGCGGCTTTAGACCTGGTAAGTTCACCATAGACCAGATCTTCACACTACGTCAAATCCTGGAAAAAACCCACGCTAGTGCGGCTTTGCAGAATGACGTTGAGCAACACATCCAGCTCCGTCAGGGTAGGAACGGACCTCTCCGAACCATTTGATACCGAACGAGGTTTCAGACAAGGCGATCCACTATCCTGCAACCTCTTCAACTTTTTGATAGAAGGGGTGTTGCGAAAAGCCAGTGTACATCGTAATGGCACTATTTTCTACAAAAGTGTCCAGCTCCTTGCATATGCCGATGATATTGATATAATTGGACGTTGTAAGCGAGATGTTACTGTTGCGTTTTCTGCTATCGAAAAAGAATCAGCAAAGGCGGGTATGACGGTGAACGAGGGCAAAACAAAGTATATGCTGTCCACAAGCAGGGAGACGCAGCGCATTGGATCCAACATTGCTGCGAACAGCTATACTTTCGAAGTTGTCAAGGAATTCACCTATCTTGACACCGCCGTGAACACTCAAAACGATATCAGCTTGGAAATAAAGCGAAGACTCACTCTTGCTAATAGGTGTTACTACGGTCTCAGTAAGCAATTGAGTAGTAGAGACCTCTCTCGCCCGACAAAACTGACACTCTACAAGACGCTCATCTTACCCGTGCTACTCTACGGTGCAGAAGCATGGGTTGTGGCGCAGACCGATGCAGCCACATTTGGGGTGTTTGAGAGAAAAATTTTTCGCAAAATCTTCGGTCCTGTTCACGTCGGCGACGACTACCGTATTCGAATGAACCATGAACTGTACGAGCTCTACGATGACGTCGACATAGTCAAGCGCATCACTATCCAACGTCTGCGCTGGCTGGGACATGTTGTGCGTATGGACGAAGAAGCTCCGGCGAAAAAGGTGTTTGATGCGGAAGCCGCTGGGCGAAGACGGAGAGGAAGACCATGCCTCCGATGGAAAGACCAAGCCGAGGAAACCCTATCCACGCTTGGTGTGACTGATTGGAGAAGGCGCGCGCGAAGCAGAGGCGCCTGGAGAGAGCTTTTGAGGTCGGCCGTAACCCGGTAACGGGTTGTTATGGCCATCCAAGTAAGTAAGTAAGTAAGTAATAGACCTGAAATTTTTCGATTCGGCGTTGACATGTATACATATTAAGCTGATACAAAATTTTTTTTTGTTCTAAACAACTATTATCGATCTAGGAACTTAAATCAGTAATTAGACTTTCTTCTTCTTCTTTTTTTCTTATAAAAAAATTTAAAATTGACCGAAAAAAAACAAAAAATACCGATTTTCTGCTTTCAAGTTGCAAAATCGGCCCATATTATATTACCACCGATCCCGTTGTACAATATTTTTAATGTAATTTTATTTGCTTAAGAGAAAACCGTAAACCGCATATTAAAATCTTCTTTCAAAACCAAGATATCTACATTTTTCTAAATTGACAGACCTGGCACAATTCAACTATTCTATACATTTTTCTAGGACTTTCAAAAATTTCTTGGTTTTGAAATAAGATAATGATATGCGGTTTACGGTATTCTTTTAAGCAAATAAAATTACATTAAAAATATTGTGTAACGGGATCGGTGGTAATATAATATGGGCCGATTTTGCAACTTGAAAGCAGAAAATCGGTATTTTTTGTTTTTTTTCGGTCAATTTTAAATTTTTTTATAAGAAAAAAAGAAGAAGAAGAAAATTTAATTATGGATTCAAGTTCCTCTATTGATAATAGCTGTTTAGAACAAAAAAAAAAATTGAATCAGCTTAATATGTATATATGTCAACGCCGAATCGAAAAATTTCCGGTCTATTAATTTAGAAAAAAGCTTTGAAAGATGATATTGATATTCGGTTTACGATTTTCTCTTAAGCAAATAAAGATACATTAAAAATAATGTACCACTAGATCGGCGGTAAAGCATTATATCAAGATTTTGCAACTTGAAAGGTGAAAATCGGCATTTTTTAATTTTTGTCCGGACAATTTCCAATTTTTTTATAAGAAAAAAAGAAGAAGAAAAACTGATCACGGATTCGAATTCCTCGATCGATAATAGTTTGAAAATAATACCCACTTTGTTGCAAAATTTGATAACCTCTTTAGCTTGCACCATTTTTTAAATCAATATTTTCGAAAATGGGTAGGCAACTTAAAACAGGCGACTGCAATCCAGTTTTCAAAATTGATGAAAATTCTTATGGGTTGTTTTGTCAAGACATATAGGGCTATAGTTATCCACTGATACATCGTAAAAAATTCAAAAAGTTTTTTTTTTAAACGCTCTATATATATATATAGAGAGAGAGACATACTCAAAAATTCGTTAAAAAAATAAAAAGGTCGAAAAAAAAAACGGCTGGTTCGATTTCGCGGTTCGCGGATTTTGACACTGGAAGGGTCCCCCAACATTATCCCTGAAAAAATCGCGGGTGGTATTTCGAAAAATTAAAATTTTTTAAAAACCACCGTGTGCGAGTAAGCTGAAAGGAACGAAAAGGTTATAAGTGTTTGGTAGTGCAAGCCACACGCTGTAGATTTCTGGTTCTTACCATTTCTTGACGCGAGTAAACATTCACATTTCGACACGGAATAAAATGTTGATAGAAATATTAAAAATCGTAATGTCTTTCTTGTGTATCTAAATCTTTGTTATCAGTAGTCACTCAAAAATTTTTACTGAATTGGACGCATGGGGTCAACATAGACCCCAAATATTTCTTTTAATTATTATATGTCGCTATATATGTAGTTATGACATCACAGATTAAAATAATTGTTATACATATACAGTGGGAAGCAAAACTGTCCGGATGTTTTCATTTTTAGATTATAAGCTTCGTAACAAAAACGGTTGAAAGTTTTAAAAATTTTTTTTCAGTGTTTTTGTATGCTCTATTATACCAGGGGCGCCCAAGCCCTATGCACTCGGAGCACAAATGTTTTTGTAAAAGCCATTAGACATAGGCTGTCTATTCTAATCCACACACACAGCGCTCAGCACTTAGCAATACGAAATTCACAAACAATTAATTTTGTCCTTTTCGTTTCTTATTTTTATTCTTTGCATGCAAGGCAACAACGACGTAGATTTTGTTGTTGTCTAACTATTGTTTCGTTGAAAAAAAGTTTGCAGCTGTTGATTGAGAGCACTTAGAAATATTTGTGTTTGATTTAAGTTTCAAATTTAAATTATTCTACCTTTTCAAAATGAATTACTGATCATAAGAAAAGAAGTGGGAAAGTGATATTTTTTCGCTCATAATTTTAAGGCTGATATTTTATTCGAAGGATCATGGAAGAATAAAAGGAAATTTAGTTAATTAACATTGTTTTTTCATTACAGATAGCTTTGCAGAAGATGTAATTCGTTTTTTTTTCTGTGTACATATTAAATTAATGTTTTTTTTAATAATTTTTATATGTATTAGTGTTTGCACTTCCATAAGAAACTTTTGGGCACCCCTGCTCTATACCTTATTTTATAAATTACATCAGAAACAAATTAAATTCTAAATTCCATAGAATAAAAAAACTCAAAATATAATTCATAGTCCATGCGGACAGTTTTGCTCTCATATGATTTGAAGTAGAAGTAGTTTTGCAAATACTAAATTTTTCTGATATTTCACGGCTTGAAAGTCATTTTTCTATAAGATTTACGACGTTTTTTCAATATCAACCGAACCACCTCTCATTTTTAATTGATTCACAATTTTTTACAAAGTAGGCTCACCAAAGTTTAAAATTTTGAGCCCAACTAATTTACCAATGCATATGAAAGAAAAAATCAGGTAGCCAAAAATATTTAAATTAATAATGGAACAAGTAGTGGTACTAAGTCTCGCTCAAATCATATGACAGCAAAACTGTCCGCATGGACTATGAATTATATTTTGAGTTTTTTTTTTCTATGGAATTTAGAATTTAATTTGTTTCTGATGTAATTTATAAAATAAGGTATAGAGCATACAAAAACACGGAAAAAAAATTTAAAACTTTCAACCGTTTTTGTTACGAAGCCTTTAATCTAAAAACATCCGGACAGTTTTGCTTTCCACTGTATTAATTAATTAATTATTAATTAGTTAATTAAATTAATTAAAATAATTATTATTTATTAAATTATCACTTATTAATTCAAACAAAACATATCGGGCATTTCACGCGAAGCGGACAGGTGAAATAAAGTTCAAGTTTCTAATTTCAGATATATTTGAATATGATGTACCTGTATATGTCCTCGACACAAAATAAAAAAAATATTTTTAGAATGGCAACACTGGTTTACAAAATATGGGTCTTTGAAAATTTGAGAAATCGTAAGGTACATATGTATGTACTACTTCAAATGCCATTATTCAGTTAAAAGAAGTCTGGTAAAATTAATTAACCACTGGATTTTATACTTCATTTATTGGCCTTTTCAACCTCATAATTGATTTTTAAAAATAAAAATAAAATACACTGAAAAAAATGAGAAATATTAAATTTAATGTTTTTTACAAAGTTCGCCTAACAAAAATTTTTCTTTTAAGTGCATTAAAAAAAAATTATATTATGTTTATACTTAAGCATGCCATAAATTTTTCAAGAAAAAGCAGGAAAATTTGGAGAAAAAGTATCATTTTACAGGATTTAATTTTTCAAAAACAGGATTGATTACAGGATAATTTTTTTTTTCTTTTTGAAGGAGATTAGATAGTAATTGGTGTGTATGAATAAATATTTTGGTACTTAAATTTAATCAGAGTCTTCGTCCATGTATTCCTCGTCTAATTAATTTTCGATTCGTTCAGTTTCAACAAAATACTTGTCTTTCACTTTGAAATTGATCTTAGCGGTCAGAATGGCTTTTAAAGTTTCTACTTTTAACTGAGATTTTTCATCTGTTGACGTCTTGTTCATGAAAGCGAATACTCATTCCACAGAGGTGGTCGAGCCGGGTAAACAAAGAACATACTCCACTATTGCTGCCATTTCTGTAATTGCAATTTTCAGTTTCCAAATGAGTAAAAATTTCAACCCATCGTTTAGAAATCGAAACCGATTCCGTCCCAATTCTGTTCAACACATAAGCCTTCAATTCCATAATCGGAGCTGAAAAGCTCGTCAACTTTTTGGCTGGAAGAAGCTGCGGCCGACCAATATCAGCGTTGCCGCCTTATGCTTTTGAAAAATTTCCATTGCACTTTTTACAAAACACAACACTATTAGTGCTTTCCAAAAATGGATATCTTTCTTCAGTTTGTCGCTGAGAACGGATAGGCCTTTCGTCGATTTCTTCATAATATCACAAAAAAAATTTACAGAACACAAGTCACAAAATATCAAAAAACAGCTGTTTTTGAATTAACACTTTGTTTCGAAGGCTCTGCCAAGTTAAAATAAATGGAAATTTTTAAGAAAATTTTTCAAATTCTCAAAACTTGGAAAATAATTGATATGGTAATGCCTTATTTGACAACTTTTTTTGTAAAACAGTTGTGATCACGCTATCAACGTAAGGGTTGCCGAACACAAACTAACGAAAACAAACTAAGCGAGAAAATGATACGTAACTTTCAAGAGAAATGTAAAGATTAAGATAAATACAGGATAATTACAGGATAACTACAGGATTTTTCACAAAAACACATAAGTAATTTTTTTTACAGAATATTCGCTGAAAATATAGGAATATCCTGTAAAATACAGGATAAATGGCATGGTTATTTATACTTCATGCCAAGATTGATAATGGTCCGCCCAGCCGTTTTGGTACAACATATTCAAATATATCTGAAATTGAAAACTTGAACTTCATTTCCCCTGTCCGTTTCGCGTGAAATGCGAAGTAACAAATATATTCATTATTCTTCTGATATCTTCTAATAAAAAACAATTGAAATCTAGTTTTTCCAAAAATTTTTTGACCCATCGCTAGTCTAAACCATAAAAGTGGGTCAAGGCCACAAGCAGTATAGCATTTCATTACCTGCTATGCAAAATTTTCAAGGTGCTTGCTAGACTCCATTGTGTTATATTAAAACCACTCGCTGTAACATTCCAACCGCCAAGTTTGAACAATAAGTCAACCAAAGGCTTAGCGCCCAACTTTTCCATTTCTTCGTCTTTGTCTAAACAGGACTCATAGTAGATTTTTGCTTTTTTCTCTGCCACAGATGTAAAATACTTAAATGGTTTTTCTAGTATGTTCTTTATAATAAGCTGATTCTGTTGCTCCAATTTACCAAAAGTGCCCCATGTTGACTTTCCATCAGGTATGGGATTGTTTTTAATCCACTGGTTGCTAAAATTTTTATAGATGGAACAATTTACTTACTCTTGCAAGTTTTTTTTTTCAAAAATTCAATTACCAGGCGTATCCAAAGAAATCATCACATGGGTTAATGCTTTTATCAATCGATTTTAGTATCTCGCTGGCGGCAAAAATGCAATGTTCGTTGAGGCAGGGTAAAGGTTCTTCGGCCTCTTTGAGACTTGCGGCGCTGGAATTGTGTGGTTGCACATGCAGTATACGTGCTGTTCGATTTGTCGAAAATATAGTAAATATCACAATAAACAATGCGATGATAACCAATGCCATCACAGCGGTTGCAAAAAGTAGCCATTTTTCCAATTTCTTACGGGAACGCCAAGAGGATGTAGCCTAAAGTAAAACCAAAAAACTCAACGATTCTTGATATACATATGTATGTACATATATAAATAAATATAACAGCATGATACTACACGACACTAGACTGCGTTTAAATTACACTGAGAAAAAAAATAACCCAGCTAAAATCTAGATATTTATACCGGGCATCTAACAAAAATAAGTTTCATTAATTCAATCCAGCGCACAGTGGGAAATTTTTCAATGATTTTGGACAAAAAGCCGTCTACAATAATGCAATTATTAATCTATTTGAAAAATATTTTTTTTAAATAATTGTTAGGTATCACCCTAACAAAAGTGTTACAACATTTATAACTCAAGAAAGGCTGGACCGATTTTGATGAATTTAATTTTTTAGATTCCTCTCTACCCGGCAAATGTTAAAGACTATAACACTTTAATTAGGGGTGCATATTTAGGGTGGCCCTCATACAAAAGTTTCTTTAAAATAGCATTTTCACAAAGACTCCTTAATCGATTTACATGGAATTTACACCAAATGTCTTTTATATTAAGAGGCATAGCCTAGAATATAAAAGTTCTATTTAGGACCCATATTTAGGGTGGCCCTCATACAAAAGTTTCTTTAAAAAAGCATTTTCACAAAAATTCCTTTATCGATTCACATGGAATTTACACCAAATGTCTTTTATATTAAGAGGCATAGCTTGGACTATAAGACTTTTATTTAGGACCCATATTTAGGGTGGTCCTCATATAAAAGTTTCTTTAAAATAGCATTTTCACAAAGACTCCTTAATGGATTCACATGCCTAATGTTTTCCAATATTATATCAAATTTTTTTAAATCAGTATTAGCACTACTATTCCAAATTATCTCACAAGGTAATGAGTGCTTAACTCTATATTCCATTTTTACTATATGACAACTTTAAAATTTGCAAACTCCACGACCGAACGCACAGTGTTGCAACTAGAACAAGCTAGCTGGACAAAAGTATTTTTTTACGTTTTTGTATTTGTTGGATCGAAACCAAAAAAAAAAATTGTAAGGGTGGCCTGGTCGCAAACGACCCCCTAGGCCAGTAAGGGTTAATTTATGGACACGAAAACTATCTAGCAAATTTTGATGAAATTTTTACAGTATATTAGTGTCGATCAAGCGGCTGTCATAGAATATAAAACTTTTATTTAGGGTGCATATTAAGGGTGGCCCCCATACAAAAATATTTTTAAAATATAATTTTCACAAAGACCACTCAATCGATTCACATGGAATTTGTACCAAGTGTCTTTTATATTAAAAGGCATAGCTTAGGCTATAAGACTTTTATTAAGGGTTCATATTTAGGGTGGCCCTCATTCAAATATATTTTTAAAATATCATTTTCACGAAGACCGGTGAATCAATTCACACAGAATTTACACCACTTAGCTTTTATATTAAAAGCTTTTATCGTTTTTCGCGGATTTTTCCCATTCCTGGTATAACTCACATTTTTTGATAGAAAATATGTACTCTAAAAATTAACAAAAAATATATATACAGTCCGCGACAAAACGATAGCACAACTAGTTTTTCGGTGCTTTCAAGGACTTAGAGCAATTATTAAAAATTTATTTTCGGGGTATATATTCTTAAAGCTAAGGAAATAAATAACTTGTAAAGAATTTGTTAAAAAAATTAATGCATTTTTGAATTAAACAAAAACCTTAATTTTAAGGTGCGACAAAACGATAGCACAAAATGTTTGTAACTTAAATTCGTTTTAATGGTTTTAAAATAATAAAAGTAAAACATTATTTTAATAATAGGTGGATCCTCCTTTATTCTCTACCACGTCAGTCATTCGCTTTTGTAAGGATTTAAATAGCTTTTTAACGTATTTTCGAAGAAGAGCCTCCCAGTGGGCTAATATGCTCTATTTGAGCTCGTGGATGAACTCCTACTGCCGGTTTTCTGCATACACCTGTCGAGCCAAACAACATCAGCAGTTTTCAATAATATTTAGGTCAGGAAAACGCGCTGGCCATCCTAGAAGATTTAAGTTCTTGTCCCGAAAAAACTTTTTTTCTATTTTTGCTGAATGAATCCTGCATTATCCTTCTGAAATATCATGGTATCACTGGTTTATTGCTGCCTACGTAGAACTACTTCACTTCCGATTAAGTTTAAGTAGTCCACTGTTTTCATTTCTGGGGCACAAACTTTCTTTCGGGTCTTCCGATTCCAGCCCATATATTGACCCTATCATGATATGGGCTGCTATCGGATTCCAAAGAAAATCCAAAATAAAGTTTGTGCCACCAAAAATGAAAAGCGTAGACTACTTAAATTTAAATGGAAATGAAGTAGTTCTACGTAGGCAGCAATAACCCAGTGATACCATGATATTTCAGCAGGATAATGCAGGATTCAGTCAGCAAAAATAGAAAAAAAGTTTTTTCGGGACAAGAACTTAAATCTTGTAGGATGGGCAGCGCGTTTTCCTGACCTAAATATTATTGAAAACTGCTGAGGTTGTTTGGCTCGACAGGTGCATGCAGAAAACAGGCAGTATGAGTTCATCCACGAGCTCAAATAGAGCATATTAGCCCACTGGGAGGCTCTTCTTCGAAAGTACGTTAAAAAGCTATTTAAATCCTTAAAAAAGCGAATGACTGAAGTGGTAGAGAATAAAGGAGGATCCGCCTATTATTAAAATAAAGTTTTACTTTTATTATTTTAAAACAGTTAAAACGAATTTAAGTTACAAACATTTTATGCTATCGTTTTGTCGCACCTTAAAATTAAGGTTTTTGGTTTACATAATTCAAAAATGCATTAATTTTTTTAACAAATTCTTTACAAGTTATTTATTTCCTTAGCTTTAAGAACATATACCATGAAAATAAATTTTTAATAATTGTTCTAAATCATTTAAAACACCAAAAAACTAGTTGTGCTATCGTTTTGTCGCGGACTGTATGTGCAAAAGTCTGCAGAAAGATATTGTTTTCAGAGGAAGCAGTGAAAAAATAGCTTTCATTCAAAAAAAAAGTGGCTGTATACACGTGAATACAAATCTTTTCTACTCTCCCAAAGTTAGGAAACTAAATTTATTATTTAACTCTATTAAGACATCTATTTGTTGTTGTTTTCAATCAAAAATTATAATATTATTTTTCACTTTTTATAATAATTTCATTAGTGCTTACCTTCAACTTTGAAATCCATTAAAAAAAAACTTTTCTTTAATATTGAAAAATAGCAAAATTAATATTTTTCCACGACGACTCAATCACAATTTTTCAAAAATTAAAAGTTGAAGAAAACAACTTCACGAAAACAAAAATATTTGTTGGTTTCTTAGCTTTGAGAGTATTTGTTGTAAAACTATACCGTTATTTTCTTTAAACGAGAGATTCACTTTTGTCCAGCTATCATACACTAGACGCAACACTGTGGTTCGGTTAGAACGCACTAAATAAACTGTTTTTGCATCAAAGCAACATCATCTTTATGCTGACGATGTGCTTATATATTTATCCAGGCCCATAGGCTTTCGGAAGACTGTATTGCCAGATTAAACGAAGACTTATATAACATCCAAACATGGTCAATCTGCAACAAACTTAAGCTCAACCCTTCTAAGTGTGTAGGTATGATTTGTTCTAAGTATAATTTATCTGAAGAGGATTTTCCTGACATATCTATTCCGTACAAAAATAATTTAAAATACCTTGGATATACCATTAATCCGTCGTTAAGTAGCTGTGACGCTACTACGGCAACTATTAAACATATATATGCAGGCCTTAGAAGCCTTAGAACATCAGCTTGGTCCTTGCATAGTTATGTGAAAATGCATCTGGTAAAAAGTTTATTAGTGCCATATTTTACTTTTAATTGCTCGGTTTACCCTTGCGCTGATTTTGCTTGCAAACGTAAATTAAATGTGGCCTTCAATGATTGTATTAGATTTATTTTTGGTATACCTAGGTATAATAGTGTATCCCATCTCAAAAAAACTGTTCTAGTCTTAGACCTTGAGCAATATTATAGATTTCGGAATATGGTTACATTGCACATCATTATTCATAATAATTGCCCTGAATACCTTTTTGAAATGGTTCGATTTGCACAGTCGCGAAGAGGTTCAAAATTAATTCTGCCACGGTACAGAAGTTTAGTTATGGAGCGCTCTTTCTTTGTCAATGCAATTCGACAGTGGAACGACCTTCCACATGAATTGCAAACAATTAGGTCACCGCCACAATTTCGTAAAAAACTATTTGAATTTTTAAATTAACTTCTTTTTTTTTCTCAATATTTTTGATTTAAGCTTATTTACTTTTGATTTAAATTTTTCCTACTTAGCTTTTTCAATTCATATTTCACTGTATGTATTAATTTTTTATAGTTAAAGTCTCTTAATGCTAATTATAAGATACATCATCTTGTAGCATATTGTTAAAATCTATATAATAAATGAAATGAATGAATGAAATTTCGTTACGTATAACGGTAAAATATTGTATAACGTTGAATAAAGTATGGAATACAAAAATTGCAAACTCAAACATGATTAACGTTGACAAAGTGAAGAAAAATGTTAGTAAAGTTGAAAATCTGTTTTACTCACATTAAATTGTTGTTTATACACATTGTCAAAGTATACCATATAAGAAATGATTAATGTAACCTTTAAATTAATTTTTATTTATCAAACAAGATTCGGAGACTGATTTTAGACTGATTTTCAGAACCAAACTTTGCAAAAACCTTCCATAGACCATTAGAAACATTTAAAAACAATTATGAAATCTTCGTGAAAATTCTATTAAAAAAATACTTTTGTATGAGGGCCACCCTAAATATGCAACCTGAGTAAAAACTTTATAACCTTAGCTATGTTTTTAATATAAAAGACACGTAATGTAAATTTTATGTAAATCGATTGATCGGTCTTCGTAAAAATGCCATTTGAAAAATATTTTTGTAAGAAGGCTACCCTAAATTAGGGTTCTAAATAAAAATTTTATAGCCTAAGCTATGCCTCTTAATATTAAAGACATTTGGTGTAAATTCCATGTGAATCGATTAAGGAGTCTTTGTGAAAATGCTATTTTAAAGAAACTTTTGTATGAGGGCCACCCAAAATATGCACCCTTAATTAAAGTGTTATAGTCTTTAACATTTTCCGGGTAGAGAGGAATCCAAAAAATTAAAAATTATTAAAATCGGTACAGCCATTCTTGAGTAATAAATTTTGTAACTACCACTTTTTTTGACTTCGTTTTATATATATAGATTTTTTGAGGTTATGTTGAACGTTTTTCAAAATTTGGGCAGTGCTCAGACATCGAGTGATACCTAACAATTATTTTAAAAAAAAGTTTTCAAATCGATTAATAATTGCATTGTAGACGGCTTTTTGTCCAAATCATTGAAAAATTTCCCACTGTGCTGCGGTGGGCATGGAAATCTAGCAAAAGGGCACAACAACAAAATCAAGCAACAAAAAACAAGATTTTAAAGTCTTTTTGCTTTCATTTCCAAATTCACCAACAGCTCTAAAAAAACCAAATTGCAAAACAAACAAAAACAATTGCTATACTCGTCGAGACACAATGCTTCAACGTCGCTAATGCATTTGTGTGTTATTTTTGTTTTCATTTGAACTCAGGTTAACGCTGTGCGTCAATAGCGTGGACATTCTGCGAATTGTTTTTTGGTTCTCTGTGCGTCGAATAGCGGTACGGGCCATGAGGACGAAAGGTGCCACTACGTGCCTTTCGCAGATTCAAACTGTTATATTAAGAAAAGAGATCTATATTTTTATAGATACAATGAAACCTGGATAACTGGGATCTCCAAGAGACCAAAATTTTTGTCTCAATTAAAGAAGTTTCCCATCTACATACACAGTTTCCCTAATAACACTACTCGACAAGAAAAATTGTGGCAAATAGAAACCACTATTCCTATATGAAAATTTCTCGCTGAATCCGAAAATCGTAGTGGTTTTGCTAGATCATGTCTGGTTTTTGAGATAATGGGCAAAAACCAAAAACAGGCACTCTCTCGGGAGGTAACGCCATATACCTACATAGGTTCGATTAAAAACATTATTTTACATGATACTCATTTCCTAAAAGTAGAGATCACGACAAAAATTTTGGAGTAAAATATGTCACAACAGTACCACTAGTTTGGTGGCTACGGCTAAAAAGAGGTCAAAAAAAATGCAATTTTTCAAAAAAACTTCAACTTTGGCACCTCCAAAAAAATCTATTGAATTCAAAAATTTAGCTATTCTATCATATAGTATGTTGAAATATAAAAATTTTAAATATAATATATTTATATTTTGGCTTTATTTCATATAAGTTATGTTAAAAAAACTAAAACAATGTAAGAGTCAATTTCATACATTTTTGCTTATAATAATTTTTTTTTTCAAATAAATTTTAAAAAAATGCCAACTGTTTAAACAGAAATATATGAAATTGACTATTACATTGTTTTAGTTTTTTTAAAAATTTTTTATGAATTGAAGCCAAAATATAAACATATTATACTTAAAATTTTTATATTTTAACATACTACAAGATAGGATAGCTAACTTCTTGATTTCAATAGATTTTTTTCGAGTTATAAGGTGCCAAAGTTGCAATTTTTTGAAAAATTGCATTTTTGTTGACCTGTTTTTAGCCGTAGCAACCAAACTAGTGGTACTATTATGACATATTTTACTCCAAAATTTTTGTCGTGATCTCTACTTTTAAGTAACAAAAATATTTAGAATGAGTATCATGTAAAATAACGTTTTTAATCGAAGCTATATGGCGTTACCTCCCGGGACAGTGCATGTTTTTGGTTTTTGCCTTTTGTCTCGAAAACCTGATTCAGCAAAACCACTATGATTTTCGGATTCAGCGGGAAATTTTCCTATAGGAATAGTGGTTTTTATTTGCCGCAATAATATTTTGCAAAAGTTTGTCGAGTAGTGTAACCCAAAGCAAAGAATTATATATAAAAGAACAATATTCCGAGTTATGCTGCTAATTTGACCGTAAGTTTGTGCGCCAAAGAGTAAAACCAACGGTCTTAGAATCATGGGAAATGTGATTTTGGCTTATGTTGCGCATTGGGGCTTTTAACAACGAAGCTAAAACTCGATCGGCTCTGCCATTTTATATTTTATTAGGATTTTCTATTTTATTTATTTTAATTTATAAGAAGTTTTTTGAATATCTTCCGCCATTTTTTATTTACATTTTACAAATTTTACATTTGAGCTGCATTTGAGTAAAATCATTTTTTTTTTGCTACCAAGCAACCAGCAAATCCACAAGCAGGATTTTTATTTTGACTTCTCCAAAAGAACAAATTTGCAACCGATCCCGCGTAATTTGCATTGTTGTTGCCTTTTGTATTCAGAAAAATTCAGTCGAAAAATCCTAGCAAAATGCGTGCATTTGTTGTTGTTTCCTTGTGGCTTACAACCGATCCCAAATTACAACCGGACAAATTAATATAACCTATATTGTTTTTGTCATGAATATGTAGAAAAATATAAAAATTTTGGTAATTAATTATAAAACAATTTCAATTCAAACTACAAGACAAAAGAATTTTTGTTTGAAGCAGGCGCTCTGCAAATCAAACAAGATGAATATTGTTTTTATTTTTCAGTTTGAACTGAAAAACGCATGTAGTTGATCAAGGGATCAAGGATGCTGAAGCCCAAATAAAACTAGCACGTCGGAAGTGGCAGTCTATTTTGACATTTTTATTTATTTTTTTTGTTAATGTTAAAGAAAGTTTAATTTGTTTGTATTTCAAAATTTTATTTTCGTGTTTTTTTAAATGCCGAATCAGTGTTAGTGTCTAAACTATTCGTATTTGATCTGTTTAGGTATTAACTTGCGTTAACTAATGATTCGTTTCAAGTAAAACAATAAATATCAAAATAAAAGTCCATAATTTGTCAGATTAAAGCCCCCTTGGCAAAAAATTCTGGTTGCGAAAAATAGCAAAATGTGAAACACATACAAGCAAACAACAGGAATATAATAACTGGCAATTTTCATCTGAATTTTTCGGCTGAAAAAAGCAACAACAATACAAATAACGGGATCGGTTGTAAGCCACAAGGAAACAACAACAAATGCACGCATTTTGCTAGAATTTTTCGACTGAATTTTCCTGAATACAAAAGGCAACAACAACGCAAATTACGCGGGATCGGTTACAAATTTATTAATTATTATTTGAATAAATAAAATAGAAAACCTAATAAAATATAAAATGGCAGAGCCGATTGAGTTTTAGCTTCGTTGTTAAAAACCCCAAAGCGCAACATAAGCCAAAATCACATTTCCCCTGATTCTAAGACAGTTAGTTTTACTCTTTGGCGCACAAACTTACGGTCAAATTAGCAGCATAACTCGGAATATTGTTCTTTTATATATAATTCTTTGTGTAGCCATAACGATAAAATGTTAATTTTCAAATTCAAAATAACAAATTATACACACATAAACAGGCCCGGATTTACCTTAGAGGCACACTAGGCCAGTGCCTAGGACGGCACGATTTTAGGGGCGGCAAATATTGGGAACTTTGAAATTTTTTTTTGTAATTTTTTAAATTTATTTACACAGGTCCAAATACTGCGATTGTGTGCACAAAAAAAGGTCCTCACTTTTGATATTACAAAAATTTTTTTTCTATATTTACTAGTGAAGAGGGGCGGCGATTTCTGACAAGACCGGTTCGCGATACGTTGGAAGCACTAAATTGGGAAGTGCTCGCTTATTCGGCCTACTAACCAGACCTGGCCCCGTCCGATTACCACTTGTTCGCATCGATGGGACACGCACTCGCTAAGCATCGCTTCGATTCCTACGAAAATGTGAAAAACCCAAGGAATTCTATTGGCGTGGAATTCACAAATTGCCTGAAAAATGGGAAAAATATATGAAAAGCGAGGGAGCATACTTTGAATAAACGATTCTTCCTTTAACTCTTGAATTAAACGTATTTTTTTTTTAAGAAAAAAACGACATTACTTAGTTATACACCTGGTATATGGTAAAAAATAGATACGTTTTGTATGAAACATTTTTCTATAGGACTTAAATTTGATCAATGTTAATGTCTATTTCAAAAAATTAGAGTTGAACTCGAATTGAGCTTGAAAATTGGTTTTAAGCTCAAAGATAAGGTCACTATAAACCTAAAAACTTTTGCCTAAAAATCATGTTCATGTTAACGAAGTTGCAATTTTTACAATTTTCCAAAAAACAAATTAGAAAATTAGACATGTGCGTTTTATAATTCATGATTAATATATGGGAGAAGGCGGGGCAAAGCGGTAGAAACGTACTTTTTGCATCACAATAATAAACATATTCTCTTCTCTAATAGATTCTATATAGATCGAACTAATAACTTACATGTTTAATTGTGCGAAAAATTTTTTTTGGTGAAAACTTGGTTCACCCGTTAGGTATACCTTTGACCCGCGTTCCCCTATATTCCCCTGTGGTGACTTAACACCAACATAAGTAAACAACAACACACAAGAGACACTATACATAAAAACAACTTATAATAATGTTTAAGTTATTATTGTAAATTTTTAAGAATTAAAAATTTTGTTTTATTTGTAAAAAAATTAAAATTCAATTTAAAAAATATTATTCATAAAATTCAAAATGTAAATTGTAAAAATATAAAACTTAAAATTTAAATATCGAATATAAAATAAAATATAATAAAATAGACTAAGCTCTATATTGGCGATCCCACCAGACAACAAAAAAACGCTCAACGACATCACCCAACAACGTCTGAAGAAAGTACAAAATCCAATACCAACAGAATTGATTTCACCTTTAAAAAGCGACGTTTTCAAAACGATTTCGATGCACCAAACAGTAAAAAGAACAGCGTCTACAAACACCGAAGTTACCAACGATAATATTTACATTGATTGCGTAACACAACGAACACGTTCAAAAAAAAATACTATAACACCCGGACAACAGCAATCCACTACAAGTCACAACAGTAATAGCAACAATACTAGTAGCTCCATTGGTAAAAACAACGAATCCATCAACATCAACAACAACGTCAACAACATCAACAGCAGTGCCAACAACAGCATAAAGCACAACAACAATAAAAACAAACTCAAATTCATCACAGCAGATCATATTGCAGCATAAAATTTCACAACAGCAGATCACAACAACCACAATCGGTAACACCAAGACAGCAACAACAACAGGGTAAGTATTAAGTTACTTAAAACGAATGTCAAACGATAGGGAGGGAAGAATCTTATCGTTTGCATGTCGTAGGCACTACACTTCACATAGGTACACAACATTGTTAGATACATATTAAAAGTTTACACATACACTTTCAAATAGAATCATCACAACAACCAACCCCTCCTCACACTACAATGAGCTTAAGTCGTACCCCTCCTCACTCTGGCCAAACCCCAACCCATTCCACCCACTCCTCTCACCATGGAGACGGAGACACACTACACAACCCCTTCGATACTCCCTTGGAAATCAATGCCACTTCGGTTAAATTACCACAATTCTGGACCAATTGTCCAGAAGTATGGTTTATCCAAGCGGATATGCAATTCAATACAAGAAACATTACAACAGACAAAACAAAATACGAATACTTAATCACTGCACTTCCACAAGACGTAATAGCCACAGTTTTAGACTTCATACAGAAACCTCCAATGGATAATCTGTATGAAGGACTAAAACAAGTACTTATTGAACGTCACTCTTTAAGTGAAAACAAGCGTCTCGATAAGTTATTTTCTGACACTGAGATTAGTGACCTAAGACCATTTCAGTTCTACAGATCGCTACTTCTTTTAGCAGGTTCTTCAGTAGATCCAGAATTTCTACGAAAATTATGGATCAGAAAATTACCGAAGAGCCTAAAGATTGCTTTGACGAGTGCAAATAATAACGAATTGAATGAACTCCTGAAATTAGCAGATAGATTATGGGAAATTATTTCCAAAAACGAAATTTCCGAAATACACAAAAGTCCAAATTTACCAAACCACACACAAAATGATTTAACAATAGCAATGCAATCATTCACACAAACAACCTCACAACTTCTTGATAAAGTCAACAAATTAACATTAGAGGTAGAATCAATTAAATCAAAAGGAAATCATGAACGATCATATCAAAGTTCAAACTCTCGATCAAGAGGTTTCTCTAGAAACAGATATAACTTCCGAAACAACCCTCATCAACGTTCTCCAATCCCTTTATGTCAATACCATTATAAATTTGGTAAAAACGACGATGCGAACACAATGCATTAAACTTAAAGACTCCATCATCGCGACGGCTGATGACGGAAGTCTCTCAACACTTACACGTCGTCTTTTCATTCACGACAACACAAACTACTTAAAATTTCTCGTTGATAGTGGAGCAGAAGTTTCTGTGCTCCCATCATCCAAATTCAAAAACCATAAACAAAAGTCCGACATTATTTTGACAGCCGCTAATGGCACCTCAATAGCAACTTACTGTAAAAAGTTACTAGCACTACACCTAAAATTGAGACGTGACTTACCATTTACCTTTTTGATTGCGGACATTTCGAAACCAATTTTAGGCGCTGATTTTTTAACAAAGTGCGGTCTACTCATCGACTTAAAGCACAAACGTCTCATTAACCCACTCACAAAACTATCCATATACGCCATTTCAGCGGACACAGAAACACCATTACCAAAATTATTCTCAATCAATAACAAATACACTCAGTTACTCAAAAAGTTCCCTGCACTCACGACAGAACCAGATTATACTACACCAATCAAACACTAAACAGTACACAGTGTTGTAACAACAAGGACAACTACCTTACCACAAACCTCGACGCCTAGATCTACCAAAAATGAAAATAGCCAAACAAGAATTTGACTTCTTAGTCAAAGCTGGCACATGCAGACCGTCTAACTCGATGACAGCATCTCCATTACACTTAGTTCCTAAACGTGAAGCAAACGACTGGAGGCCATGCGGAGATTACAGAAGACTTAACACTATAACTGTACCAGACCGCTACCCATTACCACACATACACGATTTTTCAATAAACTTACACATCACAACCATTTACTCAAAATTAGATCTAATACGAGCCTATCACCAAATACCAATGGCTCCTGAAGACATTCATAAAACAGCAAGCACTACACCTTTCGGAATGTTCGTGTTCCTCCGAATGCCCTTCGGCTTGAGGAACTCAGCGCAAACATTCCAGTGCTGTCGTTTTAAAAAAAATTTAAGTGCTCAATTTTATATTTTTGGGTGTTTTTTTGTGAAAATGGGTAGTACTACACTAATATGTGTTTGCTGACACTTAGTCATATGATAAATATAAATTATTAATAATGATGGTTTTTGCGACCTCTTTTAGTAATATTATAAAACTTTTGAGTAGGCTCAAGGTCCAATTTATTGAAAAACTTTTAATTGTTAATCATATAAAAATTTTTTTTATTACCAATATTTCGACTACCTTTGGTAGTCATCTTCAGGGTAATCTGTTTGAAAAATATTTTACAACAATTAGAATAATATAAAGAAAAAACAATACAAATAATAACTTACGTATGTCAGCTTCAAATAAATAATTACTTTAAAAATAAATAATCACTTAAAACTAACAAAACGGTGGACAAAACAAAAACATAAATATTGCACAGGAATATTGCACAAATTTAAAAAAGTTTTTGTAAACAAATCACAGCTGTTGTTGATGGTGATCTCTCGTCCACTGATATTACTTGTTTTGTTTTGCTATCAAATATCTGTAGCTTTCAGCGATTCTCTCTGTGTCCGTTTTAAAATTTAATCGTTGTAAGTGTGGTGTGTTTATTATATGGAGCATTTCTAATGCGTAACGTTTTATGTAATTTGTCTCTTGTTGCAATATTTCTACGTTCTCAAAGTCGGCAGAGTGTGCATGTCTTGTACAATGGGCCGAAAGTGCTGTTCTCTGCTCCATTGGTTTATCTCGTGACTTGTGTTCAGATTTGTGTGATGAAATTCTTGTCCGTAGTTTGTTTTTAGTTGTCCCTACATATGCTTTATTGCATATGTGGGACCCGTCTCCTTTACATGTTATCTTGTAAATCACGTTTGACTTGTCAAATTTGTCTGTTTTGCTTTTTGTATTACTGTATAGTCGTTGAAGTGTATTACTTGATTTAGCCGCTATTAGGTATTTCTCTTTGTCCATAATACCTGTTTTAGAAAATCTTTTCGAAAATCCAGGAACGTAAGTCATTGACCTGAAAACTTTAGTTGATTTTTCGTTTGCTCTTGTCATCTGTGTGTAGTGTTTTTTTATTAAGGTGTCTATAGTCTTTTTTGGAAAATTATTCTGACATAATATTGTTTTAATCTTTCTAATGTTATGACTATGAAATATTTTATCCGAAATGTTTAAAACTCGTCGTATAAAGTTATTCGCGGTGTTTATTATAATTCCCTTTGGATGTCTGGAGTAAAAATTTATCAGTCGTCCTGACGCTGTAGGCTTCTGATACCAGTCAATTTTCATTATGTTTCTTGTCCTTATGATTTTTGTATCCAAATATGCCAGTGTTTCGTTGGTTTCTTCCTCTTTTGTGAATCTTATATTTCTATGAAACGAGTTCAGTTTCTCCATTGTCGATTCTATTGCACTTATTTTTATGATCGCGAATAGGTCGTCTACATATTTTGTCAATAATCTGGGTTTTTCATCTAGGTCTTCCATGGTTTTGTCAAGTAGTTCTTCCATAATAATGTCTGCAATTACTGGTGAGGCTGGTGATCCCATCGGCATTCCTTTAAGTTGTTCATATATTTTGCCGTTGTATATGAAATATCTGTTTTCCTTTAAGCAGAATTTGACTATGTCCATAAATAATTTTCTGGTCATTTTGGTGTGATTTTTAATAATGTCCCATTTACTGTCAATGATATTTATTGCAAAGTCTACTGGAATACTCGGAAAAAGTGAAATTACGTCAAATGATATTAACTTTTCGTCGTCATATATGTAAGTGTCATTTATTCTCTGTTTAAAGTGCATTGCGTCTTTTATGTTGTATTTTGAATCTATGGTCAAGTTATTCAAAATTTTTATTATGTATTGGCATAAGCCATATGACGGTGAATTGATTGAAGAGCAAATTGGTCTTACAGGTATGCCTACTTTATGAATTTTTGGCAGTCCATAGATCCTTGGAGCTGTCGCCGCGTTCTGTATTAAATTGTTTTTTTCTTTTTGTGTGATGATATTGCTGTTCAATAGCGATTCAGCAAATTTGTTGTTTTTTTGTTGTCGCGTTGTTGTCGGATCACGTTTTAATGTTTTGTATACAGATATGTCTTTTAAAATTAAATGCATTTGTTTCTCATATTCGGTTTTGTTCATAGCAACTGTCATATTTCCTTTGTCTGCATTTAGTATAAGTAGGTCTTTATTTTTGTTTAGAAAATTTTTAGTTTGTCCCACTGTATTTAAAATATATTTGTCTCTCCCGTTTAACTGCATTGGATTTAAATGTTCTTCGATTAATGTGGTCAGCTTCGTTCTTGCAATCTCTTGTTCTTCTTTGTTGTTGTTTGTAAAAAAAAAAATTTTGAAT
Organism: Meiosimyza platycephala; assembly: GCA_963662105.1. Taxonomy (NCBI): domain Eukaryota; kingdom Metazoa; phylum Arthropoda; class Insecta; order Diptera; family Lauxaniidae; genus Meiosimyza; species Meiosimyza platycephala. Next base: position 4,258,206 of record OY759212.1, read on the forward strand.
AACTGGACCATAGATTCAAAATACAACATAAAAGACGCAATGCACTTTAAACAGAGAATAAATGACACTTACATATATGACGACGAAAAGTTAATATCATTTGACGTAATTTCACTTTTTCCGAGTATTCCAGTAGACTTTGCAATAAATATCATTGACAGTAAATGGGACATTATTAAAAATCACACCAAAATGACCAGAAAATTATTTATGAACATAGTCAAATTCTGCATAAAGGAAAACAGATATTTCATATACAACGGCAAAATATATGAACAACTTAAAGGAATGCCGATGGGATCACCAGCCTCACCAGTAATTACAGACATTATTATGGAAGAACTACTTGACAAAACCATGGAAGACCTAGATGAAAAACCCAGATTATTGACAAAATATGTAGACGACCTATTCGCGATCATAAAAATAAGTGCAATAGAATCGACAATGGAGAAACTGAACTCGTTTCATAGAAATATAAGATTCACAAAAGAGGAAGAAACCAACGAAACACTGGCATATTTGGATACAAAAATCATAAGGACAAGAAACATAATGAAAATTAACTGGTATCAGAAGCCTACAGCGTCAGGACGACTGATAAATTTTTACTCCAGACATCCAAAGGGAATTATAATAAACACCGCGAATAACTTTATACGACGAGTTTTAAACATTTCGGATAAAATATTTCATAGTCATAACATTAGAAAGATTAAAACAATATTATGTCAGAATAATTTTCCAAAAAAGACTATAGACACCTTAATAAAAAAACACTACACACAGATGACAAGAGCAAACGAAAAATCAACTAAAGTTTTCAGGTCAATGACTTACGTTCCTGGATTTTCGGAAAGATTTTCTAAAACAGGTATTATGGACAAAGAGAAATACCTAATAGCGGCTAAATCAAGTAATACACTTCAACGACTATACAGTAATACAAAAAGCAAAACAGACAAATTTGACAAGTGAAACGTGATTTACAAGATAACATGTAAAGGAGACGGGTCCCACATATGCAATAAAGCATATGTAGGGACAACTAAAAACAAACTACGGACAAGAATTTCATCACACAAATCTGAACACAAGTCACGAGATAAACCAATGGAGCAGAGAACAGCACTTTCGGCCCATTGTACAAGACATGCACACTCTGCCGACTTTGAGAACGTAGAAATATTGCAACAAGAGACAAATTACATAAAACGTTACGCATTAGAAATGCTCCATATAATAAACACACCACACTTACAACGATTAAATTTTAAAACGGACACAGAGAGAATCGCCCAAAGCTACAGATATTTGATAGCAAAACAAAACAAGTAATATCAGTGGACGAGAGATCACCATCAACAACAGCTGTGATTTGTTTACAAAAACTTTTTTAAATTTGTGCAATATTCCTGTGCAATATTTATGTTTTTGTTTTGTCCACCGTTTTATTAGTTTTAAGTGATTATTTATTTTTAAAGTAATTATTTATTTGAAGCTGACATACGTAAGTTATTATTTGTATTGTTTTTTCTTTATATTATTCTAATTGTTGTAAAATATTTTTCAAACAGATTACCCTGAAGATGACTACCAAAGGTAGTCGAAATATTGGTAATAAAAAAAATTTTTATATGATTAACAATTAAAAGTTTTTCAATAAATTGGACCTTGAGCCTACTCAAAAGTTTTATAATATAAATTATTAATAAAAGTTTACATAGTATTTGTCTAAATTCATTTGTCACATGAAAAACATTTATTATGTTATGACTAGTTTTGCATACATAACTACGCAAGGGCGCCATAACGTTTTAAAAGCGGGTGTGGAATTCGTTGAAACGCGTGGGGGGTGGTTCGAAAATTATGATACATATTTTTAAATTGACGATAATCTTACGGAATCATGATTATGAAGAAGTAATGTAGGATGTCTACAATAAAGTTCTCACTAATTATTGCGTAAGTAAAAGAATGTTTATTTTGTCAGAAACTCTTCATTCTTTCCTTGTCTATTTTATCAGCCAACTTGTGGTACATGTGTAAAATCCGAACATGATATGTATAAACGTTTTTAACCCATCATGTATTCTCCTACACTACCCCCTTCGTAGCAGAAAGCGACTTTCTTCAAATTTTTCTTAGAATGTTGAATTATTGGAGCTGAGGAATATGTTGAGTTCTGTAAATTATAGTTAACTGTTATACTTGAGATATCTTCAAAAAAAGCGGGTTTCAAACGATCGATAGAGACAGTATCTTCTCGATTGTTTAATCCAAGCTTGAAATATTTTTCCGATCTTTCCAAAACTTTGAAAGGTCCGAAATACTTGGGTAAAAGCGGTTTTTCTTTTGCATCCTTTCGTATCCAGACATATTGAGTTTTCAAAAGATCCTTATTGAGAAATGATTTCTCTTTGCAAGGATGATTTGATGTGTGTTGTGGTTTGATATTTTGAATCACATTTTTAAGTGAATTCAGAAAGTCATCAGAAGAACATCGCAAAATTTCATTTTCTTCAAACAAATCTCCAGGAAGATGAAGTGTTTCGCCATACAACATTTCAGCGGCAGAGGCGTTTATATCTTCTTTGAAAGCTGCTCTAAGGCCTAGAAGAACAGTTGGTAATGATTTAGTCCACTGCATTTCATTTCTACATATCAAGGATGTTTTGAGGGTGCGGTGAAAGCGTTCTACCAAACCGTTTGCTTGTGGGTGGAAAGAAGTTGTATGCTGACATTTAGATCAGAGAAAATTGCAGAGATCTTGAAAGTTTTTAGAAGTAAATTGTCTCCCACGATCGCAAATTATTTTATTTGGTCAACCAAATCTAGATACCCAGCATTCATAGAAATTTCTACATACCGATTGTGATGTTATATCTTTTAGTGATATTGCTTCAGGCCATTTTGAAAAGCGATCGATGATGGTAAGAATGTACGAAAAACCCACTGATGATGGCAATGGTCCCACGATGTCAACATGTACTTCAGAGAATCGTTGTAAAGAAAGTGGAAACTTACCAATGCTGGTTTTTGTGTGTCTTGTGACTTTAGATTTTTGACAAAATTCGCAAATTTTAGTCCAGTTACTACAGTCTTTGTTCATTGAAGGCCAAACGAATCGTTGTGCAATTAACCTCTTGGTTCCTCTGGATCCAGGATGCGATAAATTATGAAGTAAGTTAAATGTTGAACGCCGAAAACTTTTGGAAAGGTATGGTCTTGCTCTACCTTGCGATATATCACAGTACAATTGAATAGTTGTTCCTGGTAGTTGAATTTGTCGGATTTGAAGTCCAGAATCAGTGGATAGAAGTTTTAAAAGTTCTTCATCTGTTTTCTGAGCTTCAGAAAGACTTAAATAATCAATGACATCAATTTCATTAATTCTTGATAAAGCGTCAGCAACTGTGTTATCGATACCTGATATATGCACTACCTTGGTGGTAAACTGTCCAATAAAGTCCAAGTGTCGATATTGCCTCGGTGATGCCTTGTTAGGATTTTGACCAAATGCATACGTCAACGGCTTATGATCTGTATACAGAGTAAAATCTCTACCTGCTAGTATATGTCTGAAATTTTTAATCGCGCAATAAGCAGCAAGTAATTCCCGATCATACGCACTGTATTTGCATTCTGCAGAGTTAAGTTTTTTTGAAAAAAAGGCAAGTGGCTGCCATTTGTTTGCAATTCTTTGTTCTACAACAGCGCCAATTGCAAAGTTCGATGCATCTGTTTTAAGGGCTAATTTCGCATCTTCAACAGGATGAGCAAGAAGAGTTGCATTTGCTAGTTGATGTTTGCATTTTTCGAATGCTGTTTCTGCTTCAGTTGTCCATATAATGGGTTTCTTATCCTTCTTAACAGCACCTTTCATGTACTCATTAAGTGGAGCTTGATATCTTGCAGCATTTGGAATAAAGCGCCTGTAGAAATTCAGCATGCATATATATCTCCGTAGATCCATGACAGTTTGTGGCTTTGAATAGTTAATAATTGCTTCTACTTTGGTTTTCATTGGAGAGCTTCCCAATGAATTGATGTGAAACCCTAAGAAATCGATTTCACTTTGACCAAATTCACATTTCGCAGGATTGATGATAATTCCGTTCTCTCGAAACCTTTCGAAAAGAATTCTTAAGTGCTCCAGGTGTTGCTCTTCGTTGAATGATGCAATTAACACATCATCGATGTATACAAAAACGAAATCCAAACTGCGACAAATTGAATCCATAAGACGTTGAAAACTTTGAGCTGCATTACGTAAGCCAAATGGCATTTTTAGAAACTCGAAAAGGCCAAATGGTGTGATGATTGCAGATTTCGGTATATCATCCGGGTTCATTGCAATCTGATGATATGCACGTACAAGATCGATTTTTGAAAAAAACTTTCGACCATAAAGCGCAGCCGAGTAATTCGTGATGAAAGGAATGGGATATCGATCTGGAACTGAGATTCTGCATTCTTTTTGGGTACCATGTGTAATGGGTTTGACCACATGCTCTTTGATGGACGAATGATTTCATTGTCAAGCATAAATTTGAATTCTTTTTTTGCTATACTGAGACGTTTAGTATCTAAGGGTCTCACCTTTGCACAAACAGGAGGTCCAAATGTCTCAATATGATGAAAAACGCAATGTTTTTTACAAGAAAGAGACAGAGAGAGATTGTGAATCTCCGGGAACTCTTCCAACAATTTTTGATATTTACTATGATCCTTGAAAATAGTCGTTACTCCTAGCGATGGTTCCAAAGTAAGCACTGCTGGAGTCGAGATTAATGTAGTGCCATCAACTAATCGTCTGTTTTTAAGATCTGGAAGCAGGTGAAAATTCTTTAAAAAATTTGAGTCAATAATGCATTTCGTGACATCTGCAATGAACAAAATCCAGGAAAAGGATCTGCGTAAGCCAAGCTCAAGCTGTAAAATTTTCGTTGCGTACGTTTTAATAGGCGTACCATTTGCAGCAAACAGATGAGTTGAAGTTGTGAAATTGTTATTAGAAAGATGTCGTTCTTTAGGTATAACAGATATATCTGCACCAGTGTCGATTAAAAATTTTTTTTTTAAACCATATCAGTGATAAAGAGGCGGCCAGATGTTGATTGAGCGATATCGGTAGCCGCAACGTCCGACTCGCATTCTAATTTTTTGGATAGGAGCATGGTGATGTACATTTCGTAGCTTTATCACCAAAACGTTTGTGATACCAACAATATTCAGGATTATCATTTCTTGACTTTGAACGTCTACGCGAAAAGCTTCTGGTGCCTTTGTCATCTCTGTAACGATTTATTTGTAAAAATCGTTTTTCTAAAGACTCAATTTGTTTTATAAGATTTTCTACGAGTGTATCAGCAGAAGTAGAGCATGATGTATTCACAATGCTAGCAATGTTAGCAGGACGGGCCATATCCACAATTTTATCTGCTTGTTCAGCGAGTTTGCTTATATCTTCTTGGTCAATTATGGCTAATATCGCACGAACATTATCTGGAAGCTGTTCGAGAAATAAAGATTTTATGACGTTATCTCCTACTTGTCCGCGACCAAGGCTCTGCATGGTGCGTAAAAAATGTGATGGTTGTTGATCCCCCATGACTTGTCCACTTAACAATCGTTTAAGTTTGCGCTCATCAGATTCAGAAAGCAGGGATATTATGCGGGACTTTAAGGTCTCATATCTGTTTCCAGCTGGTGCTGATTCCGGAGTATCGCTAACGAGATCTAACGTACTGGCGTCAACGTTGGCAACAAGATGTCGAAACTTAGTTTCATCTGCAGTTATACGTGCTATCGAAAAAATTGATTCGATTTGTAAAAACCATACGCGTGGTTTTTTGGGCCAGAATGGTGGAAATTTCTGCAAACTGGTTGCATGAATTGTTGGCTCTGAAAATAGTACGTTACTATTTGTTGCATTTTCAGCATTCAAATTTGTTGGAGAAGAATTATTCTCCATATCATCTGATGTTGTCCTCGTTGGGGTCCGTTGTGTCATCCTCTAATCGGGGTCACCAATTTTAGTGTATTTTTACTAAATTCAAATATTTTTTAATAAATTTAATTTTATTTTTTTAGCGTATGAAACACAACTAACTCAATATAATAATTTTTTTTTTTTTGTAAGAATAGAATTCAATACAACTACGATTTAAACAACACAATTTCTTATGTTAAAGTGTATTCTCCTACACATTCAAGACTATCCACAACCAATCACAGTCAAACACATGCAAAAATTTATCGGTATGATAAACTACTACCACAGATGCATTCCTAAACTTGCACACACACTAGGACCAATATATCAAATGGTAACCAACGCATCAAAAACCAAAACCAAACAATTACAATGGACAAAAGACACTCTAGATGCATTTACTTCAATAAAAGATAGCTTCGCTAAGCAAACACTGCTTAACCATGTTAACAGTAAAGCGAAACTATCAATTGCTGTAGAAGCATCTAACAAAGCAGTCGGTGAAGTCCTGCAACAAGAACACAATAACAAATTAGAACCACTAGCAGTCTTTTCTAAAAAGCTTTCACCCACCGAAACAAAATACAGCACATTCGATCGTGAACTACTCGCCATATACTTAACCATTAAACATTTTAGACACATTCACAGTATACACCGATCACAAACCACTAATTAACGCACTTAACTCAAAAACAGAACGTAGTCCGAGACAAACACGTCACCTAGAATACATCGCACAGTTTACCAACACAATACTACACACTAAAGGTACAGATAACACTGTTGCAGATGCTCTATCGAGATACGAGGTAGAAGAACTAAAAACACCAGACCTCAATCTAAAACAATTACACATCGAACAAACAAACGATTCAGAATTAAACGACATAATGAACAAAAACATACACAAATTTAAACAAATCGATATTCCATTCCTTAACATAATAATTTGGTGCGAACACTCGACAAAAGATACCCGTCCATACATAGCACAAACACTTCGTAAGAAAATATTCGAACAGATACACAACATTTCTCATCTCGGAACTAGAGCTTCCAGACGACTGACAACACAACGATACTTCTGGCCCAACATGAATTCACAAATCAACAAATGGTCCCAGGAATGTGTTAACTGTCAACGAACAAAAGTACACAGACACACAAAAACACTACCTCATAAAATACTTATCCCGCACGGTCGATTCGAACATATCCACATCGATCTGGTCGGTCCATTACCAATATCAAATAATTATAGATATCTACTCACTGCAATAGACAGGAATACACGTTGGCTCGAAGTATACCCAATAAAAGATACTGATATCACCACAATTGTTGAAACCTTCCACAGAGAATTCATTTCGCGTTTCGGAGTCCCACTCGAGATCACTTCTGATCGAGGACCACAGTTCACCTCTCACACACTTAAACAATTTATAAAAACACTTGGTACTCACCACATCACAACTTCAGCATATCACCCACAAGCAAACGGAATAATAGAAAGAAAGAAAGAAAGAGCACTTAAGGCCTCCTTAATAGCCTCTAATAACACTGTAGGGACGTCAAAAAGACACACAAAAACGCCGAGACACCCCAACTTAATTTTTGGTTGTAGAATACGGTGGCACACTCAGTTTTTCAAAATCAGATCAAAATCTTGAGATATTCGCGATTGACATATTGTCACTTTTAAACCCTTGTTTTAGCTATATTTTTCTTATATATGTATAAAAACACATCGAAATCAAACGAAATTCGGTACATACGTTTATCTGAATCCAAGGACTAGTCCTATTGAATTTTTCGGCATACGCCCACCTCCTATATCACCCATAATAGTGAAAACTTAATAATTGGTCTTATATATGTGTGTATGTGCTATAGTTATAAAATTTGTTATGTGTGTATGAAGCATCAATATCCATCTGAAAACCGAAATGGGTGTAATCCGACTACGCACACGCCTACCTCCCTTACCATCTACAATAGTGCTTGCTTAATAATAGAGCTTATATATGAGCTAAGGAGAAAAAAATTTGTATGTGTGTCTAGCATAAATTCTCAGTTGGGTACCAAACATGGGCGTGACTATTTGAAACTATTTTCCGCAATTCCCCATCAAAAGCCCATAGTTCAACGATAAAACATGAAAAACGTAACCTGAAATTTTTATTAAAACTAATTAATAAATGTTTCTTTGTTGAGAACGTCATCGGAACGTCAATACCATAATATATATTTCAATCAACGATTAGTGAAGAAAATATTTATAAAAATGAACGACGAAGAACGCAAAGACCATCGTGAAAAATTAAATCAATTTTGTTTTGTGTGTGGTAAATATACACCAATAAAACACCGAAGGCGTTTGGTCCAAGATGCACTGAAAGCCTACAACAATGAAAATACGAGTTTATACTTCATATTAAAATACGTAAATTTATTTACTCAGAATGATCTTCTTTTTCATGTACCTGTTCCACACAGTGATATATTGCCTGTTCCAATACATCCATCAATACTTGACGATACGAGCTACGATGCACAATCGCAAACTGCTGTAACAGAGAATGTGCTATGTAAAAATCGGACTCCAAATTATCGCGTATTCATCGACAATATGACGCATGCATTTGAAGTATTGGACGTACATACATATGTCGTTGAAAATACATATTTTGCATGCCCATTTCGATTTTTATGAGAAGCATTTATAAACAGAATTGGATGAAGCTGGCGAACGATTCCATCAAACAATCATGACTTTTGAAGACCGGTTTTCTGGCAAAAGATTCGATTCGATGCTTGCTGATTTCTGTTGGTCAATCGCAACACAAGAATAAAAGTGACAAAATATCAATCGCGAATGTCTTGAGAATTTGATCTAATTGGAAAAAGCTGATTATGCCACCGTATTCTACGGTCAAAAATTCAGTTGGAGTGCCTCGGCGATTTTAAGCGGTCTCTACAGGTCTCTACAGTGTTAACAACGAATAAATAATTTAATTTCAAAACATATTTCAATGTCTTTTTCTTCAAAAATGAGAAAAATATATTAAAAAAGGTTCAGAAAATGACTAAATTTCAATCTCGAGATTTTGATCTGATTTTGAAAAATTGAGGCGTTTTTGTGTGTCTTTTCAAAAGTTGAAAATTTACCTACAGTGTAATCAGAGAGGCTGGTATTCGGAACTTCCCCTAATTCTATTAGGTCTCAGATCAGCTGTTAAAGAAGACATGAAAACATCACCAGCTGAAATGGTTTTTGGTCAAACACTTAGACTACCACAACAACTATCAGTTCAGAAAATAGAACCATTCAAACCATTAGAGACCTTGTCCAAACTTAAAGAAAACATAAACAATATACAATCAAACGTCTCACATCATAACACAAAGTTCCAACAACACGTTCCACAAACATTAAAAGACTGTAAATTCGTTTTTGTACGAAACGATACAATACGACACTCATTACAATACCCATACGATGGACCATTCAGAGTCATCGAAAAATCACCAAAATTTTTTAAAATAATAAAAAACAATACTACAACTACAATCAACATAGACAGACTTAAACCAGCTTTTCTAAATACACATACACTCTCCCTTCCAAACAAATCTACCAAAAGAGTACACTTCAATTTACTAGCCAACACTACAAAATTTCACGAGGGAGGGGAATAATGTGGTGACTTAACACCAACATAAATAAACAACAACACACAAGAGACACTATACAGAAAAACAACTTATAATGTTAATAATGTTTAAGTTATTATTGTGAATTTTTAAAAATTAAAAATTTTGTTTTATTTGTAAAAAATTAAAATTCAATTTAAAAAATATTCTTCATAAAATTCAAAATGTAAATTGTAAAAATATAAAACTTAAAATTTAAATATCAAATATATATAAAAAAAATATAATAAAATAGGCTAGGCTCCATACCCCTATATACTTTATACTGACAAAGTAAACAAAAACAAAGCAAAAAGCAAGTCAAGGGACTGACGTTCCAAATTGGTTATTCCTAGGAAAAACTAGAACACTTGTTGAATTAAATAGCGCGCGTTATTTAGAATAGTGAAAATTTTTAGAGTTCGTAATTTAGAGACATTAATGAAAAAAAAGCAGTTGGTGAAACTGTTCAATAAAATCGCGAAATCGGAAATTCGTTATATCGTTAGACGTTATATTGGACGTTTACTGTAGTTTTCTTTTTCCACATCTATCGTCAAATAAATTTGATGTACGGAAAATGGAAAAAAAATTCCCAGCTGTTAGTGTCTACGACGCTATAAGCACAGCTGAAAAGCGTTTTGTTGTAATTTTTCGTAAAAAAAAATATGGCGCCCCTACGGCCGACACTTGTTGAATTAAATAGCGCACTTTATTTAGGATAGTGAAAATTTTTAGAATTCATAAATTAGAGAAATTAATGCAAAAAAATTCAATTTGTTAAACTGTTCAATAAAATGGAAATTCGTTGTATCATTAGACGTTATATTGGACGTTTACTGTAGTTTTCGTGTTCCACTTCTATCGTCAAATTTCAAAGTTTGGAGCCCCTAAGGCCTATTCTGAAGACGATAAACGCTTAAAATGAAACACTAGTGTGGTGTGAGCTTCAGCGTTACTATTCCACCAATTCGCTCCAAGCAGCATAAATTTTATTCAATACCATCATATGTTTGACTTATATTAATATTTAATTGCTCCATATCAAATATAGTATGTACATTAGAGTGGTCATTAAAAAAAAAAGTTGATGGCGCCCCCTCAATTGGTTCGAAATAGGATAAAAAAGTTTTAGAAATTTTTTCAAATTTTTATCTTTAACCCATACTGACCCTTACGTGGTTTTAATTTAAAAAAAAAAAATACAGTGCGGCCTCGGTTAACAACTAATAAAAACTAAGCCTGTTGCAATTACCGCGGAGGTTGCAATGATGAAGCAAAAACATCTTAGGTAATCGGGTATAGATTTTCATAAGAAAAACATTAAATATAAAACAACGTAAACTCATCAAGAAAATCATCTTTTATTTGCTTAAGAAACCATTTGCATAAATATTTTTCCATCTTGGGGTATTCACAAGCTCTCAACATTGTTCGATTTCCCAGGACAATATTCAAATAGCATACATTGCAATAAACGAGGTAAAATTTGTTTGAAAAGTTGCACTTACTGAGTCTGTAATGAAAGAAATCTACTGGTCGCGAACATTGAGGAGTTCCATTTATCGAGGGCTGCGTTGACCGAGGTCGCACTGTGTATCAAAAATAAATGTCGTTCGCATCTAGTTTCCGAAATATAGTCATGGAAAGTTGCGGATATAGCTTTTCTAAAAATCAGTATAAGTTAGGAATTCCTTCATCGATTTTAAATATTTTGATTTCATATGACAGATAATTTACAGTCTATAAAATTGGTGCATAAAAGTTTGAAATTAGTTCCATATATTTTGTGATATGGCTGTTTTGATAATTTTTTGCAATTTTTTTTTTTTAAATGACCGTCATTTTCTGTATAAATTGTATTAATAATTTATAATTTCTTGACAGTATTAAGAAAGCCCAATAAATTGCCTTTAATTCAATATGTTATTTGTTACTGACTAATATTTTTCTTTTCTAAGTGTCTTAGGCCAAATTTCACATTGAAATAGGTTAAGTAAGGGTTATAGATAAAAATTTTAAATAAATTTTTAATTTTTTTTATTCTGTTTCAAACCGATTGGGCGGGTGTCACATTTGATTTTCGCTTAAGTCAAATTTCACTTGGAAATAGGGTAAGTATGGGTTGAAGATAAAAATTTAAAATAAATTTTTTAAATTTTTTTATTCTGTTTCGAACTGATTGGGAGACGTCTCATTTGATTTTCATAAAAAATCTAAATAAGAAACACCTTAATGTACATACAGTGACAGCTCGTTAATCCGAAGGCGTGTAATCCGAATTATCCAGTAATCCGAATTGAATTTATGACGCGTTACATACGCTATATTCCGCATTGATTGAAGCTCTGTAAACCGAATCTTAATTTTTTTCTTATTCTTCTGTCTTTTATTGCTGTGTCTAGGTTTGCAAAGTTTTTTTGACGAAACCAAGAAAGAAATTTAAAAAACTAACGGGACATCATTGAGATACAGATCCTACTATGATTGATATTGTATATGTACAGTGGCTCACAGCTTATTTCATGCAGTGCATACTTTTAATTTCAATGCTTTGTAACTTTGAAACTAATTGGAATATGAAAAAAGTTTTGATACCATTTGAAAGAACAAAAATTGTAGTTTTAAAAAAATGTTAATTTAATATAAAAAAATATTACCTGGAATTTTTATAATAAAAAATCGAAGAATACTACTGAATTTCATGTCACAGCTTATTTCATGCAGACATGTATAAATTGAAAAAACATTGTTTAAAATAATGATTTCATAATCTTAAGTATGTAGTGTGGTAGCCTCTTTGGTCAACTACCGCTTAAAGACGGTTTGGCATCGAAGCTGGAAATTTTGTCTTGGTATCTGGCGAGTTATAGCACCACTAAATTTTAAGTGCCTTTTTTAGGTCGTTTTTGCATGTCAGCTGCTGGTACCGGAAATTTGTCTTTCTTTGAAAATATCATGAGCATGAACATTTTTCTTCAGATTTTGAGTGTCAATTTGTTGCAGAGTGCCGAAAATCTTGCCATGCAGACAAATTTACGGTTTTACCAAGATAAAAACCCGAAATACAAAGCGGTCTTAGCTCAATTCTGGTTAATATACAAGTGCCCTTATTTGATGGCACCGCCAGCATAGTCACCTGACCTAAGGGTGCTTGTAAATTTATAAACGATTTTGGAAAAAAATATCCGAATACACAACATTTCAAGCATAAACGACCTAAAAAAGGCACTTAAAATTTAGTGGTGCTATAACTCGCCAGATACCAAGACAAAATTTCCAGCTTCGATGCCAAACCGTCTTTAAGCTGTAGTTGACCAAAGAGGCTACCACACTACATACTTAAAATTATGAAATCTTTATTTTAAACAATGTTTTTTCAATTTATACATGTCTGCATGTAGGCTTGCCAGATCCAAATTGTGTTTCACCTGGACATTTTTTAAAGAAAACAAAAAAAAATCGGGATTTATCTGGACACTTAAAAAAAAAATCTTGATTTATCTGGACAAAAAAGAAAACTAAAGCTTAGTGTCAGAGGAACATATATATTTTATTTAGATAAAATAAACATAACAAAAACATAACATAACAATTCAGTTAAAAAAAATAAGTGATTTTTTAAATAAGTTACATTAAGTCCATAAATACTTTTTATTAGACCGAACGGCTTTTATCAATTTATTACCACTTGGAGTTTCTAAAATGTTACCAAATGATCGACAGTTTTCGGTACAGTTTAAACTTATAATTAGTTCTGACTTTATCAGATCTGTCAGCATTCGATTTCTTTCTTTAGAGTATAAGCTGTTTAAAAGGCTAAAAATTTTTCACAATAAGCGTTGGTTATTGGAATTGGAAAAATAAATGAGATCAATTTTCTTAAGATGTTCAATTCGTCATTTTTAAATTTGGAAAAAAATGATCCTTAAATTTTATCGTTGGGAATATTTTTTGGTAGATTTTCATACACACTACGTAAGCAACAATAATCTGTATATACTTCATCGTTGTTGATATAATTTTCTAAGCCTAAGGCTCCTATTGCTGTTTGTAGTTCATCCCAGGAAATTAATTTATATTTAAGAAAAAATAAGGATAATTTTTAATTGAAACGTCACTATATTCATACCGGGTTTCTATATAGTTAAGGCAACTTTTTAAGAATTCAATTCTGGTTGACAAAATTATTACGTAAAAATAAAAGAGAAAGAGGGAGCATTTGTCAGTGCAGTAACCATGTTAGTTAAATCATGGTGTTGCACACTTATTTTCATTTAAAGGTACGTAGCTGTTGGTTGCGTTCAGGAGGATTAAGACCTTATGACATCCTTATAAATCATCTTTTCTTGTTTGAAAAATGTCAACTTCTTAAGAGCAGTCCGTACCTTTTGGACGTGACGAATGTTAATTCATTTTTAATGCCTACGGCAGATATTTTTGTATCTAGTCCTATTTTTCTTTTATTTCATTGTTCGAATTTTGTCTGGACATATTTCTGATTGTCGGGACTCTGGACATGGGACTAAAAATCTGGCCAATCCCGACGAATCCAGTCCATCTGGCAACCCTATCTGCATGAAATAAGCTGTGACATGAAATTCAGTAGTATTCTTCGATTTTTTATTATAAAAAATTCCAGGTAATATTTTTTATATTAAATTAACATTTTTTTAAAACTAAAATTTTTGTTCTTTCAAATGGTATCAAAACTTTTTTCATATTCCAATTAGTTTCAAAGTTACAAAGCATTGAAATTAAAAGTATGCACTACATGAAATAAGCTGTGAGCCACTGCACATAAGTACATGTGTAATAGGTATTTGTGTCTTATTTCGTTTAGTTATTGATTGGCATTGTACGCAAAAACCTCAATTTAAATTTCGTGTAATATGGCCAAAAAACGTGCAAGAATTACGAAATAAAGCATTAGAAGCATGTGCAGTGAAAGAGCAGCAAACCTACATCAAACATTTAATTAAAAAAATTTAATACATATCGCTCATTTACTTCAAGACTGGCATAACTCAAAAAACGTGATTTTTGAGTTAATGGTACAGAAATATCCGCCATTTCATGTTTTATTTTGTGTCAGAAAGGTATCTTATAAACTCGCCTTGTGAAAAGAGTTTTTGTAAATATACTTTTTTGAATTTTCTTATAAAAAGTAACTTATTGAAAGCTTTAAATGCGTTTTTCTCCCACTTTGTGTTTTTTGAGTTATGCCAGTCTTGAAGTAAATGAGCGATATGTACATATGTAATTTGTAAAATGCGTTACATTTTTTCTTTTTGATAAATAAAAAAAAAATTAAATTTGTTTTGAAATCTTGACTTGAATTTTCGAATATAGAGTTATTTCAAATATGTATTATACATAAAAACAGCCTATCCGAATATATCGTTAATCCGAATTAGGATCTGCAATCATTAATTCGGATTAACGAGCTTTCACTGTATATGTATTTGCTTAATCCAAACGTTTTTTCGTTGCGTAGCGAATTTTATTGTCTCCACAACAACAACAACAACTGAAATGTAAAGAATGGATTCATAATCTTTAATTAAAAGTCTCTTCAAGTGCAAATGACAACTTTGCATGGCCGTATCTTTCGCTATGTTGATTTCAACTTCGGTCGGTAAACATTGTAAATAATTGGTCCCAACTGGGCCTTCTTTAAATGAACTGTATATGTATGTATATACGGAAATAGAAAGACTTTACCATCCTTAATACAAAATGCTTAGCACTTTGTTTTTTCGTTGAAGCTAACTCGTCGCAGACTTTCACACTTGGCCACATTTGAGTTTGTCTAAACTGTTTAACTCAGTGATGAGTCATACAGCTTTTGAATTAGCAATACTAGGCAATACACTAATTGGCTGATATATAAAACAGCTGTTTGCCGTTGAAAACAGCTGATATTGTTTTTTTTTTTTTTTTAGTCATTTTTAGTGCATGTGAACTTCAATGCTGTTATCTATCTCTATACAACTTCAAGTTTTGAAAATTTCGTTTGAAAACTGGTCCACAGGACCAACAGGATAATTGAATATTAACAACACATACCCGCGC
Source organism: Meiosimyza platycephala (assembly GCA_963662105.1). Taxonomy (NCBI): domain Eukaryota; kingdom Metazoa; phylum Arthropoda; class Insecta; order Diptera; family Lauxaniidae; genus Meiosimyza; species Meiosimyza platycephala. The sequence goes on from OY759212.1 coordinate 4,273,975, forward strand.
GGTGTGGTAGCGTATCTGCATACCAGTACTGCCGGTTGCCTCATTTAGCTGTATACCACCACCAATTGAGCTGCAGTCATCCTCAGGAAATTCAGCCTGCTTGTAGCGTGTCATCTGCAAGCCCAACTTGCAGGACTCCGACGACAAAAGCGTGGCTAAAAAGTAAGCGGATATATAGACTACAACAGCAGGCAGAGAACAACGGAGTTTATGCAATGAATTTCATATTTTTGTACCACTGTCGTCGCTGTCTATGCGTTTTAACAGATGTGATAAAATATGCGAAATTGGTGCGGAAATCTTATCGTTTTTTTTTTTTGTGATTTTAAAAAGATTTTACTTTGCTGTACTTCTGCTACTTAAATGGTGGTGGTTTAGTTTCTGTTGGATTTTTTTTTAATTTCTATTGTTGTTTCAAAAAATATTTGTTGTTTTTGTTGGTTCAATATGGTTCAATTGCAAAATTGTATTTTTTTGGAATTTTTGCTGTCTATATACTCATTCACAGCCAAACGCCGAAAATTATACTGAATATGGAAAAATTCGCGCAAACTCTAGTTGTGCTAAAATATTTCATAAAATTTGAGAGAGAGAGAGCAACCAAACGACAGCATAGTGGCAATGTAGATAGAAAGAGAGTTAGCGCATTGAAATATTTGAAAAAGGGGTGCGCGCGTTTATATGAAGTATTCGACTTGAAGAGCACACAGTGTTGCTTTACAACCATTCATTAGAATGGGGTGGCTGCAATAAAGAACTCATAAGTCCAGACCACCACCCACTCATTACCTCATTTCGTTTGCTTTTGATTAAGGTAACCAGATGACCTGCTTGCAAAAGTAGTGCATCTGAAAAAAGTAAACATTTTTACTAATTTAAACAAAAATATATTGTTCAGCAAAAAAAAAGGTTCTCACTTTTGGTCCTCTATATAATTTAATCCAGGCACAGGTTTAAATATAACACGGTCCGACAAAGTTTTGCACCCATGAGAGACATTCTCACAACATATTCTGAAAATAGACACAAAAAAAATATACGTGTCTCGTGGTTTTTCTCCAACACGTTTAGATTTTTTTAATAGATGCCACTACCCCCGCATGTGATAGAAAATTAAAATTCATCATATCTTATCAACTATTTGACGCAAATGAACAAAAATTGCTAAGATTTAATGAAAAAATGGGTGGTGCCCCGCCTCCAATATGAGGAAATAAAAATCGGTTCGGCAGCAAGTACCGTACAAGCAACTTCTCTTGAGAACAATTCTTTTTTTTTAATGTTTCGATACTTCGAAAATCATTTGAGAATATCTTATGATTACAATATGGCACTACGAAAATTGAAAAAAAAAAAAAAAAAATTAACATTAAACATTAAACATTAATTTATAACCATGTACCTGAAACCCCTCTCAAAACTAAATTTTATAGAATTCAGAGAACTTTTACAAAAAAAATGACGTCATATTGGGTGCGCCATCTAGAATTTTAAAAAACTGAAAAAAGATTCGAAATAAGCACCCTCGAAAACCCCTATCTACCCCCTCGATACTTGAAATTATATATGAAATTTATATTGCGTGCATAAAAAAGTCAGTTTTTTATGAATAAAAAACGAACCGCTGGACCGATTTTTTCCAGACTCCTTTCAGATCTAAGTCATGACGTGGCGTATCGATTGATATGGTCATCAAAGAATTCTGTCCGGTAGTTATTGAGGAAACGAAAGCCAAAATATGTCTACATACGTACACACACACACACACAGACATTACTCTAAAAATACTTGTAAACGATTGTCGAGGTCTTGAAACGTAAAGAAAACACAAAATTACCTATTTCGATTTTCGGACCTATTATAATAACTTCTCAAGAGAAGTTAATAATCAAATATTTTATGTCTTAGCAACTGGTTGACGCAGTTTTCTTCAACGCATCGACTCGTTTAACTCTTGCCGTTACTCAAGTCACTAGAACAAAATACATGCACAGATACTCTTTCGCGCTGTATTTCTCATAGCAAACTGCAAAAGCACTCTTTGGAAAATAACTTTTTTAATGTAAAAAAACCTCAGGTTTCGATTAAAAGCATTAAAATATTAAAAATACCGTTTTTGAGATATAACACGTTTTGTGATTTTTCACCAGGAAAATGGAAAATTTCGGGAAATCTGACAAAACCATTGAAAACCTGAGGAAAAAATACATCGAAATGATGTGTCGGAAAATTTTTTTAGGTACATTTATGTACCACCAGCACGAGTTGAAAACAACAGAATTTAGCGCTCGCGCACCGCGCTAGGACATTTGACGTATTTCTCCCCATATGTATGAATCATTGAATCTTTTTTTTATCTACCTTTTATATACATATATGTACATACAGTCATGTGAAAAATAATAGGGACACTTACATTGAAATAGTTCAAACACACCTCTGATTCTGTTTGAATTAATTGAGGCAAAATGTTATATTACCTTACTTGCTGGGATATCAATGCAGTTAAGAACCGTTATCAGAGTAAAAATATTTTTCGTCGTTTCGAAGTTGTTGATCTTATTGTGAAGTGGGCTCAATTTAGCCTGTGCGAAATAATAGGGACACGAATATAAAGTAAGTTATATTTTTGAAACTTTGTGGTTATTAAACATTTATAAGCTATAACGGTATTGTATATGAGATGATCTAATATTAAAATTTGAAAAAATAATCAAATAATGTAATCAATAACCAAATAATCGAAATTGCACCGTCCAGCTTCGTAGAGACATAAAATACCTTCACGATAACGGATTTTCATAACGAAAAATAGCCAGAACGTTAAATTGCCCCAAGAGAATGTTAGAAAATGCAATAAAATATACGCCACAGAAGGAAACGAATGGACGAAAGTCAAAAATATCGCCAATTCTTGAGAGGACTATGTTGAGATTTGTGAGATAGAACCCCTTTGCATCTACTAATGAAGTAAAAAAAAGAGTTTTCCATGAATGTCAGCACTTCGCCTATTCGGAAAAGGCTAATAAATAATAATTTAAGAGCAAAGAGATCCAGAAAAGTACATTTCCTGTCCAAACAGGACGTCAGTAAAAGGTTACTTTTCGCTGAGGAGCATGTCATTTAGCCTGTGAAGAAACTGAAGAAACGACGAAAAATATTTTTACTCTGATAACGGTTCTTTACTGTATTGATATCCCGGCAAGTAATGTTATATAACATTTTGCCTTAATTAATTCAAACAGAAGCAGAGGTGTGTTTGAACTATTTCAATGTAAGTGTCCCTATTATTTTTCACATGACTGTATATCAAGTTTTGTTCATTTGCGTCAAATAGTTGATAAGATATAATGAATTTTAATTTTCTTTCACATGAGGCGGTGTGGCATCGATTAAAAAAAAATCTGACGTGCTGGACAAAAAACCACGAGGCACGTATATATTTTTTTAGTGTCTATTTTCAGAATATGATGAAATTTCTCACGAAAAGTTTGATTTTGTCGGACCGTGTAATTAATATTTTTGTTAGCAAAAAAAACAAAAAGTCCTCACTTTTAGTAGTCAAAAGTATTACATTTCACCAAAAAGTATAAAAGTATTTCCATAACGCACAGGTAGGCAATGTACTACTAAAGTATGTCATCTGGTAACCCTACTTGTGCGATGTGCGAATATTTTCCCTAGCGTGGGGTATGGAAAAAATTCAAGTTCATACAACGCTTGTGTTATATATTTTTTTGACTTTTCAACATTTTTCGAATTTCTCATTATATTAAAACATTTTTTCAACATTTAACCATAGGAAGTTCAATTAGGTCTTCTGCATATACAGTGAAATCCCGATAATTCGTACCCCGTTAATTCGAAAATCTCAATAATTCGTAACAAACTGTCGGTACCTTGAAAAAATCGCTCTAATTCGTAAAAATTCCATACATTTTGGTCCCCTCGATAATTCGTACTTTTTTTTTCGTTTAATCTCTTATAAATCGTAATTAAATTTGACAACCTCTTATAATTCGTAATGAAAACCAATATTCTACTAAACTATGGTTTGAAAAAAAATTCAATCATAGTAGGTAGCTACGTTTACGGTTCATTTTTTTTTTGGGAACTTTGGTGTTTTTCATGGTCAGTTTGTTCATGGTCGTTTTTCTCCCACTTTATGTTTTTTGAGTTTTGCCAGTCTTGAAGTAAATGAGCGTATGTATGTATTGCAGCTAAATAAAAATTGTTTTGGTTTATACTTTATATTAAATAAATTAAAAAAAATCCCCGTTATTTCGTATTTTTCTTATTTTAACCTCGTTAAATCGAAATTTCGTTGATTCGTATTGTTCTTATTTCTATCTCGCTAAATCAAAACCTCATTAAATCGAAAACCCCTGTTATTCGTAAAAAATTGCCGGTCCCTTGCGATTACGAATTATCGGGACTCTACTGTAAATGTTTTTTTTTTTTTTTTGTTTTGGGTGTTAAAGGCGAATCCGTCCATGACTTCTTAGAAGCGCTTACGAAGAACCAGGTGATTTTTGAGTTAATGAAACAGAAATAACCACCATTTTATGTTTTATTTTGTGTGAACAAATCAGAAAGATATCTTTAAAAGTTGCCTTGTGAGCGGAGTTTATGTAGACATACTTTTCAACATTTTCATATAAATATTAACTTATTAAAAACTTTAAATGCGTGTTTCTCCCACTTTAGGTTTTTTGAGTTATGCCAGTCTTGAAGTAAGTGAACGATATGTATTTGGGTTATGCAACATTTTAAGAACATTTTTTCATTTATATTAATCAACAAAAATTTTTCGACTTTTTCAACAATTCTTGACAAGTTTTTTGCTTATCTGAGAGGTGCCACGCCCACCTTTTAGCAAGTATATCTACTATATAAAATTTCATAGCGATTGCGTTGCTAGTTGTCTTATTATCACGCTTACAAATATTGTGGGCTGTGCCACACCCTTTAACGAGTTTTTCCAGTATACTGACGTAGCTTATATATGAGACGTTCTTTTACATTCCGAACACTTTCTGATCGACACATCTTGGAATCGCTCCAATTTTTTTTTACATATTCTAGGCATTATATTAGTGGACACGAAAATCAGGAATAGATTTGTTATCGAATATATCGAAAGATATCGAGTTGCGAAGGTCAAAGGTTTTACGTTTTTTGGTGTTTTACGCTCATATTCAAATACATAGTTATATCTCCGGTAAATTTTAACGGAAAAATAATTTGTTTGTATCGTTTTAAAGTTAAAGAGATCAGCTTTCTTGTAAAATTTTTTCCTTGGGCATTAAATGAAAAATTAATATTGTATTTTTTATAACAAATCAATTGTTTAAAGTTATTTTTTAGAGTGAATACCATTCTATAAAAAACTAAAACGTCAAATTTCCTTTAAAAAATAATTTTTTCAGAGTGGTCGCCAAATACGGACTTTCCCAAATAAATTAATTCTTCCGCGCACCTCTGAAAATACTGCGCGCCGCTGCACTGTTTTCCCGAATCGAGTTTTGGTTCAAATGTTGCTGGAGACCGCAAATCTTGTCGGAAATGAACACTTGTTTTTTGAAATAAAAACTAACCAAAATGCCAATAAATGGTTGATGCCCGAATACCGATAAAAGCTAAATTTTTTTATTATTTTAAGTTAAATGCCGAAATTGTTTATTTTTTTAATAGTTTTTTTGTCAGAAATTAACAATTTTTTCTTTTAATTAAAGCTTATCAAAATTCCAACAAATCTCTAGAGCCCGAATTTTGAAATAAAAATATTGTTTTTTGAAAGAAGCCAAACAAACATTATTTTAAAATATTATTTGTTTCAAAAATTGCTTGAGACCGGAAATTTTATCGGAAACGAACAATTTTTGTTTTTAACTGAAAACTAATTTAAATGCCAACAAATCGCCAGACGACAATTTTGAAAAAAAAAGTTTTTTTTTGTAATTTTAAGTTAAATGAAAAAAAAAAAATGTTTTCAATATTTTTTGGTTCAAAAATTCCTAGCGTCCGGAAATTTTATCGGAAATGAACACTTGGCTTTTTAAATAAAAGCTAAACAAAATGCCAATAAGTCGCCGTAGCCTGAATTTTGAAAAAAAGTTTTCGTTTTATATAATTTTATGGTAAATGCCAAATAAATGTTTTTTTGGGTTTTAACTTTAAATAATATAAGACGGAACATTTTTTTCAAAATTCGGGCTCTGACGATTGATTGGCATTTTCGCAATTTTTATTTAAAAAAAACTTTTTTCATTTCCGACAAAATTTCCGGACGTTAGGAATTTTTGAACCAAAAAAATATTAAAAAAAAATTTTTGTTATGGCTTTTTCCAAAATTCGATACTTTTTTTTCAAAATTTGAACTTCCAAGATTTGTCTGAATTTCGGTAAGCTTTAATTAAAAGAAAATATTGTTGATTTCTGACAGGATTTGCGCTATCTAACCATTTTTGAACCAAAACATATTTAAAAAAAAAACATTTTTTTGGCATTTAACTTAAAATAATATAAAACGAAAATTTTTTTTTGAAATTCAGGCTAAGACGATTTATTGGCATTTTGATTGGCTTTTATTTAGAAAGCTAATTGTTTATTTCCGATTAAATTTCCGGACGCTACGAATTTTTGAACAAAAATATATTAGAAAAAAAATTTTTTTTTCATTTAACTTAAAATTACAAAAACCGAAACTTTTTTTTAAAAATGGGGTCTGGCGATTTGTTGGCATATAAATTAGCCTTCAGTTAAAAACAAAAATTGTTCGTTTCCGATAAAATTTCCGGTTACAAGCAATTTTTGAAACAAAAAATATTTAAAAATAATGTTTGTTTGGCTTTTTCCAAAAAACAATATTTTTATTTCAAAATTTGGACTCTGATTTTATTAAACTTTTTGTATTTGGGCCAATTTCCAAATCGATATCTTTTTACTTTTGATGAAATTTTGACAGTTCTGAAGTGCATATGAATTGTCAAAATTTCAACTAGCCTCGGGGCTAGTGAAAATTTTGACAAGTAATATAAATTGAAATAGCAAAGCACAATCGACGGAACACTTATTTTTTGACAGTTAACTGCGACAGCGTGATTGCTAGCTACTTGTGAATTAAATGTAATTTTCATTGAATTTTTTAAACTCTTGTAATTGTTTCAAATAAAATTCATTATCTTCACACAAAATACAAAAAAAATATTTATTGGCGAAAACAATGGAATCTAACATTTATAAATTTCGGCGCTACATGCGGTTAATGGAGCATCTTATAGTAGTTGAACCTACCGCAATGTCAACATCAACTGAACACAAAATATTTGCGCAAGGTCAAAAAGGAAGCACCACCAAATAAGAAGCCTGAAATTGTGAAAACTCATTTGAGAAACATGATCATTGTTCCAGAAATGACTGGCTCCATCATTGGTGTCTATAACGGCAAAGATTTTGGTCAAGTAAGTTTTTGTTGATTTTAAATAACGTCAGTGATACAAATCTAATCTTTTATTCTCAGGTTGAAATCAAACCAGAAATGATTGGTCATTACTTGGGTAAATTTGCTCTTTCTTACAAACTTGTCAAGCACGTTAGACCCGGTATTGGTTCCACCTACAGCTCCAGATTTATTCCATTTAAGTAAATTACTTTGCGTTGAAGCTTACAATTTTAAATGATAAGAAGCGGCATGTAGAGTGGAGCTACTCTTGTGTTGAATAAAAGATTTTTTTTAAATTTTAACAAACAATTGGATTGTGTTTTTTTAAGAATGTTAAAGTGGTGAAATGCGTTTGTTCTAAGCCATTTAGATTAAGAAAAAGAAAGAAGCAGCCACTTATAATTTAAAAATCCATGGTATATGAAATCGACCAAAAGTTTACGCTACTGCTAAACCGCATTAATAAATTGGACTTGAAGCAAATTGCATTTGTTTATGAATTGGATTAGGAAATGTATGGGAGGAAGGATTTAAATCTCAGCCAAACAAGTGGATGCTTATACATATGTATATATATATATCACGAGTGTGTTGTTGCTCTTACTAATATTAAATTAACGGTAAAAATGCACGTAAGTCATTCAATCATTTGCTTGATAATTTTCTTAAAAAAAACCATGAACATTCAATAATACAGTTTAGGCTTGGTTGAATAACACCAGCTTTGCCTTATTGTTTCGTATTGGTAAGTTTATTGAAATTTGTGTTATGTATTTTTCTGGCAGCTGGTAATTCCTCTTACTCGTATTTCACTCACAGACGCGTAATTCTATACTTGCTTTGATTGATTAATTTTCTTAAAAATTTCAAATTGTAAAACAAAAAATCCAGTGCCTAAAACAATATAAAATGGATGTAAGCTTTCATACCATTTAGTCACCAGGTGAAACTAAAACTTGGAACTGAACGAATTAACCGGTGCTAAGGTGATACAGTAAATATAAAAAACGTTAAGTTACTCGATGATAGGAAATTTGACGTAGAATACGATGGTGATATTAAAAATTTGATACAGGGTGGGGGCAGTAGTTAAAAATCGGTTTAAACATTTAAATTATTTATAGCAATATTAATTTGTTAATAATTTTTTAAAAAATTATTTTTTTATTAAAGTTCATTTTCTTAGCTTTGAAATGAAAATAATTTCAATAGAACCTGAGTTATGAGTTTTTGAAAGTGAGTCTTCAAGCCAAAATCACGAAATTCTCAAAATTTAAAAAAAAAATTTAAATTGAAAAAAAAAAAATTTTTTTTAAAAAAAAAAACACGTATATCGTCTTTTTCGATATAGAACACATAAAAAAAATTTCAGCCAAATCAAAAATGTGGCGTTCAATTTTTGTCAAAATTCGTTCGGTTTGTGAAAGAACGTCCCATATCACGGTGCGCCTGCAGGCAATCTAATAAAAAATCGTGCTACCTCCAATTTTTTTCTTTTCATGTGTTGGCAGCATCGTACAGAAATGTTTTCTGTACATAAATTAGAAAATAATCCATGTGGCGCTTTTTTTTGCACGTTAAATCAATATTTTAATTTTTTTTATATTTATCCCGAATCACTCTGAGTAAATTTTTTTTCGAATTTCATAAGGATTTTTTAGAAAATAAATTAGGAAAATGAAAAACTACGAAAATATCTTTTATAATACAGTAAAAGCAAATAAATTAATAAAAACGTATCAAAACAGCTACACCGTAAATCTGCCTAGCGTTGCCATATGGCAACAGAACATTTCAAGGATACTATGAGCAGGATCTAAAAACTAATGATGCAGTTTTTTAATTTAAGTCTTAAATAGTATACTTCTAAAAAATCTTTATGAAATTCGAAAAAATTTACTCGAGTGATTCGGGATAAATATAAAAAAAAATTAAAATATTGATTTAACGTGCAAAAAAAAAGCTCCACATGGATTATTTTCTAATTTACAGAAAACATTTCTGTACGAAGCTGCCAACACATGAAAAGAAAAAAATTGGAGGTAGCATGATTTTTCATGAGATTCCCTGCAGGCGCACCGTGATATATGATATCTCAAAAATAAAGCGAAATAGCCGGAAAACTAAACAATGAGTTTTATAGAAAAACTCTAACTTAACTAACTAAAAAAATGTTCAATTTGTAAAAGAACGTGCCATATATGTAAATTCATGACTACAATTTGCATAAGTTTTGTAAAATAGCTCCACAAAAAAAATACATAAATTTTTTTTACCCACTGTGCGTCAACGTAGTCTTCGCGCGTCAACAACACCGACTCCACCAAGTGAGTAGAGTTGCGTATTTTTTTTTTTTTGTATTTATTTTCTATAGTGCCAAATGTTGTTTTTTCGACGGTGACGGTGACGGCGCGACAAAAGTTCGCGTAATCTGTTTTAATATCGTAAAATTGCCTGATATTTGATGTTGATTGTTTTATTATCGGCACAAATAAATACGGAATAAAAAATTATTGTTGTAATATTAATATTTGTATATATGTATATATATTATCAGAAAAGCGCAAAAAAACAAGCAACTCTATCGTCGCTACCGCCAACCTTAAAGCCAGCAACAAAATACACATTATCTTTACGAAAGAGAGCGGGCATCCCAGTCTCGAAAACCTGGGGGAAACGACGGACACTTAAAGAATCATAAAGTTTTGTGTTTTTTTTTGAAATTGAAGTAAGCGATTTATGCCTGATTAAAATTAACAATTCAATAATACGTACGATATGAACGAAACAAACCTACTCTTTAGTTAAGCGCAACGTCTGTGTAGAAAAAGTGCAATTTTAAACTTTTTTTTTTGTTTTTGTTTTCTGTGATCTCTGTGCGATCGATCGGTAAAAACGGTGAAGCTGATTTTTGAGTTTTTTGAATATTATCGGTCTGAGCCGCCAGCAAAAAAAAAAGAAAAAAAAAACTCCATTAAAACAACAACAGCTCGAACTCGAAGACTATATAAACAATGAATATATTTTTTGAAGAATATCATGTGAAAAAGAAAAGGAATATTGTTTATGAAACAAATTTTTAATAATAAATTTAGTAAAATTTCTAACGGATCGCTTACAATTAGATCGATATTATTTTTTACTGACAAACGTTTCTAAAGTAAATCTAATATAAAATCATATAACCATTTAAATAAAAAAATAAATAGTGTCCAGCTTGGATATAAATACATTGCCCATACGTTCTATATATATATATATATATATATTTTGAGGGACATTACTTCATTTTTGCCTGCTATCCTGTAATTTTTCATACATGAAATTCCACAGTCATAAGAAAATAATAAGTTTTATGTAAAAAAAAATGTTTAATAAAAACTGTAAACATTTGATAATGAGCGATAATGTGTATAATAATGCGCGATTTTAATTCTCAAATTTGGCAACAACAATAACACAACGACCGACCATGTTGTCGCCATAGGAAAGCACCACGGCCTTAGCCAATTAAACAAATGATAGGAAGTGTTATGTTTTAAAAAACGGAACAGACTGGCACAGCGTAACTGTGGCCTCAAAGAATAACAGCTAAACTGGTTATATGTTGACAAGGGGAAATAGTTTAAATCATATGCATATACACATAACTTATGTTGTTTTGCCTTATCAGCAAATAACGAGTTTAGCTGTTATTTCTGTTAGCCACAGATATATAACTTTAGAAAATTTGTGCAGGCCTTAAGATCTTCTAACAAAGTACAAACTAGGATAATAGTAGTTGGGGAATGTGGGGCAACTTTGGCACTTCTTTTTTTAAAGGCCTATATTTCTCAAAAGAATTGATGGATTTTAAAAATTGTTACTGTTTTTCAAACGTTGTCTATTCTGCCCTCAGAAGCGAAAAGGGAGTATCTCAAAAAACGAGTTTCGAGATAATTGTAGTTTTGTTTCAATCACCCCTATCATTAATAAACTTTCCTTCGAAATTTTTCTCCAATTCCCTGTTTTGCAATCGTGGAAATTTTTGGGGAATGAGAAAAAATTCCCTGGAGAATTAGCTATCGGCAATAATATTTGAGGGAGAATTTTTGACGTTTTTCGCAAGTTTTATTTCTTCAACTTTGTAGTAAGGAACTGAATGAGGAAAAAAGCAAAGTAAGCAAAATTTTGTAATTTTATTTGATAAAAAGATTTTTTTAACATATATACTAGATCTAACAACACAAATAAAGAGCAATTATAGACATTGGTCCAATTCGAATATCGCCAAATGCTTCACAGAAAGAAATAGATGGCAAACTATGAAGCTATGCCATTCTATTCTCTATTTTAGGTTATTTTTTTTGGTATTGTAAATAAAATTTCACAACTTTTCTGCACAAATTTTTTGTATTTATTTGAATTTATTCTTTGCATTTCATTTTTATTTATAAACTTGTTCAGCTAACAGATAAGCTAATGTCAAATATGCGAAATTACAGATAAGCTAATGTCAAATTGGAAATATTTTGGCAGCAAAATTGGGATAGAGGACATTTTCTTAGGAGATTTTTTATAGGTTTCAACTAACATACTGGCATTCGGCGTAACTTATTAGATGCGTAATTTCTTAAGCTTTCCGATGCCATAAGAATCACAAATCATTTCGCTTCTGTGGGCAGTATTTGCGTTTAAAACTCGAAAAGCTGGTAAAAAAATGCTTTTTGCAAAATAGTGCACATTTGACTGCATAAAAGGGGGAGGGGCGGGGTGGTTGCGACTCTTTAAATCTGAAATTCGCTGTTCAAAACGTGTGTGAAACTTTTTTTTTAAATGATTTATTAAAAAGATAATTTAAAGATATGCTAACATATCGCTCATTTACTTCAAGACAGGCATAACTCAAAAAAAGTGATTTTTGTGTTAATGATGCAGAAATATCCGCCTTATATTGTATAAAAAAATCAAAAAGGTATCTTATAAACTAGCCTTGTAAGGAGAGTTTATGTAGACATACTTTTCTTCATTTTCATATAAAAAGTAATTTGTTGAAAACTTTAAATGCCTTTTTCTCCCACTTTATGTTTTTTGAGTTATGCCAGTCTTGAAATAAGAGTAATATTTTTTATTTACTCGATTTTTAATAGCAGTCATATAGAATTAAAAAAACGCGGTTGTCAAAAATTACATCAGCGATCGCGAAAACAGGAAAAAACAGCTTTCTCCGAAAAGTATTGAAGAAGAACTGTCAAAGTATATTACCATTTTTTAAATCAAATTAAGCAGCATTCTGCCTTTTCTTGGAGCTTCCATTGTGCATCTTGCTCTAACATATAGAAAAAAGCATGTAACGTTTTGTTTTTTCTCGCTATCGCAACTCGTTGCAATTGTGTTTAGAACCTTACTCTGATAAACATTGTTAACGTAGGTATAGAGCGCTTCACAAGACCTGTGCAGACTTACGCATAATTTCGACGACATAGCCATGTGAACATTATATACATCTTTTATAAAAATCACAATAAAGTTCTAAACACAATTGGAATGAGATACGATAGCGAGAAAAAAACAAAACGAGATAACGTAATTACTTTCTACGCTAGAGCAAGATGCGCAATGGAAGCTTAAAAAATATATATGGGGAGAAACACGTGAAATGTCTTAGCGCGGCGCGCTAAATTCTGTTGTTTTCAACTCGTGCTGGTGGTACATAAATGTACCTAAAAAAACTTTCCGACACATCATTTAGATTTATTTTTTCCTCAGCTTTGCAATGGTTTTGTCAGATTTTCCATTTTCCTGGTGAAAAATCACAAAACGTGTTATATCTCAAAAACGGTATTTTTAATATTTTTTTAAATGCTTTTAATCGAAAGCTGAGGTTTTTTTACATTAAAAAAGTTATTTTCAAAAGAGTGCTTCAGGAGTTTGCTATGAGAAATATAGCGCGAAAGGGTATTTTGCATGTATTTTGTTCTTGTGACTTGAGTAACGGCAAGAGTTAAACAAGTCGATGCGTTGAAGAAAAAATTACAGGAACAAAATACATGCGCAAATACTCTTTCGCGCTATATTTCTCATAGCAAACTGCAAAAGCACTCTTTGGAAAATAACTTTTTTAGTGTAAAAAAACCTCAGCTTCGATTAAAAGCATTAAAAAAAATATTAAAAATACCGTTTTTGAGATATTACACGTTTTGTGATTTTTCACCAGGAAAATGAAAAATTTCGGAAATCTGACAAAACCATTGGAAAGCTGAGGAAAAAATACATCGAAATGATGTGTCGGTTTAGGTACATTTATGTACCACCAGCACGAGTTGAAAACAACAGAATTTAGCGCGCCGCGCTAAGACATTTCACGTGTTTCTCCCCATATTTGCTGAGCAGCCACTAAAGCACGATAATGCCAAAAAGGTAAGAGTAGATGGACATATTCTTTCATAGTCATTGGTATATTTGATAACAAAGGTGCGTGATGAGTTGATGAAACTTTAAATATTTGGGTTTGTGGAGTGAGAAGATAGTTACAATCTGATTGAGTTCCTGTTAGCCATTGTCTCAGATTATTTCTGTAACGTGAAACATTTATCAGCAGAATTTTATAATCATACAGACTGTATGTAGTTAGGAGGCAAATATGTAGTGTGTTGAATTTACAAAAGTACATATTTGGAAAATATAATTTTTAAAATTTTTTTTAGTATACTCAAAGTTTAAATTAAATTATTTTACTTTACATTGTAAATTAATTAATTTGCTGAAATATACATAGACAAGTTTTCGGAATAATGCATTACCAGAGCCGAGCGACATTTATTTTTGTAGATTTATTATTTATTCGTAAAACTAAAAAAACAAAAAGATCGGAGAGTTGTCCCTAAAGTAAACCTGTGCCTTCTTTTTAGTACCCATTGATATTTCAACGGTTGGTTTTTCATCACAATAAACTAGACGTGCAAATTTTTACAGTTCGGTTTTGAAATGAACCTTCATCATTGGATTTTCTTCCTCTGTCTCATCCCGTATGAATTCCCACAAGTGGTGGGAAATCAATTTTGGTTGGTAAAATTGGTTCTTGCGCTTTACTGATATTCTCTAAATATTTTATTTCCTCATCTATTGGCACCAAAGCATAGTCTGCCTTGTATCTGGTGCCATAAACAGTAATAGGTATTGGTAAAGTAATGCCACGCCAAGTTTTTTTGTGCTCTACCTTAGCCATTTTTCTCGCCAAGAATGAATTGGACAATGCATCTTCCGATTGGGCTGTATTCATGAGGGTCGTTAGCATGAACTATGCTCATTAGCATGCGAATATGATTTCTAGTTATAATACGCATTTATAAGTACAAATAATTTATTTCGTTTTCAAAATTTGACAAATTTATTTTACTTTTTTTTACTTTCATGATGAAATGTCAAAATTTCATGTTATCAAAATTTACATCGATTGGGACGGCAAAATTGAAAATTTTAGTCACCAGAGTGAAAATTTTACTCACCAGGCAAAATGTGGTTTTCACCGCGATTTGCCTAGGTAAAAAGATATCGATTAGGAAATACCCTTTGTAGGCAATTCGAATTTAGAACTAGTAAAGGTGTTATCTTCGGCCAGGTCGAAAATCACATACCCTACATTGCATTGAAAGTACCTTTTAAATAAACGTTAAAATGTTGAAGAGTTTGAATAAGTCGAAAATATGTTAAATGTTTAAGTGTGGAAACAGTTGGGAAAAAACTGAAAAAGTCTAAAAAATATGGAAACCATTAAGAAAGTTGAAAGAGGTGGAAAAAGTCGAACAAATGCATATGGGATATATTGGAAGAAGTTAAAGGTTATGAATATGGAAAACGTTGGAAAAATTCAAATAGAAATGAGAAAAGTTGAAATATGCCACGCCCACTTCTCCAATTCCGTCTACTTTTGATTACATAAATTATATTCGTGATTGACATCCACATACCAAATTTTTTGCACAATAGCTTGTATAGTTTGCCAGTTCAATTATGATCCAGAGGTATGTTTAGGGTGGATCAAAAACAACTTTTTTTTCGCTGCAATCGATAGAAAGGTCGAAAAAAAGCCATTTTCGACCTTTCCCTATCGATTGGAACAAAAAACAATATATTTTGATCAACCCTAATTTTTTTTTCTCGATGGCTACACAGGCCCAAATCATAAGGCCATCGCGACTATGCTATACAGTCGGACGCAGGTTTTCTTTTTTAGTTCCGTATTTGGTCTTCGCCATACGAAAGTCCTTCCATCTGAGCCAAATATAGAAAATTTAGATTCGTTAGAAAAAATTACTGTCCTCCAGATATAGACTATCCTTTGAAATGTGATCAGTAGCGAACTTCAGCAAGTTTGAATGTAAAGTATGGTGGCGTTAGCCTTATGATTTGGGCCTGTATATCAGTAGCCGCCCTTGGAAGTTTAGTTTTTTTTAAGTGCAACTAGAGTAAAAATATGTAGCTTGATATCCTTAAGAAAAATTTTCTCCAAAGTGATGTACAACTCGGGATACGAGACGAATTTCGACTCTATCAGGACAAAGACCGTAAGCATAAGTCAGGAATTTTGCAGTCCTGGCTAATTTGGAACTGTCCACACTTCATGGCACCGTGGGTACAGTCACCTGACACGAATGTCACTGCAAATGTATGGTCTTTGTTGGAAAAAAAATTCGAAACCACACTATATCCAACAAAAACGATTTAAAAAGAGCGTTGCAGTAAGAATGGAGTTAAATCACCCCAGAAACCACCCAAAAGTTATTGCAATCTATGCAAAACAGACTGAAGGCTGTTTTAAATCAAGAGGGCTACCACACCTAATACTAGTTTTATAGGAATAAGCAATAAAAAAATACTTATTTAGGGTTTCGATTGAACTGTATCAAATAAGCTGTGACCTGAATTTTACCTGTGTTTTTAAGTTTTTCTTTTTTAGTTGTTAAACAACAAATTTATGAAATTAATATAATACATATTTTAAGTAAAATATTTAAATTATTAAAATTGCGTTTAAAATTTTTCAAAAAACTTTCTTGTTTGGAAGATATAGTGATTTGAACTTTAAAGAAGGTGCTGTATCAAATAAGCTGCGAGCCACTGTACTTCTGTGTTATACTGAAAAGCACGTTGAAAAAATGCTCGTGTGAAGCCCTATTACCGTTCGCGAGTCGCCTGAATTTGGCGACTCGCCTATTGGGGCGTTCACACTATCCCTCATGCTGTACAGCATGGCTTGACAAACCGAATAACTGTAAATTTCGTTTAGCGTTCACATTATCAAACATGCTTGACAAACATCATTTGCAGAAAATTTTTGAGGCGTACGCATCTCCCGCATTACTCACTTCAATTCTTTGATTTTTACTTTTCGGATGTGTAATAATAAAAAAAATGGTTTTCAACTCCCTAGGACGAGGATGTGCCCCTAAAAAAATCCAAATCATGCCAAAACTTTTTATTATTCACGAAACTCACCGATGTGCACTCTATGAAATCTTATTTGAAATGAAAAATTTCTTGTTGTTGTTGTTGACGCCAGCAGAGAAATCAAAATATTTGAAATCCATCAAACATAAGTGTCAAGCGGCTATATCAAGCGTTCACATTATCAAACATCGAGGTTTGTCAAGCCATGCTGTACAGCATGAAGGATAGTGTGGACGCCCCTTATGGCTCTGTATTATGGTTGGCGAAAGTACAAGTTCGCCTTCAAAACAATGCTGCCAAATTGCAAAACACAAATTGACGGCTCAAAAACTTCAAATTTGAAACTGTAAAATATTCAACTTCTAATTTTTATAACAGAAAAAATTAAAATAAAAGATAATTATATACTTTATGACCCCATTCTTGGAGGGGGTGGGGGTTGCGGGGGTTTGATAAAAAACGATGTTTCCAATAAGAATCCGAAGGAATAAGCCGTCGGCAACTCCTTTAAAAAAATTATGGAGCGTTGAAATTTCTGGTAAAATTCGATTCGCCCACTTACCCGTACTCTTATGTAAAATTACTGTGGCTAGCAAACTAGGTATTGGATATATTATAGACTGATCCGCGGCCGAAATTCAACGGAATTATGTTCAGAGTACCCCTTGTGAACAACCCCCACAGCCCCCACCCCTTGTAACAAATAGGGCCGGACATAATTTTTTCATGAGTGGTCTAAAATGGAAACGACAGAAAATCTGCAATACCGGGAGTCATTGGTTGCGTTGACGGAACTCATGTTGGTATTGTTGCTCCGGATCAGTATAAAATATCAATATTTCAACAGAAAGTGATTTTACAGCCTGAATTCAATGATAGTATATCTCAACTGGAATAATGTTAACTCATTATCAATTCTAAAATATATAATAATAAATAAATTTTTCAAAAACTTTTTTCATTTTGACATATTTGGCGAACGAAAGTTAGGCGACTCGCTAACAATAATATGAAAATTTTTGACATTCGCGTTATTTTGACGTTTGAGGCGAAACAACAGGGTGACTCGCAAACCGTAATTTCAATTTACGCGAGTCGCTTAATTTTTCAGGCAACTCGCAAACGATAATAGGGCTATTAATAGATTGCTGCAAAAAAATTCTGCTTCTTCAAAAGAAGGTTTAAAGTCAAAATGAATCAGCTGATCGACCAAAACACTTTTTTCAACAACGATTAATTGTCAAAGTGTATGAGTTTTTTTCCTTTGTTTTGTTTTGGCTATCTATGTATCAGGGATTTTGCGGATGCAGATTTTTTCACATCCGCGGATGGATGCGGATTTTTGAAGGTTCACATCCGCGGATGCGAATGCGGATGCGGATCTTAAGATTTTTTATAATTTTATAAGAAATTTTTATATATGAGCTATATTATATGAAGAAAAGAAGTAAGTTTTAATAATTTTATTAAATATTTATTGTTTAGTACTAAAAGTTAAAAATGGGAGCATTATATTTAATAAATAGTAAAATTATCGCTTTTTCGGGGTCAAGCTTATTACACAGAGATTCGTAAATTAGACCCGCGCTACTAAACAGTTATTCGTTAGGAACACTGCCTGGTGGTGTCGATAAAAATCTGCATGTTATTGGTGGCATCAGTTTTAATTCTTTTTGATGAACACTCCACCATTTAGGAGTATTTTCAGCCCTTTTTTTAATGCGGCAAGCAATCAATTCCTTTTTGAGTATAACTTCAGCACTCTCATCTTCTATTGATGAATCTAACGTCATAGCCAGCTCGCTTTTTAAGCTTGACTTTTTGATACCAGATGTCCCTTGTCCTAGTTGTTTTATACCATTTTCTGAGGAATCTGTTATTCTCAATTTTTAACCCCTTCGAAATTAGGAGAATCGGAAACGCCATTCTTAGTATTTCTCATCTTCAAAATGTCTTCTTTGATGTTTTCCTCAGCCACTGATGTAATAAATTTGTGCTTATAGAGCGGGTCTAAGTAAGTGGTGATGACATATAAATTGTTTTCCACCAAATTGAAAAATTTTGTTCTAAGTTTACTTTTCAGAGTCATGACAGCCTGTCGAATTCGATCAAAATTGTATGATCTTGCCAAATATTCATAAACTTTTTTATCAAGCATTTGAATTATTGGAATTACAGCTGAAATAAGTGCATGTGAACTGGTTAGCTCCCGTGTGTCTTCCTCAAAAGATTTCAATAATTCAATACAACTTTCGATGATTTTCCACTCTTCTGGCAAAATGGGGTTAATCTCACTGTCATTGATGTAAAGACTTACGGCATCCTTTACCTTTATTAAACGCTTGAACATGTAAAATGTAGTACATCCGCATCCGCATGAACATCCGCATTGATTATTGCGGATGCGGATGCAGATGTCCAAATCAATGCGGAAGCTCCGCAATTGTGGATGTGGATGCGAATTTTCGCAAGATGTACGGGAAAGATAGTAATGCATTTTGGTGAAAATAACCAAACAGGGTTGCCTTGCCAAAGCCTGTCCCGATACCCGAAAGTTACCGAATTTTGCGCAATTTTGTTGTTTTAATTAAAACTGTATAATGTTACAGCTCGAATTGTATGCCAAATGATAGCACTTGAAGAGGCCTAAATACATAGGGTTGCAATGCCGAAATCTGTCCCAAACATGGTTTTCGACCGGTTTTTGGGTCAATTTTTATTAATGATGATAACAGCTTGAAAATGAAAACCAATTGATCGCTTTAATTTTGTTCCTTTTTGTATACACTCAGTACGAAGACTGAAGTCGAACGATAAGTCGGATAAAAGAGTCGTAGCGCATGAGACGAACGTACAACTACGTCGTGCTGATGGTAGTATGAAAAGTTGTAACGTCTGCGGCTGCTATAAAACGCAAAACAAATTCACGAAAGACTAGAACTTCTTTCACAGAATTTTTTAGTGTAAACCAGATCTAATATGTATGTATTTTCTTTGGTACCCAGCAGGCAATTGAGCAAGGCCTTCCTCGGAGAAGGCCTGCGAGCACTGCTGCGATTGTAAGATGCCTTTGTAAAAATAAAATTTTCATGCAAATAAAAATATGTATACTCATTTTTTTTATTATGATGTTTATTTTTGTTTAGTAGTGAAATTTTAATTAACAGAATAGTTACACTCCATTGAGTGTCTGTTTCAAGTTATGGCAGAGTGTTCTGTATTCAATGTCAAATTATAAAGCAAGAAATCGTCAGAACAAATAAACATTAAAAATATCAACGCAAGTGAGGTGACGCGGATAAAAATAAATTAACTCAGAGTCTCTCGGCGTATTAAAATTTATATTTTTCCGAGTACTTCTCTCACCCCTGCTACGGCAAGCGCTCTTAGAAGGCCTGCTTAAGAAGGCCTGTTTTATCAGGACATTTCATATAAAAAAGAAAGTAATTTTGAAAGGAGGTGGCAAGGCCTTAATCTTACCAAGGAAGGCCTGCTAGAAGCACTTCTAGCTCCTGCCCTTACCTACTGGGATACTTACTACCATAATTGAACTATAATTAAATCATGCTTACTACTCTATTTGAAAAATCGCATGTTCCTAGTTCGGTAAGGGAATGTTTGCGGAAATTTAATTTCGGGTGCATATAATGTGTTGTCAATTTAGTTTTTATTTACTTACGAGTAAATTTAAAATGAAAGAAATGATACAATAGTGACGCACGTACATAGTTCTATATCAAAGGTGAATATAAGAAAACTACAATGCTGAAATTTGTGCAATGAAAACACGGAAGTTTTAAAACAAACAAAAAAAGGTTCGGTATAATTATATTCGCACAATCAACTTCTTTGAAAATATTTCAGAAAAAATGTAGTAGAAAAAATTAAAAAGGAAAATTTAGCAAAACACATAAATAAATGGAGCAATAAATTAATGATGACGATAAATTTTAGTATCGATTCTTTTGGAGACGGAATTTTCAGTCCATGTATAGCCGAAATGATTCAACTTTTCGGCTGAAGTTTACTTTAGCTCCCATTCGCCAATTTTTATTAAACCAAACTGTTTTTATTTGGTTTTCAATTTCAAGAATAAATGTGCAATCGAGAAGTGTCGCTCGGATCTAGTTTCAGAGGTATAGCCATTGGAAGTTGCAAATATAGCTTTTGAAAAACCGTTATAAATTGGGAACCCCTGCGTGGATATCAAAAATTTGGATATCATACGAAAGATAATTCAATGGCCTACAATAATGACAAAAAAATATTTTAAATTTAACCTGTAGTCTTGGAAATATGACTGAAATCTGAAATGTTGACCACTTTTTTTTGTTTTAACTATTTTATCATAAAAATCTGTTAATAACATATAATTTTTTTAGCATTTCAAATGGTGTATTGTTTGTTCCAAATTTTTTTATATTAACACCCTTTTTACTGGAAAACAAAAAACATTATTCAATGAATTCGTATGAAAAGTATGTATTTATAGACAAAAACAATAAAAAAACAACAACAACAACGACTGGTACTACAGTAAAATTAATATAAGACGATTCTCAGTATTAAACTTAAAATTTTTTATTAAAAATCGCGCGCGCGACAATTGTCGCTTGGATCTGGTTTCGGAGATATAAGCATTATTAGTCGTGTTTTTTTTTTGACGCGGTTACCCAATCAAAAAAATTTTTGTATGATAATGACAGTTAATTTAATCGACTAATTTCTCATGCAAAATTTTTGCTTAAGTGGGTAGCCGTGTCAAAAAAAACACGGCTACTTTAATACTAAAATTCACCAAAGCGATTTTAATGTTTTCGATGAAAATAAGTAAAATAAAAAAAAAACTATACAAATGGTACATCATTTTAAAGCAAGAGAATCAAGCTTTCTTTACATTTTAAAAAAAATATAGGTTCGTAACAGAATTTTTGGAAAAAGTAACGGTTTTTTAAAAAAAATTTCTCAAAACTAGGTTATAGGTTAAATTCCAAAGATTTGCTTTTCATTATTGTAGGCCATTAAATTGTCTTTCTTACGACACCCATATTTTTGATATCCATGCAGGGGTTCCCAACTTATAATAATTACTATTATTCCTAAAAAAAGAAATATTGGGCTATGGGAGCTAAAGTATACCTGCTCCATTTTTATTTGCCCAGCATCCATTTTTGAAGTTTTCTTAACGTTTTATTTGTTTCTCATTCAAAACATCGATGTTTTCTTGACAATGTCCCTCCCTGAACAGGATAGGCGGCAAAAAAGTTTTTTTTTTGACATTTGTTGTGACCTAATTTCAAACAAAAAAGGCTTTACTACGTGAAGTTCCTTTTTTCTCGATACTGAAAATTAATTTTTCCGCATGATTGTTAGTACAAATAACATAAGCATGGATAGATAGAATGTTGTCCCTTACGCACCTGATAGTGTACTTCCCAGCAAACACTTTGGCGATGAATTTATATATTCTAGAAGAGCTTCAGGCTATCAAATTGCAGCGCGTTTAATAAGCGAACACTCTTCTAGAAGATAAATAACAAAAATAAAAATAATTGAATTTGAAGCATCCATGCGATTACAAATAAAAAAAAAATAAATAAAAAATAATTAAAAATTAAGTGAGTCACTTTGAGTCGCTTACCCTGGACAATTTCTCCCGAACAAACTAGTTTGGCATCAGAATATGAGCTCGCGCCATCATCTGGAAATATAACTCTTCTGCTACTAAAAATGATTGCTGGGTTTAGTAACATAATAGTGTTTGTGTATGCATGCGCGTGTGTAGGTGTTTGTCAACGCCTTAAAGTATGCAACGAAACTTTCTACGGCTACTAAAAAACTGTGCACCTTCAAATATGCAGCATATAAATCTTCAATATTTTTATCGTATTTGTTTGCTGTTGTTTTTAGGGTACTGTATAGGAGGAGATACTCGTGACTTTTTATTTTCTTTGCATCAACATGGGAAAAGATCAAGATTTTCTGGATGCAGCACGCAATGGTAATATCTCATATGTCGAAAAAGTACTCAATCACAGAACCAAACGCAGTGGCCCATTGGCAAGGTAAATGTTGATTTTGTGCATTCATGAAAATGTTATTTGTATATCTGTTTTTTTTTTGTAGTCTTCGTCGTGGTCCAGGTGTCAACTTTCAGGATAGCAGTGGGTATTCAGCACTGCATCATGCTTGCTTAAATGGTCACAGTGATATTGTACGGCTGCTGCTGGCGCATGAAGTCTCACCAAATTTGCCTGATACACGTGGCTCATCACCGCTACATTTGGCAGCTTGGGCTGGCCATCAGGATATTGTGAAAATGTTACTTATACATCCTTACAGACCAGCTAATCCCAATATGCAGGTAAGCGGTGACTTTTTTTCTCAATAACGAACGTGTGTGTATCAAAATCATAGGTTTGTTTGATGATGCTCTAAAATTTGGACATTCAAATCAAAATTATTCGTACATATTTATAAAGCTAAACAAAAGACTCTTGGGCAGAAGTGACAGTGAAAAAGTTTTTTTTTTTTTAAAGCGCTTTATTGAAATCTTTTTTATGGTCATATTCGGTTTCAGTGACCTCGAAAATGTAAGAATAGTGGAGTCTATCCTCTGGTTCACAACTTTTTTTTTTGTGAAGCTGTGTTATACATATATGGGACGTTTTTTTACAAACCCACAGTGTTGCGTCTAGTGTATGCTAGCTGGACAAAATTGAATCTCTCGTTTAAAAAAAATAATGGTATAGTTTTACAACAAATGCTCTCAAAGTTAGGAAGCCAACAAATATTTTTGTTTTGTGTAAGTAAATTTACAGTTTCAGACGGTTGAAGTGAGAGAAGTTGTTTTGTTAAACTTTTAATTTCTTAAAAATTGTGATTGAGTAGTCGTGGAAAATTTATTAATTTTGTTATTTATCAATATGTATGAAACAACAGTTTTTTTTAATGGCTTTCAAAATTAAAGGTAAGCACTAATGAAATTAATATAAAAAGTGAAAAATAATTTTATAGTTTTTTCTTGAAAACAACATCAAAAAGATGTCTTTATAAAGTGAAATAATAAATTTAGTTTCCTAACTTTGGGAGAGTAGAAAATATTTGTATTTACGTGTATTCAACAATTTTATTTTTTTTATTGGAAGTTATTATTTTAATGCTTTTGAAAACAATATCTTTTTGCACACTTTTGCACATGCATATACAGTGCCTCACATAAGTATTCGGAATTTTAAATTTTTTGAAAGAATCTTAAAATTTTTTTATAGCGAATGAGTTTTTTTTTTAAATCAAACTAAGTAATTGTAGCTGTGTATATCTAGTTTTATTTATTAACAAAAGTTTTTCGTATATGTAGCTTAAAATTATAAAAATGAATTTATAAACAAAAACTTAATGAAATTCAGTGCACAAAAGTATTCGGAATTTCGAACAATATCTTAAATAGTAGATCAAAAAGAAATCCAAAAGTAGTGAAACACTCTTCAAAATCAATTTACAGTTAGATTTAAGTAGTCCAGTTCAGTTTCCATTTTGTTTTCGGTATTTAGAGTTGGACTTTTTTTTTTTGATTTTGTAAAAAGAAATATGGGTTGAAAATCAAAAAAATAACACTTTCGAAGGAAGAAAAATTGTTTTTGATTTGCGTAAGCGAGAAAGAACCCTTAAGGAGATTGCTGGCAGCATTAGAAGAATTATTTCGACTATCCACAGCATTTTAGAAAGAAACTCGTTTCAAGGCGGCTATCATACGAAAAATTAAAAATCAACATCGTTTTTCAGCAGTGTAAATAAATAAAAGCTTCGCTGAATATACTCGATTACATAAAAGTGACAAAACAGTTCGCAGGACACTCAGATGTGCCGGTTATAATGGGAGAACTCCACGTTTCAAGCGAGGGTAAACAAATAAAGCGCTTAGAGTTTTGAAAAAGCACTTAAATAGCAACGAAAGGATTTGGTCTAGCGTTATTTTTAGCGAAGAGACAAAATATAAAATTTTTGGACCCGATTGTGGAAATAAAATATGGTTTAAGTGCTTTATTCCAAACTCTATGTGCTTTTTACGGTCAGCCTCGCTTATTAATGGCTTAACACGTGGAGTTTTTCCGTTATAACTGGCACATCTGAGTATCCTGCGAACTGTTTCATCACGTACGTATACTCCTGAAAGACGATGTTGATTTTTCATATTTCATATGATAGCTGCCTTGTCTCGAATGATTAGTTTCGCTGTCCTACCGGAGCGTTGAGAATTTTGAAACGGGTTTCGATCTAAAATGTTGTGGACAGTCGAAATAATTCTTCTAACGCTGCCAGCAATCTCCTTAAGGGTTCTTCATCGCTCACGCAAACCAAAAACAAATTTTTCTTTCTTCGAAAGTGATTTTTTTTTTTTGATTTTCTGCCCATATTTCTTTTTACAAAATCACAATAAAAAAATCCAACTCTAAATACCGAAAACAAAATGGAAACTGAACTGGACTACTTAAATCTAACTGTAAATTGATTTCGAAGAGTGTTCCACTACTTTTGGATTTCTTTTTGATCTACTATTTAAGATATTGTTCGAAATTCCGAATACTTTTGTGCACTGAATTTCATTAAGTTTTTGTTTATAAATTCATTTTTATAATTTTAAGCTACATATACGAAAAACATTTTGTAAATTAGTTTGATTTTTAAAAAAATTCATTCGCTATAAAAAAATTTTAAGATTCTTTCAAAAAATTTAAAATTCCCAATACTTATGTGAGGCACTGTATATTTTTTTGTTTGTTTTTAGAGTACTTATTTTCTAAAAAAAAAATGTGAGTTATACCAGGAATGGGAAAAATCCGCGAAAAATGATAAAAACTTAAATTTATTTAAGCTATGCCTTTTAATATAAAAGCTAAGTGGTGTAAAGTCGGTGTGAATCGATTAACAGGTCTTCGTGAAAATTATATTTTAAAAATATATTTGTATGAGTGCCACCCTAAATATGCATCCTGCCTAAGCTTTGTCTTTTAATATAAAAGACACTTGGTGTAAATTTCATGTGAATCGATTAAGTGGTCTTTGTGAAAATTATATTTTAAAAATATTTTTGTAAGAGGGCCACCCTGAATATGCACCCTAAATAAATGTTTTATAACCTATGACGCCCACTTGATCGATACTATCACACTGTTAACATTTCATCAAAACTGACCGGATAGTTTTTTCGTCCATAAATTGACCCGTACCGGCCCAGGGGGTCGTTTACGACCAGGCCTCCTTTACAATTTTTTTTTTTGTTTCGATCTAACAAATGCAAAAACGGAAAAAATAATTTTGTCCAGGTAGCTTGTTCGTAACACTGTGAAACCGAACGAATTTTGACAAAAATTGATCGACACATTTTTGATTTGGCTGAAATTTTTTTATGAGTTCTGTATCAAAAAAGAAGAGATACAAGTTCCAAGATTTTTTTGAAAAAATTTGTTTTTTCAAAAAAGAGCGAATTTAAATTTTGAGAACTTCGTGATTTTTGCTTTGAAGACTCACTTTCAAAAATTCATAACTCCGGTTCTGTTGAAGCTAGAAAATTGAAATTATTTTCATTTTCTCTTCTTTTTCTATACAGAACCCATAAAAATCAGCCAAAATCAAAAATGCGTCTGAAAAGTGTTCGGTTTGTAAAAAAACGTCACATATGGGACATTCCAGGTCATCCGGGACAGAGATCTGCGCAAAAATGAGCGCTGCGGAAAAACATTTTTAAGGTTCGTGAGCTTTCATATGAGAACGGGTGTTTTCGAAATTCAATATGGCGGTTGGAAGCCGGAGAAAAATCGAGTGTACAGCAAAAAAGCTTGTAAAAATAAAAATTCGCATCTGATCGGGTCATATCTTAGCTCAAATTGTAGCTGTTGGACACCTCTAAAAATCTGGTATGGCAGGTTGACAAAATTCAACAAACCGGATCCAATATAGCGGTTAAAAATCCAATATCATAGCCGAATTTTTGAAAGAGGTGTTTTTTTTTTAGAACACTCGATTTTTCTACAGATTCCGGCCATACTGAAATTCCAACACGATCTTCGAAATGAACACCCTTTCTCATATGAAAGCTATTAAGAGCATACGAACATGTTGAGAGCTTAAAAAAGTTTTTTCGCAGCGCTCAGTTTTGAGCAGACCTCTGTCCCGGTTGACCTGGAATGTCTCATTTGTATAACGTTACGTTATGAAAGCTTGCAAATGAAAAACAAACAATGTGTCATAATGTCATCTTTAGTTATATAGTCTTGACTTGATATTTTCTTAATATTTAAATCAATTTCCAACTTTGGAAATGTGAGATTGACGATGTTCTTGTTTATTTTTCCTCTCTTTCTCTTTATTTCTGGATGCACTATTTTAAATGCAGACAGTTGAAAATGAGACACCACTACACTGCGCCGCTCAACACGGTCATATTGGAGCACTGAGTGCATTGCTCTTGCAAGACGCTGATCCAAATGTGCGCAACAGTCGTAACGAAACACCGCTTGATCTGGCAGCGCAATATGGACGTCTTCAGGCTGTGCAAATACTTATACGCGCGCATCCTGAGCTTTTGACACCCTACTATGAGAACAACATGAACCCAAATAAATTAACATATACGCACACTTGTCTTCATCTTGCGAGTCGCAATGGCCATAAAAGTATTGTCGAAATGCTACTGGCAGCTGGTGTTAACGTTAATATGCGCACTGCGTCGGGCACCGCATTGCACGAAGCAGCATTATGCGGCAAAGAGTCGGTGGTGCGTACACTTTTACGTGCTGGTATCGATTTAAACTGCACCGACGTTGAGGGCCGTACAGCGCTTGACATACTCAAAGAATTTCCTGCACACGTAACAAAGGGTATTATCGGTGTAATTAAAAGCGAATGGAGAAATTCGATAGACAATGATATTCAGTTGCAGCAACTACGTAAGCGTCAACAGCAGCCATATCAATCACATCAAAAACGTATTCATAAAAGTCATCACTACTTACATTTTAATTCGAACAATCATCTGTTAAATCATTCACATTCGCACTCACTGCAGCAACAGCATTATAGTGGCGGCGGCGGCAGCAACAACACATACTACAAACATGGAATCCACAATGATGGCAAAATGTTGCTTGAATGTGACGTTGGAGTTGATATTGATTCGATAAGCAACTCGCAGAAGTAAGCCTGGCCAAAAAAATTCGGTTTTTATTAACACAATATCTCATCCTGTCATATTGCGCCCAAAAGTATACACTTCTTTTTTAACTTAACTGTTTTTTGTATTACATTCATTCGGTCAGGGACAAAGCTGTGCGACTTATCAATATCAAATTGACAGAAATGCAAGCTTCCACTACTTTCATATGAATGAAATTCAATTTTCTTAAGGAAGTGATTAATCCCTGTTCAGGAAGGCCAAATTTTTCTTACTAGAAACAAGAACTTTGAAGTTAAAATATATGTACTATTTACATTTTTTGCAAAAATCAAATGCGACGACCTCCCAATTGGTTCGAAACAGGATAAAAAAATTTATTTAAAATTTTTATCTCTAACCCATACTTACCCTATTTCAAAGTGAAGTTTGATTTAAGCGAAAATCAAATGCGACGACCCCCCAATCGGTTCGAAAAAAAATAAAAATATTTAAAAAATTTGTATCTTTAACCCATACTTACCCCATTTCAAAGTGAAATTTGGCCTAAGACACCAGTGTATTAATTATTTTTGTATATATAGTAATACGCTTAGAAAAGAAAAAATTAGTAACAAATAACATTTTGAACTAAAGGCAGTTAATTGCGCTTTCTTAATACCGTAAAAAAATTACAAATTAAAGTAAAAAATTTTTAAAAACAGCCATATCACAGAATATATGGAACATTAATTTTATCGACTGTAAAACTACATGCTATATAGCGATGCCAATCCTGGGGTCCCGGGATTCCGGCCTTTTTCCAGTCCCGAAAATCCCGGGACTGGAAAAATTGGATCCCGCGATTAATTAAACATGTGTTTCGCAACACTTTTTCGTCTGACAGCTGATTTCACAACGATTTATTTTGCTTGAAATAGTATAAAAAAGCCACCATAGATTTTTAACTTGCTGGATCGCGAATTCAAAGTCTTAAAAGATATAGTAAATGTACTTCAACCCATTAAAGTAACTATTGAAACCATATGTGCTCTTGATATGGATCTATATAAATGGGACATATCATTAAATTTCGTGCTAGACGAAATAAAGCAAAATAAATCTCCTTTTAGCAATCTTTTGTTTAATAAAATTTTATCTGACATTTTTTTAATTTTTAATGAATCCTGACAATATTTAAAAGCTTAAGTTTAACTTTTCCAAAGCCCCATCACTAACAATTATAAAAAACAGTTAAGTGTATATATTTAGCTCAAATTCGAAAACGAGACTAGTTCCAATACCGATGACAATGATTTCACTGAAATAAGAAACTTAAAAGTTTAAAAGAAAAATTACGTTTTGTTTTAAATAACACTTCGCAAAATTCTTTTAATAGGACAATATTCTTTACTTGAAGCTCTAAATAAAGAAATAGATATATTTAGTAATGGTGGGGACATGTAATTATATTTACAAAAAGCTTTTAAATTCCTGGCAACAATTCCGCCGAAAAGTGTTGAAGCAGAATATTTCCTGATAAAAAAAGACTTGTTATGAAGAAGTTTTTAGTTTTTCTGTTTATTGTTTTAAATAAATAATATTGCCACGTTATAAATAGTTAAATAATTTTAATTTTTCCCGAAGTATAGGTCCATTTATGTTTATTATTGTATTTTAAAAAATTCTTAAATCCCGGGATTTCCCGGGATCCCGGGATCAAAATAATCCCGAGAATTGGCATCCCCCATGCTATATGACATCAAAATATTTAAAATCTATAAAGGAATTCCCAACTTAAACTGATTTTTAGAAAAGCTATATCCGCAACTTCCCATGACAATATCTCGGAAAGTAGATGCGAGCCGCAATTATTTTTGATATATTCTTTTTTAAAATTAAAAACCACGCAAGAAAAATTGGTTAAAAAAAATGGCGGCTTAGGCCAAACTTCACATTAAAATAGAGTCAGTATAGGTTAAAGATAAAAATTTGAATAAGTTCCTAAAATTTTTTTTATGCTATTTCGAACCAGTTGAAGGGCGTCCTCAACCATTTTTTTAAGGACCACCCTTACACTCAAAATATCTGAAGTTAAGCTTCAACTATGTGTTATTGTTTTGGATACATTGCATAATAATCATCATCAGCAAGACCTTTAATGCCATGCAACAGCAAAACACATTCATTTATAATTTTTATTTAAATACATTATTCAAATAAGATTTTTGTAAACACTTTTGTAACAATGAGCCCTCATACATTATGCGCTATATTATACATACATATGTACATACATAACTGAATTTTTTTTATTTTCTTTGACTATAATTGTTAATTAATTAATAATTAATTATTTACATATTACTTATTTACATTTGACAAATGAGTCAACTCGAAGCAACCACATCGATGACAAATCTTTTGACAAAGAATTTCTTTATATGGGACGATCTTTTACAAATCGCACACTTTTCTGACGATGCGTTTTTGATTTGGCTGAAATTTTTGTAAAGATTTTATGTCGAAAAAGAAGAGATGCGTGTTCGCGGATTTTTTTGAAATTTTTTTTTTTTTAAATAAATTAAATTGTGAGAAAATCGTGATTTTTGGCTTGGAGGCTCACTTCCAAAAAATCATAACTTCGATTCTGTTAAAGTTAGAAAATTTAAATTATTTTCATTGTAAAGCTATGAAAATAAACTTTGATAAGAAAATTATTTCTTAAAAAATTATTAACAAATTAATATTGTTATAAACAATTTAATGTTTAAATTGCTGTTTAACAATTGCCCCAACCCTGTATCAAATTTTTAATATCACCATCGTATTCTACGTCAAATTTCCTATCGAAAACGTTTTTTTTTTAATGGAGAAACTATTACATATTACTATTAGAAATAAATTGTCTTACACGTCTTATCGGCACGCGGATTTTATTGCACGCCTCATTTTCTTGCTCCATAGTTTCCCCATTAAATCAAAACGTTTTCGATAGGAAATTTGACGTAGAATACGATGGTGACATTATAAAATTTGATACATGGAGAGAGCAATTTTTAAAAATCGATTTAAACATTAAAATTGCTTATAACAATATGAATTTGTTAATAATTTTTTTTATTAAAGTTCATTTTCTTAGCTTTAAAATGAAAATAATTTAAATTTTCTAACTTGAACAGAACCGGAGCTATGAATTTTTGAAAGTGAGTCAACAAGCCAAAAATCACGAAATTCTCAAAATTTAAATTCGCTCTATTTTGAAAAAAAAATCTATTTGAGCAAATCCATCTCAAGTCGGAGTGCCTTCAAATTGCGGACTTGGTTACCGATTAAATATGTTGCTTTTCAAAGTAATTAAGGAAATATACCGCTCCCCGATTTGATTGAAAATTATTTTTTACGAAGTTATGCCCATTTAAAGTTTTAGTGTCAGAGCTTGAAAAACCGCTAAAAATTGTTTCAAAATAGTCGCATTCTCATCCAAATCAAATTTTTGTCTCTCGATTCTAATAGAACTTCTGATTCTCTGTCAGAATCTTTAAGAAATTTTGAAAATTGGCGGAGTTATAGCGCTTTTTATGAACAAAAAACAAGGCTGATTTTCTCAAAAACCCCAATTTTTTTCGCTTAAAATTTTACAGTGGATTTGTATTAATATGTTAAAGACATGACATGAGTTAAATGCCTGTTAACCCACATTTGAGGTAGGAGATTTTTGTTTTTCCCAAAATGAAAATCGCTCCCTCAAAATACGGATGTCGTAAGTGAAATTTTTCGGTTTCGAGATTATGTATTACATATTCATAATAAACTTCGCACGCTCTTTTTAATTGTATTATCAGTTTCTCCCCAAACCTTATAGCTTCCCAGATATTCAGCATGCATTTTATAGTACGTTATTAAGTTTTATCGTCCTGAGCATGTATTTTGTCGTATGTGCACCAAAAATTTACATACGACATTTTTTTTATGCATTTTTTGAGAAAATCAGCCTTGTTTTTTTTTATTAAAAAGCGCTATAACTCCGCCAATGTTTAACAAGATTCAAAATTTTTTAAAGATTCTGACAGAGAATCAGAAATTCTATTAGAATCAAAAGACAAAAATTAATTATTTTGATTTTGATGAAAATGCGACTATTTTGAACCAATTTTTAGCGGTTTTTCAAGCTCTGACACTAAAACTTTAACTGGGTATAACTTCGTAAAAAATAATTTGTAATCAAATCGGGAACGGTATATTTCCTTAATTACTTTGAAAAACAACATATTTAATCGGCAACCAATTCCGCAATTTGAAGTCACTCCGACTGCATGGTTTGAGATGGATTTGGTCATTTCAAAAAAATCCTCGTATCTCTTCTTTTTCGATTCAGAACCCATAAAAAAAAACCTGCGGGTTGCACTCTGGGAGTGCCGACAGAAGTGAAAACTTAAAATAATATAATTGAAATTTGTTTTCATGATGTTTTGTAATGTTTATGGAATAAACATATATGATATATATAGAAAAGAGAGCGAGAGAGGGCGAAGTCGCACATATATGTACTGTATATAGAATATGTATATACATCCGGTGTCGGTGGCCTGTCGCGAGTTTATACATTTTTCCTCAGCCGCAAATCCTCTAAGCGTAATCGATACGATTACGATACGATTACGCATCCGATGTCGGTGGCCTGTCGCGAGTTTATACATTTTTCCTCAGCCGCAAATCCTCTAAGCGTAATCGATACGATTACGATACGATTACGCATCCGATGTCGGTGGCCTGTCGCGAGTTTATACATTTTTCCTCAGCCAGAAATGACGCATCCGATGTCGGTGGCCTGTCGCGAGTTTATACATTTTTCCTCAGCCGCAAATGACGCATTCGATGTCGGTGGCCTGTCGCGAGTTTATACATTTTTCCTCAGCCGCAAATGACGCATTCGATGTCGGTGGCCTGTAGCGAGTTTATACATTTTTCCTCAGCCGCAAATGACGCATTCGATGTCGGTGGCCTGTCGCGAGTTTATACATTTTTCCTCAGCCACAAATGACGCATTCGATGTCGGTGGCCTGTCGCGAGTTTATATATTTTCCTCAGCCGCAAATGCTTTCTTACGGAGGTGCACAACGTGCCTAAAGAAGTTCTCACTTCAAAAATTTCAACCAAATCAAAAATGTGTCGTTCAATTTTTGTCAAAATTCGTCCGGTTTGTAAAAGAACGTCCCATATATGTAAATCACTTTTAAGGAAATTGTTGAAACATTATTGTGTTAAGATTACACCTGCCCCTATCTCGGTTTCTTTTAACAAACTGTTGTATCAGATATAAATATATTTTTATTTAAGTTCAAACTTTTTAAAAACTGATTCCTAATGCTTACTTCTTTTATATTTACGCCACAGAGTTTTAACGCTTTATTTTAACCAAAAATTGTTCTTTCTACTGCTTATAGCGATATAGCAACTGTAAGTCCGTCTTCCTCTATGAGCAGTTACGAGCCAGCTTCTGTGTCACCACGCTCACGTTCTTCAACCGGTAATTTTTCAGAATTTTATTTAAAAATGCAACCGATTAAAATTTCAAAACCCTCAACTACTTCACCAACTTCTTCACTGCCAGGTTGTGGCGGCGGCGGCAGTGTCAGTGTTGAAATTGGACATAGCATCGGAAATAGCGCACCGCCAAAAAAACCACCACGTCGAAATTTATCGATTTCACCAACACACAACAATGCTCTACAGCAGCAAAATTTAAATTTTAACTCGCCAAACCATCAGCAATATCAGTTTAATATGCGTCGGAAACTGCCGGAAATGCAGCAACGTAGTCCCTCAAACGACAGCACATCTTATTCGCCCAAAATATATACCGAGGAGAGTCTGGACTATGACTCCGCCTCCAACGCCGCAATGCAAAAAGGTACACGCAAACGAGCTGAACAACTTCAGCGACATCACATTGGTCAAGCCGATCCGGTTTCATATGAATATATTTTTCTAGCACGGTCCGGCGGCACGACAAAAGGAAAAGTTCAGGGCAAAAATTTTACGAGCTTATCAAACAGTAAGGATATGTACATTAGGGTGGTCCTTAAAAAAAAAGTTGGGGACGCTTCCTCAATTTTCGAAATAGGATAAAAAATATTTGGAATTTTTTCAAATTTCTATCTTTAACCCATACTGACCTTATTTCAATGTGAAATTTTGCTTTAGACAAACAATTACTAACCCTATTTCAATGTGAAGTTTGGCCTAAGCCGCCATTTTTTTGAATCAATTTCGCTTACGTGGTTTTGAATTTTAAAAAAGAACACATCAAAAATAATTGTGGCTCGCATATATTTAGTTTCCGAGATATAATCATGGAAAGTTGTAGATATAGCGTCTCTCTCTCTAAAAATCAGTATAACATGGAAATTCCTTTATAGATTTTTAATATTTTGATGTCATATGGCAGTTTATTTTACAGTTTATAAAATTGTTGCATACAAATTTGATATTAGTTCCATATATTTTGTGATATGGCTGTTTTTACAAATGTTTACCATTTTTTTTTCGAAAACCGTTATTTTCTCTAAAAATTGTATTAATTGTAATTTTTTACGGTAGCAGAATGCCCAATTAATTGCTTTTAATTCAATATGTGTTACTAAGTTTTTCTTTTCTAAGCGTATTATATACAAAAATAATGAATAAACTGGTGTCTTAGGCCAAATTTCACATTGAAATATGGTAAGTAAGGGTTAAAGATAAAAATTTTTAATAAATTTTTTTATCCTGTTTCGAACTGATTAGAAGGGCGTCGGATTTGATAATCGAATTTCACTTTGCAATTTTAAATAAATTTTTTATTTTGTTTCGAACCGATTGGGGGGCGTCGCATTTGATTTTCGCAAAAAATCTGGAACAGGTTTACTTTAGCTGACATTGTCCAATTTTTTTTTTTTTTTTGGGGTAAAAGGGCGTTAAAAATAAATAAAAATTATGAAAAAAAAAGTGTCGCTCGGATCTAGTTTCGGAGATATCGCCATCGGAAGTTCCGGAAATAGCTTTCGTAAAAACTATCATAAGTTGGGAACCCCTGTCTCGATACCAAAAATATGGGTTTCATAGGAAAGATAATTTATTGGGCTTCAATAATGTTGAGTGAAGTTTTGAAATTCAACCTATAATTTTGGAGATATGACGATTTTTCTGAAATTTTGACCAATTTTTTTTTAAAAAAAACATTTTTTTTTAGAAAAATGTCTTAATGACCTATAATTTTTTTAGTATGATAAAAAAGCTTAGTTTATTCCCTTTAAAATGGTATCAAGCTTGTTCTAAATTTTTAATTATTTACCCCTTTTTTACCGGAAAACAAAAAATTATATTCAATGAATTCTTATGAAAAGTATGTATTTATGGACAAAACCAATAAAAACTCAGTAACAACAACAACAAAAGCAAAAACAACAGCAGCAACAACAACAACAAATGGGGCAAATGGGGAGATTACGATTTCCGTGGCGCCTCGATTTTTTTTATTTTTTCGATAAAACACGTCAAAATAAATCGAAAATGTTAAATAAAAAAAATGCATATCTCGTTTAGTTTTCGAGTTATCGATACTTAAAATTTTTTTTTTGATAATATCGTTAGTGCCAAAATTTCAATGCCGCCGCAATTAATGGATGATTTTCAATAGAAAATGTTTAATAAAAAAAATCGATACCTAGTTTGGTTTTCGAAATATCGATACTTAAACATTTGATTTTGATGGTTTTTGAATGCAATTTAAGGACGATTTTCAATTGAACCGAAGCCGCAACGAAGCCGGTGTTGGATTTTTGGGAGTTTTAAATCCTTTTATGTAAAATTACTGTGGCTAGCAAACCAGGTGTTGGTTATATTATAGACTGATCCGCGGCCGAAGGCCGCCACGAAGCCGGTGTCGAATTTTTGGGAGTTTTAAATCCTGAGCAGCGGCCGTAGGCCGCCCACTTACCCTTACTTTTATGTTAGATTACAGTGGCTAGCAAACCAGGTGTTGGATATATTATAGACTGATCCGCGGCCGAAGGCCGCCGCGAAGCCGGTGTCGGATTTTTGGGAGTTTTAAATCCTGAGCAGCGGCCGTAGTCCGCCTACTTACCCTTACTTTTATGTAAAATTACTGTGGTGCCGCAGGAGTCTTACTTGTAGGGGTATAATAAAAATTACATTTTTGAGTATCGATATTTCGAAAACCAAACGAGTTATCGATTTTTTTTATTTAATATTTTCGATTTATTTTGAGCTGTTCTATTGAAAACCATCCTTGAATTGCGGCGGCATTGAAATTTTGGCACTAACGATATTATCAAAAACAAATTTTTAAGTATCGATAACTCGAAAACTAAACGAGATATTCATTTTTTTTATTTAACATTTTCGATTTATTTTGACGTGTTTTATCGAAAAAATAAAAAAAATCGAGGCGCCACGGAAATCGTAATCGTGCCGAGCAAATGATAATCGCCTTATAATAATAGTTGTTGTTGTTGCTGCTGTTGTTGTAGTTGTTGTTGCTGCTGTTGTTGTTGTTGAAACTGAGTTTTTATTGATTTTGTCCATAAATACATACTTTTCATAAGGATTCATTGAATATAATTTTTTGTTTTCCGGTAAAAAGGGGGCAAATAATTAAAAATTTAGAACAAATTATATACCATTTTAAAGGGAATAAACTAAGCTTTCTTATCATACTAAAAAACTATAGGTCGTTAACACAATTTTTTTTTAAAAAAATGGATATTTAAAAAAAAATGGTCAAAATTTCAGAAAAATCGTCATATCAATACTTTACATACCATTATTGAAAGCCATTAAATTGTCTTTCTTATGGCACCCATTTTTTTGATATTCATACAGGGGTTCGCAACTTATGATTGTTTTTACAAAAGCTATATCCAGAACTTCCGATGGCTATATCTCCGAAACTAGATCCGAGCGACACTTTTTTTTCATAATTCTTATTTATTTTTAACCCTCTTTTACCCCTAAAACAATAAACAAAATTGGACAATGTCAGCTAAAGTAAACTTAAGCCAAAAATCTAAATAAGAACCACCCTAATGTACATTAATGTACATTAATTTATTATTAATTAAATTTTTTGACGCTTTTCTTATCCTCTTAAAGGTGAGCTTTTAGATCAACGTAATCTGTGTGTAGATCAATATGTTGAAATGTCTTTGACCCAAGATAATGACGGCCGTGAGTGCGATTACAATGCCGTTATCGATGACAGTCAATCGACTCCTACAAACCGATTAATACCAGCACTACATAATCAAACAAAGCTATCAAGCGAGTGTGTAAATCCAATACTTAAATCTTATAATCCCAATAGAAAGCTTAAAAGAAACCGTGATAGCTGGTATTTATGAAATTCTTTAAAGTATAATGCAAAATCTAAAATAAAATGTTTTTAACTTCAGCTCTTTTGGTGATAACCAGTGCTTATCAGTTACAAGCAGTAGTGAAAAATCGCAGCTTACTCAAATATTACCATCCAGCCCAACTAATTATCAGCAACCGCCAACACCAGAACATCCACCGCCATCGGTAAATCAGGCTGAACACACTATACATGAGCGTATACGTCCACTGAGTCTTGAATACAAACGCCATTCCCAATGTGCTGTAATTGAAATGGTCGAGTCAACGACATCACCACCGCCTTCAGTCACAAAATTCGATCATGCTAGCTGCTTCGAATTGTCAATATCACCAGGAGAGTACCACCATAAGCTAGATACATTTACGCAACATGGCTCATCAGAATCATTGAGCTCGAGTGTTTCATATTCAGATAGCGTTTCTACCACCGACAATGTTGAGGAATATGTTGGTGACGGCGATCCATTTGCCGGTCTTTTCAAGGGATCAGCAATGTTTTTGAATAATGATGAACATATGCTAAAATACAACGACGGCACAACGCAATTACAACGAAGTAACACAACGAAAAAAGACACGACCACTGATGATGATGAAAGCAATATCAAAAATGGCAATAATAACTCTCAAGATGAGCAGCAGCAACAACTGAATGTTGATGAATCAACTAGCCGCCAGCAGCGCATTAAAAAATATTTAAAACGACGTAATGAAAGTCAGGGTCAACATAGCATTGACACGTTAGCATTAAACTTAAATTCCACTAGTAATTCATATTGTCCATCTGCTGAGAGCAGCATTTTGAGTCCATTTAATGAAGAAGAAGCCTGGGAGAAAATTTCTGAGATAATTGAGTCATTTGGTGGTGGTATACTTAATGATGACTGTTACAACACATCACAAAGCAATGAGACGCGTTTGCTACTTGGTTTGGACTTTGATTTTGATGACAAAGATCTGCCGCTGGAACGTCGTAAGCTAGCAAAACGTTTGCACAAGGCTGGTTTACTGCATTTAGAACGTATTTTATTTGAAAACGGTTATGATAACTATATGTTTGTGGTAAATACTTAAAGAAAATTCCTAATATCAGCGTTAGGGTGAATCAAATCTTCTTTTTTTGTCTAATACGGCATACTTTCCCATATAAATCGTATGGAAAATTAAAAAGCTCGATGAGCCACCAGTAAATATTAATATTATGAGCTCTAAATGCACCAGAATTTTTCTTTCGTTTACCTGTTACTATCAAACCTATTTGGAGCAAAAAAAAAATTTGAATCACCCTAATCAGCATACTTGCAATATCAATAAATTTATTATTTGCTGTTGTTTTTAGAATGGGGTTCTCGATAGCAATGAAATTGAACTGATGAATATCAGCGCTATTGATTCGTCGAAATTGTTGAAGTTTGTTGAAACTCTACCTCCAACGGAATTTAAACCATATGTACAGATTGAAACACAGTTAAATGTATGCCAAAATTCAATAGATCCCGCAACAAAACAAGGTGTTTCGACTCTTAGCAACTGGCTGCTTAGCATTGACTTAGCAGAATATACTGAATGCTTTTAGTACGTATACAAAATTTTCTTGTTTAAAGTTTTATATTTTTTTAAATAACCAAATAATCCATTAAAAACACAAATAGCAAGCATTTATACAATAGCATAGAAAGTGCTTGTGGCGTATGGGACGTTGAGTTACAGACAGTTCTGGAAATAAACAAACTTGGACATCGCCGTCGCATATTACAATCTTTAGCTTATATGCGTGAGAAGCATAATCAACTTACAAATAGCACAGGGAATAATACAAAAATGCTTTTGTGTGAAACCAACGATGTAAGTCGCAAAAAATTTACAACTCAGAAATCTATTCAGCTACCGAATTTTACACAACCTCAACGTCATGTTTCGCATAAGAGTCGGTAAGATGGCACTCAATGGAATTCACCATTATAATTATTATACTCCTTCACGAGCTCAAGTTCTGCTCCAGTCCTTTTCTCCAATCTCCAAAGTTGAAGGTCCACTTCACATCCACTTGAGATCTATGCCATTGAACGTTTGCTCTTCAGTGGAGATAAAGCTGGATCTCCACTTGAATTCTGAGGCAATTCTCCAAGCGAACTCGCAACACTCAGAAAATAAATTTGGTTGTATTACCAAAACACGAACGAGAATTTTTTTTTTTGCTTTTTTTATTATATTTTCTTCATAACTTTATTAATTGGATCTTAATTTTATTTATGTTGCATTTTAAAAACTCCAGAGAGAGAAAATTTTTATATGTCACCGACGAGATTTGAACCCATGTCTCCAATGTTCAGAGATGCGCACATCTTAACAAACTGAGCTACCCTTAGTATTATATTACGTTAAACTAAAATTATGTTAGTACTGTGCCATGTAAATAGAATTCAAACTGATTTCCAGTTCAACTCCAAGGTGCTGGAGTTGACTTGGATAAACAGGTTGGAGATCAAGTGGAGGTTGAACCATATTTCTCACACGATGGAGAAAAAAGTTTCTCGTGCTTGTTGGGTTGTTACGTTTCAAATACTTGCACATACACGTATTTTATGTGTAAGCAATTGAGGTTTTCTAATAGGAATCTTATATGCAAGAGCTCACGCAGGAGTTTAATATTTATATAGAATAAATCATAAAAAAAAATAACTTAATTATATAAATTTTATTTGCCAGAACTGCACCTCCTCCTCCCACAACTACCACAACAACAACAAAATTGACTGAACCAAATACTAAAACACCAGTGACTCCACAAACACTGGAAATACGGGCACCATCAGAGCTACTTTTAGGATTGCCGCTGAACTTGCGCACTAAGTGGCGGCATTCAGCAATAGCACTAGTCAATGAATATATCAAATATGAAGTTTATGTAAGTAAAATAAATTTTGACTTTTAATGATTAAGCTGAAATAGAATAATCCAACTAGTTTCCTAACTGCAAAAAAAAAATCAAATTTTTACAGCAGTCAATACTTCTTAGGAAATTGGCACGCCGTATTTAATTTTTCTTTTTAAATTCTTATTTTAAAAATAAGCTAAGTTCCACAAAATATCTATTTGACTTAATCATTTATTGATAGTTTATTAACAAATTTTGCTTTATTTTAGTATTTGGGCTCAACGATAGTTAGAGATTTACGTGGCACCGAATCAACTCGTAAGTCTATACATAAACTCAAGCGTGATGATTTCATAAAAACAACTACAAAAATAACAAGAACTACGTCTTCCATACCAAAAACCACAATTGAAAATAAAAGTCTTAAATACAAAAAGCAAAAACAACTGCCAAAGATCTATACCACCAATACTCAAAACAACAATCGCAATAATAACTTTAAAAATAAAACAGAAAAAACAGTTTTAATACAACAACATCAACAAAAATCTTTATTAGTTTGCCTCGCAATCTCACAAAGTGGTGTGGAATTTATTGACGTAACAAAAAAGACAAATGCAAAACAAGAGGTAATAATTCTAGATATAATTGTTTTTTAATGGTTAATATTATTCTGGCAGAGACAATACAGTTTGTTTATGTGTAGAAAAAAAACAACATATTCCGAAATCAAATCAAAATAAACAACAAATTAAAACTCATTGTAAAATTGGAAATGCATTAAGAATGGTGTTTGGTGCATGCGACCACATGCGTACCTTGGTCTAAGCAGCTCAAAAATAAATTAATTGAAAACCAACTATTACCTTATATTTTTTGCAATCGTTTTAATCATTTCAAATAAAAAATTTTCCGACTTTTCGAATCTGCTTTCTTATCAAATTTACCTCGAAAATTTCCTTGCGTAAACTTTGCTCTATACAATATTTTTTCGAGGCTCGAAAATGTTTTCAGTTTACAAAGTTTTCGTTGTATCTTCGCGTTTAGAGAAATACACTCATTATTTTTAATTTATGTATTTTTATTGGCAATAAAATAATACATTTAAAAAAAAAAAAAAAAAAAAAGTGTTGTTAAGTTGCAGATTTTACTGAAACGCCATTTTTCTTTGCGTTTACGAGCGATTTATTGAGGCACAATTTTCGTACAATTTTATTTTCACTTTAATCAAATACTGTAGAACCTCACAAGAGTTAAGACGCGGAAAAGTTAAATATATGGAGAAGTTAAGTGGATTTCAATCACCACACGTTTCTCTAAAAAGTTAATTTTTGCCTTAACTTTTTTGAGTCATTTTTGTTTTTAGCTTAGGTTTTTATTTCTAACATAAATTTGACTTATTGTATGTCAAAACGATGAAACGCAAATGCAATCGGCCTTTATCGTTATAAATTTTCTGCAAATTCATACATACAGATGTATGTATGCACATATCGGTTGCTATGTTCACTACTGAATTTGAACTGTTTCGCTCCATTTCGTTTTTTATTTTGATGTGATCGCAACAATGTCAGCAGCACGTAAACAAAAACGGTTATTAATCGCCAAAAAATGCTGCATTTTAAAAAAATATAAAACATGTGCCTATGTAAATAGTAAAAGTCTGCAGGAAATGGTTTGAAATGCATTTCAAAACATTCTATTGCAAATCAAACACTCACTTCACTCCATTCACTGCTTGCAAAGCATCTGTATTTGTTCAGAAATCATCCCTTGTTAGTACGAAAACAAACAAAAGAGAGAACAAAAATATTCAATCATTTTACTCATTAGAA
This sequence comes from Meiosimyza platycephala, assembly GCA_963662105.1. NCBI lineage: Eukaryota > Metazoa > Arthropoda > Insecta > Diptera > Lauxaniidae > Meiosimyza > Meiosimyza platycephala. The sequence goes on from OY759212.1 coordinate 4,316,130, forward strand.
TAATTTTCACTACAAACAAAGTGTTTGAATATATTGTTCAATGAAGTTGTACAGCAAATGTTATGGTGTACAGCAAATATACTAGTATACAATGAGCATAGTCAAACAAAATTATGGCTGCTAAATACACATACATATATAGACACATGGACTGTTTTATTTTTAAATTTGCATTAGTGTCTTTAAAAAAATAAGAATTCATAAAAATTAAGCACCCCAAAAACAAACTACTTAACCTTTGTGAGGTTCTACTGTACCTGGAAATGGTTCCGGTAACGTATATGTGTTTAAATTATATGTAACGACAAGTGGTAGCCGCGGCTTTGCACGCGCATGTCCCATTGTTTGTTTCAAATGAAATTGCTCTCTTAACATCACATTCTATATTCTTTTTTCAAAAGTAACAACAAAAAAAAGGGAAGACAGTTTGTTCCTTCAGGTTAACCTAACCTTGTTCCTTGAACTTCGCATATATACGCTATAAATGAGTAAAAAAAAAACAACAATAACAACAGAGTTCTCAAGAAGCAGCGTAAGCAATGAAAAATCATAGGACAATTTTTGTGTGAGATTTTGCAAAAACTTAAGCCTAAAACAATATTTATGTTGAAAAAATAAAAAAAAGTATGCATAACCTACTTTAGCACAAATATGTTTTTTTAAAAAAGAAATTATTGAAATCGGTTTAGAATATTTTGCGCCAAAGCGTTACAAACCATTTCAATGTAAGCAATTTTATATAAATAGGTAGATACATACGTTAACTGCCTTGTGAAGATTGTTTAATCAGTTACCAATGTTTTTCTTTTTCTACGCAGCAGCGTTCTATTTGCGTTCATGAGATACAAAACATTAATTGCGCCTGCCAGGATTCCGATGATCTCAGTTACTTTGCTTACATTACGAAAGAAAATGATTGTCACTACTGTCATGTATTTAATGCCACAAATATGGTAAGTTTACAATGATAGTACTAAATTCTAAATTCATTAACGACATTTAACTTTCCTTTGTTTTTAAATTTTTAAGGACTTAGCTACAGAAATTATTTTGACCTTGGGTCAGGCATTCGAAGTTGCCTATCAGCTAGCACTCAGGGATGGAAGCAAAGTTATCAATAGCAAAGCAGCTGCGGAAAATGCATGCGATTACATATTTGTAGGCGCTTCCGATTAGTACCAGTGAAATTAAGTGCTTAAATATTTATATCGAAGAAACTATGCATTTATATATATATTTTATATATATAGGAATATTTATTGGTTAGTAATGGCGACTCAATATAGTTACTATTCTTATATATAGATGTACATACTTATATACTTAACTTAAAGTTGTGGAAAAAATCTTAGTTTTTTCAGACTTCTCTACAATTTGACATTTTTAAATTTTTTACAAATATTGTAAAACAAATTCTATATATTTAATGTTATTTTGTGACTTTTCCATTCATATATAAATTCTATGTAGTATCAAGTAAAATTAAATAAGTGCTTCGTCATTCATTGCATTGACCTCTCCATAAAATCATTAAAACATATATACATGTGTATAACAGTAAATTGAGCATTACTTGTGCTGTTACAGTTTGCTCACAATTTATTTAAGTCAAAACAAAGATTTTGTGTAAGGAAACTTAACAAAATTTGGTTTCTTTTACTATTTTTTTATATTTATTGTAAATTTTGTTACATTTACTGTAAATTTTGTTACATTACTGTAAATTTTGTTACATATACTGTAAATTTTGTTACATTACTGTAAAATTTCTTACATTTACTGTATTTTTTTTTTTTTTTAATTTAATATAGACGCTTCAAATGTCAACTCATTTTTGCTCGCCATTTTTTCTTTTGCAAGTCCCAAAAATAATTTTTATATATACATTGTTGGTCAAAACGAATGATTGTGGTGGTATATAGCACAAATAATATACAGAAGTAATGTTATGTATTTTGTTTGTATTAACGTTTTATAATACATCATAGTCCTAACCTGTTATTTTCTAGTTCTAAATAAAAAAAAGTGTCAAATTTATTGACAATAGTTAAAGAAATTGCTGTTGGAATCCTAATTAATTTTAAAAGCAAATGAAAAACTAATAAAATATGTTACGTAAAGTAATAAAAATTTTTAACTTTTTATCACTGCGAGAGAACCGCGGTATAAACTGCATTAAATGGATCGGTGGCGAGAAATAAAGCTCGATATCATCAGTTGAATACTCTCAAACCGAAAAAAATAATGGAGCTAAGATGGGACTCTGAAGCACTCTCACGTAAATTGACTAAATAGAAAATGAAATACTCCCAACTACAATTCTCTGAGATATCCTGCCTACTCAGACCAGCTGACTCAAAGGACGGGCACAAATTTATGGAAAACAATTTACTAGATTTTAAATCATATTTTACCAAAGTTGTAATCTAAGTGTCGTGCAATGTGAATTAGTTTAATTTCTAGGTTAGAATGAATCATTAGAAAAATGAAAACCCCGCCGGGTTTTGTAAAAAAGGTTTATTTATAGGTTAGCAGAAACAATTAAAAAAATAAAAACCCTTCGGCTCCAGTAAGCTACATTAATTTGAAGGTTAGAATGATCTATTTCAAAAACTGAAACCCTGCGCTATTGGTAAAACGTAAACTTTGTTTTGTTTGAAAACAGAAAATCTAAATTTTAAAACCTCTAGTTTCGGCAGTATAAAGTTAAAGCATAAACTTAATCATCATCTTTCACCAAAAATCTGTATTTTACGTTTTAACGTAACGTGTTCCGAAAATTATCGGAATGTGAAAATATCGATAACCGATACATAATAACATATAAACAAGCCATTGTAAGGCGCCTGCTACACAATCAATATATATTGTGATATTTGGATCGTGATCCATATTGATGGATTGATGGATCACGCGAATGCTACACATTCAATATATATCCTGTCAGTATTCATATGATTTTTATTTTGAGTGGTTCGTCAATTAAAAGATGTCGCAAGAAAATCGGATGTTAAATCTGATTCTACCGGCAGCAAAAACTAGCTTTCACTATTATTTTCCATTTTTATTAAGTAAAATTGGTTTTTTTCATATGTGCTATTTTATTTCTTTTCAGAAAGTTTTTTAAAGTTTTCGGATCGCGAACTGAAAACACAGAATGTGCTACACGCTTAATATTTATTGTCACATTTGCGATCCGCGATACAGATTTCAAAATATTTAAATATTTTGCGATATGGATCACGATCCATCAATATTGCATGCTACACGTTCAATAAATATCGCGTTACTGGATATTGATCAATACATATTGATCGTGTAGCAGGCGCCTAAAAGATACAATAGCCGTGTTTTTTTTTTTGACACGGTTACCCGCTTAAAAAAAAATTTTGTATGAGCAATTAGTCATCGAAATTTTTTTTAGCTGGTATTGGCACGATTACGATTTCCGTGGCGCCTCGATTTTTTTTATTTTTTCGATAAAACACGTCAAAATAAATCGAAAATGTTAAAAAAAAAAATAAATATCTCGTTTAGTTTTCGAGTTATCGATACTTAAAAATTTGTTTTTGATAATATCGTTAATGCCAAAATTTCAATGCCGCCGCAATTCAAGGATGGTTTTCAATAGAACAGCTCAAAATAAATCGAAAATTTTAAATAAAAAAAATCGATAACTCGTTTGGTTTTCGAAATATCGATACTTAAAAATGTAATTTTTATTATACCCCTACAAGTAAGACTCCTGCGGCACCACAGTAATTTTACATAAAAGTTAGGGTAAGTGGGCGGACTACGGCCGCAGCTCAGAATTTAAAACTCCCAAAAATCCGACACCGGCTTCGCCGCGGATCAGCCTATAATATTTCCAACACCTGGTTAGATAGCCACAGTAATCTAACATAAAAGTAAGGGTAAGTGGGCGACCTACGGCCGCTGCTCAGGATTTAAAACTCCCAAAAATCCGACACCGGCTTCGCGGCGGCCTTCGGCCGCGGATCAGTCTATAATATATAATATATCCAACACCTGGTTTGCTAGCCACTGTAATTTTACATAACAGGATTTAAAACTCCCAAAAATCCAACACCGGCTTCGCGGCGGCTTCGGTTCTATTGAAAATCGTCCTTAAATTGCATTCAAAAACCATCAAAATCAAATGTTTAAGTATCGATATTTCGAAAACCAATCTAGGTATAGATTTTTTTATTAAACATTTTCGATTTATTTCGAGCTGTTCTATTGAAAATCATTCATAAATTGCGGCGGCATTGAAATTTTGGCACTAACGATATTATCAAAAAAAAAACCGGCGGGTTGCACTCTGGGAGTGCCGACAGAAGTGAAAACTTAAAATAATATAATTGAAATTTGTTTTCATGATGTTTTGTAATGTTTATGGAATAAACATATATGATATATATAGAAAAGAGAGCGAGAGAGAGCGAAGTCGCACATATATGTACTGTATATAGAATATGTATATACGTCCGGTGTCGGTGGCCTATCGCGAGTTTATACATTTTTCCTCAGCCGCAAATCCTCTAAGCGTAATCGATACGATTACGATACGATTACGCATCCGATGTCGGTGGCTTGTCGCGAGCTTATACATTTTTCCTCAGCCGCAAATGACGCATCCGATGTCGGTGGCCTGTCGCGAGTTTATACATTTTTCCTCAGCCGCAAATGACGCATCCGATGTCGGTGGCCTGTCGCGAGTTTATTCATTTTTCTTCAGCCGCAAATGACGCATCCGATGTCGGTGGCCTGTCGCGAGCTTATACATTTTTCCTCAGCCTCAAATGACGCATCCGATGTCGGTGGCCTGTCGCGAGTTTATACATTTTTCCTCAGCCGCAAATGACGCATCCGATGTCGGTGGCCTGTCGCGAGTTTATACATTTTTCCTCAGCCGCAAATGACGCATCCGATGTCGGTGGCCTGTCGCGAGTTTATACATTTTTCCTCAGCCGCAAATACTTTCTTAAGGAGGTGCGCAAAGTGCCTAAAGAAGTTCTCACTTCAAAAATTTTAAGTATCGATAACTCGAAAACTAAACGAGATATGCATTTTTTTTATTTAACATTTTCGATTTATTTTGACGTGTTTTATCGAAAAAATAAAAAAAATCGAGGCGCCACGGAAATCGTAATCTCCCCCTGGTAGCCGCGACAAAAAAAACACGGCTAATATCTGCACTATCTGGGGTAAACTAACGCGCGTTGATAAAACGTTCGTGTGAGCCGAACATAACGCTGGAGTTCTGCTAACACGCGATTTGAAAAAACGCTTGTGTGAATTTGGCCTGAAGGCACAACTAAACCATTCATACCTTGACTGAAGTCGCTGTCAAAATTACAGCCCACATGACTGAAGGCACAACTAAAACATGCATGCTTTGACTGCAGCATCTGCAACTGTTCGAATACACACAAATCCTATATTAAAACTACAACGTACTTAACAGAAAGTATTGTTCAATTTCCACAAATGTCATTTCCTTTAGGAAAGAGCGAAACTCAACGCACTTTCTGTACGGAATTAGTTGTCTATGTACATATGTTTACAAAAGAAAATGTATTTGCAAAGGATCCAGAAATGGAAAATGCATTTATTTTTAAATTAATGGAAAATGTGTAAAAAAGAAGATGTTCATACAATAAAAAAGACACATTTTATTATAATCGAAATGTAAAATAAGGCTTGGAGTGCAGTTGCAGAAATATGCAATTTAATATACACAATACATAGAACAATTTGATTGACAATTAAGTGATGCCACACTCTGCATTTGCCAATTTTTTTCCCCACAATTCTTTTTCACAAGGTACAAAGTGAATTATTTTACTTTCTTTTTATTCCTTAAAATTTCTAAAATGATCATAAGTTTGCATATTTATTGTTTTAAGTATCTTAGTTAATGTCATTTAATAACATTTTGTAAATGCATTCGATATATTTAGGAAATATAACATATAAAATTTATGTAATTGTGGGAATATTCCAAAGGTTTGCAACTGTGGCCACATTGCTTCTAAAGTTCATGTAAGTACAACATATCCACTAAAAAGCCTTCTCTGAGTTTATTATCTCGGCGTTTACATAGGCAAATTCGATGAAACAAATTATTGTCTATTCTCTTTTGTGGTTTTTGTTTGGCATTTGCAACATACCACAAATTTTGTACCTCGTCTCTTTGGTTATTCCCCTCTTGCCAACAAATAAGGAAACTTTTCGGCAAGAATTTGTGTGTGTAAACGCTCAGTATGCACTTGACAGACTTTTAGTTCGGATTTGACAATAGGTTACGACATGCATGCATGCAACCATAGACTAATTAGTCTATGCATGCAACAATGCATATTTTAGAAGGCCATTGAATGAAATTGAACAGAAATCCGGCGAACGACGAAAATGTCGTTACCGCTGACGGGAGAATTAGATTTATGCGTTAAACAGTACTCCGGCGGTTGACCTAAATAGAGCCAGCGTTTGATACGCTGTCAAAATTACAGCATTGTGTCAAATTTATTAACTTTGTAGTGTCAATTTGAAGTGTTTTTTCGACGGTTTTATCGTTCAACATATTTTACGCTGGCAGGCGATCATGTAGCGCGACACGTCGGTTTTTTTTCCCAGTGACAGTTTTAATCAGCGACAGTTCTTCTTTTTTTCGTATACCTGGTTAATTTGTCAAAACAGCTTCTTTTGTTTTTGTTTTTGCTTACTTTTGACAATATGAAAGGCAGTCTTGCCACAATTATTTTGAAAAAAAAGCTAGACCACCTTAAAAAAAAGGCTAAAAAGGGCTAAATAAAATTTTTCAAGCTAGCAAAAAAGGCTAGAATAAAATTTTTATAAACTTGTGTTTTTTTTATTATGTGTACTCATAGTTCGCTTAAAATAACGAAAAAAAGTTAGATTCAGATAGTAAATGTTACAAATATTACATATATACAGTGGGTGATCATATTACATATTTGTTCCACAGTGTAATTATATTATATACAGTTAATTACTATAAATCTACACATTGCGGTTATTTTCACTTATTAAAAAACAAAAAAAAATGTAAATTTTATAAATTGTCCAAATGTACCGAAAATGTACTGAAAATGTGCTAAAAATTTGGCGAATGTACTCAAAATGCCCCAAATGTACCGAATGTACTGAAAACTTGTCGAATGTACGTCAACGATTTTTCAGGACGCAAATGTACCGAAAAAAGTACAAATGTACCGAAAATGACATCACTGATGTATGTATATATGTATGCAGCGCCGTCGAGAGGAAATTAGGGGCCGGGACTGAAAAGTATACGCGTAAAACCCGTATGATATGCGAAAATCATGTAACTCTCAAAGACATCCAAAATATATCTGTCATGTGATATGTACGAATTTTAAAGGCCTAAGTGTTTCTTGGGAATAAAAAAACTTTATAACTTTTTTTAACTTTATATTTAAATAGTTTGCATGCAGAGTATTAATATCTTGAAATTGTGAGTTTTCAATCAGTATTAATCGGGATATATTATATTGATATAAGTCGAGATGTTCAGATGAAGTTGTTTTGATCGATTATAAAAAATAAGAATTACAGTCCTCAATACAATGCTTTTTTATATGAATTTCAAATTTTTTTTGATCAACAATAATGGAAATATTAAAATCACACAATTATAAACATAATTATAAAATTGGCCTTTTTCTGAGATCAATTTCATTTTTTCTTGCTATAAATGAGCTTTCCTGCTTTCTGGGCAGCAAAGTGACTTATGAGAACTTCAAAATCTAACTGCCTTACCCACCTAATTTTTCAAATGACCCCTCGCTAAAGAAGTTTCACTTCAAAAAGTGGGGGATTTTTTTTCATTATCGATTTAATCGATGCTTCCACGTGTTCAATGACGCCAAATTCAAAAGAATTTTTACTTGCATTCTCTAAATTATTTCACAAACGAAATGTTTTCATGCAAAAAATTTTTTTAATATTTTGACGATAAAAAATCCTAAAATTTCCAAATTTCCAGGCCCCTTCAAAAAACCCGGGCCCAGAAATATGCCTCCCTTCATTACCTCCTCCTAAATTTGGTGTGTGTAAATAGCGTATATAATCGTGTAGTGATGCCTAACTGCCAAAAATAGTGTTTGATAATTTCTAAACGCGATAAAATTGGTAAATTTTTAAGACTTTGGGTTTTTGGTACTCCATTTGATAAAAAAAGCCAAAATATAAAAAAAGGCTAGATGAATTTTTAGAAAAAGCTGAAAAAAAGGCTACAGGCTAGATTAAATTTTCGAGGCTAAATGGAATTTAAAAAGGCTAAATCTAGCCTCAAAAAGGCTAAAACGGCAACGCTGATGATAGGCATTTTCACGGTTGCATAATTATAGTTTGACAAGATAGTTCTACAATGGGTAATTAGTTTCATTCGTGTTTATGAAATGGAAGATTAAAAACGATGCGTGCTAAAATAAGGCAAGTTTTATTATTGAAAAGCAGTTATTTTCTGCGTAAAAAATTTATAACTAGTTTAAATAAAAAAAAAAGGGTTCATGTGCATCCAATTAATAGAGAACGCAAACGTCATGGCAAATTTCATAATTTCTTTTCGGCAATGGGCCCAAAATTTTCTTTCCCGGGGTCGGCAGCCGTTTCACATTATGCTAAAAATCCATTTTCGACCTTTCTGATCGATTGGTGCAAACAACTTTTTTCGAAAATGGATCCAAAAAGGCCTCTTCCGGGATCGTCTCAAATTATGAGTCCAATTTCCATCTTCATCGATTGGTGCAAATATTTTTTTTCCTAATTGTGTCCAAAATGTTCACTCCCGGGGTCCGGGGGCGACTCGAATTATTTAAAAAATGTATTTTCTATCTTTCCTCATCAATTGGTGCAAAAAAAACATTTTCCAAAATTTCAAAACGATCTCTTTCGTCGTTCGGGGCCGTTCCAAATGTGTCAAAAAACCACTTTGGACCTTTCCTCATCGATTAAAGTCCATTTTCAACTCTTCCCCATCGAAACAGTGCCACCAACATTGATTTTCACTTACTATTTTTATTTTGTCGCTCGCCGTCGCTCCAAAAGTTCAAAATGTTTTGGTTTCAGATTTTCGTAGAAATTCCCAGTGTGCCACACGGATCCGTTTCGGATTCGTTTAGGATCCGTTTCTTCGTATTATTTATCCAAAACGGATTCCGATTCTGACACAATTCGGAATTCGAAACGGATCCGTTTTATTAACAAAAAACCAATCCGAAACGGATCCGAATATGAGGTCCGTTCCGCGTTCGAAACGGATCCGACAACGCGAACGATCCTTCCCGCTGTTTGGAGGCGAATCAGCCACGATTTCGCATCCGAATCGTATCAGAATCGGAATCTGGAACGAATCCGTTTTATTAACAAAAAAACCAATCCGAAATAAATTCAAATATGAAGTCCGTTCCGAGTTCGAAACGGATCTGACAATGCGGACGATCCTTCCCGCTGTTTGGAGGCGAATCACAAACGATTTCGCATCCGAATCGTATCAGAATCGGAATCTGGAACGGATCCGTTTTATTTACAAAAACCGACCTCGGAACGGATCCATTTTGTTCACCAAAAAGGAGTCCGGAGCCGATCCGTATAAGAAGTCTGTTCCGAGTCCGTAACGGATCCGATTTAGTTTAAAAAAGTGAGTCCGGCTCGCATCCGTTTTATTGTAAAAAACGAGTCCGTAACGGATCCGTTTTAGTTAAGAAAAACGAGTCCGGCTTGCATTCGTTTTATTTAAAAAAAAGGGTCCGTAACAGGTCCGCTTTAGCTAAAAAAAAGATTACGTAACGGATCCATTTATGAAGTCCATTCTGGATCTGTAACGTTAAAAAAAACGAGTCCGGCTCGCATCCGTTTTATTTAAAAAAACGAGCCCGCATCCGTTTTTGTGCACATTGCATGTGATTAAGCGACGACGCTTCGTAGCTTGCCGACGCTCGTGTCGCACTACGTAAAATCGCATCACAGTCAGCGTTGCCATATTTACAGTTTTAACTGCGAATACAGTTTTTTAGACAACCGCGCAGTTTTTTTTTATAAACTACAGTTTTCTTTTATAAAATTCGGGCCAACTTTATCCTAAATAGTATTTTAATATATTAATAAAATTTAAAAAATCATATACATATGTACATATAAAAAAAATATCAACTTTTTCGTACAAAAAAATTGTACTTAAAATTTTATTATCAAGCAAATAGCATAGTTGAATAAATAGTTCAGAATAATGAAATAATGATTTATCTAAGAAATTTTTATCAAATCGGATAGGTTTGAAATGTTATTTTAAAGAATTGTTTTCTTATTTTTTTTTATGTTACTTTCTATGCAAAGAAAATGAACGTTATTTGTGTCAATGAATATGTACATTGAGCTGTGTTCAAGAAAATAGTAGTGCCGTTTGGTTCTGGGTATTTTACTATCAAATTAAATGATGAGTACAATTTTCATGTAAAGTTAGGAAAAATTAGTAATGTATATTTATTTCAGAAAATATTTACAGTTTCATTTGTTATAAACTTTTATTTATTTTAACGCAATGGCTTAGTCAAAATAACATTCAAAAATAATGATATTCACGAAAATAGTCTGATATTTCGTGATAAACGCTTTATTGTTTATGGCCTTGCATCGACGTGTAATACAGTCAACAATGTCCTTACAACGCTTCACAGGAATTTCAGCCCATGTCCCCTTAAACACTTGTCAAAGCTGTGTTCTACTTGAGGGCTTTGCTGTTGTTAGGATTCGTTTGATATCTCCTCACAAATTTTCTATCGAACTAAGGTCCGGAGATTGAGCTGGCTATGGCTTCATGTCGATTTTTTAAGATACAAACATTCATAAGCTAGTTTACTAATGTGTTTAGAATCGTTACCCTGTTGAATCGTCCAATTTAAAGGCCTTTCCCGACTGGCATACGATAGCATTACATCATTCAATAAATTAACGTACATTCTTTTGTCCATAATACCTTTGATCAAATGGATAGGACCAACGCCAGTCTAGCAAAAGCAAGCTTATACCATAATGGACAGTCCACCATGTCTAACAGTATTGGTAGTGCATTTGGAGTAATATTCTGTGTTTGGTTGATGACGAGCACACTGTCTGGAGCCTGCTCCACAAAAAAAAAATGCTTTGCTCCAATCTGACTATAATACGTTGTGCAAATTTTATTCTTGCTTCTTCGTCTAAAGGTATACCTTTCTGGAACTTCTTGCCTTCAAATTATTTTCCATTAGTCGACGACGAATTGTCACAGCACTCATCGACAGATTTAGCTAATTTTTAATCATTTTTGAGGACGCCGCGGCGCTCCGAGGGCTTGGTCTTGCAATATCGTACACTTCGTCTGTCGTCTAAATACGATCTTGCCGCTTACCACCACGATTTTCAGGTTCCTTTCAATAGTTAATAGCATTAAATATCAGACTAACTATTGATTCTATCTCTTCGATTCAGCAATTCCTTCTTCTATCCACTGAAAACAGGAAGAATATCTCGATTGCAATAAATTCATGTAAGCAAATTATTGAATTACTTAATTACACTTACTTATGGCGGTTTTCTAGAATATTTAATTTTTTTCAACTAATTACGTAAAGCACTACTATTTTAATGAACCGCAGATTTTTGGTGCAAATATGCAAAAGCATCACAAGCAAGACAACACGAAACAAAAGCAACGGGATTTTTTTGCTTTTCTGTTCCTTTTATTCAGCCCTATGAAAATTTTACAAAGCTTTGAGGCAAAATATTTCAGAAAAGAGATTTAAAAGTCATGTCCTGCAACACAACTACATACTTATTTTCATGAACACAACTGTAGATGACAAATCATTTGTGGAAAAATGAGGTTTGCAGTTATCAGTCAACTTTTTTGAATTATTAAACGGCCAGTTTCGTAAAAGAACGTCACTTCTGACAGTTTCTCAGCCCGCATACCAAGATCTTTTAGAATTTTACAGTAAAACAGGAAAATGAAAAAAAAATAAAAATTCTGTGATGACGGAGAAATTATTCCCACTGTCACACCCTTCAAATAGGTATGCACATATCCTCCTAAAAAAAATTGGTCGGCCGGACTTTTTCTTAGTATTAATGAAATTTCGCATCAATTATCATATTATTTTATTTTAAAATAAAAAAAAAAAATAATTATTATATGATTTATCAAAATCCGCGACGACGGTAAAGCATTATGGCCAGTTAATAATACATAAATTATTTAAACATAGGTATTTACAACCAACTAAATCCACGCCGACCAAGCTTATCTTGTTCGTCTAAGTGTAAACTATTATTTTTCATTAAAAATTTTCAAATCCGCGATCACGGGTCTTTCAGGGTTGCCGGCTCCTGGACTATTAATAGAAGAAGAAGGAAAGGAGAGGGGGGAGTACGGGGTTACAAAAAAACCCTGTTCAGTTAATTTATTTACAAAGCGCTGAGCAGCAAAAGAAAAGGTCATTAACTTTTTTCTATAAAAAAGTTAAATTTTACTAATAATGTCTTCGCTTTGGCAGATAGCAGTTTTTTACAGTTTTTTTTTTGGGAATTTGCAGTTTTTTGAAGAAAAAAATCTGGCAACATTGCTCACAGTAAACACTTCCATATGTTTGCATGTATTTTAACATCGGGAGTGACAAGCTGGCTTATAGCGCTACAAAACAGAATTGGAACGTGCGATTTATCTCATGTGTCAAATCCCACCAAAAAATAAAATCTGTTCTATTTCTCTGCGATAAATTTTGCTAGTGTTAATTTTTTACACACTACAAACCATAGACTGTGCTACAAACGTCCCTACAAGAAATATCTGACTGAAACTCCAACACATTGATAATGATTTTCATTTTACTTACGCATAAATAAATACTTTTACTATTAAATCAAGGCAGAGAAAAAGAGACTGTTACGCTGCGTATATCAATGCCATAATGCGGAGTAGAGGAAAAGAGATAGATAGAAAATTTGACATTTAATAGAAAAATTAAAACATTGAGTTGGCGAAAAAAAAAAAATTAAAGCAAAAAATAACTGGGGGAAACAATTGCAATAAAAAGCTAATTGTAAGTATAAACAAATTTAATAAATATATTTTAAGTACGACCTAACCCATGCATATATTTTCTTTTTACGTAAAAAGCTGTCTAACAAAAAACTTCAGTTCAAAAAATCACGAGACAATGAGCATTTGGCAGATGTGTTGGAAATCTATGAAGATAACACCCTATCGCTGAAATGATGAATTCGTTTGCCAGCAAAGCATCGTTTCATTCAGCAAAGATGCTCAGAAGTAGCGATGAATATTTTCAATGGTACTACTGCAGAAGCAGCAGAATAGAGTTCGCAAACTATCGATAGTCGCGACCATCGATAGTGGACGATAGTTTGTTCTCTAATCATCGGTAATATCGATAGTATGGTGGAACTAGTTTACTTTAGTGAAACTTTTATAAAAGAGTATAAGTTGGGAACTCCTGAATAGATTTCCAAAATTGGAATACCATATGAATGGTAATATAATAGGGCATAAAATCGACACATAAATACTAGAAGTTCATTGTACAGTTTTCGAGATATCACTATTTTTGTAAAACTTTGACATTTTTTTTTATAAAAACCGTATTTTTTACCAAAAAATGTATTATTAACGTATAATTTTTTTAGTATCACAAAAAATCTCAATACATTTGCTTTAAAACGACTTGTACCAATTTTCTTTCATATTAACCCATTTTTTGTCGGAATGTAGAAAATTAGTTCAAAATTTTTTTTTAAATAATAACGATAAAAACAACAATTACAACAACAACCGAGCCGTGGTTGAAGGCCGCCCATTTGCGTAACTCTTATATAAAATTAAATCAAAAGTGTCGACAGTACGAAAACAATTCCAGATGAAAAATTCATTTTAATACCATCGATAGTCTGTCATAAGCCATCCATAGTCGCGATAGTGCAAGACTATCGATTTTATCGATAGTGCCTTCGATAGTTTGCGAACTCTACAGCAACTGCTGGTAGTAAAGATGGTAGTGGGCGTGGCAAATTTACTTGAAAATTTACTTGAAATTTTGTGATTTGTAGAAAAAACAAAAGCAAGAACCCCAACAACAACAAAAGACCAACTTTAGCAACAGTATCAACAATAACAACAATAGAACCAATAACACATTTATTTGCGGTGGTATTTTTCACAAAAAAACTAAAAATTTTATTAAAAAATTAAGCGATCCAATATTTCAAGTAAATTTCAAGAGCACGTTCACTTTCCTTCCTTAAAAAATCCGGAAATCCAAGAAATCCAGCTTAGAATAGCACACCATTTGAAAGGACTTAAAATGCGCTTTCTTATGTATTAATTCAAATGTTTACTAAATAAAAAGTTTTCCAAAAAAATAATGCTTTTTAATAAAATAAATTGACCAGAAACTTAAATAAATTGTAATATCTCGAAAATTTTCAAAAAAAATAGCTGAAATTTCAAATTAAATTTAAATTATCTTTCATACGACATCCATACTTTGAAAGTCCATCCAGGGGTTCCCAAACTATGAGAATGATTTCATTAAAAGCTATATCCCCGATTTCTGATGGCTATATCTCCGAAAATAGATGTGTCACCCAACTTTTGATTCCGTATTTGTGTTCAGTATTGAAAGCCTCGCAAGAAAGTGGGATTTTATTAAAATATGAATGGCACTCCCAAAGTAAACTTATGCCATAAAAATTGTCAAAATACTTATGCCCCTCACAAAAAGGTTTTTTATCTCTTAAATACACTGCAGCACTTAAGTCTCCAAAAATAAATACGCAGCTTTTTTGTTCTTTTTAACACCTAGCATGTGCTATTTCTTTTACATAAGTATATAGTACCGTTAGCATTGACAGTTAGCCGTTGCAGAAAGAACGCAAAAAGGCACATATTTGTCAAAATATATATGCCGACCACTGTATCTGATTTTCATGGCCGATTGGAGTAAGTGAGACAACCGTATGTTTGAGGGAATTCAAAATTGCATGTGACAGAAAGGGATGTAAGATCACATGTATACAAAAGTTTCCATCAGATTTTTCACACTGCTATTCAGAAACTGATAGAAACTACTGACCGAAAATTGTATCAGCGCTGTCTATCAGATGACCTTTCATCTGACCGACATTGTTCTTGTGGGGGTATAGAAAAAATCTGGACAAATTGCACGTCCCAATTCTGTTTAGCTCTTTATAGGGGCGTTCACACTATCTTTCATGCTGTACAGCAGGTATCGGCGCGCTGCTACTCATGAGTAGCAGAGCTAATTTTCTTGTATACGTATACAACAAGAGAGAAAGAGAAAGTATTATTGCTTTGCCGACCCCTGCTGTACAGCATGGCTTGACAAACCGAATAACTGTAAATTTCGTTTAGCGTTCACATTATCAAACATGCTTGACAAACATCATTTGCAGAAAATTTTTGAGGCGTACGCATCTCCGCATTACTCACTTCAATTCTTTGATTTTTACTTTTCGGAGGTGTAATAATAAAAAAAATTGTTTTCAACTCCCTACAACGAGGATGTGTCCCTATAATTACCTAAATCGTCCCAAAACTTTTTATTATTCACGAAACCCACCGATGTGCACTCTATGAAATCTTATTTGAAATGAAAAATTTCTTATTGTTGTTGTTGACGCCAGCAGAGAAATCAAAATATCTTGAAATCCATCAAACATGAGTGTCAAGCGGCTGTATCGAGCGTTCACATTATCAAACATCGAGGTTTGTCAAGCCTTGCTGTACAGCATGAAGGGTAGTGTGAACGCCCCTTTTGTTGTAAACAGAATTGGATCGGAGTCTCAAAGACGGAGGCGGAATTCCGCTGTCAAAAATTAGAGCGTACGACTGATAGTCTACCGACGGACCTCCGTCGATTTAGCTTTATTTCTATTTTCCCCGTCGGATCAGGGTTGTATTTCAGCTTGTGTCAATTGTTTTGTTTACGTTTTTACTTTTTTTGTCAACGCTGTTACTTGTGTTAGTTGCACATTTCATTCACATTCTTTGCTGGAACTAAAATTTTGCAATTTAATTCACATTAATATTAATTTAAAGGTGAACATAGTTAATTTAAAAATGGCATCAATAAGTTTACTTAATCCAAAGCTAAATTTGCCCGTGCCGCCCAAGCCTTGCAATAAACATTTCGGCAGCGAAAGGATTGCAAGATGTAATGAAAACCCAACTTAGGACCAAAGGGTACCATGAAAATGTTGGTCTCCGGTGCTGGTGACATCAAAACCACCAAGGACGGCAATGTGCTTTTGCACGAAATGCAAATGCAACATCCAACTGCTTCTATGATTGCTAGAGCTAGCACTGCTCAAGATGACTCAACTGGTGATGGCACAACGTGCACTGTGCTACTTATCGGTGAATTGCTAAAACAATATATATCTTCCTGGCAGAAGGCCTACATCCACGTATAGTCACCGAAGGTTTCGAGAAGGCAAAGGAAAAGGCTTTATAGGTTTTAGATACTATGAAAATTCCGATTGAGATTAATAAAAAGAATTTTTACTGACGTCGCTAACACAAGTTTAAAAACGAAAGTTTCAAATACGTAAGTACAGAATTAAAAATTTTACTTATTACATGTTTTCATCAAGATGTACCACGTATAGTCACCGAAGGTTTCGAGAAGGCAAAGGAAAAGGCTTTAACAGTTTTAGATAGTATGAAAATTCCGATTGAGATTAATAAAAAGAATTTTTACTGACGTCGCTAACACAAGTTTAAAAATTAAAGTTTTAAATACGTAAGTAGATTATAATAACTAGAATTAAAAATTTTACTTATTACATGTTTTCATCAAGATGTACCGAAGAGAACCAATACACCATTTATCCTTGGGTTCATCAATATGTAAATTACTTACAACGTGATGATCAAACGGCTCCTGTGCGCTTTCCCGACGTATGTCCGGTTAAACATCCACTAAAAGGAAACAATTACATCATAGCTGGTGATTTCTTAGAGGTAATAATGTCTAACAAATAGTTTATCAATTTCTATAATATATGTTTTTTCTTTTTTTGTTAGGTTTATAAGAAACCCAATTCATTTGACTGTGTAGCTACTTGTTTTTTTTATAGATTGTGCAAATAATAACGCTAAATTTATTGAAACTATTAACCAGTATGTGAAGTGTTCTTCACTTATTTATAGAGTTTTGGTACCTGGTGGTATTTGGGTTAATCTTGGCCCATTACTATACCACTTTAGCGATATTCAGGGCGAAAACAGCATAGAGCCCTCGCATGAAGATCTTATGGAAATTGTTAAAGCTGTTGGCTTTAAAATAATACGCAGCAAAACTGGACGACGTACATAATACGCACGGAATCCGCGGTTAATGCTGAAGAGTGAATACGGGAGTTTATTCTGGGTGTGCCAAAAACCAAAAAATTAAATCCAAAAAGAAATGTATGTGGACGATTGTAACGATAATGAAATTAGTGATTTTAATAATGTGTCATAACCTACGAAGTATTTTTAAAGAGTGACGACTAAAGTTTAAAAAACAAAAATTGAACTGAATTGAATATTTTTAAGTTTTCTTTTACTTAGCATGTGCAGTTTTTACTTTTTTTTATTTTGCAGTATAACGCAATATGATTTCTTCTCTTTTTTTTGTTATACTTTATTGAATAGTTTTTAAATGCACTGCTTTCAAGAGGTATGAATTTTTATTGACTTAACTGAATAGTTTTTACATTACATAAATTTATTTTGTACAAATTCAAATACAATTGAGCCTTAGTAAACGTATGTAAATGAATTAGTAAACATAGTTATATTTTTATAAAATATTTCTACTAGTATGTACATATAAAACATTTTGTTAACTAATTTAAATAAAAATTATTTAAATTAAATTCTTATTTTCTTTTTATAGACCGCAATTTGAGTTAAGAAATTGTACAAACAGTTGTGGTACTTTATCCAAACTGCTCGTTGAAGCATGATTCAATTTGCTGTAGTTTAAAAATTGTCTATGCAGACATATGACATTCATGTAAATAGGAATATTAATTTTTGTTTCACTACCTTTTGCCGTCAGTGGACCAAGAATGCGTAAGGTGATCCAATTCGAAAAGGTAATTAGTTGAACTAAGTGGCGGCTGCACGTCAAAAATAAAATTATATAAATTTGATGCAAAGTGCGTCAAACATTTCACGTGTATACGGGACTGTGGAGTTGTTTAACACTGCTTGTTCGGGCACGCTAGTTAAATCAGCTGATTCCAATGTAGAGCGTTGCTGATTCAACTCCCAAGCTCGTTTTCTTGAATGCCACAAAAAAGTGTGCATTGTGTGCAGGTATCATAAACAATTTCTCTAACCGTGGACACTCCCAACTTGTGTGACCACGCAAGATATTGCGGACTGCATCCTTGCGATAAGTACCTGAAATGAGACATATAGTGTGCAGGTATCATAAACAATTTCTCTAACCGTGGACACTCCCAACTTGTGTGACCACGCAAGATATTGCGGACTGCATCCTTGCGATAAGTACCTGAAATGAGACATATAGTGTGCAGGTATCATAAACAATTTCTCTAACCGTGGACACTCCCAACTTGTGTGACCACGCAAGATATTGAGGACTGCATCCTTGCGATAAGTACCTGAAATGAGACATATTTATATTTTGCCATATTATTGCATTTATGACCAAAATTACTTACATTAATGTCAGTGCTAAACGACTTTCTGGGCTTATTGGCGCTCTTCTCGAAAAGCGTTGAAGTCTTTCTTGAGTCAAGGACAAAAGTGTATAGAATTTGGGAACGCTCATCCTAGTGGCCTTAAAAAAGTGTTCCTCATCCTTCATTTTGAATTCAAGAAAGCACGTTCCGTAAAACCCCTACTCGTTCCTGGTTAAATTAACATGACGCACCCACCACCTCCTTTTTATGCGCTTACATGCCTCAACATACATGTTGTATGTACATAGCGTCCATTACTGCTACAATTTTTATTATACGCACTGTTGTTTGCACATTGGTATTCATTTTTTTTTTTTCAACAATAATTCTAACTCAAATAATCACCAAAAAATGTTTCACTTTGTCACAGCAAAAATATTTCAATTCAAAAATTTTTTTCATGTAAACAAAATGACAGCTGAATTTTCCGTCCCGCCGCAATTGTGTTTATTCAAACGACTTTCCGGCGGACTTTCATTTTTGACAGCGGAATTCTGCTAACGCTTTTCCGACTCCGACCCAATTCTGTTTACAACATTAATTCTATTTTCTCCGTCGGATCAGGGTTGTATTTCCAATCAGCTTGTGTTAATTTATTTGTTTACGTTTTAAATGAGAATTTTGTAAAAATTAATCTTACTATAAATATATATTGTGCAAAAATAAAATCTATTTAAAAATATTCCGGATTAAAGAATTTAAAAAATGAGTGAAACAAGTTATAACGAGAAATTGACTGAAAAGGTCCGCAATGATAATTGCTTGTAAAGGATTACAGAAATGTTCATAAGAAAGAATAGGTTTACATTAGCTCCCGTAGTCCAATTTTTTTTTCTTAGGGATAAAAGGAAGTTAAAGGCAAATAAAAAACATGCAAAAATAGTGTCATTCCGATCTAGTTTCGGAGATATAGCCATCGGAAGTTTCGGATATGGCTTTTGTAAAAACCCCTGCTTTGTGAGAACCCCTGCATTGCAATAGAAAATATGGGTGTCATATAAAAGACAATTTAATGGCCAACAATAATGGTACGTAAATCTTTGGAGTATAACTTTTTTTTTTGGAGATATAACGATTTTTCGAAAATTTTGATCAATTAATTTTCAAAAAAACGATATTTTCTCCAAAAATTGTGTTAAAAACCTATACTTTTTTTAAAATAAAGGAATGCCTGATTCTCTTGCTTTAAAATGATGAACCATTTGTATAGTTTGTATAGGGACGCACCCACCACCTCCATTTTATGCGCTTATATGCCCCAACATACATGTTGTACATGGCGTCCATTACGGCTACAATTTTTATTATACGCACTATTGTTTGCATATTGGTATTCATTTTTTTTTCAACAATAATTCTAACTCAAATCACCAAAAAATGTTTCACTTTGTCACAGTAAAAATATTTCAATTCAAAAATTTGTTTCATGTAAACTAAATGACAGCTGAATTTTCCGTTCCGCCGCAATAGTGTTTATTCAAATGATTTTCCGACGGACTGTTTTTTTTGACAGCGGAATTCTGCTTCCGCTTTCCGACTCCGACCCAATTCTGTTTACAACATTAGGGGGAAATTACGATATCCGTGCAGAGTTGCCAGAATGGGCGACTTGTCGCCAAATTGGCGATTTGAAAAGCTGTTTGGCGTTCGAAAATAGCCCTGGGCGACTAGTCGCCAATGTGGCGATTTCAGATTTCGACTAGTCGCCAATGTGGCGATTTCAGATTTCCCTAGTTATAATCCACCAAATACTGACTATTTTGACATAGAATGGCAGCATTGGTGAGATTAATCTGTTTTCGCTCAGGCGCTTTTTTATGGTTTCGCTAAAATCTAATGTGTTCGATTTAGACGTATGCGAAAGACAAGGAGACATATTGTATAGTAGTTGAAATTCTTGTCTGTTGCGCACTTTCAAATAAATACGTCAGATTTCAGCAAGACAAAAAAAAATTATCCTTATTTGTTTCTTGTTTATAATTTTCAATTCATTCCCTCTAATTTTCGAAAATTACCTTGTAAGCGTGTTGAAAACCATAATGGGTCGAGCTCATACTCGTAAATACAATAAATAAAATACATCATGGGAAAAAGACCCGGACTTGAAAGGTTTGTACAATGTTTTCCAGTTTTAATAGTTTTTAATCTTCTTGTGTGTGCATTTTTAGTGCAAACTTTTATGCTTGGAGTTCTCTGCATGTAAAACTTTTTTCTTACATTTTTTCAGATTTCATTGCACCCACCCCTCAGGAATTAAAGCTGCAAGGGCAAGAAAAGGATTATTGCAAAATTTGTAAACTCACTCTCCGCCCTCATAAGCATGATCTGATTAAGCATGCAAAAACGGCAGTACACAGAGGAATTGCAAATTCTTTTAGATTATTTTTAGGTTAATAAATGCTAGTTTTGAATTTGAGAATTTTAATTGCAAAACCTCAGGTTCAACACGTTACATCAATTGCTAAGCTTCAATTTGCTAATTCGAAATGAAAAACTGTTGTTAGTCTATCTTTACTTGAGTTTTTATTGGGCGACTATTTGGCGACTTCAAATTTAAGTTGGCGATTTTGGGCGACTTTAGCGCTACGTATTGGCGACTACACGTCCAATTCATCTGGCAACCGTGTATGCGTGGCGCCGTGATTTGACGATGTCACCTTTTTTAGTAACGATTCGGGATGCCAATTTTCGGGATTTTTTTGATCCCGGGATTGTCGGGATTTGAAAATGCGATCACGGGACAGTCCCGGGATTTAAGAATTTTTGAAATTATCAACATAAATGGACCTATACTTCGGGAAAAATTAAAATTATTTGACTATTTATAACGTGGCAATATTATTTATTTGAAACAATAAACAGAAAATAAAAAACTTCATAATAGTAAAAAACAATAACAAATTAACATTTCAAAACATAAAAAGTTTTGTTATGTATCACAATTATTTTGAAATTTATTCATTATTATACGTTAAAGTAATCTTTTTCTTATGAGGAATACATATTTTTATAAAACTAAATTGCATATAAGACTTCCTATTCCTTTTTAAATATGAAAAATATTAAAGCCTTCAGTGTATCATCCTCTAAACGTGATCTAAATTTGTTATAAATATACCCGTCAGCTGAGAAGCACCTTTCTGCTTCAACACTTTTCGGCTGAATTGTTGCCAGGAAGTTAAAAGCTTTTTGTAAATAAAGGTCCCTGTCCCCACCATTACTACATATACATATCTATTTCTTCATTTAGAGCTTCAAGTAAAGAATAAGTTGTCCTATTAAAAGAATTTTGCGAAGTGTTATTTAAAACAAAACTTAATTTTTCTCTTAAACTTTTAAGTTTCTTATTTCAGTGAAATCATTATTATTCAAAGTCTCGTTTTCGAATTTGAACAAAATACCATATACATAACTGTTTTTTTGTAATTGTTAGTGATGGGGCTTTGGAAAAGTCAAACTTAAGCTTGCAAATATTGTCAGGATTCATTAAAAATGTTCTTTTTTGTTCTATAATTTTATTAAACAAAAGTTTGCTAAAAGGAGATTTATTTTGCTTGATTTCGTCTAGCATGAAATTTAATTGTATGTCGCATTTATATAGATCCATATCAAGAGCACATATGGTTTTAATAGTTACTTTAGTGGGTTGAAGTACATTTACTATATCTTTTAAGACTTTGAATTCACGATCCAGCAAGTTAAAAATCTATGGTAACTTTTTTATACTATTTCAAGCAAAATAAATCATTGTGAAATCAGCTGTCAGACGAAAAAGTGTTGCGAAACACATGTTTAATTGATTCAATTGAACTAATCCCGGGATTTTCGGGACTGGAAAAATGCCGGGATCTCGGAATCGCTAGTAACGATATTTCGAAAAGTAAACAAGTTATCGATTTTTTTATTTAACATTTTCGATTTATTTTGACGTTTTTTATTAAAAAATATCAGTAAATATCGTTGCCATTGATATCTTAATTCTAATGATACTATGAAAATCTAATTTTTAAATATCGATAACTCAAAAACTAAACGAGATATCCATTTGTTTTAACATATTCGATTTTTTTGACATGTTTTAGAGAAAAACATTGTCAAATCGTCGCGCCACGGATATCGTTATATCAACACCAAAGCGAATAAAACACGGTTAAAATTTCACTGGAAGAATCAAATTTACCCAACAAAAACACCCCAAATCAGGAGTGATTCCAATATTATAGTTTTTTTAAAATATGGTAATTCTCTTTCTTTCAGTATTTTTGACATTCAATGCGTGTATCGAAGAAGAAGAGTTTCCAGTCTGTATTAGCTGCGGGTTGCAATTCTTTATATATTGTCATTAAACGCATGTTAATATTTGCGCGCTTTTGTTTTTCTTTAATTTGTGAGTGAGTAATTTATATTTTGCTGTTGTGATTAAAACAATAAGTTTATTAACTATCTTAATTGATAATCTTTACGTACGGTAGCCATAAATTTAAAGTGCGAAAATCGACGAATTAAGTGTTCGGAAAATGTGATAAAGCTTATCGGTATTATACATTCACCGTATACTTTAATTTCTAGATATTGGATTTAGAAAATTTAACAAAATTATATGAAATATATCGACGTTTTGTAAAATTGTATCTATGTATGTACATATTTTGTTACGAAAAAAGTATCTGAAGCAAAAAATCACATTAAAAATTTTATGTGCCACAATAAATGAGTGGAGACAATGTTAATTAACTTGATTAATTAACTAATTTATATCATTGACATGAGTATAATATTAAGCTTAATATTCTTAAATAATATCTGTAGAATTGGGTTCTATATAAATTTTTCGCTTTTTAGACATTTCTTATTAAGTTAAGATTTGTAGAGCAGTTTTGGTACCTATGCCAATATTTATTTGACAGCCAGCCAGATATACGGACGGACAATATGGAAAATATATTAGCGCATGTACCTTAATTAGGGTTACCAGATCACCTGCTTGCAAAAGTAGTGCATCTGAAAAATTAAAAATTTTGGAACAATTTTACTTTAGGACCGATGCTCCAATTTTTATTTTTTTTTAGAAACATGGAGTTTTACCCCCTAAAACCGAATCTGCAAAAAAATAAATGTTGGTCTCTTGTGCCTTCCGAGATAACATTGGTCAAAGTTTGAAAATTTCATGTACCACCTTGTGTAAATAAATTATGTAAAATTTTTTTTATTTATTTTTTATTGTTTTTCGCTAAAACACGTCAAAATAAATTGAAAATGTTAAATAAAAAAAATCGATACCTCGTTTGGTTTTCGAAATATCGATACTGAAATATGTTCACATCCTTTAGTATGTCCAACACTGGCTTCGGTAGCCACAGTAATTATAAATCAAAAGTAGGGTAAGTAGGCGGCCTGCGGCCGCTTCTAAGGATTTCAAACTCCAAAAAATCCAACACCGGCCTCTCAGCATCTTCGACGCGGATCAGTCTATAAATATATAACACCTATTAGCCACCGTAATATGTAAACACTTACGTGTGGGTTGGAGCGCAAGGTGAATTTTCAAAACTTTGAACCGCTATAACTTCTAAGCCATTTGCGATACAATTTTTTTTATCGCCATTGCATTTAGGGCCCCAAAATACATAATAAACGCATTTTGAAGTGGTTATATCTTCTAAACCATTTGAGACCGACAATTTTTTTTAGCACCATTGTTATCAGCGCCCCAAAATACATAATACAAAATTAAAATTTTAGTTTTCGGGCTATCGGCTCTAAAGCAAAATTATGCCAAAATTTTTACTAAACCAAATAAAAAGATCCTAATTTTGCTAATTTCAACAAAAAAATTATGTTGAGCAAAAAAAAGGTCCTCACTTTTGATCCTTTATACCAGTGATTCCCACAGTAAGTTCCGTGAAACCCTGGGGTTCCCCGAAAAAGTTTAAGGGTTCAGCGTGACAAATTTAAAGGAAAATACAATATTGGATTTCAGCTGGGGAGCAAAATAACTTCGAGTGTTTCCAGACGCTTAGATTTTCTCGAATATACAGTGGATTCTGATATGGAAATCTTTGATGTTATAAAAATACAAAATCCTTTCACAATAAAAGAAAAACCAAAAGGATTTCATTCCATAGATTATGAAAATTTGATTGAATTGAGTTCGGATACACAATTAGAAGCCAAATTTAGAACAATTTCATTAACAATATTCAGTTTCATTAACAGTATTCTGGGAAGCTGGGTTTTCAAAATATGTTGGAACAAAAGCCTAATATCGTAACAAACTTGATGCTGCAGCAGATATGCGAGTTCAGTTATTAAACATAACGCCCAATTTTAAGAGAACCATGGAAACAAAGAACAAACATGACAAAGATAACAAATGGAACAATTTTAACCTGGTAATTGGTGACATGTTTCGAGTCCATTAACCAAAAACTGATCTGATGAGGCTATGTGGTAATAGCCGAAACATGGCACCAATTACCAGGTTTGTTGAATAAAAAATAGCATTGATCAATAGTTAAGTAAAAATTTACGATATTGGTCTTTGCTGAATTTGACTGTAAGTTCGATTAAATAATGTTTAATTATAAGGTTTAAATATAAATAATATTTTTGTTAAGCCCAAAAAAAGAAGAAGCAAAAGTAGTCAATGTACCACTAAAGTATGTCATCTGGTAACTCTAACCTTAATTTGCATCTTGTGGGTACATATCATTTTAAGTTGTGCCTGTTATCACTGTGGATATTAATGAACTCATGCCGGCAGCATGGTTCATTGTAAAGAGTCAGCATTTTATAATAAAGAAAAGTATTTATTGATTTTTCCATTTAATTTAAATTACAAAAATGGAACAGCATTCATTTCTAAAATTTCAGCACAATTTTGTGCGTTACAGCACATGTGACTTTGATTATGCCAACGACAGCAACGGCGAAAATTTAAATTTTCATTCACTTTAAATGCCCTACTTTAGTTAGAAAAGTTTGCAAAGCTTGGTAACGTATTTACAGTGGGCGACAAAAGTTTACATACACCCCCACTTGCTGCTAAATCGAGAATCCGAAAACTTAATGGAAAAAAGTAAAGATGCAGTTTTGCTTGACACTTTTTTTTTTATTGATAATGAGCAAAAAAATTTTTGCTTAAGTTTACTTTAGCTCTTATACGCCAATTTTTATAAAACAAAACTGTTTTTATTTAGTTTTCAATTTCAAGAATAAATGTGCACTCAATAAGTGTCGCTCGAATCTGGTTTCAGAGAAAGTGGTGGTGTATGTAGACTTTTGTCGCTCACTGTATATGGGACGTTCTTTTACAAACCGAACACTTTTCTGACGACACATTTTTTTTTGGCCCAAAATTTTTTTATGGGTTCTGTATCGAAAAAAAAGAGATGCCTGCTCGAGGATTTTTTTTGAAAAATTTTTTTTTTTTTAAATACAGTGCAGTCGCGGTTACGTGACCACCGTCTAACGTGAACAACGCGGTAACATGAATGAAATAAATTTTGCATTGACTACCTTTTAGCAAGACACCAATCAATACACAAAAGATTGTATTTTTATTTTTTTTTTAGTTTATGAAGAAGTTTTTTGTTTCTTTTAAAGTTTTTGTTGTTACAAATGATATGAAGAATAAAAATTTTATTTAAAATACGTTACAGCGACTGCGCTGTATAAATTTTGGTTTAAATTTTTATGTTCGCTAACGTGAACAATTTCGGTGCTGTGAACAACCTTGGTTTTAACTAGTTAGTTTTAATTAGCGACTGCACGGTAGAGCGAATTTAAATTTTGAGAATTTCGTGATTTTTGGCTTGATGACTCACTTTCAAAAATTGATAACTCCGTTTCTATTAAAGCTAGAAAATTTAAATAATTTTCCTAGTAAAGCTAAGAAAATTAACTTTAGTAAAAAAATGATTTCTTAAAAAATTATTAACAAATTAATATTGTTATAAACAATTTAAATGTTTAAATCGATTTTTAACAATTGCCCGAAAACGTGTTTTTTAAGGGGGAAACTATTTAAGAAAGTTGATTTTAGAGACTGATTATTTTTTTATTGTAATTCAACATTATTTAAGTTGACTGTAAGTTCGATTAAATAATGGGAAAATATTTAGCAAAAAAATTATGCGTACAATAGAATCCGCGCGTTGATAAGACGTGTCGCACTACATAAATTAATTTATTTCTTATAGTAAGAATAGTTTCCCCATTAAAAAAAAAGTTTTCGATAGAAAAATTGACATAGACTACGATAGTTATAATTAGTTATTGTTATAACTTTTGAAGTTCATTTTCTTAGCTTTAAAATGAAAATATGTAATTTTAATATTCTAGCTTCAACAGAACCGGAGTTATGAATTATTGAAAGTGAGTCTCCAAGCCAAAAATCACGAAACTCGCTCTATATTAAAAAAAAAATTTTTTTTCAAAACAATCCTCGAACATCCTTTCTCCGATGTTCCTTGGCAAAGGACAAACGCTTCATCACGTGCTTTTTTTTGACAGGAGCGACTTTTTTCTAGCAATACGCTCTTACAGATTTACTGCAATGAGCCGTCTTCTTATTAAGTTCTGTGACATGCTAAGGCCACATTCTGCATTCTATGCCAATAAAATGGACCTTCATGACCCGAAACATACCGCTAATATCAAAACTTGGCCTCAGCAAGAGAAGTATTTTGGACTGGCCAGTTTAAAGTCCCGACCATAGTTTCAAAGAAAATTTATGGAGTGACGTAGAGGCAAAACTCTGGAATAAGAATATCAAAAATTTTCACGATTTGTGGACTGCAGCTCAAGATCGAACACGTAACTATATATCTCTTCTTTTTCGATACAGAACCGAGAAAAAAATTTCAGCCAAATCAATAATGTTTCGGCCAATTTTTATAAAAATCCGTCCGGTTTGTAAAAGAACGTCCCATATACATAACATTAAATTTTCATAAACTTAGAACATTATTTATGTTGGAAACTAGTAGACATTGTTCTGCCCTCCCTGTGCCTTCCATCTAAATCAATTCAAACGCGAGTTGCATTCTCCATATTTAATACTTTATTGATTTTTCGCGTACTTCCGATATTTCTTACGAATTTTTCAAATTAATCCATGATGCCGTTCGTGAGATATGTGGACTCGAATGAACATCATTTCATTTTTAAATTATAAACTAGTGGTACCCACCTCCCATTGTTTTTGTTTTTCTTAATTAAATTACTCTCTTAACATCTCATTTCATGTCGTCTCTTCAAAGGTAAAAAAAAAACAATCAAAAGACAATTTATAAAAAAAGACATTTAACTTTAAAAAATAAGAAAAATAAGTGTGCAATAACCTTTCTTAGTACAAATATGTTGTTTTAAAAAAGATATTATTAAAATCGGTTCAGTGTATTTTGCGCCAAAGCGTTACAAACAATTTCCATTTAATCAATTTTATATAAATTGTATAGATAGATTGATAGATAGATTCAAATATTATAGTTTTTTTAAATATATACTTGGAAAATATGCAAGTTATTAGCTGCCACCTATCGGGGAGATCACCATCAGCTGTAGCTGTTTGTGGTCATTCTGGTGGATACTGCATTTATCTGAAATCAAAGGGTTTTTAAAATTTTTTACGTAATACTTTAAGCACATGTCTCTCAAATGGACAACATATCTATAAATGAAAAAAAAAAAAATTGAAATCGAATAAACGATGTAAGCTAATTCAAACGCAACTTATGTTTTGCTTTCTCCATAAAAAATTTCCTTACAAGACTTTCGATTTTTCTATGAATTTTTACCAAACTCTTTTTTTTCTATAAACCTTGCCTAAGCAATTATGAACACAACAAAAAAAAAATTCTTCAAATCGGTCGTGCCATTCTCGATTTTTTGCGTGACTTATGCACTGCAATTGATTTTTATATACAGTGAAACCTGGTTAAGCGGGACCTGGATAAGTGGGAAACCTCTACTAGTGAGACTCACTTCAAGGTGCCATCAAAAGACCTCTATTACTGGGACTATTAAACCTCTATATCTGGGATTTGATTTTTGAAGTTTTTGTGCGTTTTCTCCTCTATAACATGGGCTTTTGCCTTTATAATTGGGACGGTTTAGAAATAACCTCTATAAGTGGGAAATGTGTATATAATTTGTTATTTTGAATTTGAATATGCACGTTTTATGGGTTTGAGTATGGTTATTTGGGAAACTGTGTCAATGGGAAACCACTTTAATTGACACAAAAATTTTGGTCCCAGTTATCCAGGTTTCACTGTTTTATGTATATTAGGGTGGTCCTTAAAAAAACGTTGGGGCCGCTTCCTCAATTGGTTCGAAATAGTATAAAAAACTTTTAGGAATTTTTGAAATATTTATCTTTAATCCTTACTGACCCTATTTCAATGTGAAATTTGGCTTTAGACAAACAATTTTAGTTAATGGATCTTTGGGGAAAAACTATGAGAACCACCCGCTCAATTGGTTCGAAATAAAATGAAAAAAATCCAGAAGTTTTTTCAAATTTTTAACTTTAACCCTTAGGGTCTTTCAATGTGAAGTTTGTCGTGGTTTTTAATTTTAAAAAAGAATATCAAAAATAAATGTCGCTCGCATCTAGTTTCCGGGTTATAGTCATTGAAATTTGCGGATATAGCTTTTCTAAAAATCAGTATAAGTTGGGAATTCCTTTATAGATTTTAAATATTTTGATGTCATATGAGCCGCTGAAAGCAACAGTGGTATGTATAAGTCACATTTAAGTAGTTTTGAGAAAATTGGAGGTTTGCGTTTTGGTATAGCAAAAAATCAGTGCATTTGTTTTTGTCATAGTTTCAACACTTTTGGAAAGTCAATTGTTCAAAATTTAATTATTTGTAAAAATTATTATAATTTTTGAAAAGATAAGTAGCTTAAATTAAGCCAATCTTCCAATTTTTATTTCAAAGAAATTAGCGACAAAGTGATATAAGTTAGTGAGTTATACCACTTTTCCTTAAAAATTTTGGCCTTTAAAGCACAGCGCAACCTAATAACCACTTAACTATTCATTCCTATATTCCTTTATTCCTGTGAATATGTTAATTAAATTAAAATATCTATTTCATAAATCATTTTTAATTAAAAAAACAAAATTTTTTTTCATCCAGAAAATACGAAAACAAAATTTTCTGAAATTAAAACATTGATTGATGCTTTTCGAATTTGACTCTAACCTAGCAAATGAAACAAACACAATGGTTCGCGTATAGTTGTACCAGTGTTCCGCTTGAAGTTACAAGTACTTGTTTCGAGCCAAAACTCAACGATGCTCTCTAGCGGCCATATCGCCAACTAAACTTTTAAAATTTTGTCTAATGATAATTACTGACGTAACAAGTTAGAAAACGGGTATAACTCATTTTTCAAAAATTTTGAGTTATGCCACTTTTACTTTCAGCGGCTCATATGGCAGGTAATTTTACAGTCTATAAAATTGGTGCATTAAAGTTTAAAATTAGTTCCATATATTTTGTGATATGGCTGTTTTTAAAAATTTTTTACCATTTTTTTTTTCAAATAACCGTTATTTTCTCTAAAAAATTGTCTCAACAATTTGTAATTTTTTTACGGTATCAATAAAGCCCAATTAATTGCCTTTAATTCAATATGTTATTTGTTACTAATTTTTGCTTTTCTAAGCGTATTATATACAAAAATAATGAACAAACTGGTGCCTTAAGTCAAATTTCACTTTAAACTAGGGTCAGTACGGGTTGAAGAGAAAAATTTTAAATAATTTTTTTTATTTTGTTACAAACCTCGCATTTGATTTTTGCTTAAGTCAAATTTCACTTTGAAATAGGGTTAAAGAAAAAAATTTTTAATAACTTTTAAAAATTTTTTTTAATAAAATAGCATGGTATAACTTTGAGCAATGCTGATTCTCTGTATCTTTTCAAACTGCCTTAGAACAACGAACATTTACGCATTACGCTCGCAATTTTATGATGATAACATGGCTTTGATTTAAACAGCGCAGCCGCTAAAACCATATGACAATAATTGAGCGTTGGTACTGCTCGTAAGTGCAGTGTGGCCTGATTATGAGTCAAGGCACCGAATATCTAATAAATGTGGATATCACAATACGAATTGCAACAAGTTTGAATTAATAATTCAAAGCTATACATATATGGTTAAGGGGCCGTTCAAGTATTACGTAGCGTACTTAGCGTTACGCTGCGGGTTAAAAATCTCTTGTTTTATTTATTATTGCAAACGCGACTTAAACGTAATTTAAATGTTCAAATCGATTTTTAAATATCAAGTATCAAATTTTAAATATCACCATCGTATTCTACGCCAAATTTGCTATCGAAAAGGTTTTTTTTAATGGTTAAACTATTATTATTCATGTAACTATTAGAAATAAATTAATTTACGTAGTGCCGCACGTCTTACCGGCGCGCGGATTCTATTGCACGCCTCATTTTCTTGCTCGATAGTTTCCCCATTAAAAAAAAAAAACGTTTTCGATAGCAATTTGATGTAGAATACGATGGTGACATTAAAAACTTGTTACAGGGTGAGGGCAATTGTTAAAAATTGACTTAAACATTTAAATTATTTATAACAATTTGTTAATAATTTTTTAACATATAATTTTTTTAATAAAGTTGATTTTCTTAGCATTAAAATGAAAATAATTTTAATTTTCTAGCTTTAACAGAACCGGAGTTATAAATTTTTGAAAGTGAGTCTTCCAGCGAAAAATCACAAAATTCTCAAAATTTAAATTCGCTCTATTTTGAAAAAAAAAAATTTTTTTCAAAAAAATCCTCGAACACGTATCTCTTCTTTTTCGATATAGAGCTCATAAAAAAAATTTCAGCCAAATCAAAAATGTGTCGTTTAATTGTTGTCAAAATTAGTTCGGTTTGTAAAAGAATGTGCCATATACGACATTAAATTTAGTTACATTTTTATGAAAGAAAACCCAAAGTTTAACAGCGTTATAGTTATTTCCTGTTAAATTTTAAAAATTTCCTTGTTAAAATTAATGAAAAACAAAAAAATCAACTAACAATAAATTAACCGGCCGTCTGTTTGAAAACAATCAATTTTCTTTTTTCCTTCAGTGTATGTTGTGTTTTCAAGAGCTCTCGCAAAGAATCCCTTAAAAAAGAAAGAAAAAAATTATTATGGCAATACTGATTTATTGTTATATAGAGCTATGCATTTTTCCGTCACCACCTTTGACATTTCGTGGCCTAGAATCGCAGCAGTTGTGTGGATAGTGTTTTTACATTCCGGCATTCAATTTTCTTTCGAACAAATTATGCATGCTGCAAAAAATAGTTGTTTCCAATTTGAAAATGTATATCTTTAACATTTTAAAATTTTATTTTTTGTTTTTATTAAAAAAATCTTTATTTTTTTTTTAAAACTTGTAATTTTTTATTAAAAATCTTTTTTTTTTCCATATGTTGCAGGTTAATGTGTGACGGATTTTCGACAACAATATCAATACAATAAACAACAAATTGCAAAAGGAATATATCTCCAACATAATTTACATAACATTTTTGCATACAAGAAATACAAAATACTAAAGTTGATGGAGAAAATTTGTTCAATGCGTTAAATTCCGTGGGCGAAATGAATATGAAGATTTTTAAAAGTGTACAACGTGTTTATTCTAAAAAGTATAAAAGCAACTTTAATTTGACAGATGGAAAAATTTTAGATTTCCAACATCAGAAGCAGCAACAACAAGAATTTAAAAATTTGCAACAAGTATTGCAACATTTAAGTGACAGCAGCAGCAACAACACAGTAACAGCAACAATTTTCAACGTATCAAAAGTCTGAATAGAATTGACTAGATAAATACGACGATTATCAACAAATAAATTGATAAATCTAAAATTAAAACAAAGTGTGTGTGTGTGAAGAGGAACAATAACAATCAGAAATTGGAAACTTAAAGTCAATAAAAATTTAATTAGAATAGACATACGATACCGAAAACAGTAACATCTGATAGCTGAAGTGATATTAAGAACAAACGACAAATATTGGATTTATCATAGCAGTGAAAAAAAAAAAAACATAAAAAGTTTGACTTTCTTCTGTGGAAAAATAAATTCAGCACGCATTTTTTTGGTGTAAACTGTTTGTTGTTAATTTTGTATTTCCTAATACTGCTGCCGTTGTAACGTAGCAAAAAAAAGTTTACTTGTTACCAACTTGTTCAATTCGTAATGACTTCATTTAGCAATATCGAACGTGTGCAATTGTCGTGGCATAATAGCGGTATTACCTATTGCAGTAGTTTAAACGCTTTTAAAGTTTTGGTTGCCGTCGTCATCACCAACGCTGGCAATAGTTTGGTAGCAGTACTAGCAACAACTATCGCATACGGCATTATTATTTCAAACGATTTACTTAATCTCATACAAAAAGAATATATAGAACAATTCTATTTTGAAAAAGGCAGCGGAGGAGGAGGAACTGTACCAATTGTGGTGTCTGGACAAAAACAAACGTTGCTGTGTGAGGCAGCAATCGCACACAGCAACAAATTTGGATGATTGGTATAGTAGTGTAGTAACAAGCATTGATAGCAACAAAAAAAAAACAGCGAATGCAAATTATAGCAGCAGCAGCAACAACAAAAAGAAGTTACTAAATGTGATAACAGCAACAATTGACATTAACAACAATTTCAATTACAAGCAACGCAAACAGTCAACCACCAAAGTTAAAACTCAACAAACATTTTCTGTTGTTAAGCATACCATAGCAATTGTTGCTCACAAATATTTTTGTCACAATATGGCCCAATTACAACAACATACACTGTTGCTGCCGTCGCGTGTAGTTTTGTTGTTGATTGTATATAGCATAACAACAACAGCTGTAACAATAGGAGCAGTAGCAACTGTAACTGTGCAATTTAGCAGCAACAGCAATAACCGCAACAGCAGCAGCAGCAACACAATTGCCAGCAGCTTTGCACAGAAACTGCGAAGCTGACACATTTGACAACAGCAGCAACAACAAAGAAAATTAATTCCGCTAACGCAACGGTAACACGTGTAGTTTTCCCCTTTTTCGATTAAAAGAAAAAAAAAATATTTCGTTCCTTGACTTTATTTGTTAAAAACAATTTTTGAAAAATTTTTTATTTCAAAGTAAATAAAAAAGCTATGTACATTTATATATATACAATATGAAAAGTTAAATAACAATATGTTATGAAAAAAAAAAATCTTAAAATACAGAAATTCAAAAAAAAACCAAATACTGTCAACATTTTAAGAAATTTTCACACGCTTTTAGACAAGTTTTATTAAGTCAGAACAAGTCTACAAGTAAAAGCTTAAGTATAAAATAAAAAAAAAACTTTAAAGTTAAAAAAATAATTTATTTTATAAATTTCGTATGAAATCGACGCTTGAATGTAAATTAAACTTAGGAGTAATATATATATATATATAATATATCCAAAAGGGCGTTAAATATCGTTAAATATCGGTGAAAGAATAGCTCTTACTATATATATAAACAAGTGTGAGTGTACGAATTATAAAAAAATACAATTAATACAAAAACAAAAAAGAGTGTGAAACAATATAGAACATAGCCCAAAAAAAAAAACAAAGCGCGTAAAGTATTCAATTTCCCTTTGCAATTTACAATGTCATTGACAGCAGCAGCAACTTCAACAACATCCACCGTACCACAAATGGCACCAACCGCAAATTTGTCAACAGTAAAAGCAGCAGCACATGATATTGCAACACAAAAACACCATGACAGCAATCAAGTTGCTGCAGCAACAGCAACAGCTTTATGTCAGCAACAACCGCTCTTACAATTGCAATTACTAAACGAACAAATTGTAAGCAAACGTAATGCAGCCAAATTAAATTGGTGGCATGCACCACCACCTCCACCACCACCAGCGCTTACCATTAATACATCGAATAAAACTATTGCAACAATGACAGAAACTGCTGCTGTACTTACTCAACCACGACAAACACCACGTAACGCAAACGCATTTAAACTTAATCCTAAAGATGAACAAGAACAACAAAGACGACAACAACAACAGCAGCAGCAGCAGCAGCATCATCATCACCATCATCATCGTCCATCAAAATCACCAATATCAAAATCAACAGCTGATACTGCGTTTCAACAGCAAATCAGTATTAATGCAAAATTGCAGCATCATGCAGAGCAACAACAATTTGATAATATGCCCCCCGATGATGAAGTTTCTCAAGATTCGGAATTGCTTATGAAAAGTACGTATTTGTTCAATATTTTATCTTACATGCAAATATTTTTTTTTTTTTTTTCAAAAAATTGGATAGTTTATTAGGCGGAGAGCCGGCTGTAAAAAAGTCGAGTGTATAAGATTACGGGATGGGATGTACAGGTTAGATAGAAATATACTTAGATGAAACTAACCTACCAGGGTCGCCTTGTTAAAGCCTGTCCCGATGGCCGAAAAAAAAGTGTATAAATTACAGCATGAAAAGTATGTCAAATGATAGAGCTCAAAGAGCCTAAATATAATATATTGGGTGGCTTTGCCGAATCCTGTCCCAAACATGGGAAAAAAGTTTATGGTTTAAGATTGCAGTTTGAAATGTATGACATACATTTCAAGCTGGCGACCCACATTTAGGACGGAATTCATCAAGATCTATCATTTGAAATGTATATCAAGATGAAATCTTAAACCATAACATTTTTCTGAAAAAACTTGCGTCAAAAAACAGGTGGCAACCCATGTTTGGGACAGGATTCGACAAAACAACCCTTTTCAAGCTCCTCAAGCTCTATCATTTGACATACATTATAAGCTGCAATCTTAAACCATTAACTTTCTTCTAAAAAATGTTGGCCCAAAAAACAAGTGGCAACCCATGTTTGGGACGGGATTCGGACAAGGCTCTTTGAGCTCTATCATTTGACATACATTTCAAGCAGTAATCTTATACACTCGTCTTTTCTACAGCCAGCTCTTGGGCTATATGTTGGCCATAAGCCATAAACACATATATGTAGGTGCACAAAGGTATTACAGCATCCAAGCTGTAATCTTATACACTCGTCTTTTCTACAGCCAGCTCTTGGGCTATATGTTGGCCATAAGCCATAAACACATATATGTAGGTGCACAAAGGTATTACAGCATCCCGGACGTCGATAGTTATAAGCTCCTTGTTGTGCTTTAGTTCACATTCAGTTTTTGAAATCGGTCTATAATTGTTAAGGATGGACTCATTCCCTTTTTTCAACAGAGGAATCACTTCAGCTTTTTTAAGCTCATCGGGAAAAATACCAGAATCAATACTTATGTTGAATATGTAGCATAGAACGTCTGTAACATTGAAAACTATTTTTTTTTTATAAAAACAGAGGGAAAAACTCCCGAAAGTGGAAGAATTTGAGTTTTTGAGTGACATTATAATTTGTAAATCTCTGTGAAGGTTATGGGCTCACAGTAAAAACTGGAAGAACTTTCATTTTCTTTAACTAAACAATTGCATGAATAAGGCCATATTTTAAAACTATATCATTACCAATACTAGCAAAATATTTATTAAATAAATCAGCTTTTTCATTTGGATCACTGTAATAGCTTACATTACATTATCTTAATTTTGTAAAATCTGTTTTCGGATTCGTGATCAATTACCCCTAAGACCACTATGTACCGAATTTGGTGCAAATCCGTTGACTTTCAAAAAATCGGTCACCATATTGCATTTTTGACCGCCGTTTTGGATCCGCCATTTTGAACTGTCAATCTTCCACGCCAGCTAAAAAGGAGCTACAATTAGAGTTAAGAAACGGCTTGATCGGTTGAGAATTTTTATTTTTACAAGCTTTTTTTTGTCTACATTCGATTTTTCTACGGCTTCCGGCCGCTATATTGGATCTGTCATTTTGAATTTCTTAATGGGCCACACGGCTTTTAAAAGATTTTTATGAAACGAACATTTTAAGACCTCGTACGTCTTGATCGGTTCAGCCAATTTTTGGACCCGTAGTCAGTAATTCGGGTGGTTGGTTCATTTATGAAAGGTTCCAGACCATAAGATGAAAACAGTGTCAAATAATTATCCACAAGTATAGAATCCTGCAAAATATTTAAATTGATATCACCTAACAAAACCAAATTCTGGGACTTGTCAATTATTACTAAATCATTTAATTTACTTAAGAACACTTCCTGTGAAGTAACATGAAATCCATAAATACAAATGAAACTAAATATTTGCCGGACTGGTTAATTATATCAGAACTCTGAAGACTATAACTTGAAAACTCACAATTTAAGTTGCTTGAAACCAATACCGCAGCTGCATACCTCTGATTACAATTCACATAAAAATTATAGCCAGTAGGCTTGGTGATATTTTATCGATATATCAAAATATCCGATATTTCAAGGGATATCGTTATCGCTTTTTTGATAATATTTTTGACGCATGATATATCGACATTCGATATCAGATTTGCCATATCGGTTTTTGATATAATGGCTTTTTGGAACTTTTTTTGCCTTTTTTCCGAATTTCAATAGAAAAAAACTGACCATAAACACATAAAACGCATGCATACATCGAAGGATTTGACAGTTCATTTAAAATCACGTTTGCCTATGATGTAACGCACTTAAAAAGTCAGTATGCATGCATGCTACAATATGCATCCCTGATATTGACAAATCTGAACATTTTTTGTTATTGTGATTTTTTTTATTAGTTTAGCTTAATAATGAGCATTAGAACCTTTTAGTTTCTGGCAGTTGAGAATCGGCTTGGCATGCTGCCTTCCAGGCGTGCACAAAAATGCCTTCGATTCGCCAACGGAACATTTTTCAAAGGTCTGAAGCACAAGTGTACATGTATTATATGTAAAAGTATAATTGTTAAAGTAATAAAAATTTTGCACAATGAATAGGTTAGTTTTTTGTTCAATTAATTGAAGCTTTTAGGTTTTTTTACAGTAAGTTTTAAAGAAGGTTTAGTAAGCTTCGTATATTTGTAAGTTAGAACAAACTATTAAGAAAATAAAAACCGAATGATCTATTTCAAAAATTGAAACGTTCGGTAAACGTAGATTTTGGTTTGTATGAAAACCGAAAAAACATAAGCTTAAATATCGAATATCGATATATCGCTTATCGTTTATTTTTCGCTAATATATATCGGTCCGATATTTATAGGACTGCGAAAATATCGATATTATCGATATCCGATATTGTATAAAATATCAACAAGCCTAATAGCCAGGAATATTAACCCATATCGTACCAAAATATTCAGGGAGATTTTTTTTGAAAATCATTGTGATGGGTGGGTGCAGAGGATGAAAAAACCTAACCGTGGTGAATTTGAAAAAAATCGGTGAGTACATTTTCCTAGAATTGCAGATTGAAAATTGATTCGTTAACACATCAATGGCCACTTCCCATACTCTTAAATCTATATATAAAAGACAAAATCGGGTTAGTTACACCATTTATAACTCATGAACGGCTGGACCGATTTTAATGATCTCTAATTTGTTGGATTCCTCTCCGCCTCAAATAGAACATAGGCTGCAAAAAATTTATATAGGGTGCATAATTAGGGTGGCCCTTATACAAAAATCTTTTTAAAATAGCATATTCCCAAAGACCACTTAATCGATTCACATGGAATTTACAGCACGAGTCTTTTATATTAAGAGGCTTAAAAATTTTACTAAAGGTGCATATTTAGGGCGGTCCTCATAAAAAAAATTATGTTTAAAATAGCATTTTTACAAAAACTATTTCATCAATACACATAAAATTTGCACCACGTGTCATTTATATATGTATGATAGTATGTGTACATTAGGGTGATTAAAATTTTTTACTGTTTGTTTTTCCTAGGGTGCTGTTGCTTAAAAAGTAAAATTTATAAGGTGGCGCTGAAGCCTGTTAGTTTTACATGTAAATTGTATGGAAAAATGATTTTTTATTAAAAAGGTATCTGAATGAATATGTTATTAATGTTGTTGGGCTGAACAGGGTCGTTTTTCAAAGTAATTTTGCGCTGAATCTAAATCTGGCCTCAGAATCGACCCATCATGTCATAACTCTGAAATATTTGAAATACATTTGTATACCCATGCAAAACTTAATAAAAATCAATTTAAAATGATTTTACGAAATAAAATTATTTTAGTTGTATATTGCAATATAAATAAAGGTATGGAAACAAAAAAAAAAAACAGTTTTAAAAAATGCATTCAAGAAGGCAAACATGTATAAAATTTTAAACTACACTGAGAATGCTAAAATGAATTCATAATTGCGACTTGTTTTTTTCCACAATGGTGTTGCCAGCAATCATTTTTTTTCATTGCTTACGTTGGGCAAGTTATTATATGGTCCTGCCAACGATTTAGATAAATTGGATTCCGCGAAACCCGGTACGATACTCAATAAAGGATTTTTTCACCAGTAGTCTGTAATTTTTGGCACCATATGAGAGCCTTGAGAGTAATACTATAACCATGCCCCAAAAGCGCTTCAAAGTCCATCGGTCCAATTCAAAGTTTGGTTCGTATACGGACAGTCAGCTTTTGTTTTAACTTTATCACTCAAAAGTTCCTCAGACTTCTTTATGGTCATCAGCTCCTTCCTCATGAATTATTATTGGTTAACGTTTTTTGGTGTCAGAACAATCACGGCTATGATTGCGATATCTTTGCCTTCATTGGCTGAACTGGCATTCAACTCAAAATGCACACGTTTTGTTACAATCAACTTTCACAAACAACATTTTTATAAACTGAACTAAGAAATAATGATTGCCAACAATTAAAATGTAAATTTCCTGCAAAAATACAAAAATTCAAATTCTTTTCCAACAAAAAATTTTTTAGAAGTGATAAAAAAATCTACCTAGGGAAGTGGCCATTGATTCGTTTACGCATCACCATACTTGCGTGTTATCTTCTGCTCATCTTATCAATCCGATAACTATATTATTCTTGTTTAATATAAGTTTAGCCTATTTCAAGTTATTCTATATGGGTTTAGTTGATAATGGATAATTTTTACCTAATTTTTTAAAAAAGCTCCAAACTTAAGGTTTTTTTGCACTCCCCTTTTAGCTTTAAAAAAGGGCGTGGCATGACCAACAAATTTTTTTTATGAAAAGCGAATAGATCAAACTATAATATCAGACACATAAACTTTTTATTATACAAGTATATCATGGTGAAAAAACTTTGCAAAC
Organism: Meiosimyza platycephala; assembly: GCA_963662105.1. Classification (NCBI taxonomy): domain Eukaryota; kingdom Metazoa; phylum Arthropoda; class Insecta; order Diptera; family Lauxaniidae; genus Meiosimyza; species Meiosimyza platycephala. The sequence continues at coordinate 4,356,236 of OY759212.1, forward strand.
ATTAGGCATTTTCGTGATTCGTTAACGCATCAACGGTACGATATGGGTTAAACAGAGATTGCTCATGGTTGTAAATCTATATTTCAGATTAAAAGGTTAAATCTGGCTTTTTTTTCAAATGAATTTAAGTGCTATATAAAATAATCAAAATTTTTACGCATACTTCGAATGTTTTGGGAAATTAAATAAAAACTATTTAGATTGTTTAGGTATAAGGAATGAAAATATTTAGCGAGATCTATGCATCCCCTTGGTAAAAGATGCAATAAATAAAAATAAACAAAGCCATAAGGTTGCTACATCACCCGAACCCATTGGCTCGTAATTTAAGAAACTCTGAGAATCACTCCAGAAAAGAAAGGATCGTCCTTCTATGGAAGTCGTGAATACTGCACAGCACTGAACCGAATTAATCATTTCTAACGTTTTAACCTCCACAAGGCGCTATATGCAATCATAGTGAAGCAGATGAGGAAACTGTACCGGGACCTAGCTCGTCTCGGGCACAGTCTTCCAATAGAATCCGACTTCAGCATCTCAATGCCGCCAGCTTCTCTTCCGATAAAGACGCGGAGCGGGATCTAGCTCGTCTCGGCCGCTTTCCGATGAATTGGAGAGTGCAGCAGCAAGAGAGTTGGAGCAGCGTGCTTTTCGGCATCTGTTAGGTGCTAGACCGGGACCTAGTTCGTCTCGGCTACCACCCCAAGAATGCGCTGGAGACACTAAGTACCCCCAACGTGGTCGACCGGGACCAAGCTCGTCTCGGCGACTATGAATACGTCGTTTCTGTGGTACTCGCAACCCCCATTCGGACAGACTGGGACCTAGCCCGTCTCAGCTACCAAGCCAAGACCGAGACCTCGCTCGTCTCGGCTGGCAAAGAATGAGGGGAGAAGCAATCGTTATTGGCATGCGCTCTAGCGCACTTAGTGCGAGTGAGTCACATGCAAGCTGAACCTGCTACACAAGAAGTATAAGTCCCTGCTAACTTTTGTCTGGACAAATTATATATTAACTATACATAATAATAATCTATAATAATGTTACTTAGCTTAAGATTTTAAAACTTATTTTTAGTCTCTTAAGAGAAGATCCAATAAATAGAAATGAAGTTTAAAAAAAAAGATTGTTGAGACTTACATACACTCACGGTCAAAAAAAACGCAGACTTGAATTTTGCAAGAAGTTTTATATTTTGATGCGTAAAATAATATCTACTCTTGTTTAACGGTTTTAAGTTTGTTAGATACTGTTACTAGGGACAAGTTTTGAGTATTTTCAAAACTGTCGACCTAACAATAATAAATTCTAGGAACCTTTTTCAAATAAACACATAATTGCTAGTTTTGTAATCAGAAATTACAACTTATTTATATGAAAAAGTACATTGTCATATTTCAAGACGATTCTGCACCTTGTCATCGCTCGAAATCGGTAAGTGTCCCACTCACAATAATTATTTTTTACATTTTTTTTTTGATAGACTTACAATAATGAACTATTTATTTTGGCATGGGTAAAGGAATATAAGGACTTTTTGAGAATTGAGTCAGTCCACGGCCCGGTAACAGCCCCGACCTCAATCCCATTGTGAATGTTTGGGCCATTTTAAAACGCAAAGTGCGCCAACAAAACCCTAATAATATCCCAAAGTTAAATGAAATAATTGAATCCACTTGGTACAACGATATTTTAATGGAATTAATACGGAAACTCTATGAGAGCATGCCTTTTCGAATGGAAAGCGTCATCAAGGTAAAAATAGGTCCTACGCGGTATTAAAATCAATTTTACCGTATTATTTAAAATTATTTAATAATAAATAATTAAAGTATACATATGTGAGAAATTAAAAATGCGTAAAAAAACTACAAAAAACAATGTATTTTTTCATATAAATAAGTTGTAATTTCTGATTACAAAACTAGCAATTATGTGTTTATTTGGAAAAGGTTCCTAGAATTTATTATTACTAGGTCGACAGTTTTGAAAATACTCAAAACTTGTCCCTAGTAACAGTATCTAATAAACTTAAAACCGTTAAACAAGAGTAGATATTATTTTACGCATCAAAATATAAAACTTCTTGCAAAATTCAAGTTTGCGTTTTTTTTGACCGTGAGTGTACTTCCAACATTTACATTTGTACAATTTCTAAAAGAAAAATCGAGCAATTTTTTTTTTTTTTTTATTTATTTATTTCAGTTAGAAGGTATTATCACAAATTTTTTGTTAATAATTATATTAACAAATAAGAAACAAAGCTTATCCCTTCAGCGGATAGCTGGTGCTGGGATATCAATGAGCCTAAATAGCATTTAAACAACTATTAAACAGTTTGTGTATACTAAGTATTATAGATAATGTACATTTTTTATATTTTATTTAAATTTTTATATCACAGTTTCAGACTAGTAGAATTTTTTGTATCCTTATATATGTTACCGGCCAAACTAGTTTTTAGGATAAACTAGTTTTTCCTAGGCCAAACTAGTTTATCCGATGCGTGTTAAGATAAACTAGTTTAGCCTAGGACGAACTAGTTTGTCCTGATAAAAAAATTTACCATTTTGGCCTAGGACTAACTAGTTTTTTCTAAATCAAATGTTTTGAGGGTAATTATGTACTTTTTGACCCATTTCACAGGGAGTGGGGGTTGCGGGGGTAGTTCACAAGAGGTACTCTGTACATAATTCCGTTGGATTTAGACGGTGGTCACCCCATGAAAAATTTTTATGTTATATCTAACACCTAGTTTGCTAGCCACAGTAATTTTATATAAGAGTAGGGATAAGGCGGCGGCCTTCGGCCGCGGATCTGTCTAGGAACTAACCGTCAGGTAAAATTCGATGACTCAGGTCGCCCACTTACCCCTACTTTTATGTAAAATTACTGTGACTAGCAAACTAGGTGTTAAATATTGTATAGACTGATCCGCGGCCGAAAGCCGCCGCGAAGCCGGTGTCGGATTTTAGGGAGTTTTAAATCCTGAGCAGCGGCCGCAGGCCGCCCACTTACCCCTACTCTTATGTAAAATTACTGTGGTTAGCAAACTAGGTGTTGGATATTGTATAAAAATTTTTGAAGGGGTAACCGACAACTAAATCTAACAGAAATATGTTCAGAGTACCCCTTGTGAACTACCCCTGCAACCCCCACCCCTGTGACAATGAGTCAAAGTATATAATTACCCTCACAACATTTGATTTAGAAAAAACTAGTTAATCCTAGGATAAACTAGTTTGTCCTGAAATGGTAAATTTTTTTTATGGTTTTTGTATCGAAAAAGAAGAGAGACGTATCCGAGAACTTCAAAAAAAAAAATTTTTTTTTTCAAAATAGAGCGAATTCAAATTTTGAGAATTTCGTGATTTTTGCCTTGGAAGCTCACTTTCAAAAAGTCATAACTCCAATTCAGTTAAAGCTAGAAAATTGATTTTATTGTCATTTTAAAGCTAAGAAAATTATCTCTAATAAAAAAATATTATTTTTAAAAATTATGAAAAAATTAATATTGTTATAAACAATTAAATTGTTTAAATTGATTTTTAAGAATTTCCCCCACCTTGTATCAAATTTTTAATATGACCATCGTATTCTACGTCAAATTTCCTATCGAAAACGTATTTTTTTTTAATGGACAAACTATTATTTCTCTTAAATTTTGAGAATTTCGCAATCTTCGGCTTGGAGACTCACTTTCAAAAATTCATAAATAAAATTTGACGTAGAATACGATGGTCATATTAAAAATTTGATACAAGGTGGGGAAAATTCTTAAAAATCAATTTCAACAATTTAATTGTTTATAACAATACAGTAGGTAACGGATATAAGCACAATTCATATAAGAAAGGAACGCTTATAAGAAACATTTTCGAAAGCACCGCGTTTTTTCCCAATGTTTTGAGGTAAAAAACAATCTATATAAGAAACTTCTTATAAGAAAAAAACGCATAAAAGAAAGCTTTTTCCAAGCACCAATATGAAAAATCTTAAGAAAAAAATAACGCTTATAAGAGATTTATTCAAATCGTAATTTTCGTTCTTTGGTCAAAATTGAAAATACGCGCCTTCTTTATGTCATCATTCTTCGATCAAAATTGACGCACTTATTACTCACTGCTGAGATTTGTGCAACTCGGATATAAGAAATAAAGTTTCTTATATCAGTAGTACGTAGATAGGAATTTTTTTTCTTATATACGTGGTACTTCTATAAGAAAAAACTGATATAAGAATGAAATTTCCGGGATTTTTTGACTTTCTTATATCCGTTACCTACTGTATTAATTTATTAATAATTTTTTAAAAAAATATTTTTTTATTAAAGATAATTTTCTTAGCTTTAAAATGACAATAAAATCAATTTTTTAGCTTAGCGCCGTAGGAATAAGACTTTCGAAGTGTTTTTGAGTTCTGCAGTGTGGAATTTGAATGTTACGGGATGATCTTGTAAATCTATTGGAGATTTCGCCTCGTAATTCAATTTGTAAATTCTGCTTTATATTTTGATTGATGATTTTGTGTACGTACTTAATTTTTTCAATTGGAATGATTACTTTGAGCCGTTGCAATTTCGTTTCTTCATATACCAAAGTGGCACTATAAAACCTATCATAGTTGTACAGCGTTTTGATGGCTTTTGTTATAAAATGATCACAGGTATTACGTAGTGTTTGCGCACACGATAACTAGAGTATGATATTATAACAGGTGGGCTGAAAAGTTCGTAGGCTTACATAGTAGAGCATTTTTTTTTATGAAATTCTATTTTTTTCTGCAATACAGTTGCCTTCGAGGGCGATACAACGATTATAGCGATCATATAATTTTTCGATACCATTTTTATAGTACGTTTTCTCTTTAGCCTCAAAATGGGTCTCAGTTTCGGCGATTAACTCTTCATTAGTGTTAGATTTCTTTCCAGTAAGCTTTATTTAGAGGTTCGAAAACAGGAAAAAGTCACTGGGGGCCAGATCTGGAGAATACGGTGTATGGGGAAGCAACTCGTATCCTAATTCATGCAATTTTATCATCATTTTCATTGATTTCTGAAACGGTGCATTGTCTTGATGAATCAACACTTTTATCTTCATCAAATGGGGCCGTTTTTTCGTGATTTCATCCTTAAAACGCTCCAACAATGATATGTAATAATCGCTGTTGATGGTCTGGTCTTTTTCGAGGTAGTCGATGAATATAATACCATGCGCATCCCAGAATACTGATGCCATAACTTTGCCAGCCGACTGTTGCGTCTTTCCAAGCTTTGGATTCGGTGAATCACGTGCAGTCCAATCAACAGTCAGGCGAGTGGACTGGAGTGTAGTGATGGAGCCATATTTCATCCATTGTGTTATATCGATGGAAAAATTCATCCTTACTACGGTTGAATATCGCTAAACACTGCTCCAAATCATCACAACGTTGTTACCCTTGAGTGAGCGGCATTCATTTTGCACACAGCTTTCGCATGTCCAAATATTCATGCACGATATGTTCAACACGTTCCTTTGAAATCTTTAGAGTCTCATCTTCACTTTACGATCATTCAAAATGATTTTGTGGACTTTTTTCATGTTTTCGTCGGTGACAGCCTCTTTGGGGCGTCCACGGCGTGCATCGTCTTCTATGCTCATTTCACCTCTTTTAAATTTTGCAAATTAATTTTCAACGGTTGATTTTCCTGGTGCAGAGTCCGCATAAGGCTTATCAAGCCAAGCCTTTGCTTCAGCAGTATTTTTTTTTCGCCAAAAAGCAATGCTTCATTAATACACGAAATTCTTCTTTATCGATTTTTTTTACAATATCAAAAGTTGCTTCACTCACAATGCTATATCTCACGAACCAATTGTCCGACAGCTGTCAAATTTATACACGGGTCTTTTGAAGGTTGGTGCGAACTATAATTCATATGGACTACGAACTTTTCAACCCACCTGTTATTTAAAATGTGCAAAGACATGTGAACTTATTAATAGTTTCGCCGTCATCTTATTTAAAATTACGTTAGACCTCTTGATTACACCAACAACTGTAATGACTTTTTTGATAAGGTAATCAACATGATCATTCCAAGACAATTTGCTATCAATTAGCACACCAAGATCTTTGACGGTCATCACTTGCTGAAGAACTACATTGTTTAACCGCAGTGTAGGATTAATTGGTTGCTTATTTTTATTTTTGTATATCATATAGATTGTTTTATTTTCATTTATGGTCAACTTATTGCCAACAGCCCATCTTGAGAATACCAGAAGATCTCTATTTACAGTAGTCTCGAGAGCAGCCTCACTATCTGCAGAATATAATAAGCACGTGTCGTCAGCAAATATATTCCAGTCTGTGAATCTGCTTCATGTGGTCACTGCCATATTTTCGCTGTAAGGCATCCATCACCGCCTTGTAATTCTTTTGCTCCGCCACTGGAACCGTTTGCAATACTTCTGCAGCTGCGCCTTTTAATGCCACAATTAGCGCTGCTGCTGCGCTATCGTTATCCCAACGATTATGAGCAGATGTTGTTTCGAACTGGAGCTTGAAAACACTAAATGGCGTTGTTCCATCGTACTGTAACGAACCTCGCGCCGAGGTTTTAACTCGTCGGTGTCCAAGGTTCGGCTACAAACATTTATAATTTTGTATGTGGCCAAAAATAATACGAGATTTCCTTTTCTCTATATGACACAATAGCTTTATTTTATTTTTTACAAACTATTTTCTTAAATTACGTGTGTTTACAAGTTTTTTTCTTTAAAATTTACTCTACTCGCGGTTGCTTCCGTCACGGTTTTTCCGTCCGCACTTGTTTTTCTCAATAGAGGTCAATGTTCTGACACGAAGATTCCGGCGTTACGTAGTCCCTGTGCATTTGACCGAGACGAGGGTTATTCGTTCTACCGCTATATCCGTTGTCGTAAAACAAATAACGGCGGTGCTGGAAACTATTCTGCCGCACGAATGTTAGCGTTGCACACAGACGTGCGACAGAATCGCCAGCTAGCTTCCCTGCTCTATTTCAAAATCTCGCTATGCCAGGTTTATGTTGCAATGGGTTCTGGCGTTGCGCAGTTACCTTACAATAAATACCGCCGGTGCTGAGAACTATTCTGCCGGCACGAGTGTTAGCGTTGCACACAGACGTGCGACAGAATCGCCAGCTAGCTTTCCTACTCTACTTCAAAATACCGTTATGCCAGGTCTTTCCTGCACGGGTTCCGGCGTAGCGCAGTTGCGGTGCAATAAATACCATAGGCCTGAATACTATTCTGTCAGCATGAATGTTAGCGTTGCACACAGACATACGACAGAATCATCAGCTAACTACCTACTACTGGCTAAGAACTACAGCTTACCACAATGATGTTGTTCAGGACGAGATCACCGACTCACTCCCACTCCTTATGCGCTATCGCTTTTATAGCCGTTTCTGCTGTGTAGTGTAGAGAATTAACAGTCAACTCTCCACTAACAGCTGTTCTCTAATGCTGCCTAGTGTTGCCGCTTCACTTAAAAATTAACAAAAAATTAAACTTAAATATATTGTGGATGGAAACGAGGGCTGCGCCGACTTCCGTCTTCACAGTACGTGGGTGCCTTAAGCCTCTCTGCGCTGATTTCTCTTATGACTTGAGTGGTTGGTCTGCTTATTTCCAACTGTTGAATCCTTTTATTAACGTCTTCAAAATTACTTTGAACTTTTTCAAGATTATTTTGAACTTTTTCAAGATTATCTTGGGCTTTTTCCTTGAATGATTCAACGTCATTTCGTAACTCACTCACTTTTGCATCGAGGCCATTTACCATTTTGGCAACCTCCGTTCAAACAGCCTCCATATTTTGATTCATTGTGTGGATCTGCGTCGAGTTCTGACTCAACCTCTGATCAATATGTAGCGCGTTCTGACTTAACTTCTGGTCTATTTGCAGTGCATTTTGACTCAAGCTCTGACCAATTTCTTCCCGAACGGCCTGGATATTGTTATTCATCTGTAGATTTATTGTCTGCGTCATCGCCATTAACATTTTCTCGAACTTTGACATATCTACAACTTCACCACTTGCCGCCGGTCCAGAAGCTTCCTCCATTTTCGCTGTTGATTCTGAGACATCACTATAAAATTCATGCTCTTCCGAGTTTACCCCTTGAGCCTCAAGAGCCTGCCGTAAGCGTTTCTGTAACTCCAACTTTCCGCCAGATGATTGCAGATTCAGCTGCTGCAACTCCTTCAGTTGTTCGTCAAACTTAACCATTTTTTTTTTTTTTTGATTGTTAATTCTTTTTACACTATCCCACTTCTGACACTGTTACGAAATTTCCTGTCCCTTTGACAATAATTTCGATCTCGTTGATAATGTCGTACCATCCGCCATTATCCAGAATGTTGTTTCCGGCACCTTCCAGATAGCGATTATCGACGTTGATAATGTCGTACCATTCTGGCGCTCACACTTTATCATTTATAGTACAGAAAACATGCTAGAAGCCGCTAGATGGTGTTCTATGATCAGTGATGCTAGCTAGTACAGAAACCACACTAGCAGGCGCTAGATGGTGGTCAGTGATGCAAGTATTTTTCTACGGGCAGTGATGCTAGCTAGTATCGTTTCATTTTCATTTCGAGCATTTTCTGGCATAAAGCAATTTTCGCTACAATATCATTTATTAAATTTTGTAGGACTGGAAAAATCAATTGACATATAGTTTTTATATATTTAACAGTAATTCCATCGTCACCAGGAGCAGCCCCGCCTTTTAATGACATAATGATATTTAAGACCTCATGATTCGTGACTAGCATTATAAACATTGTATTGGAGTTAATATTGTTTCTTATAGGTGGGTGAAATGCTTGAACCAAGATCAAGATGGATAAAATTGTCAACCAAATCTGACAATGCACAATTATTATATAGTAGTAGGGGAGCCCAAGCGGGGATTTCGGGATTTACTCGAGCGCGTCAGATTAAGATATGGGGGATACCTTGCACCTTGTTGAGTATATCTACCGAATATTAGCCCTCTATATAGTGCCGCGAGTGTAGGGGAGCCGGTCAGAATAGTAAAAAAAAATCGATAGCTGGATTTACTCGAGCGCGTCAGATTAAGATGGTGGTCAGATGGTGGGTTAATTACATGCTAAAGATCCTACATTTCACTAATCTGACGATTTGACCGTGACGCAAGGGAGTGGCAGGGTCACAAACTTGTAAAAAAAACGTCACCTGGACTTACTCGAGCGCGGTCAAAATTTTTTTTTTTTTAAGGAAATAATTCAAGGATAACGGAAAACATATAATCTGCCGATTTCCACAAGCCGAAGCAACAAAATTCGTCATTAAAGCTTAGCGCGTGTAGCTAAATTTTTTGGTTTTTAGGAACTTAATATACAAATAATTTAGTTGTTCCTTATTCTTTTTAGCTGTTCATTATTCTTCTTTTTTTTACGTCCCGTATTTCTTAAAAAAAAAAAAAAAAATCCGAAATATCACACTGAAATACAACACTGTGCCGGGAAATACGGAACGGATGGTCACCTTATGTATTCCCCGCTCCGTGTCTATCTCTCTCACACTCACGCACCGTCTCCTCCAGTGTTGGCACTGACGGTACTTTAGTACCAAAATTGATACTATTTTCATAGCTAAAATACCATAGTACGGTTTTCCGGAAACCCATCTTTTTTGGTACTATTTTCGTTTGCGTCAAAATGTATGTGGAACATAGGAGGAAAGACAAATTCAATATGTACTTATTACCAATTTCGAAATTTATATTGCCGCTATAAAATAGGATAATGTCCGAAATTTATCAATAACCGATTTTTAGTATAAAATAGGAAGGTAGATTAATAGTTTTCATGAGCATCTGTTTCTAAACGTTTCGAGGATTGCTAAAGGGCTTTTATTCATACGCCATTCTTCAGCGAGTGCGTTCTAAAAAATCGTCATTTTTAGTACATTTAAATAATTTTCAGGACATTTTCAGTACATTTTCGGTACATTTGGACAGTTTATGATAATAACCTTTTTTTCTAAATAATCGCAATGTGTGCATTTTGTAATTAGTTATTTAATGTATGTGAAATATATGTCAGTTTGTTAAGGTTTTTCAGGTGGCAAATGAGATTTTTTTTTTAGAAACTATAGATAAATCTAAGTAAAATTGGGTGTTCAAGTCAAAAAGGACATTCGGCCTCTAAAAGTACATTTCAAGTCTCGATTCTGTACATTTTCAGAAAACCCAAATGGCATCACTGATTGGGATTTTTAAAATTTTTAAAATTTAAGAAAAAAAAAATCATGAAAAAAAAATTTTTCAAACGGTCAGATTAAGCAAACTCCTCCAGATAATCATCAGATTATGGATCAGCATGACCAGGACATCAAGCTGAACCGTCTGTATAAAAATCTGACGCGCTCGAGTAACTACAAATATCGTTTTTTTTTTGCATTTTCGAAAGGTGGCCACTCGCTTGCGTCACATCCGAATCGTCAGTCTAAGGAATGGGAGCTTCGTTTGGGATAAATTAACATCCCCTATGAATATCTGACGCGCTCGAGTAAATGTTTGTTTTTCCATTTTTAACTCATCCGTACGGCCACGCCCACCATCCAAATCGGAGATACCGTCATCAGAGGCATGTCCCAGGATATACACCATCAATATCTGACGCGCTCCAGTAAATCCATGAGGAGACTGATTCTAGCGGCCAAACTAGCGGCCGTAAAAAAAAAAACGTTGCCACGGCTTAACTAATAGACCGATTCTGATGAAATTTGATATGGAGATAGATTGAATCATAACAAAGGGTTTAAAAAACTTTTTGTTTTATTATTGGGCGTGGCACCGCCTCAAATAAGAAAAAACGCTGTCACGGCTGAACCGCTTCACCGATTCTGATGAAATTTGGTATGGAGATAGATTGAATCGTAACAAAGGGGTTAAAAAACATTTTGATTTTTTATTGGGCGTGGCACCGCCTCAAATCAGAAAAACGCTGCCACGGCTGAGCCGCTTCACCGATTCTTATGAAATATAATATGGAGATAAATTGAATTGTAGCAAAGGGGTTAAAAAACTTTTTTCTTTTTTATTGGGCGTGGCACCGCCTCAAATGAGAAAAAACGCTGTCGCGGCTGAGCCAATTCACCGATTCTGATGAAATTCGGTATGTAGACAGATTAATTGTCGGCGAAAAATTTTTTTATAAGTGGGTGGTGCCACTCTCCTGACAAGAAAAAGCGTTGTCATTGCTAAACTAATACACTGATTTGGATGGAATTGGGTACAGAGTTAGATTGAACCCTAAGGAAAGGTATTTGTTTAAATGGGCGGTGCCACGCCCAATAAAAAAGCAAAATGTTTTTTAACCCCTTTGTTACGATTCAATCTATCTCCATACCAAATTTCATCAGAATCGGTCGATTAGTTAAGCCGTGGTAACGTTTTTTTTTTTTACGGCCGCTAGTTTGGCCGCTAGAATCAGTCTCCTAATCCATGTGCATGTTTTTTTTTACATTTTTGAAAGCCTGTCGTGACTTCCCCCACCGGTGAAGGATTAAACATTATATTACCTTTTTTTCTTCCTACCACCTAATCTTCAAAATCCAATAGATCCCCGCGACGCTCGAGTAACTCCACATTTAGCATCGTGGGCTCCTCTACTATAGTGTCTTGAGATTCCAAATACATAATCCGCGAAATCGGATCTGCTCATTTACTTGTTTTATGTCCATTTTAAAGTTAACACTTTGGCCGACACGGTTCGTTTCCAGCAAAGTCAAGATCGGTAAAAATTTTTAACCGAATCTGATAATGCACAATTATTATTTATTATTCGGAGATTTCAAAAACATAATCCATAAAATCGTGCCTGGTCATTTACTGGTTTTATGGCCATTTTAAGGTAAACGGTTTTACTAATAATTTTAATAAAATTATGAAACAAACCATGTAGTTTTTGATGCTTTTAAGATCAAGTAAAGTCTTAAAATATGCTATGATAACTGTTGTTTAAGTAGTTTGTGTCGTTGAACACGATTAAGTCACTTATTTTTGCAAATATGTAAACGCTTTTGTGTTATTCACCATTTTTCATGGAAAATAACCGATACAAAAAAATTTTTTTTTTGTCGGCCGAAAAACTAGTGAAAAATAAAATTTTTTTTTCTATCTTTTGTGGGCTTAAAAAGTATTTTTGACTACAAAGCCCACGAAGATAAAAAAAATAAAAAGATTTTTATATACATATGTTATGTTATTCTTCATTTTCCATTGAAAATAATTGAAAATTTAAAAAAAAATTCTTTTGGGCCTTAAAACTAGTGAAAAATATTTAAAATTATAATTTTGTTTTATGGTTTTTTGATTAAAACTTTTATATTCGTTGTGTTATTCACCGTTTCTCTTAAAAAAACAAAATTTGAAAAAAATGTAAAAAACTCTTTTGGGCCTAAAAACTAATGAAAAATAATTTTTAAATATTTTTGTTTTATGGGTTTTAAAAGTATTTTTGATTACAAAGTCCACAAAGAAAAGCAAAATAAAAAAATTTTGATTTTTAATGACTTATTCATAATTTTTCCTAGAACGCATTTTCATCAATATTATCGGCAAAAGCGTTTACCTTAAAATGACCATAAAACGAGTAAGTGATTAGGTACGATTTTGTGGATCATGTTTTTGGAATCTCCGAACACTAAATAATAATTGTGCATTGTCAGATTTGGTTGACAATTTTTACCGATTTTGATCTTACTTGAAACGAGCCAAGTCGGCAAAAGTAAGACCTCAAAATGGCCATAAAACGAGTAAATGAGCAGATCCGATTCCGCGGATTATATATTTGGAATCTCAAGACACTATATAATAATTGTGCATTGGCAGATTTGGTTGACAATTTTATCGATTTTGATCTTGGTTCAAGCGACCGTGTACAAGCTTCGTCAGTATACTGGACAAACTCGTTGAAGGGCGTCGCACAGCCCACTGTATTTATAAACGTTATAATTAGAGAACTAACAACGTAATCGATATGAAATTTTGTATGGCAGATGTACTTGCTAAAAGGTATCTTCTTACATCTTCTTAAATTTGGCACAATAGTACCGGTGGGCCTGGCACCTCCCATATAAGCAAAAAACGTTTAATACTATAGATAGTGTGCAATGAGAGTAATCTTCATAAAATTTGGTGTATATGGTATATGCGTATGTCAATCACGAATATAAGTTTTTGATTCCAAAGTAGGCGGAATTGGAGAAGTAGGCGTGGCATACTTCGTCTTTTTCATTTCTATTCTGTTTTTTTACAACATTTTAGATATTCTTTTGACTTTTTCAACCTTTTAACTTTTCCCAATATATTCCATATGTACTTTTTCCACTTTTTTAAACCTCATTCAACTTTATTCGACATTTTAATTAATTTTTTCGACTTTTTCATCAATTTTTCAGCATTTTCCATATATTTTCGAATTTTTCCATTTGTTTCAACTTTTTTCAATATTTTAAACTTTTAATTTTTTTTCAACTGTTTCAACACTTTTCAACCTTTTTGAATTTTTTAACATTATTTTCGATTTATTAAACCTCTTCAACCTTTTCAACGTATTTTTAGCATTTATTTAAAAAGTACTTTCAATGAAGTGTAGGTTATGTGAATTTCGGCTTGGCCGAAGATAAAAGCTTTACTAGTTAAATAATTTCATTTTCTTTTTAATTTTCTTGACTAACTTAAACGAAATCCATGGTTTTAGCCTCTTTAGTTTGCAATTCTTATATTGCATTCTTACAGTGGCATGGTTTACTAAAATTACAGTGAATAAACTTAATGCAATAGACGGATTTATTTCAATATTCCAGGATTCCTGGAAGAGACGACTATTTAATGCAACGAAGTCTGTTTTTGTGTGAAAAGATTCACTGCGAGATATTTCGTTTATAAGTTTTTTTTTGCATTTTGAAAACAAAGGCATGTCATACAATGATCAGAAATATCAAATCGAGCTACAGAGCTACATATTGATAATTATTGATGATATTAGAACGGCCTAAGCGCACAACAATGTGATCTATACAGTTTTCTAAAGTGTTAGTGATTCTTGTTGGTTGATTGATGCATGACTCCAAACCATACGAAGAGAGAATCATCAAATATTTATCAGCAAACTCAGAGTCTATTAATAAATTCAAATTTATATCGCCAAGAAAGACAACATTTTCGGTATTATCACCTGACAATAGGGTACTAATATCATTCAAATATGTTTCAGATGTAGAAGTATGAAAGCTACAAATAATTTCTATTATTTATTTTGCATTTTATTCTTAAAAGATCGGCACTACTTAACCATTTGGACCCGGATGGTACACCATATGTACCAATGAAAGATAAAATGTCTCTAAAAGTTACAACTAATTTTTTATGACAGAATACTTTCAAAACGTCCAAGCAACCACACTTACATACAAAGATTTAATTCTAGCATTACCAGGAGGAAGCCGGGTCGAAAGGGTTAAGCAACCTATAGCTAGCAACTAGCGATGCCAATCCCGGAATCCCGGCCTTTTTCCAGTCCCGAAAATCCCGGGATTAGTTCAATTGAAACCCGGGATTAATTAAACATGTGTTTCGCAATACTTTTTCGTCTGACAGCTGATTCACAACGATTTATTTTGCTTGAAATAGTATAAAAAAGCCACCATAGATTTTTAACTTGCTGGATAGTGAATTGAAAGTCTTAAAAGATATAGTAAATGTACTTTAACCCATTAAAGGAACTATTGAAACCATATGTGCTCTTGATATGGATCTATATAAATGCGACATAGCATTAAATTTCATGCTAGTCGACATCAAGCAAAATAAATCTCCTTTTAATGGCACGGTGGTCTTTAAAAAATTTTAATTTTTCGAAATACCACCCGCGATTTTTTTCAGGGATAGTGTTGGGGGACCCTTCCAGTGTCAAAATCCGCGAAGCGCGAAATCGAACGTCCAGCCGTTTTTTTTTTCGACCTTTTTATTTTTTTAACGATTTTTTGAGTATGGCTCGGTGTTTATATACATTAAGAGCGGTTAAAAAAAAAAACTTTTTGTTTTTTTTACGATGTGTCAGTGGATTACTATAGCCCTATATGTCTTGACAAAACAACCCATAAAGATTTTCATCAATTATGAAAACTGGATTGCAGCCACCTGTTTTAAGTTGCCTACCCATTTTCGAAAATATTGATTTAAAAAATGGTGCAAGCTAAAGAGGTTATAAAATTTTGCAACAAAGTGGGTATTATTTTCAAACTATTATCGATCGAGGAATTCGAATCCGTGATCAGTTTTTCTTCTTCTTCTTTTTTTCTTATAAAAAAATTGGAAATTGTCCGGTCAAAAATTAAAAAATGCAGATTTTCACCTTTCAAGTTGCAAAATCTTGATATAATACTTTACCGCCGATCTAGTGGTACATTATTTTTAATGTATCTTTATCTGCTTAAGAGAAAACCGTAAACCGCATATCAATATCATCTTTCAAAACCAAGATATCTGCATTTTTCTAAATTAATAGACCTGAAATTTTTCGATTCGGCGTTGACATATATATATATTAAGCTGATTCAAAATTTTTTTTTGTTCTAAACAGCTATTATCGATCTAGGAACTTGAATCCGTAATTATACTTTCTTCTTCTTCTTTTTTTCTTATAAAAAAATTTAAAATTGACCGGAAAAAAAAACAAAAAATACCGATTTTCTGCTTTCAAGTTGCAAAATCGGCCGATATTATACTACCACCGATCCCGTTGTACAATATTTTTAATGAAATTTTAGTTGCTTAAGAGAATATCACTATCTTCTTTCAAAACCTAGATATCTATATTTTTCTAAATTAACAGACCTGGCACAATTCAACCATTCTATACATTTTTCTAGGATTTTCAAAAATTTCTTGGTTTTGAAATAAGATAATGCTATGCGGTTTACGGTATTCTTTTAAGCAAATAAAGATACATTAAAAATAATGTACAACGGGATCGGTGGTAATAATTAGTGAATGCCTACAAGTGAATTCAGTACATATTTTCCCTCTATAACTCGAAAAAATAAATTTGACCTCTGCATCTCGAACACACGGTTCGCTTGAACCAAGATCAAGATCGATAAAATTGTCAACCAAATCTGACAATGCACAATTATTACTTAATATTCGGAGATTCCAAAAACATGATCCGCAAAATCGTACCTAATCACTTACTCGTTTTATGGCCATTTTAAGGTAAACGCTTTTACCGATAATATTGATAAAAATGTAAATGTATTTTGCTTTTCTTTGTGGCCTTTGTAATCAAAAATACTTTTAAAACCCATAAAACAAAAATATATAAAAAATAGTTTGCATTAGTTTTTAGGCCCAAAAGAATTTTTTACATTTTTTCAATTTTTTTTTTTAAGAGAAACGGTGAATAACACAATAAATATAAAAGTTTTTGTATTTATTGTTTTTTGGTGAGCTTTGTAGTCAAAAATACCTCAAAAATCAATAAAACAAAATTATAATTTAAAATATTTCTCACTAGTTTTATGGCCCAAAAGAATTTTTCTTTGAAATTTTCAATTCTTTTCCATGGAAAATGACAACATACAGCTATGGATATATAAATGGCACATTTTTTTGTATTTTCTTTGTTATGCTACAGTATCGTAAATAATATTAACAAACAACAAGTGTTTGGTTTTTTGCAAAGATATATCCTTCATATTTAATAATATTTCAATATTTTGAAGTTTTCTATTTTTGGTGAATTTTCAAAGTTTTTGGAAATTTTTCAATCACTTGTTGTTTGTTAATATTATTTACGATACTGTAGCATAACAAAGAAAATATAAAAAAATGTCCCATTTATATATCCACAGCTGTATATAAAAATTTTTTTATTTTATTTTTCTTCGTAGGCTTTGAAGTCAAAAATACTTTTTAAGCCCACTAAAGATAGAAGAAAAAATTATTATTTATTTATTTATTTTTAGTTTTTCGGCCGACAAAAAAAAAATTTTTTTTGTATCGGTTTTTTTCCATAAAAAATGGTCAATAACACAAAAGCGTTTACATATTTGCAAAAATAAGTGACTTCATCGTGTTCAGCGACTCAAATTACATAATCAACAATTTTCATAGCATATTTTAAAATTTCACTTGATCTTAAATGCATTAAAAACTACACGGTTTACTTCATATTATTATTATATACTTTATTATCTGTAAAAGCGTTTACCTTAAAATGACCATAAAACCAGTAAATGATCAGGTATGATTTTACGGATCATGTTTTTGGAATCTCCGAACACTAATTAATAATTGTGCATTATCAGATTTGGTAAACAATTTTTACCGATCTTGACCATGCTTGGAACGAACCGTGTCGGCCAAAGTGCTAACCTTTAAATAGCCATAAAACGAGTAAATGAGCAGATCCGATTTCGCGGATTATATATTTGGAATCGCATAACACTATATAATAATTGTGCATTGTCAGATTTGGTTGACAATTTTATGGATCTTGATCTTGCTTCAAGCGAACCGTGAACATAGCAATCAATGTTTGTTTTTACAACCTTTACAACTCGATTATTTGAAACGAATTATCTCTATAGCTCGAAGAAAAATAAGATACCGACCTAAGAATATGCCGGCATTGTACATCATTGTTTCTTAGAAATCAATGTAAAAGCCTACTTATACAGCCATGATCATATAAATTGCACACATTTTCTTAAGTTTAAAAAAGTTAATTTTATTGGCAGATACTTATTTTTCCAGAACTATGGAGATACCTAAACTTAACTATATGTATTACAAATTCAGCTAGCAAAAAAAAATTGAAATCAAAATTAAAAAATTTTGATTTATTTAAAAGAAATGGCTCACATAGCCATTATGAGATGTTCATATAAATAGCACAAATACTAATTTTTTTTATTTTCAATGTTGAAATCTAAAAAAATCCAAAAAATTTTGGGCCTTATGTCCACCTAAAAAACGGTCATAGTCCCCAAAAAAATTTTGGGGATTATGACCACTCATAACGATGGACATAACACCCATGGGTGTTATGACCACTTTCGTTTTGCTTGAAAATACAAGAGGAATTTTATATTTAGTGGAGTGGGCGGCCTTCGGCCAAGGATTACATTGACGAATATGTCCAACAACGCTTCTACATAAAAGTTAGGGTAAGTGGGCGGCCTACGGCCGCAGCTCAGAATTTAAAACTCCCAAAAATCCAACACCGGCCTCGCGGCGGCCTTCCGCCGCGAATCAGTCTATAATATATCCAACACCTGGTCGCTAGCCACAGTAATTTTACATAAGAGTAAGAGTAAGTGGGCGGCCTACGGCCGCAGCTCAGGATTTAAAACTCCCAAAAATCCGACACCGGCTTCGTGGCGGCCTTCGGCCGCGGATCAGTCTATAATATCCAACACCAGCATTGCTACCCACAGTAATTCTAAATAGAAGTTAGTATATTATGCAAAATTTTTTTTGAAAATTCATTTATTTAGTTATAAGCACCCATAACGTTGGACATAACACCCATGGGTGTTATGACCACTTTCGTTTTGCTTGAAAATACAAGAGGAATTATATATTTAGTGGAGTGGGCGGCCTTCGGCCAAGGATTACATCGACGAATATGTCCAACAACGCTTCTACATAAAAGTTAGGGAAAGTGGGCGGCCTATGGCCGCAGCTCAGGATTTAAAACTCCCAAAAATCCGACACCGGCTTCGCGGCGGCCTTCGGCCGTGGATCAGTCTATAATATCCAACACCAGCATCGCTACCCACAGTAATTCTAAATAGAAGTTAGTATATTATGCAAAATTTTTTTTGAAAATTCATTTATTTAGTTATAAGCACCCAAAATTATTTGGCCTTATGTCCTCATGTTTTTGGGGATTATGTCCGTTCTTACAAGTGGTCATAGTCCCAAAAAAAAATGGGGGTTATGACCGAAAAAAAAACGAACATAATGCCCAAAATCATTTTGGGGATTATGACCATTGGGGTTATGACCGGGTACCGCTGAAGCCAGGGTTTGATGATATTGGCCATATATTTCGGGTCATGAAGGCCCATTTTATTGGCGTAGAATGCAGCATATGGGCTTAGCGTGTCATAAAACTTAATAGGAAGACGTCTCAATGCAGCAAATCTGTATAGGAGAATTGCTAGAAAAAAGTCGCTCCCGTCAAAAAAAAGCACGTGATGAAGTGTTTGTCCCTTGCCAAGGAACATCGGAGAAAGGATGTCCAGTTTTGGAAAAATATACTTTGGACTGAAGAGACAAAAGATAAATCAACTGCGTACAGATGGAAAGACATTTGCTAGTCGGCCGAAAAGTCACACCTTGAACCCAAGGTTCACCAGGAAAACAGTACCGATGTTCCTTGGCAATGGACAAACACTTCATCACGTGAATTTTATTTGACAGGAGCGACTTTTTTCTAGCAATACGCCCATACAGATTTGTTGCATTGAGCCGTCTTCCTATTAAGTTCTGTGACACGCTAAGCCCATATTCTGCATTCTATGCCAACTTCATGCATGATAATACAGCCAATATCATAAAACCCTGGCTTCATGCAAAATAAGGGACTTAGTACTAAATATTAACTATACTTAATCATTTACATGCAGGTTTTTTTAGATTTTAACATTGAAAATAAAAAAATTTCCAAATTTTAGTATTTGTGCTATTTATATGAACATCTCATAATGGCTATGTGAGCCATTTCTCTTAAATAATTTAAATTTTTTTAATTTTGATTTTAATTTTTTTTGCTAGCTGAATTGGTAATACATTAAGTTAAATTTATGTATCTCCATAGTTCTGGAAAATAAGTTTCTGCCAATAAAATTAACTTTTTCAAACTTAAGAAAATGTGTGCTATTTATATGATCATTAGAGGTACTCAAAATTCCTATAACAGTTTTTTTGGGCTCCAAAATGGCTTAATTTATGTCAATTGACCCAGAACTTATAAATATTAATATATATTTAAGCTTAACTAAATGAATTCAATTATTTATTTGTGTTATTTGCCGTTAAAATATGTTTCCAACAAGCTATAACACATCGGAAGTGGTTCATAGATAACCTCATAACGATATTTTATCTCTTGATTTCTTCTAATATATTTTGAAATTAAAGTGAAAAGACTCGAACTCATCTAAAACTTATTAGTTTTATTTAATTTACTGAATAATATTATTGCTTGACTTCATCTTATTTCGATAAAATATCACTATCGGCGAATGTCCCTTTTCGGATTGGGATTAGATACACTGTCTTTATAAATTGTGAATGCAGAAACAATAAATACTCAGACTTTTCAGAGATATAAAAGCACTTGTAATGCACTACTTAAAGACTAAAAATCAATTCCCAATGCATTATAACGGTACTTTTCTTGAATTGCTTATAATCATGTATAAAATTCGTCTTTTTTTCTTGGTTTTTAATTGCTCTTTAAATGAAACAAAAATAAATTGTTTGTATTAAAAAATTGATTTTATTGTAATTGTTTTATCTGAATATTTATTTAAAAATGTATACTTTTACGTTATTCGCTATAACTTTGTAAGTTCTGCATTTCATTGACTCGTATAGAGATTTTAAGTAATCAAGAGAAAAATTGGTCCATTCCTTCAATAAGCTCATCCTTAGTTTTGTACTGTATTCCTCCTTCGTAGACCTTACGGGTTAGCCAACCTCAAACATTTTCAATAATGTTAAAGTCGGATGAGAAGGGTGGCAAGTTTAAGGTTTAAAAATTTTGGCTAGAAATCCTTGATTTCTCTACACGTGCCGTGTGTATAGGTGCATTATCGTGTTGATAAATCCACTTAGTGGTCCAAAAATATCCTTAATCTTCGGAAAAACTAGTTCCAGAAGATTTTTGTAACGATCTCCCGATCATTCGCGTACTTTGTACGATAAGATCAATAGTTCCGTAGTATGAAACTGCAGCCCATACCATAACGCCGCCCTCTCTACTGTGATGACGGGTCAGAAATTTTTCCTGCTTACGCAAATAATGCAATAACTTTTATTTTCACGATTTGCGTTTTCAGAAATAATTTTTGACCCTTCATCACAGTAGAGAGGGCGGCGTTATGGTATGGGCCAGAGATGTGCAATGAGTGGCTCGTTTTAATTTACCATTCGTTTATTCATTGCTATTGCCGTGCTTTCATTCGACAACATAAAAAACGAATTCTGCAGTGCAATACCTTTTAATTTTATTGCCATTGCTTGTCTTTGCTTCCTTTGAACATACACGAAAGACAAGCACTATTCACTCGAAGCTCAATCATTCGTTTCTATTTCTATGCAACGAATTATATGGCTATGCAACGAATGCTATGGCTATGCAACGAATGTTATTGCGTAGCATTAAATGCTATTACGCATCATTGAATGCTATTGCGCAGCATCGAATACCTCATATAGTTTTCTAATTTGCTTCGTATGCAATGAATGATTTGAGCTCGTGCATCCATTTTTATTGCTCTCAAGTAGTGTAGTACTTTTCTTGGTATTATTTGTCTTATAAAAAAGTAGTGAAACTAAAATCAATAGCAAAAGCATTCAATGCTGCGCAATAACATTCGTTGCATAGCCATCGCATTCGTTCCATAGCCATATAATTCGTTGCATAGAAATAGAAATGAATGATTGATGTTTGAGTGAATAGTGCTTGTCTTTGTAATGTGTTCATTTAAAATTTTTTATATATAATTTTTTCTATTAAGTGGACTAACTAATCTAGTTTTTGATTAATTTTTTATTTTTAATTTATTTATTATTTTCAATTTAATATGTCTTTCTTGAGTACAAGTATGACTAACTGCTCACGGGAAGAGCATTGTTCTGTATCATCCGTTTTGACATCAATGTTTAGTTGTGCTGGTCCATGCGGTAAACTTTTTCATGCCAAATGTGTGGGAATAAATGATAAGTCTACAACTAATCTCAACTCCGACTCTTCGGGACTTTTTTGGCTATGCCCCAAATGTCGTCCATTGTCAATTTAATAATCGAATCCATGAATTAGAAAACGATTTCAAATTAATTATCAATAAATTTAACGAATTTTCTAAGGATTACTATAATTTTTCTAATAATTTTAATCAAATTCCTCGCCTAAGCGCTAATCAGATGACTGGTACCAATATTGTCGATACGCTTCATTTATCCACAATAGTTGAGAGTATTAATTTGCCTAATAATAATGTGCCTTCACTTCAACCTAGTGTTCCTATAAACCTTAACTCTTCTTCAGATACCAATGAGGCTGCACGAGATCACTCATCTACTACTGGTCAATCTACTGGTATTCTGAAGGCAGTATCAAAGTTAAAACACTTATTTATCTCCAGGATTGATCCATCGAATTCAATTAATGATATTGTTGCTCATTTAAAGGCATCCAATATAATTAATGATAATTCATTTATAAAATGTACTAGGATTAGCGCTAAAAACTCAAGCCATTCCTCATTTAAGTTGACAGTACCTTGTCAAATTTTTGAAAAAATAAATGTTTCCGCTATTTGGCCCGATAACGCGTTAGTTAAATAGTTTCAACCATATAACAAGAAAAATAGGCTTTTAAATGGGCATTCCTCCAGTACAAAAAACTAAATCGATTGGCCCTTTACTATCAAAATGTAAGGGGCTTACGCTCTAAAACTCGTAGGTTATTCTTACTTTCTCAGAACATAAACTTTGATATTATAGCCCTGACCGAAACTTGGCTTAATGCAAGTTATTTAAGTTCTGAACTATTTGATAATAGTTTCGAGGTTTTTCGAAAGGATAGATTTGAAACATTGGATAGCCAAGTTGGTGGTGGAGTCCTTATTGCAGTTAGGAATACGATTTCCAGTAGTAGTTTCCAAATTCCTATTGTTTCTGATTTAGAGCTAATTTGTGTTAAATTGACTATGAATAAATCATTTGTTTACATTTTAAATGCTTACATTCCACCTAATAGTAGCATTGACGTCTATAATTCACTCTTGCAAGCTGTGGACCATGTTATTGGTGCTCTTGAACCCAGCGATGATTTCATTTTACTCGGTGACTTAAATTTACCACATGTAACATGGATCCAACAAGACGATGACACATTTCTAAGTGCCATTAACATTATTTCTAGACAAAATCAACAATTTGTTGATGCTATTTGTATTTACAACAAGTAAGTTATATTAAAAATTTTCAAAATAGACAACTAGACTTAGTTTTCGTAACGGACTCGTCTAGAGTTTCTGTTGATAGTGCCACTTTTTGCATTTCTAACATTGACGATAATCACCCTCCTTTGAGTATTGTTTACCAAGCTGAGCTTAACTCTATTGAAAATATTTTTGATCATCAATACTTTTTTAATTTTTAAGGCGGTGATTATGAACACCTTAATGATCTCTTAGATTCAAAATTTCAAGACTTTGATTTTAATTCTGATGATTTGGAAATTACCACTGAACGTTTTTATAGCGTTTTATTTGATTGCTTATGTCTTTGTGTACCTATTTTGTGTAAACGGTCAGTGTCTTCATTTTATCCTTGGTATAATAAGGAGTTGAAATCTTTAAGAAATAGACGTAATAGAGCTTGGAAAAAGTATATTGTGTCTCAGAACTCTCAAGATCTTGATGAATATAAAAAACTTTCTCAAGACTTTAGTGTACTTTGCTCCGTTCTGTATTACGACTATTTAGAATGCATGAATTATAAAATCTTATCTGACCCGAAAAAGTTTTGGAGTTTTATAAATCTTAAAAAAAAGAGTGATGGCTACCCCTCGTCTTTCAAGCATAACAATGGTATTTCTAATGATCCATATGTAATCTGTGGCCTCTTTGCCGATATTTCCCAACAGTCTTTTAGCTGTAATCCCTTTAGCCCGGACTTGAACTGTTTTGGCTATTCTGATTTATTGCCTCAGGTTTCTTTTGAATCAGTTAATTTTACACCTGAACTTGTTTTTACTGAAATAAACAAGTTAGAGGACGACTCTAATGCAGGAATCACTTTTGAAAAATTGCCAAAATGTCGTGCATACCTAAACTTTTCGAGCATATAGTTTACAATTTTTTAAAAAACCATTGTCGTTCGATCATTAGCACTCGTCAACATGGCTTTGTCTGTGGTAGGTCTACAATAACGAATTTATTAGATTTTTCTAGTTTCTGTTTGAATTCTGTTGAATCAAGAAGACAAATTGATTGTATTTATACAGACTTCAGCAAAGCTTTTGATAAGCTTTCTCACAACTTAATTGCGCTAAAGCTTGAGCTTTTTGGATTTCCTAACTATTTTATCACCTGGATCAAGTCTTATCTGAGTAATCGGTCATATCAGGTACGATTTCGAGGTTCTCTTTCTTCTGCATTTATAGCTACTTCAGGTGTTCCGCAAGGAAGTCATCTGGGGCCCCTTTTGTTTATCTTAGCTATTAATGATATAACATATACAATCAAATATTCAAGTTTGCTAATTTATGCTGATGATATAAAAATTTACAGGGATATTAATGAGGAAAACGACGGCCTCTTGCTCCAGGAAGATTTGAAATCCTTTGAGGTTTGGTGCAATAATAATAGTCTTGTACTTAATATTGATAAATGCCAAGCTATATCTTTCACGCGCAAATTTTCAACAATTAACTATAACTATAAAATAAGCAATCATGTCTTGCTTCGTGTTGATACATTCAAAGACCTTGGTGTAATTTTTGATACCAAATTAACATTTAATAAACATATTGAAACCATTTGTACTAAAGCATCTGGTCTGCTTGGTTTTATAAAAAGATGGGCTAAAGAATTTAACAATACATTGGTAACTTTAACTTTATATAAAACGCTAGTTCGTCCACATTTAGAGTACGCTTCTCAAGTATGGTCTCCATATTACAATAATCATATTGAGAGAATCGAACGAATCCAAAAAAGATTCCTTCGATTTGCACTTTGTCATCTCCATTGCAATGACAATTTTAATCTGCCTCCATACACAGCCCGCCTTAAACTACTAAATTTACAATCGCTCGTAGAACGCAGAAAAATAGCTGATATAGTTTTGTTGCACCAATTATTTACGGATGCTCTTGATTCACCAGAATTATTAAACTATATTCATATTAATGACAATCGTAGAACAAGTCGAATAAATAATAATATTTTTTACACTCCCTTTAACAGAACTAATTATGGTGTAAGTGCTCCTTTTAATCGGATGAGTTGCTTAGCAAATAACTGTACTGTTTTTGATTTTAATATATCTAAATGCATGCTTAAAAGTAAATTGCGATCTATTAGTAACAGCTAAAATTTATCTGTAATTCAATGCTTAATGGTTGTAGGTATTTTTTGTTTGTGTTGTCCGAGCCCCACCGCATGCTGGGTAAATTTTTCTAACATTTATTCCTTGGATCGTGTGAATTTATACATGTAAATATTTATATATCTACATGTCTAATTATCACGTGATCTAAGTGGGTATGTTGAGAAAGTGCGAAAAAGCTAAGAAAAAATTATAAATAATAACTAACTAATTGCATGTATAATTTTTTCATTTCCATTTTTATTGAATAAGCGTTTTACTTTGTTTAAAGCTTCAAGCTTAAAATAGCTAAGAAGGCTATAATAGCTGTAGTAGCTAAACTCTATTATTATTATTATTGCCTTCAAGGAAAACAAAGACAAGCAACAGCAATGCGAGAAAAAGTACAGCACGGCACACAGTGTAACAGATGCGGCCATAAATGGTAAAAATTAATCTAATTTTTTGACTTAAATTTTTATGCAGATTAAAAGAACATACTTCAAATAAGAAAATCCCAAAATTTTATTAAAATGCTTTAACTACTTAAAAAGTTATGCTTTATTAAATATACAGTATCAAATTCAATTTTTCCTCTGTATGTTGGCTTGTTTTCTGTCCCACACTTTTGTACCCTTTCCGAAGAAGATTTCATGAGCAAATATAAACATGTCATATATGAAAAAAAATATAGAATTTTTCCAATCTAGAAATATTAATAAAATTGCTTACACTGTAAACAAATGTAAAATTCTGCTATATTAAAATAGTTAGGTTTACTCACCAAATCGCAAGATCATTAAAAACTTTAGAAGAAGAAAATTAAAACACACCTAAAACCACTTTTGAGGTTCCAGCGTTAAATAACGTATAAAGCTATGTAAAATCATAATCAAAAGAATTTTCTTGCGTTAGGGTGCGCCAAGTTAACTTTTTTTCAACATTTTTCGCAGTATATCTTCCATAGTAACAGCGCCCAAAATAGTAAACGTTGTTCAATTGTAATGAAATTTAGTATATGATGTTTTTTTGGCATTATTAAGAAAATTTTGAAAAATCATAAAGGTCTGGCCATTGCCACGCCCACCTCCCATATAAAATTAACCTTTTATTTGCTTAACCCTTGTTTGCATGATTTTTTCTTTTTCTGTGAAATAAATCACAGTGATGTAATTTGTACTCTAGATTAATGCAAAAATATTTAAAAAAATTCTACTATGAAATTATTAAAAAACAATATGATGGAAATATCCATCATCATGCAAATCTACTTGTTGAGCTCAGTACTAAATAAGTTCATTATCAAATTTGTGTTGGTCACTTTTATTCCTTATGGTAGTGTTGGCCATTTACCCTCCCGCGGCCACATTGCCCGTTTCGGGCCATCATTCGGCCCGCCGTGCAGTTGCTGATTTCTATGCGCTGATTCGCATGAAAATTGAATATGCGAGAAACCGGAATCAAACGTGCAAAAACAAAACAAATGCAAACAAAAACATTGTTTATGCGAAAGGCTATTTTTTATTTATTATTATTTTATTTATTTATTGAAATATTATTTAATTGTTGTAAAAAAATTCAATTTCATGGAAAAATAGTCACCGATATTGCGTCTGACGTCATCACAAAATTTTGAACCAGATATTGAAAGTCTTATTTTCAGTAAACTCTGTTAATATCTTTGTATAACATACATATGTATACATAATATGTATAAGATTAATGAAATGTTTTCTTTTTGTTGTTAAATAAAAATACAATTATTTTATATGCCAACATTTATCTTTATTTATTAACATCAGTGATGCACGAATTTCTACTGGGTAATTTTTTCTATACGTGGAAAAGACAAAACACATTTATTTTCATTTTTTTTTTCGCTGGAATTTCTTCACACATTTGTACACATACTAGCGCGAAATATTTGTTGTAAACGTCAGCGCGCAGTCGACTTTTGGGCACCACAGCTGGCCATCCCTACCTTCTGGTAATTAAAAAAACAGTTTTTGGGCGTAGATTCACCCCACATTTACGGCATGAGGTTGTGAAGCCCCCTTGGCTTTTAGGGTATTTGCACTAAAGTGAACCACCTACTTTTGGCCAATCTTCAGACCCACTTTTCGTTATGTCTTTAGGAGGAGGAGGAGGAGCTGAAGAAGCTTTCCTTTTTTGCTTGCAATTCTTGTTCTAGGACACTACTGCTCGGATACCCTCTTTTAGCATCTTTAGTGGTTCCTTTGTTGTGCAGCACAGAGGCTTTTCCATTTCTGAACTGGCCCCATGTAAGTATACCTATTTTTGGTATATTCTTTTTCTGGGTATTATTTTTGTACAAAATCGAGGATTTAATAACTGCCAGATGAAAAAAAACGAAGGTTCCACGTTTTAGACCTCTCTAAAAAAAAAACAACATATGATACAAATTTACTCAGTACAAATTTTTGCCATACAATTCAATATCTTCAATGTTACTTCATCATGTAAATTTACAGTGAAATATTTCCAAACCTTGCTCGTTTTAGGTTTCACACCAATTATATGAAATAATTGGATATGAATAAGGCATCTATCTTAACACTTTTAGATCACTCGAAGGCGTTCGATTCTGTCAATCATGCTATTCTATTTGCTAAGCTTAAAAATCAATTCAATTTTTCAAAAACAGCAATAGATCTCTTAAAATCATATCTTACAGACAGGACGCAAGCAGTAAGTGTAGAAGGTTTCATTTCTGATTTCCTGCCAGTGCCTAAAGGCGTTCCTCAAGGGACTGTGTTAGGGCCTTTGATTTCTGTAATGTATGTCAATGACCTACCAAATGTCTTAAAATGTTGTGAAATCCACTTATATGCTCAAATGCCTTAATACCTGCGTTGCTGAGCTCAACGGGGACTTAAGTCGCATTCAGATTTGGGCAGAAACAAATGACCTCACCCTAAATCCGACCAAATCAAAAAGTTTAATGATTTGCAAAAGATCTCTTGACCATGATATTTTGCCTAAAATATTGCTTAACGGTTCTGAACTTCAGCTCGAATAGTCTTGGTATAGTTTTCAATAAAACGCTAACTTAACACGATCATATACTCAAAACTATCGGTAAGGTATATAGCATGCTACGGGTATTATGGGTTACGCAGTATTACACGCCATTTAAAATACGTCTATTGTTAGCGAAAAGTTACCTCATTCCATGGCTGTGAATTGTTCGCCAACTGTGACAGTCATTGCAGACAAAACTAAACGTTATCTTTAACAATATAGCAAGGTATATTTATGGCTTAAAGCGTTCAGATCGAATATCTGCCTATTCCAAAAAAATCTTCGGTGTCTCTTTTCATGATTTATTGAATATTCGAATTCTGCTGCAGTTGCATAGAATTATTTTTATTAAAGAGCCGGAATATCTTTATTCGCGTCTTAAGTTTTCTCGTTCTGCTCGAACGAGACAAATTGTTCAGTTTGAACATAGGTTTTTAATATCGGATCGATAATTTTATGTTCATGCAATTCATCTTTGGAATGCGTTACCAACACGATTACTTAATTTAAGTAACGCAAAACAGTTCAAGTTTTATATTTTCAAACATTTTTGCGAAGGAACTCACTAAAATATTTTTTTTGTTTTTTTTTTAGCTTGCCCAAAACCTTTTATTTTATTATGTTTTGTAAAATTTTCATTGTATCATTCATTTAATAATTAGTTTTTTAGTTTTAATAATTATTTATCAAATTTACTTTATTAAATATTACGTAGCTGTGACTTAAGCTTGTCAAATTCAGGATAGCTATATTATCTTGTAGCCTAAGGATATTCAAAAAATTAATAAAAAAAATAAAATTAAATATTAAACCGTAGTAAAGTAAGCGCAGGCTTTACTTTTAATTTTTAAAGGAATATAAAAGAAAACGCGAATTTGGATTTTGATTTTACAAAATATGACATTTTATTGATTTACAAAATCGATTATTGGGTAAACTCAGAAGAGTTGTGCTGTAGCGAAATTGTTACAAATATGATTGCACAACTGTTTATATCTGGATATGATATTTCGGTTTCGGTGGCGGTTACGGACACGGATATTAAAAAATCTTTATTTCGGTTTCGGTTACGGATAGTGTTTTTTTTCGGATATCCGGTGGTTTCGGTTAGGGATACGGATATCCATAACATCCCTAGTGTAAATAATATAATATAATATATTTCTTCGTTGTTAACGGCTTTCATTGTTATCGGATATCTGCTCATTTTTTGAATAATGTTAAATATGTTACTACGATCTCACATATAAAATTTTAACTTTCTAGTGTACAAAAAAAAAAGAAATTAAATTAATTAATAGGTTAGTTTTATATTGAATGGGCGTGGCAATGGCCAGATTTTTGTGATTTTTCTAAGTTTTCTTAATTATGTCAAAAAAACATCACATACCAAAAATAACGAACTTTAAGCAAATAAAAGGTTAATTTTATATGGGAGGTGGGCGTGTCAATGACCCGATTTTTATGATTTTTCTAAGTTTTCTTAATTATTTTAAATAAAACATCACACAACAAATTTAATCTTTCTGGTGTCAAAAATAACGAACTTAAAGCAAATAAAAGTCTTATTTTATATGGGAGGTGGGCGTGTTAACGGAACGATTTTTATGATTTTTCTAATTTTTTTTAATTATGCAAAAAAAACATCATATACCAAATTTCATTACAATTGAACAACGTTTACTATTTTTGGCCGCGGCTGCTATGAAAGTGATACACTGTGCGGCAGCATTCGCATTCGCTTTGAGTGAGCAGTGTTTTCATTCGTTTCACACGTTTGATGCTAAGTGTTGATTCACAATTCGTTTTGTGTGAGTGTTTCACAATTGCGTTTGAATGCATTCGTGCACATCTCTGGTATGGGCTGCAGTTTCATACTACGGAACTATTGATCTTATCGTACAAAGTACGCGAATGATCGGGAGATCGTTACAAAAATCTTCTGGAACTAGTTTTTCCAAAGATTAAGGATATTTTTGGACCACTAAGTGGATTTATCAACACGATAATGCACCTATACACACGGCACGTGTAGAGAAATCATGGATTTGTAGCCAACATTTTTAAACCTTAAATTTGCCGACCTTCTCATCCGACCTTAACATTATTGAAAATGTTTGAGGTTGGCTAACCCGTAAGGTCTACGAAGGAGGAATACAGTAAAAAACTAAGGATGAGCTTATTGAAGCAATGGACCGATTTTTCTCTTGATTACTTAATATCTTTATACGAGTCAATGAAATGCAGAATTTACAAAGTTATAGCGAATAACGTAAAAGTATACATTTTTAAATAAATATTCAGATAAAACTATTACAATAAAATCAATTTTTTAATACAAACAATTTATTTTTGTTTCATTTAAAGAGCAATTAAAAATTGGTTCTATTCTGGTGAACCAAGAAAAAAAGACGAATTTTATACATGATTATAAGCAATTAAAGAAAAGTACTGTTATAATGCATTGGGAATTGATTTTTAGTCTTTAAGTAGTGCATTACAAGTGCTTTTATATCTCTGAAAAGTTTGAGTATTTATTGTTTCTGCATTCACAATT
The DNA here is from genome assembly GCA_963662105.1 of Meiosimyza platycephala. Classification (NCBI taxonomy): domain Eukaryota; kingdom Metazoa; phylum Arthropoda; class Insecta; order Diptera; family Lauxaniidae; genus Meiosimyza; species Meiosimyza platycephala. Next base: position 4,387,237 of record OY759212.1, read on the forward strand.
TATAAAGATTTTTTGCATAAAATTCAGTTGGTTCTATCCTGATGGACCACAGTGTACGTAATTTGTTTTTATTTTTACTATTACTTGTAGTTGGTGAAAACTAGGAAGATGATTTGGAACCCATCCCTTTATCAAAATTAAGTAAAATAGAACGTCTTAGTGTCATTGCAGTAGAATCTAGTTCCGGGATGCAAAAACTTCTTGGCGTTCCAAGTATTCCGAATAGAAAAGGAAAATCGGTGACGAAAGGTGTGTTCGAAACACTTAAAGAATGGGTCTTGGCCGATAAAGTCCAGGCCATCGGTTTCGATACCACAGCATCGAACACTGGTCCATATATGTACTGGTGATTGCAAAGTTCTTCAGGACATGATCGGACACGATTTATTATCTCTGGCGTGGCGTCACCACGTTTATGAGATATTGAAACGTTGCATTTTCGAATCTGAATTTGGAAAAGCAAAACCTTCAGAGGTAGGCATTGTCAACAGATTTCGCAGCGATCGACGTTAAGTAAAATTTATGTCACGCGATATGAGTCAGCGCTCAAAGATAAACTTGTTCGAAGAGCAATCAGTGATGATGTTGCCAATCGAATTTTGCCATAAGAAACTGATGAATCAACAACGTCGAGCTGATTATAAGAAGTACTTAGAGATGACCATTATTTTTCTCGGCAGTGAAGTGCAGAATTTCAATTTCTCCAACTCAGGTGCCACCAACCAAGCTCGATGAATGGTGAAAGGGACTTACGTATTGGATTGAGGTAACGCGAAATGTGTCATGGTTCAACTGCATGAAAGGATTATCTGCACCGAATCAAGAACTCAAGCTGCGATGCGATGCGAAGATGCGATTACGTACTCCAGCGTGAGTGAAAAGATTTCTGAGGACGTAGCAAAAAGAATTAATAAAAAACCTGTGGTATCTGATAATAATAATAGAGTTTAGCTACTACAGCTATTAGCCTTCTTAGCAATTTAGCTTGAAGCTTTAAACCAAGTAAAAAGCTTATTAATAAATTATGGAAATGAAAAAATTATACATGCAAATTAATTTGTTATATCATATTTTTATAATTTTTTCTTAGCTTTGTCGCACTTTCTCAACATACCCACTCAGATCATAAATATATAAGCATAAAATTGCATGAATGCAATTGTATGGATTTATTTAAATGACCTAAGGCATAAATGTTAGAAAAAATTTACCCATCATGTGGTGGGGCTCGGACAACACAAACATAAAGACCAACAACCATTAAGCTACAAAATTAACTCTAGCTATTTTTCAATCTAAGCTTGAGTTGACCTTTTGACAAGCTAATATCATATACATCGCAATTGTTAATTAGAGTAGTCATGCGATCAAAAGGAGCTGTAGCCATATAATTAGTTCTACTGACTGGTTGGTAAAATATCTGATATGAGTTACGATTACTCCTACGATTAGTGTTAAAATGAATATAATTCAGAAGCTCTGGCGCAGCAAGCGACCCTGATACAAGCTGATGCAAGTAAATTATACCCGCAATATTTCTACGAGTGCTCAAAGACTGCATACGTAATAACTTTAAACGATCCTCATAAGGAGGAAGGTTTAAGAGGTCATTCCAATTTAAGCCCTTGAGAGCAAACCGAACAAAATTTTTTTGGATTCGTTCTACTCTATCTATATGTATATTGTAATATGGAGACTATACTTGGCTAGCATACTCTAAGTGAGGACGCACAATAGTTTTATATAAAGTTACTGTTACTAACGGGCTATTAAATTCTTTTGCCCACCGCTTTATAAATCCAAGTAATGACGAAGCCTTCTTACAGATTACATTAATGTGGTCATTAAACGTCAATTTAGCATCAACATGTATACCAAGGTCTTTGACTATATCGACACGACAGATTTTCATATCATTAATTGTATAATCAAATTTTCTTTCTAGAGAAGATCATAGTTTGGCATTTATCAGGATTTAAATGTAAGCTATTTTTAGAACACCAAGCTTCAAATGATTTCAGGTCAGACTGAAGGGCAAAGTTGTCATTATCCACCTTCACAGTCCTGTAAATTTTCATATCAACAGCATATATAAGCAGATGAGAGTTTTTGATTATATGAGTAACATCATTGATAGCCAAAATAAACAGGAGCGGCCCCAGGTGACTTCCTTGCGGAACACCTTAAAACGCTGTAAAAGGAGAGGACAACACCCCTCGAAATCGTATTCAATAAGAACGATAAAATAAATAAGATTCAATCCATCTGACAAAATTTATAGGAAATCCTAGTTTATTTAATTTAAACAAAATCAAACTATGTGGTAATTTGTCAAATGCTTTACTAAAGTCTGTCTACATACAGTCTACTTGCGACCCAGAAGCAATTGAACTTAAAGCAAAAGACGTAAAATCAAGAAGGTTAGAAACGGTAGATCTGCCATTAACAAAACCATGCTGACGAGTTGTTATGACTTCATTACAGCACACCTTAACTTGATCATATATAATTCGCTCAAAAAGCTTTGGTATTGATGATAACTTGGCAATAGGCCTGTAATTGGAAATATAATTTTTTAATCCTTTTTTAAAAATAGGACTTATAAAAGATTCCTTCCAAAATTTTGGAAAATAGCCATCATTAATTAAATTATTAAAAAGAAAACTGAGTGGCTTACTCAGGATAAGACTACAATTAATTAAAACTGTGGCTGGAATGCCGTCAGGGCCAGAACCAAAGTCATCATCAAGGGATGCAATATATTTTACTATAAGTTCAGGGGTAAAAGATATTGCACCAAATGGAACCTGAGGATCAGTATTCATATACTCAAAGTAGTTGACATCAGGGCTAAACACTTCAGTTGAAAAAAAAATTTTTGGAACAAATTAGCGAATAACCCAGCTATAATTTGGAGGCAATTGTTGCTTTTGCCTTTTTCGATCCACCCGTCCAAAATGAAGAAAAGAAGAAAATGGTCGAAAACTTAAGCCGACAATCGGTCGGCAGCACTCGGATCGAAATCACTGAAGACGCTTTGCAAGATTTCCAATCAAAATCGCTGTCCGATTTTGCTACTAGAAAACATTACGATTTTTTGATTGTTTTTGCCTTTCACTGGACTTATCCATCTCAATGACCTTCGATTGAAACTTATTTACAAGGCTCGAATATCTGCCGAAGTTTACAGGAAATTCCGAACAATATATAAAAGATTATCCTTCTTAGCTTCTGGTCTTCTGAATGTTTCGGAATGAGAAATAACTGCCGAATCCACTTACTTTTTATTTTATTTAGTTTAGATTACTTAATTTATTATTGTTCTTTTTACTTCTAACTTTATTTAGTTTTGTACCTGCATATTCAAATTCCTTTCTAAATTATATTTCATTATTACCCATTTAATTTCATTATTATCACTATTAACAAAAGAAAGAATATTACTGTGTTGTTATCTATGAACCGATTTGGATGAATTATAGCTTGTTGGAAAGGTATTGCAATGAAAAATAACATAAAGATATAATTCAATTAATTTAGTTATGCTTTGAAGATTAAATTTTTGATTTTAATAGAAAAAAATATTTTTAACCAAAAACCACCTTTTTCAACTTTGGGTGGCTTGAGGGCCGGGTTGCTGATTTCGCATCGGATTCATATTCCATATTTATAGCTTCTATATCAATTGGCCTAAATTAAACCATTTTGGAGACCAACCGAACAGTTTTTATTTTTTCCCGAACAGCGGTGAGCACCTCTAATGATCATGGCTGCATGTACAATAAACCAATTCTATGAAATGATTGTCAAAGTCGAAGTCCTCCATAAGTCGAAAACTCTATAACTCGAATTTTTTGGCGTCTCCCTTCAAGTTCGACTTACAGAGGCTCTACTGTACAAAGATTAAAATTTTTTTTTTTTGAAAATACTTAGGTTTATTTTTTAAATTCAAAATTTCTATTTTACCACTGAATTTTTCTTAATTATTTAGAATAATTTATCTTTCAAGCCCGTGCACACTTTGTTTTTTATGAAGCTTTATTTAGTTTATACAAATAAATCTTGTAATTTAATCCAAAGAAATTCAACTATTCTGGGAGCGTTGCATATTTCATAGTCATTTTCTCACGCTTAATTTTTTTTTACAATTAATAGCTTAAGTATAGCTAATAATAAAAACAAGCGTCAGTCGCCAGAATCGCAGTGGGGCCGGGGTTGTGACAAGCCGACTAAAAATATAACGTTCAATAATTCGGAAAGTAAGCTATAAATATAAAAATAAGTACATATATTAAAACCAATGTTATAGAGGAGATGAAAATTTATGGATTTAATGTCCGACATGTCGCATGACAAGATTTGATCCATCTTCCATATACAATTACTAATGCTCATCTTTATTTTCCAAAAAAAATACGGTTTTTATTGAAAGTTTTAAATTAAAATTACTTGTGGAAATTTGAAAACCGCATTTTTCGCGTCAAAATAACATTATTTTTTAAAAACCTTTACAACGTCGAAACGTTGGGTCAAATCTTGTCGTATAGAGATTTTTTGGACATAAAATCGATGTGCTTTTATCTTCTCTGCAAAATTGGTCTTAAGTTGTTTTTGAAATTGTGGCTTTCTTTCCGAGTTATTGAACGAAATTTTTTTTCGGGGGCCTCTCACAACCAGGCCCATTACGATTCTGGCGACAGATGCTTATTTCGATTATCGATCAATAAAAAAAAAACTTTAGAAGCAAAAATACAATCGAATTGAAATTTTAATTATATACATATAAAAGGTCTGCGCAGGCAGACTTGCTGTGATGTCAGACTATAGGAGTTACGGTCAAGCATAGCTGGACATTAACTCGTTAGTTCGTTTAAGAAGATCACTAACTCAACGATATAAAAAATGCAATTTTTATCAACGATTAACGTGATGTAACGTTTTAACGTTTAACATAGTTAACTTTTTTAGTAACGGATAAGCGATTAATGTCATTGACTATTTGTGTAACAGTGCCCAGCTATGCTGTCAAGTATAGGCCAAGCGTAACATTCTGCAACTCATCAGTAGCAGTAGCACAAAACAGAACGATACAACGAAATGACTTTGCTTCTTTTGCTTGTGACTGACGGCCGTTTCAAGTGCACTTGCGCAGACCTCTACTACATATGGGGCATTTCATGTGAAGCGGTCAGTGAAAAAAAAAAATGATATTTTGAATTTTGTTCAAATTCGACTTAGTTGTGCTTCTAGAAGGTGTAAACACTTAATTTTTTTTATATAAGGATTAGTTCTGGACTTGCAAAAATTAACGTAATATGAAGAATGGATTTTTCGGGAGCAGTTTTTCGAACTTAACGAATTTTCAATAAACATTGTGGCTTCAATAGGAAATTTACTGTTCTTTTCAATTATGAAATCAGATTTGAAATTTGGTTTTTGAATTGAAACTTCTTTAGTGGGGATCATTTGAAAAATTTGTAACGCAACGCAAAATTTGTAACGCAACGTAAAATTTGAAACGTAAAACGTGAAATCATGAAACGCTTTTTTAAGTAGAATATCAATAGCAATAAGTTATGTATCAAATAAAAGTACTCAGCGAGCAGAGTGTGCTTTGAGATCGGGTAACCAAAAGCTGAGATATAAGCGAGGAAAGATTTTCTATTTTTTCAATTTTGTCAAGCAATGCACTGATCAATTACCACAGCCCTGCTATAGTGAGGAAAAATACGTTGATTGCTTTCTATTACTATATTTATGCGACAGCTTAGTTCGTTTTACCGAGTACCGATCGGAAACCGTGCAAGAGTCGACACACTTCGTGCGTTCAAATGGCATGGCCTACTCTAGGGATGGCCAGCTGCGGTGCCCAGAAGTCGACAGCCCGATGACGTTTACAACAAACATTTCGCGCTAGTATGTGTACAAATGTGTAAAGGAAATTCCAAGGAAAAAAAAAATTAAAATAAATGTGTTTTGTCTTTTCCACGTAAAGAAAAAATTACCCAGTAGAAATTCGTGCATCACTGATGTTAATAAATAAAGATAAATATTGGCATATCAAATAATTTTATTTTTATTTAACAACAAAAAGAAAACATTTCATAAATCTTATACATATTATGTATACATATGTAAAGGGTGTTTTTTTAGAGGTATACAACTTCGAATTGAAATAAAACACAAGAAAATCGTTTTAATGTCCATCAATTTGGCTTTATTGGAAGGATAATTTTATGCCATTAATGTTTAAATATGATTTCGGGCATGTGGCCGCCGCGGCTGGCTCGAATAAAGCCAATTCTAGAGGTCCAATTTTCAACCACTTTTTCGAGCATATGGGGCCGTATGTCGGCAATAACGCCACGAATGTTGGCTTCCAAGTCCCCTAACGTTTCTGGTTTGTTGGCGTAGACGAGCGACTTCACATATCCCCAAAGAAAATAATCCAATGGTGTCAAATCACACGATCTTGGTGGCCAATTGACAGGTCCATTCCGCGAAATTATGCGCTCATCGAATGTTTCCTTCAATAAATCGATTGTGACGCGCGCTGTGTGGCATGTAGCGCCGTCTTGTTGGAACCACAACTCATCCACATTCATGCCATCCAATTCGGGAACAAAATAGTCGGTTATCATGGCTCTATACCGGTCTCCATTAACGGTAACTGACTCTCCAGCATTATTTCGGAAGAAGTATGGCCCAATGACTCCACCAGCCCATAGAGCACACCAAACAGTCAGTTTTTGTGGATGTAATGGCGTCTCAAGGGTCTCATGTGGATTCTCTTCACTCCAAATGCGGCAATTTTGCTTGTTGACGTAGCCATTCAACCAAAAATGAGCCTCATCACTGAACAAAATTTTGCGATGAAAATCAGCATTGAGATCAATCTCATTTTCGGCCCATACACCAAAATCACGACGCATTGCATGGTCTCGCGGCTTTAATTCTTGCACAAGCTGGATCTTGTAAGGTCGGAAGCCAAGATCTTTGCGCAAAATCTTCCATAAAGTTGATGGACAAAGCTCCAATTGCTGTGCACGGTGGCGAATCGATTCATTCGGGTCCTCTTCAACATTTTGCTCTACAGCGGCAATTGTTTCTTCGGTGCGCACTGTTCGACGTCTCTGCGGATGCGTATTATCACATAGAGTAAACGTAGTGCGAAAACGATCCATGGTTAACCGAATTAATTGCTCTGATGGACGATTATGTCGACCATAAAATGGACGGAGCTTGCGGTAAACTTCGCGAACTGAACCATTATTTTCGAAATAAATTTGCACGATTTGCAAGCGTTGTTCTTTTGTCAACCTGTTCATGATGAAATGGCAAACCAAACTGAATATAAATGACATTAGAGTTGCCAGATTTGACCACAAAATCCCAGTTTTATCTCTATTCGAAAAACAAACCTCTAAAAAAAACACCCTTTACGTTATACAAACATATTAAAAGAGTTTACTTAAAACTAAACTATTTTTTCATGAACAAAAACTTTTTTTTCGATGAAAATGAATTTTATTATTATTATTATTTTAAATAATACAAGTCAATAATACATTCTTAAAAAATTGCCTTTCGCATAAATAATGTTTCTGTTTGCATTTTTTTGTTTTTGCACATTTGATTCCGACTGGGTTTCGCGTATATGCAATTTTCAAGCGAATCAGCGCATAGAATCCGCTACTGCACGGCAGGAACGAATGATGGCCCGTTTCATTGATTGTGACCGCGGGAGGGTAAATGGCCAACACTAGCCTACTCAATCAAATGCTGTTGCATAAGCTTATTTTATGTTTATTGCGTGGACGTAGATGCAATGAAAAAACAAAAACAGATAAACGAAATTCAATAGAACAAAAATAAAAAACATGTGTGCAGTTCACACGTGGTAAAAGTGAAACTGCGAAAGAATGAGACGAAAATGATAAAAGTTGACGGGATCTAGAATAGGTACAACAAGGCTATGGTAGTTAAGCAGTGAATTGCTTGAAAAATTTTAAGAAATAGCAAATCTTTCCACGCTTATGCCTCAGCATTTGATTAACCAATCTCAAAGCTGATAGTTTTAGTGCACTCAGCTCGATGAGTACTTTAATTTGATATATCATTTACTGCTATAGATATTCTATTTTTATCATTTTAATAAAACATTTTCGACTCATTCTTTCGCAGTTTCACTTCTACCGCGTGTGAACTGCACACATGTTTTTTTTTTCTTGTGGAAAACCGGAAATGAACATTTCATCTCAGAACTTAAATAATTTCGACATATTTTATATTTTTTTTATTTTAACTTTAAAATAAAGCATACAATATACCGTTAAGCGTTAAAATTATGAGTTCACAAATTGTCAAATTTTTTCATAGCTCATAATTCGTTGAACAAACATATTAAATATTTTTTTAGCTAGAATTTTTCCATCAAGCTCGTTTAGTTTTTTCTTCTATTTCGCTACATTTTCGAGATATCATATTTTTACAAACCGCACGAATTTTGACAAAAATTGAACGAAACATTTTTGATTTGGCTGAAAATTTATTTAATTATTTAATTTATTTAATTATGAGCTCTGTATCGAAAAAGAAGAGATACGTGCTCGAAGATTTTTTGAAAAAAAATGTTTAATTTTTCAAAATAGAGCGATTTTAAATTTTGAGAATTTCATATTTCGTTCTGTTAAAGCTAGAAAATTGCATCTATTTTCATTGTAAAGCTAAGAAAATAAACTTTAATAAAACAATTAAAACTTAAAAAATTATTAACAAATTAATATTGTTATAAACAATTTAAATGTTTAAATCAACTTTTAACAATTGTCACCACATTGTATCAAATTTTTAATGTCACCATCGTTTTCTACGTCAAATTTCCTATCGAAAACTGAATGGGGAAACTATGGAGCAAGCAAATGAGGCGTGCAATAAAATCCGCGCCGATAAGACGTTCCGCACTACATAAATTAATTTATTTCTAATAGTAATAGTAATAATAATAGTTTCCCCATTAGAAAAAATGTTTTTGATAGGAAATTTGACGTAGAATACGATGGTGATATTAAAAATTTGATACAGGGTGGGGGCAGTAGTTAAAAATCGGTTTAAACATTTAAATTATTTATAGCAATATTAATTTGTTAATAATTTTTTAAAAAATGATTTTTTTATTAGATTAGATGTTTGAACACGGCATATTCCTTTTGGTGAGCTTGGCAAACAAAGAATTTCATCAATGATCCAGTATCAGAACTAGGTTGCTCTCGTTCTAAGCTATCAATCCGTTTGCCGTTTTCAATAATAATTTCCAAACCAGACTTGAGTTGCTCTGGACAAACATTGTCTAGTAGTCCCCCATCATTATCACCATCATCTTCGCCACTTAAGTCTCCTTCGATATGGGGTGGCTCAATATAAAGACATTGGTTGGAGCGTAATTTTCGTCATCGGCACACATTTCTTCTGAAAAATCCTGCGCTTCTTTCAAGGATAGTGGTCTTTACATATTTGAAAATAAATTAGGAAAATGAAAAACTACGAAAATATCTTTTATAATACAGTAAAAGCAAATAAATTAATAAAAACGTATCAAAACAGCTACACCGTAAATCTGCCTAGCGTTGCCATATGGCAACAGAACATTTCAAGGATACTATGAGCAGGATCTAAAAACTATTGATGCAGTTTTTTAATTTAAGTCTTAAATAGTATACTTCTAAAAAATCTTTATGAAATTCGAAAAAAATTTACTCGAGTGATTCGGGATAAATATAAAAAAAAATTAAAATATTGATTTAACGTGCAAAAAAAAAGCTCCACATGGATTATTTTCTAATTTACAGAAAACATTTCTGTACGAAGCTGCCAACACATGAAAAGAAAAAAATTGGAGGTAGCATGATTTTTCATGAGATTCCCTGCAGGCGCACCGTGATATATGATATCTCGAAAATGAAGCGAAATAGCCGGAATACTAAACAACGAGTTTTATAGAAAAACTCTAACTTAACTAACTAAAAAAATGTTCAATTTGTAAAAGAACGTGCCATATATGTAAATTCATGACTACAATTTTGCATAAGTTTTGTAAAATAGCTCCACAAAAAAAATACATAAATTTTTTTTACCCACTGTGCGTCAACGTAGTCTTCGCGCGTCAACAACACCGACTCCACCAAGTGAGTAGAGTTGCGTATTTTTTTTTTTTTTTGTATTTATTTTCTATAGTGCCAAATGTTGTTTTTTCGACGGTGACGGTGACGGCGCGACAAAAGTTCGCGTAATCTGTTTTAATATCGTAAAATTGCCTGATATTTGATGTTGATTGTTCTATTATCGGCACAAATAAATACGGAATAAAAAATTATTGTTGTTAAATATTAATATTTGTATATATGTATATATATTATCAGAAAAGCGCAAAAAAACAAGCAACTCTATCGTCGCTAGCGCCAACCTTAAAGCCAGCAACAAAATACACATTATCTTTACGAAAGAGAGCGGGCATCCCAGTCTCGAAAACCTGGGGGAAACGACGGACACTTAAAGAATCATAAAGTTTTGTGTTTTTTTGTTGAAATTGAAGTATGCGATTTATGCCTGATTAAAATTAACAATTCAATAATACGTACGATATGAACGAAACAAACCTACTCTTTAGTTAAGCGCAACGTCTGTGTAGAAAAAGTGCAATTTTAAACTTTTTTTTTTGTTTTTGTTTTCTGTGATCTCTGTGCGATCGATCGGTAAAAACGGTGAAGCTGATTTTTGAGTTTTTTGATATACGGCTTCGTTGAATATTATCGGTCTGAGCCGCCAGCAAAAAAAAAAAAGAAAAAAAAACTCCATTAAAACAACAACAGCTCGAACTCGAAGAGTATATAAACAATGAATATATTTTTTGAAGAATATCATGTGAAAAAGAAAAGGAATATTGTTTATGAAACAAATTTTTAATAATAAATTTAGTAAAATTTCTAACGGATCGCTTACAATTAGATCGATATTATTTTTTACTGACAAACGTTTCTAAAGTAAATCTTGTATAAAATCATATAACCATTTAAATAAAAAAATAAATAGTGTCCAGCTTGGATATAAATACATTGCCCATACGTTCTATATATATATCTATATATATATATTTTGAGGGACATTACTTCATTTTTGCCTGCTATCCTGTAATTTTTCATACATGAAATTCCACAGTCATAAGAAAATAATAAGTTTTATGTAAAAAAAAATGTTTAATAAAAACTGTAAACATTTGATAATGAGCGATAATGAGCGATAATGTGTATGATAATGCGCGATTTTAATTCTCAAATTTGGCAACAACAATAACACAACGACCGACCATGTTGTCGCCATAGGAAAGCACCACGGCCTTAGCCAATTAAACAAATGATAGGAAGTGTTATGTTTTAAAAAACGGAACAAACTGGCACAGCGTAACTGTGGCCTCAAAGAATAACAGCTAAACTGGTTATATGTTGACAAGGGGAAATAGTTTAAATCATATGCATATACACATAACTTATGTTGTTTTGCCTTATCAGCAAATAACGAGTTTAGCTGTTATTTCTGTTGGCCACAGATATATAACTTTAGAAAATTTGTGCAGGCCTTAAGATCTTCTAACAAAGTACAAACTAGGATAATAGTAGTTGGGGAATGTGGGGCAACTTTGGCACTTCTTTTTTTAAAGGCCTATATTTCTCAAAAGAATTGATGGATTTTAAAAATTGTTACTGTTTTTCAAACGTTGTCTATTCTGCCCTCAGAAGCGAAAAGGGAGTATCTCAAAAAAACGAGTTTCGAGATAATTGATGTTTTGTTTCAATCACCCCTATCTTTAATAAACTTTCCTTCGAAATTTTTCTCCAATTCCCTGTTTTGCAATCGTGGAAATTTTTGGGGAATGAGAAAAAATTCCCTGGAGAATTAGCTATCGGCAATAATATTTGAGGGAGAATTTTTGACGTTTTTCGCAAGTTTTATTTCTCCAACTTTGTAGTAAGGAACTGAATGAGGAAAAAAGCAAAATAAGCAAAATTTTGTAATTTTATTTGATAAAAAGATTTTTTTAACATATATACTAGATCTAACAACACAAATAAAGAGCAATTATAGACATTGGTCCAATTCGAATATCGCCAAATGCTTCACAGAAAGAAATAGATGGCAAACTATGAAGCTATGCTATTCTATTCTCTATTTTAGGTTATTTTTTTTGGTATTGTAAATAAAATTTCACAATTTTTCTGCACAAATTTTTTGTATTTATTTGAATTTATTCTTTGCATTTCATTTTTATTTATAAACTTGTTCAGCTAACAGATAAGCTAATGTCAAATATGCGAAATTACAGATAAGCTAATGTCAAATTGGAAATATTTTGGCAGCAAAATTGGGATAGAGGACATTTTCTTAGGAGATTTTTTATAGGTTTCAACTAACATACTGGCATTCGGCGTAACTTATTAGATGCGTAATTTCTTAAGCTTTCCGATTCCATAAGAATCACAAATCATTTCGCTTCTGTGGGCAGTATTTGCGTTTAAAACTCGAAAAGCTGATAAAAAAATGCTTTTTGCAAAATAGTGCACATTTGACTGCATAAAAGGGGGAGGGGCGGGGTGGTTGCGACTCTTTAAATCTGAAATTCGCTGTTCAAAACGTGTGTGAAACTTCTTTTTTTAAATGATTTATTAAAAAGATAATTTAAAGATATGCTAACATATCGCTCATTTACTTCAAGACAGGCATAACTCAAAAAAAGTGATTTTTGTGTTAATGATGCAGAAATATCCGCCTTATATTGTATAAAAAAATCAAAAAGGTATCTTATAAACTAGCCTTGTGAGGAGAGTTTATGTAGACATACTTTTCTTCATTTTCATATAAAAAGTAATTTGTTGAAAACTTTAAATGCCTTTTTCTCCCACTTTATGTTTTTTGAGTTATGCCAGTCTTGAAATAAGAGTAATATTTTTTATTTACTCGATTTTTAATAGCAGTCATATAGAATTAAAAGAACGCGGTTGTCAAAAATTACATCAGCGATCGCGAAAACAGGAAAAAACAGCTTTCTCCGAAAAGTATTGAAGAAGAACTGTCAAAGTTTATTACCATTTTTTAAATCAAATTAAGCAGCATTCTGCATTTTTTTGGAGCTTCCATTGTGCATCTTGCTCTAACATATAGAAAAAAGCATGTAACGTTTTGTTTTTTCTCGCTATCGCAACTCGTTGCAATTGTGTTTAGAACCTTACTCTGATAAACATTGTTAACGTAGGTATAGAGCGCTTCACAAGACCTGTGCAGACTTACGCATAATTTCGACGACATAGCCATGTGAACATTATATACATCTTTTATAAAAATCACAATAAAGTTCTAAACACAATTGGAATGAGATACGATAGCGAGAAAAAAACAAAACGAGATAACGTAATTACTTTCTACGCTAGAGCAAGATGCGCAATGGAAGCTTAAAAAATATATATGGGGAGAAACACGTGAAATGTCTTAGCGCGGCGCGCTAAATTCTGTTGTTTTCAACTCGTGCTGGTGGTACATAAATGTACCTAAAAAAACTTTCCGACACATCATTTAGATTTATTTTTTCCTCAGCTTTGCAATGGTTTTGTCAGACTTTCCATTTTCCTGGTGAAAAATCACAAAACGTGTTATATCTCAAAAACGGTATTTTTAATATTTTTTTAAATGCTTTTAATCGAAAGCTGAGGTTTTTTTACATTAAAAAAGTTATTTTCAAAAGAGTGCTTCAGGAGTTTGCTATGAGAAATATAGCGCGAAAGGGTATTTTGCATGTATTTTGTTCTTGTGACTTGAGTAACGGCAAGAGTTAAACAAGTCGATGCGTTGAAGAAAAAATTACAGGAACAAAATACATGCGAAAATACTCTTTCGCGTTGTATTTCTCATAGCAAACTGAAGCACTCTTTGGAAAATTTATTGATAAAAGTTTCAAATCGAACCTGCAGTTTCCGAGCAACTTTTCTTAAATAGCTTATTAAATTAAATCTTTCAAATGTTAATCAGCAGTTTGAAATTGATATAGAAGTTTGCTACTTTTAATGTCGGGAAAGTTTTTGAAACTCATAGTATTAAAGTTGTGCTTTAGTTGCAATTGGGCCCAAACCATTATTTTGGTATTTCATATTTTAAGACTTAAAAAATAATGAATGTTGTGCCAGATTGTTGTGCTTGAATTGTGCTACATTAATAACAAATACAAATTAAAAAAAATTGTTTTCTTTGAAAAAGTAACTATTTCGTCAAGTACAAGTTGGCCCCGTCCATTTTGGAAATGTTAAAAAAATTGTAAATTGTGCTACACTGTGCCGTAAGTTTTCCTGTTTTGAATCATAAATTTATTATAAATAAAAAAACCATCAATTCTTTAAGCAAACCGTCGTGAACTTACGTTGGTTGGGTTGACCTCGAAAAACCTGCAAACATGCAATAAATTTTTTCATGGTTTGTGAACACATAAAGACTTCAAGTTCTAACAGCGTTTAGCGTTTGGCCAAGAAATATATTTCACCACCTTTAGCAAGTAATAAAGTTATAAAAAAAGTTATCCAAACGTTTTTTATTCAATAAAAAGTTCGAAGCTTCAACATAAGTTTACGACGGTTTATATAAACAATTCATATCGTATTTTATTCATTAAAATTTAAATAAAGAATTTAAAAGCACAGCCTTAGCCCAACTTTAAATTTTTGAAACATTAAAAATGACTGAGCCTTACTTCCCCGATGCCAAACGTACAACACCAAATTATGACGGTTCAGACCCGTGCGCTTGGGGGTGGGGTTTTGTGGGTTCGATGAGATAAATTGCTCGAGCCACTTGTTTTGAAAAACTGTTTTTTTTCCTCCAATCGATGGGGAAAGGTCGAAATCTGTTTTTTGACATCATTTATAGTTGCTTCGTACCCTGAAAAGGAGCTTTTGACCCATTTTCAGTAAAAATTTTTTTTACCCATTTCCTGAAACTTTTTTTGGAGTATTCCCAAACCCTAGAAAAGAGCGTTTCTGAGCCATTTTCGAAAATTTTTTTTTTGCTGCAATCGTTTGGGAAAGGTCGTGCCCATTTTCGACCTTTCCCTATCGATTGGAGCAAAAAAAAAAGATTTTTTTGATTCACCTTAACATATTTTTGGATCCACACTAAAATTTTTTTTTGTTCCAATCAATAGCTAAAGCTTGAAAATGGCTTTTGAACATCACTAAGAGTGGCTCCGGACTTTGGAAAGGCCCGAAAGGGTCCGAAACGATATATTTAATTGCTCTATATGAAATATAGGGGAAGGCGGGGAAAAGTGGTACACGTGGTATATTCAGTGGCGGATTAATAGATTAGGGGGCCCTAAGCACAGCGGTTGCGTAGGCCCTTTGTTGCTTGGATTTTGAAGGATGAAAATAAAATTAACCGAAATAAGTTTTTCATAATAAATAAAGTTTATATTAAGTTAGATTCTATTTAATTTACAGTAGGTAATTTTAGATTTAAAACATTATTTTTCTTGCTTTATTTAGAGCAAACTCCGAGATTACATCGTCAAAATTTGTCTGACGAAGTATGTCAGCCTCAATACATATTTTTGCTAAAGAATTAAGCTTGTCTTGCCAAATTTTTGTTCTTTGTGGATTCTCTAATCTTTTTAATTGCGAGAGTGATCGTTCAGCCGAGCAGTTTGTGATCATTAAACTCTGAAATATTCTAAATGCCACTTCTATGTTTGGGAAAACGCACCTCAATTTATCATCAATGATTATTTTATACAAATTAGAATGAGTGGTATTTATTTCTGACGGCTCCTATTTCACCCGAACATATTTATGGAAATGATTCAATTCGCCAAGGAAATTATTATCAAAGTCTTCCGGGTAGGCCGTTAAAAGCGATTCAATATCTTTTTGATATTCTGTACGTGACTTATCAAGATCAACAAGGAATGAAAATTTGTTTGAGACGTCATTGTATACGTTACCTCTTATTTGCATTTGAGAAATAAGTGTGTCAATTATTACATTGAATGTCTTGATGCGGAATTTATCTCTCGGACTCAAATCAACTGGAGCTGCATTTCCATCACTTACTTGTTTCTTCCTAGTACGTGTCCGAGCTTGCTTATATACTCCGTCAATTGACTTGTGAGCCGTAGACAACCAGAAACTGCACAAACTTTTTGTATGAAATTCAAATTTTTTGTTGTATGTTTTTTTCTGGACCAAGTATTTATTATTTTTAGGGAGTTTAAAAAAGTATGTGCGATGCATATTATTCTTAAAATTTTTAATTAAATCACATTTATTTATCCACTGTAAGTTCGATATATAAAAAAATTCTGCAATATTAACATACTTGCAGATATAGTTTAAAATTTTCAAAATAAAACACGTTTTCTAAAAAACGCTAGTACAGAAAAGGAGGCGGGGGCCCCAAGCACGTGCTAGTTGTGCTTATACGATAATCTGCCACTGGGTATATTTATCCTTGCATTATAACGCCATCTAATGTAATTATAAGGAAATTGTTTTTGAGTAGTGCTCTTGTAACTGCCAGGTTATAGCGACATTTCGACCTTCCGTTTTCGAGATCCACGAAATTCATCAAAATGAGTGCGGTTGATGTAAGATTCGAGGATTTTCGACTTAAGTAAATTCATTTCATATGAATAATTTAAAAAATATCGTAGTATATATCTATGACATTCATTTTTGTTGACAACGATTTGTTTATGTTGATACATTTTTGTTTCGCGAGTCTGTATGTTCACATAGGTCATGGCGGCAGAGTGGTATTGCACTTCGTATACCGCTTTACCCCACCCGTGGGGCAAAGCGGTATAAATGCACTTTTTTTCGCATCGCAATAATAAACATCTTCTGTTGAGAAAACAATGAGCCTAAGTACTTTATAGATTCAATATAGATCGAGCTAATAACTTACGTGTTTAATTATGCGAAAAAATTCTTCTTTTTTTGTGAAAACTTCGTTTTCCCGTTAGGTTGCCCCACCTTCCCCTACATTTGTTATATTCAAACAAATCGTTTTCTCAGTGTTAGTTTACTTCAAACCGCTTTGAATAATAAAAAAAAATAGCTACACAAATCTACAACGATGTGCATATGATTATGTAGTATCGCCGCGGTAAAACCATAAATTTTGTATTTAGAATTTTACCATAATTCATTAAAAATAATAAAAATGGCAACTGATTCTGATGCTTAGCACGTTCCTTGTCTTTGTAGTTGTATTGTAGTTTTTGTTAAATAAAAAAGTAAATAAGGTGTTCGAGCTCCAGACGTATGCTAGAGTTGCTCATACTCAAAACTTATTATCAAAATCAAATACATAAAAATAAATTATATCTTAATAGCTTTGATGTTAATGCGTCATACGAATTAAAAATACGTGAAAAGTCGTACGTTGTGTCTTACGGTCGTAGTCAATGAACGTTAAAGCCGCTGAAACTGCAGGTATATCACTTTTTTTCTCTAAATTTATAATATATAAAATATGTATGTTTTCGTACTCTACGTTTGTGAAAATGTTTCAACAACAGCATTTTTAAAGACCCCCAATAAAAGTAAAATATTTTTTTTTTTTAACTAAACTGCCCTCAGAAGCGAAATTCATATTCCTGATTCTTATAACATCGGATAGCTTAAGACATTACGTATCTAATGAACTGCGCCAAATGACACTATTTATGTTCAAACTTATAAAAAATCTCCAAAGAGAATTTCGTTTATCGCAATTTTACAAGTACATATTTAACAAATTGACATAAACAAAACATCAATAATCTCGAAACGCGTTCTTCTGAGATACGCCCTTTTCGCTTCCGAGGGCAGTAAAGTGGTCCAAAATTAATTTTCAACTTTTATCAACAAAAAAATTTTAAAAATGAATCAAAATGTATCCAATTTTTGATGGTTTCGATAAGCATGGACCCTAGATGAGGTTCATGTTGTTGGTATATAAAACGTTTTTTTTTTTTGCTTTTTTTTTACAGTGTCAGAGTTTGGAAAAATTTCACATTATAATCCTTACGTATGACTTTAATTTTAATCTTTTGTTTTACATAGCTACTCACTGCACTTTCTCCCCAGCAACCATTCAAAAAGAAAAAACTAGAGTGTTATATTTTTAAAGCTTCGTGAACAACTTACCTGTGACGTATTTATATCAATACCAGAAAAGTTATATGAGATATACATTAAGGTGGTTCTTATTTGGGTTTTTTGCGAAAATCAAATGCGACGCCACCCAATCGGCTTGAAATAGCATAAAAAAAATTTAAAAAATTTATTTAAAATATTTATCTTTAATCCTGTCCTATTTCAACGTGAAATTTTGCCTAAGTTGCCACTTTTAGTTATTGACGCATATCATAAAACATTTACGATTACAAAGTTTAAAAAAAAGTTTGCTCATAAACGTGAATTTGACTTTTTAAACAAATTCCTTTATAAGCAGTATATTTTAAAAATTTACAGTCGTATGAAATCTGATCCTAAATATTTTTGGAGATTTGTGCAATCTCAAAGAGGATACTCTTTTATTCCGTCGTCCATGTTTTATGGTGATAAGGTGTCTTATTCCATGTCTGACACTGTGGATCTTTTTATGAAATTTTTTGTTTCAAATTTTGACCCAGTTAATTCAGGTATTAATAGTTCCCTGTTAAATAAAATTAACTCATCAATGAGTTTTGGTCGCTTATCATTACTGGTAGATGTTTAGAAAGCAATTTTTGGATTAAGTAACTCTTTTAGAAGTGATCTTGATGGACTTAGTTCCCATTTGCTTAAAAAATGCATTAAAACGATCTCCATACCTATCTTAATTATTTTTAATAAATCTCTTGCTTCGGGAGTTTTCATTGATAAATGGAAGATATCAGTTATTACACCTATTTTTAAATCAGGTAATAAAAATAACAATGTAAATTATAGACCAATATCCAAATTAACTAATATCTCTAAACTTTTTGAAAAAATTGTGAAAGATAAAGTTTATTTTGCTATTAAAAACTTAATTTGCCCGCTTCAACATGATTTTGTCCCAGGTAGGTCTGCCATAACAAATATCACTGTATTAACCAAGTACTGCATTAATTCATTTGAGGAAAGCTGCCAAGTCGATGTTATTTACTCGGACATTTCTAAAACCTTTGATAAAACATAATTTACTGATTTTAAAACTTGCCAGTTTTGGTTTCCATTCATATGATCCATATGATCTTTCATATAATAATTAATGAAAATAAATAAATATTTACTTTATAAAATGACAACAGTTTGTTTCTAATTTTTGTATATAAAACGCTTAGAAAAGAAAAATTATTAACAAGCAACATTTAAGGCAATTAATTGGGCTTTCTTAATACCGTAAAAAAATTACAAATTACTTTTACAATTTTTTAGAGAAAATAACGTTTATTTGAAAAAAATGTTGAAAATTTTTTAAAAACAGCTATAACACAAAATATGTAGAACTAATTTCAAACTTTTATGCAAATGCAAAAATTTTATAAACTGTAAAATTAACTGCTATATGACATCAAAATATTTAAAATCTATAAAGGAATTCCCAACTTATACTGATTTTTAGAAAAGCTATATCCGCAACTATATCTCGGAAACTAGTTGCGAGCGACATTTATTTTTGATATATGTATTCTTTTTTAAAATTAAAAACCACGTAAGCAACATTGGTTCAAAAAAATGGCAGCTAAGGCCAAACTTCACATTGAAATAGGGTCTGTAAGGGTTGCAGTTAAAAATTTGAAAAAACTTCTTTTTTTTCTAAGAACCAGTAACTAAAATTGTTGTTTTAAGCTAAATTACACATTGAAATAGGGTCAGTATGGGTTAAAGATAAAATTTTCAAAAAAATTCTTTAAACTTTTTTATCCTATTTCGAACCAATTGAGGGGGCGTCCCCAACTTTTTTTTCTAAGGACCACCCTAATATTATAATAATAAATATAGTTACTGGAAAATACTGGAAAACAACAACAACAATAAATCAAGTACGTTATGGATCATGCACGTTATGGTCATACCATTTTTGAAGGTTAACTAGTAGTGTTAAAACCATGGTAGAACTAATGAGGTCTCAATTAAATGCAAACGTGCGATTCTCTTTCAAGAATAAACAAAACAAAACTAAAACGAGCTGATTTTGACATTCCTATAACTGAGAACTCTTAATCAAATAGTTAACCTCGTTAATCGCTAATCCGTTACTAAAAATTTTAACTTTGTTAAACGTTAAAGCGTTACATTACGGAAGATTTAACGCAAATTAACGTTAATTTTTTTTTTATTATTTTTTGAATTCAAGAAAAAGTTTGTAATATATAAAATTAGCCTCCGCGAAGCCCTAAGGCTTGTCTGTAGAGAATATTAAATTTTTAAATAAACATTGTTGATAATTTTAATAACACACACTTGTATTTTAACCATTTACACCTAACTCCACACCAATCCAATCAACAACAATAACACCAACATCTTTTCACACCCACACACACCAAGATCATACATTGCTCCATACACATTTTACTTTTCAACACAATATTTTGATTATTATGTAAAGTACGATAAAACCACGATCTAACATCTGGTTAACTTTACTATAAATAATCAAAATAAAGACTTAACTATGAATAAACCGCAAACATAGCGTGTCATAAAGTCATACACAAACAACACACACAATTTTTTTTTTAGAAGGGGGGGGGGGGGGGGGGGTTAACCCAGAAGTTCCCAGAAAAAAAAATTTTCATGCGATTTTGGAAAATTCACTAAAAAACAATGCATTTTGCTATAAAAAAAAAATAAAAAAAATTTGATTTTGTTTATTGAAAATATTTACACCAAAAAATTCAAAAATGTCATCACCGACTACCTTGGTTGTTGGTAAAAAATAGCGATCTGCAGAGTTCAAACATTGTATGAAATTTCATACGCTGGGTATTGCTGGGTTAATTCGGATATTTCATGTCAGGTTATAAAGTTCGTAAAAAAAGTATTTTTTACTACAAAGCATACAAAAAAAGACAAAAATACAAAAATTGTTTTTGATTTGTGATTTTTAGAACTCATAGAGAACAAAAAAAAAGTTATCGTAGCAACTATTAGTTTTTTTATTTATTTCGTTTTCAAGTTATTTTAACATATTTATCACCGGATCTACAGTAAGAGTACTCAAAAGGTAGATTGCTACAAAATACACTAACTTAGAGCTTCGGAGGCGACAAACATTTTATTGATTACGGAGGCAACTTTTCACTGAAATGTGCGTCTTGGATCTGAGAGAAGAGGCTAAACTCATTTTCCGGACAAATTGTCACATTACAAATGTCAAAAGTGAAATGTCAAACCTTTAAAAATATTCATAGCAAAAACTGGCAGGTTACGGTAGCGACACTCTTTTTTCTTATCGTTTTTGCGAACTCTTGTCGTGTGGTAATGAGATTTGACTGTTTTAATATCTGCGATGCTCACCCGATTTTGTATTATTATGTTCTGACACTTGCAATTATTAGCTCAAAAAAATCAATTGTCGTCTTGTTTATTCAGGATATATCACATACATATGTATACATAGAAAAATCGATGTACAAGTTTCAAACCTGTAGCGCAGGAGTGGGAGAATTTTTGTAAACTTATACTCCACGGCAATTAGGTGCGCGAGCATACTACTAGTATTTTAGAAATTCCGCGCGCAAAATATCGATCGAGGGGTCGCGC
This sequence comes from Meiosimyza platycephala, assembly GCA_963662105.1. NCBI lineage: Eukaryota > Metazoa > Arthropoda > Insecta > Diptera > Lauxaniidae > Meiosimyza > Meiosimyza platycephala. The sequence goes on from OY759212.1 coordinate 4,409,046, forward strand.
GAGCAGACCGTTAGTGTATTGAAATGGGAAATGGACAGGCTACGGAGGCGACATATCTGCAGATTCTCGCCCTATAACTTTTTATTAGAGCAATTTAATATCGATGCGTATGATGGAAAATAAATTACTTCATCTTGAGAAAAATTTGCGAAGAACAAAAAAATTGTTGAGCCTTTGCATCTGACCAAACTATACACAGACATCCATTACACCCATTTCGTGATAATAGCCCATATGTACATATGTGAATTTTTTTTATTTTAAGAGGCGCAAGTCTTTTTGGTTTTTCATTTAAGTAAGAACATATTGTCAATAAAAGTCTATATAAAAAAATTTTCAATGGGGGACTTAGAACCCCCAAACCCCCCCCCCCCTTGCGCAAAGGCTTGGTATATATAATGATAATTTTAAATTGATACAAAATTAATTCATGACAATAATATGTAGTAATAATAATTACAATAATTATATGCTGAAGAATATATTTAAGTGCTTAAATTGAATTTTTTTTTTGCTATCTAAAGAACAATTTTTTTGTTGTTTAATATAATCTCATTGGATTCTTTGGTGAAAATAGTTTCTTATTATCATTTTTTTTTTGAAGACCGTGTTGGCAATATTGGTGATGTTTGCAGGAAGTTCATTATATAACATAGGTAACATCGCTTCTAATGTGAATTTACCACGATTATTGTAGAAATTTCAACTTTAAATCTCCCTGTTCGCCTGCGGGTATTATGTTGATGACTGATGGGTATTTTAAATATGTGTTCGTCGTAAAATTCTGAAATCATAGTACACTTAAAGATTTCTTCAACGTTGAGTTCGTCTAGTTGTCTGCGGACTGGTACATAACAGTGAACTGCATTGAGTAGCTCACTGAGGGTTATGAGCCACTTCCAAAAATATGAGACGTAAATGTGAGTTGCGCTCACTAGAAGTGAATGCGAATGTGATTCACATTCACTTCTAGTGAATTTTTGCTTCACTTCTAGTGAATGTGAATGTGATTCACATTCACTAGAAGTGAATGTGAATCACATTCACATTCACTAGAAGTGAAGCAAAAAATTCACTAGAAGTGAATGTGAATCACATTCGCATTCATGAATGATTCATGAATGCCAAAATGATGAGTGGCTCACTGCAGTTCTCTGGTACATAACTATTTTTTTTAACGTTTTGTTTTTTTGCTAAAATTTTAAGTACATAATTTTGACTTTGCTGTAGTTATCTGCAGTATGTCGAAGTGCCCCATGCGGTAACGCCATGCCAGAGATAGGATTCACTTAATGCTAACTAAGCCTGTTCAAGGACAGAATAATTACTACAGTAGCTGAGATGGTGTAGCAAGAAGGATGAACTGCGAAGCTTTTTTTGATGTTTTTCTATATGTTCTTTCCATTTGAAGTTGCGATCACTATTACTCCTAGATATTTGTAAGTATCAACCAGCTCAATAAAAGTATTGCACTGGTCAATAGGTCTTTCCACAGTATTATTAATTTTGTGCAAGCATTCAGTGCTGTGGAACTTGATTTCAACGTTGGAGTATAGAAAATGGTTCGGTTTAATATGCATTAATTTCGGCATTGATACAAAGACCATTATCATGTGATCATCTTGATATAACATTTAATTCATGTTGCATTTTTGAGGTTGCAGTGTTTATATCTCGGTGAGATATAACTATGGCCGTATCAGCGGCGTATGCAAATGCTATACTATTTTCTAAAATTTTAAGCATTGAATTAGTATAAATAATATAGTGTGTTGGGCCTAGCTTGGACCCTTGGGAACACCGTGAGTGACTTCTACGCTGTCGCTAGAAATATTGTTAACCTTCACTTTATAGCTTCTTACACTAAGGTAGTTTTTAAACCATTTTAGGCAATTTCCTCTTATTCCTTGTTAGTGTGTCAAATGCCTTGCTTAAATCGATAAAAAGCGCCAGGCAGTGTCGGTTTTTGCTTAAGCTTTCGTTTATGGTACTAGCAAAATTTCCCTTTTGAAAACCATATTGGTTAGGTACAATAATCTTATACTTAGTAAGAAAATGATGTAGTCTTCTTACCACAACTTCCTCCCATACTTTTTCAACTACTGACAGAATTGCTATAAGTCGGTAGTTGCCATAGTCTGATTTTTGGCCACTTTTGTAGATTGGCCTGATAATGGATGTTTTAAGTGCATTTGGAATTATTGCTTCGTTCTGGCTCATATTAATAATTTTAGTAAGAACGGGCGCAATAATATCGGCATTGTTTTTAAGGTCTTTTGGCCTTATATTGTCATCGCCTGGTTCTTTATCAATTTTTAACGTTTTGAATATATTCAGCACTTCAATTTCTGTGGCGTTTTCTATAAAAATAGAGTTCGGCGTAACACTTTCTGTAGACTGAAAGGTTATTTTTTCACAATTGTGTATTGTAAAATTATTTGATATCGCGATTATACTCTCATTTTTAAAGTTTTTTATTATGGTTGTGTCAAGGCTGCTTGTTTTTTCCCCATTATTTCATTTATTAATTGCCAAATTTTCTTAATGTCAGTTTTTATTTCATAAAATTTGTTTTGATAATAGATATTTTTAGATATTGTAATTTCTTATTCACTTCATTTCTAAATTTTTTATACTCTTTTTCTCCGTTAACACGTAATAAAAATTGCATTTTTTAGATCGTTGCGTTAGTGATTTTCTTATAAAAAGCTGTTGGTTCTGGAGTGTTTAAGTTTAAGTGGAGTTTTAATTTAGTCATCCGCCATAAAGTGGATATTCTGCTTCATGAGCATTAATAAATACAGTTTTAGTAAAATAAAAGTCTAGACCAATAGCATTATGTATTGAATTAAAATCAATTAAAGCTTTGCCAATTCAATTGCCGCATTTAAATCATAATAAGTTCGAGTTGAAGAAATGTGAAAAAAATCGTGATTCCGCAAGTTTCTTGATGGAATGTTGTTTTGTCAATAAAAAGCCATTAAAAATATAAAAAATATGGGTCAGAATTTACGAACTGGGCCACTTTTAAAAAAAAAATTTTATTTTTTAATGAATTTTTGTTATTTAGATAGTGGTATGTGCTAAAAATTATAATATGAAGTGATTTTTTTTTAAATTTTTTTGTTGTTATAGGCAATTGAAATTCGGGAACAAAATTTTTTCAAAAGCTTATAACTTTTGAACGGATTCGACGATTTTTATAAATTTAACGGTGTTCGATTCGTATTGAAATAGCACCGCCATCGTGTTCAGCATCGTCGAAAATTGGGAGTGACAAATATTTTACCGATAAAAGACGCGGAATATGCGATTCCCCCATTTTGGGGCGGTTTTTGGCCATTTTAGGGGTTGGGTCACTTCCTAAATAATTTTAAACACCACCATCGTGTTCAGCATCCTCGAAAATGGAGGGTGGAGGTGGCGTGGTTGCTGCTTTGAATATTTGTATTTTTCAAGTTTTTTTCCGACACAGAATCCATTACGTCAAGAGCGATCCATTTTTTTTCTCAACGGAATATTGTACTATAATATTTTTAACATTTATACAATTTTTTTCGTTTTTCGATCGGACAGGGAAGGCTGTTTTTCATTAACATTTAATAAATAAACATGTTTTAAACATTGAAAGATACATTATTTAAAATTGAAAAAATCTCACTTATGCTCTATTTCAATACGAATCGAACACCGTTAAATTTATAAAAATCGTCGAATCCGTTCAAAAGTTATAAGCTTTTAAAAAAAATTTTTCCCCGAATTTCAATTGCCTATAACAACAAAAAAAAATTTAAAAAAAAATCACTTCATATTTTAATTTCTAGCACATACCACTATCTAAATAACAAAAATTCATTAAAAAATAAATCTTTTTTTTTAAAACTGGTAAAAGTAAAAGTTCGTAAATTCTGACCCATATATTGTATACCATCGATAGTATATTTCTTCTATTTTGAAGATTTTTAATTTCGCATTATTAGAAGCGATGGGATAATTAAAGTTTAATCAACGCACAACAAAGCAAAAGTTTATAACTTTTGATGGGCAACGTTAATAAAATTTTTGCTTACGGAATAAATTTCTAATAAATCGTAAATAAACTATCCCATAGGTATTTTTGAGTCGGGCTGAAAAGTTAGGTGCAGCTTCCAGGCACTCATAGAATGGTTTATAAGGTTTTGGCGTAAAATATACTGAACCGATTTTAATAAATTTTTTTTAAAATAACATATTTGTGCTAAAGAAGCTTATGACATACAATTTTTTTTATTTATTAAAGTTAAATATTCTTTTTTCGAGGATAAACACAAAAAAATTGTCGTTTGATTTTTTGATGCTTGTTCTTGACATCGGTGTTGTTATTATTGTTTTTCTCATTTGTACCGTTTGTATTTAGCTTCGCAGTTCAAAGAAAAAACTCTTTTCAATTGTTTTTTTTTTTTTGTAATCTATGAAGAGAGAATGCAGATTGAGATGTTTAGAGAGTAAAAAAATACAACGGGGGATGTGTCGGCGTGCGAAATTATATAATACGTAATGGTAAAATTTTGACTGTACAAGCTATTGGATATTCTAAGTTGTCAAGTTTCCAAATTACCACGCAACTCTACTGTATATGGCTTACGGCCGCTACACATATCTTATATTTTTTATTAAAATCATAAAATATTGAAACTTTCAAATACATATTTCGCCATTTTTTTATTTTCAGATCCCAAATCATGTGTGGGACTATTAAATCCCGACGAAGAGGATGAAATGACATTAACTGGCTATAGGCGTTCCAAGAGCCGTACTTTTTTATGTTGGTTTTGCATTTGTCTTACTGGCGGGTTGTTGCGTCTTATAATGCATTGGTGGCGCCACTGGTTTCTCATTGCTACACACAAACCGTGCCCCCTGAATACAGCAGAAAAAGTACTAGTTCAAGAAGACTATCAGGGGAAACACAAAATATATTATGTGAAAACTGTGCAAAACTTATCGGTCTACAATTTAAGGTAAGTTCTTAAAAGAAACAATTTTGCATTCATCTTGATTGAGTAATCACCAATATAAATCATCAGTGGGGTGTGGCAGGTATAGAAAAGTGTATATATTCTTAAATACGTCACCACCTGAGTCGATTTAGCCATGTCCGTCTGTCGGTCTGTGGAAATCACGAAAAGCAAAAAGAAAAGAAAAGAAAAGAAAAAAAAAGAAAAGAAAAGAAAAGAAAAGAAAAAAAAAGAAAAAAAAAGAAAAGAAAAGAAAAGAAAAGAAAAGAAAAGAAAAGAAAAGAAAAGAAAAGAAAAGAAAAGAAAAGAAAAGAAAAGAAAAGAAAAGAAAAGAAAAGAAAAGAAACGAAAAGAAACGAAAATAAAATAAAATAAAATAAAATAAAATAAAATAAAATAAAATAAAATACATAAAATAAAATAAAATAAAACAAAACAAAACAAAACAAAACTTAAATTAAATTAAATTTTATTTAAATTTATTGATAATTCGAATGCAATGAATCTTTTTACATGTAATATCTTACATTTTCAGTGATCTACTGCAATGTCAACCGCAAAAAAGATATTTAGATAAAAATATTGAAGGTATCCCGTTGGAGCATGAGTACGATGAGAAAAATATGCATCTGTCATTACATTTCTCTTCGGCACAGTTTAGGTGTAAGTAGTAGAACCAATTTAATGCTAACTCCACCAAACTCACACGAGGACACTTTTAGACATTCCGATAGGTATCTTAGGCAAGAGAGGAGAACTTTACTCGAAGCGACTGCACAGGCGATTTTCTTAACATTCTCTTTTAAAGTTACCTTATGCTTTTAGATGACAGTTTTTTTTTTGGCTAGCATTATGTGTGTTCCAACCGAAAGAGCTAGGTAAATATTCATGTTAATTTATAAATTTATACCACAAAATATGTTCCTACTGAAAAAAATGAGGTGATTGAAAGAGAAAAAATTAAAGTAAAACAGTTAATCATTTCTCTTCCAAAAAAAGTTTCATATTTTATTCAGACACATTTTTTTGTGGCTAAAACTTGAAAATTGTCAAAATCAGAATCGTCAACACTTGCTTATCTTTGCTTGTGGTAGTGTACTCTCCCCCTTACTCCTCTTCTCTGTCGCCTACAAGATAAGATCGAAAAAGTTCCTCTGAAAATACTATGTGTGAAATAAGAATAAGGTTGTTGTTATGCAGGCGATCACATTCACAAATTGTTGTTTTCAACGCACGCATTAGAGGTCTGCATGAGTGCACTCGAAACAATCATCATATAAACTTCCGAATCCAATAAATTTCGAAATGTAAAATATTTTATTTGTTATTTATTTTCAAGTGCTGCACTCACCTCTGCTGCTTGGTGTTACGATTTGTTTTGAGCTTGTTGGACTCGCAACGTGGCGGGTGGCCGTTTCGAGTGCGCTCTTGCAGATCTCTTGTACATATATATATAGAATAGAAAATGCTCTCCTCTCGCTAAATTAAATTGAAAGCAAAAACACAATTTGTGATTGTGCTGTGACCGTGATAGCTTGTACATATTTTGTTATAAGTGAATGAAAAAACACTATGTATAAATTAATTACAGATATAAAAAGTGTTCGTGTTTTCAATTGCAAACAACTAAGATATGCTTGGGATCATCAAACTCATTCATTTCATAAGATCCAGGGTCTGGATGTTAATGTGCCAAGCACTTTTCTACATCAGCAACGTGGCTTAACAGCACAGGAGCAGCTGGCGCGCCGCTTAGTCTATGGATCTAATGAAATAAGTATACCATATAAGGATGTGAAAACATTATTATTTCTGGAAGTGCTGAATCCATTTTATGTATTCCAAATACTTTCTGTAATACTTTGGTTTACCTACGATTATTACTACTACGCCTGTGTCATATTGTTGATGTCTATGTTTGGTATATCAATGTCAATTGTGCAAACTAAGAAGGTGGGTTATTTGTATAATTTAAGCTTATGTATATAAATTATAGATCAAACAGACCATACCATACCACTCCTGGTATCTCATATACTTTTTTTCTATGTATTTTGGCGCGTAGATTCCAAAAATGCCAACCCTTTTTGTTTGTTTTTCTTAAGAATCTTTTTCGAGATATCCCCAAAAAACCTGTTTTTTGCACTTTTTTTCATTTCATTATTGGAACTTCCAAAATCCAGTTAAATTTTATCCAAAAATGGGTCCAAGGCACCCCTTTTAGGAGGCCCGTCACTTTCAAAATACATTTTCGGCCTTTTCCCATCGATTCGTGCAGTTAAACTTTTTTCCAAATGTGAATCCAAAGCACCACTTTAGCAGTGTCTGTGCCCTTCCATGTCACTTTCAAAATCCATTTACGGCCTCCTATCAAATCGTGCAATAAAATTTTTTTCGAAAAATGGGTCTAAAACTCCCGTTTAGAAGGGTCGCGGACCTCCACTGTCACTTTCAAATTCCATTTTCGGCATTTCCCCATCGATTCGTATAGTAAATTTTTTTCGAAAAATGGGTCCAAAACACCCGCTTAGGAGAGTCGATTATAGTTAGGATCCTTATTTAGGATTTTCCTCCCTTTTTTCAAGCAAAATCGAATTTTACATGGGCAAAAATTGGCTAGATCGATCAAGATCGTAGCGCACGCGCGACTGCGGCAGAAAGAGAATAATTTATCATATACGTATATAAAGTGGTAAAAATCAATTCAGTTCCATTTGAAAAGAACACAACAACACAACTACAAATGCATTGAAGAGAACTACATACGTACTATGTATGTGGTAGTGCCCAGCTCTGATCAAGACGTAAGAGATCTTAAAATGATCGTCTAGTGAAAGGCTTCTAAAATCCCTAGTGGCTCTTTGAGAAATTCAAAATGGCGTATCCAATATGGCGGCAGCAAGCCGGACAAAAATCGAAAGTCGAGCAAAAAAAGCTTTTAAAAATAAAAATTCGTAACCATCGGGTCGTTTCTTTGCTCAAATTCTCCCAAAAAGCTGACAGGTTGACAGAATTCTAGCTAGGGGACGTCCATTAATTACGTGGGTGTTGAAAATTCGAACCTCCCGCCCTCCCCTCGGTGATATTTAGTGAGATTTGGTGAGATCTGGCGGGTCCTCTATTTTGACTCACGTAATTAATGAACGTCCCCCTATTATTAAAGTTGTGGATTGTGTACCAAATTCATCGAATTTTGTCTCATGGTTTTCCCCCGTAATCTTGTTTCCACAGGAAGACAGACACAGGCAAATGGACATTAGGGTGTTTCAAAATACCATTATATCTTAGAATAAAATGACGCACCCTTCACAATGAAAGACCATTTAAAAACATGAATTTTGGAAAAAGAAAAATTGTTTTCATAAAAAACTAGAGGTCGCTACCAGAGATTGAAAAAATATTGTTTTGTGAAAATCACTGAAAAATAGCATTTTTTTCATTTGTAATTGTTACACTATGATAGATACGTGCTAGTTTATTCCTGGGTTACAAAGGTGGACCATTTTTGTGTTACTTAAAATCAAAATTTAGAGTTTTGGTTGGATAATACATTTTTTACAAGCAAAACTTTATTAAAAAAAAAATTTTTATCCAATTAATGTCAAAAAAAAAAATGTTTTTTTTTAATTTTGATTTGTGCAGCCTCTGAAATTTGAGAGTATCAAGAAACAAAAATTTTGACTCCAATATAATATTTATACAGCTTAAAATCATTTGATAAGTGTCATAAATACATACATACATACATATTATATTGGAGTCATAAGTTTTGTTTCTTGATACTCTCAAGTTTTAGAGGCTGAAAATTCAAAATTAAAAAAAAAATATTTTTCGACACTAATTGGATAAAAAATTTTTTATTTTTAATTTTATTTTTAATAAGGTTTTGCTTGTAAAAAATTTATTGTCCAGCTAAAACTCTAAATTCTGATTTTAAGTAACACAAAAATGGTCCACTTTTGTAAACCAGAAATATAAATGAAAAACATGCTATTTTTCAGTGAATTTAACAAAATAACGTTTTTCAATATCTGGTAGCGACATCTAGTTTTTTATGAAAACAATTTTTCTTTTTTCCAAAATTCATGTTTTTAAATGGTCTTTCGTTGTGAATGGTGCGTTATTTAATTGTAAGATATGATGGTATTTTGAAACACCCTAATGGACATGGCAAAATCGAATTAGGAGGTGATGCTGATCGATAATATATGCAGTTTCCTGCAACTTCCCCCCCCTTCCACGCAATACAAAAAATTATTTTTCTTGTGTCCTTTATCTCCTCACGGAGCATAGGGCCTCAACAAAACTTTTCCAACGTCTACGATCAGCAGTACCGAGTGCCGTCGCTTCTCTCAAACATTCCCACCGATTCCCGTATTTTCTGCTCTAGAACGGTTAAGTAATTTTTTTTTATATACGTATTACCTTTCTTTCAAATCAAAATTTATATCTGAAGCCGTAAGGCTTAATTTATGCTGATCATTTATTTTTCGCTTTCAGAATCAAGATGCACTACGCGAAACTGTACTTAACACTGGCAATGCTTTAGTTTTAACTGAACGTGGCGAGGTTAATGAACTGCCAACACAATGTTTGGTTCCGGGTGATATTATTGAGATTCCCACCAGTGGCTGCACTATGCAATGTGATGCAGTATTGTTGTCTGGTAATTGTATACTAGACGAGGCAATGCTGACAGGTAATAAACGATACAAATGATATCCGATTAAAAAGAACAACGAATTAATATATTGTATTTCTATTTTTTAATATAGGCGAAAGTGTGCCTGTTACAAAAACTCCATTGCCATTAAGGCGTGACATAATTTTTGACAAGAAGGAGCATGCACGACATACACTCTTCTGTGGCACGAAAGTTATACAGACTCGTTACATTGGTTCGGAAAAAGTACTCGCAATTGTGATAAATACGGGTAACATTACAGCAAAAGGTGGCCTCATACGTTCGATATTATATCCACCGCCTGTGGACTATAAATTTGAACAAGATTCTTATAAGTTTATCGAATGTTTAGGCCTTATAGCACTTATAGGCTTTGTGTACACTCTTATAAGCAAGGTGAGTGTGTACGAAATTCGAAAAAATCGGGGAAATTTATTTTTGAGCTTTGTATATGTTCTACATTTGATGTCGTATAAGGGAAGGTCTTTTACAAACCGAACACTTTTCGGACGACGCATTTTTGATTTGGCTGAAATTTTTTTATGAGCTCTGTATCGAACAAGAAGAGATACGTTGTCGAGGATTTTAAATTTTTTTTTTTTTTCAAAATTGAGCGAATTCAAATTTTGAGAATTTCGTGATTTTTGACTTGGAAGCTCACTTTCAAAAATTCATAGCTCCGGTTCTGTTTTTGATTTTATTGTCATTTTAAAAATAAGAAAATTATCTTTAATAAAAAAATATTTTTTTTTAAATAATTGTTATAAACAATTAAATTGTTTAAATTGATTTTTAAAAATTTCCCCCACCCTGCATCAAATTTTTAATGTGACCATTGCATTCTACGTCAAATTTCCTATCGAAAACGTATTTTTTTAATGGGCAAACTATTTATTTCTCTTAAATTTTGAGAGTTTCGTGATTTTTGGCTTGGAGACTCACTTTCAAAAATTAATAACTCCGATTATGTTAAAGCTAAAAATATGAACTTAAATAAAATAATAATTTTTTTTAAATATTATTAACAAATTAATATTTTTATAAACAATTTAAATGTTTAAATCAATTTTTAACAATTGTTCCCACCCTGCATCAAATTTTTAATGTCAGAATCGTGTTCTAAGTCAAATTTCCTATCGAAAACTTTTTTTTAATGGGGAAACTATTGTTACTACTAGAAAAAAATTAATTTATGTAGTGCGACACATCTTTTCGGCGCGCGGATTCTACCGTTTTTGATAGGAAATTTGACGTTAAACACGATTCTGACATTAAAAAGTTGATACAGGGTGGGAGCAATTGTTTAAAATTGATTTAACCCTTTCACGTCCAATGTTGCCTATGGGCAACATTGTCTTCTCATGCCAAAATCACCGTTATGTTATTTTTTTTAGCGATTTGTTTTGCTCTTGTCTTATCAGCTGTTTTGTGCATTCAGGTGTATACAAAATTTAGTTAGCTGCTATGGTATAGTATTCGCGTCACTTACGTCGTAACGTCGTTAAAAAACAAGTGCCTAAACATTGAAGAGAAAAGGTCCTTGTGCTTTTAATTAAATTATGTGAAATAAATTACTCTGACTTGCAAAAAAGTACTTAAATTGGTTCAAAATAGGTAAATTAATAGATAAAAACATAATTTGCAAACAAAAATTGTTGAGTTGTGTCTCAGGAACTTTCCGAAGTAAATGCTGCCTATAGGCCGTAAGGACGAACAAGGACACGTATGACTTTGAAATTGATGTCAGTTAGTCTTTATAGTCGTATTAATAAAAATATGAGCTCAAATATTTTTTAAGACCTCGCACTTTAATTCGGGCATGAAAGGGTTAAACATTTAAATTGTTTATATTATATTTATATTATATCATATTAATTTGTTAATAATTTTTTAAAGAATTATTTTTTTATTTAAGTTCATATTTTTAACTTTACGATGAAATTAATTTTAATTTTATAGCTTTAACAGAACCGGACTTATGAATTTTTGGAAGTGAGCTTCCAAGCCAAAAATGAAAAAAATTTTTTTTTTTTTAAATTCCTCGAATAAGTATCTCTTCTTTTTCGATACAGAACCCAAAAAAAAATTTCAGCCAAATCAAAAATGTGTCGGTCAATTTTTGTCAAAATTCGTTCGGTATGTAAAAGACTCTCCCATATGAGACGTTCTTTTACAAACCGCACGAATTGTGCCAAAAATTGGACGACACATTTTTGATTGAAATTTTTTTTTTGAGTTCTATATCGCAAAAAAGAGATACGTGTTCGAGGATTTTTTTGAAAATTTTTTTCTTTTTTCAAAATAGAGCGAATTTAAATTTCAAGAATTTCGTGACTTATGGCTTGGAGGCTCACTTTAAAAAATGCATAACTCCGGTTCTGTTAAAGCTAGAAAATTGAAAATGAAATTGAAGAAAATTAACTTTAATAAAAAAATTATATCTTAAGAAATTATTAACAAATTAATATTGCTATTAACAATTTAAATGTTTAAACCGATTTTTAACAATTGCCCCCCCCAAGTATCAAATTTTTAATGTTACCATCGTATTCTATGTCAAATTTCCTATCAAAAACATTTTTTTTAAAGGGGAAACTATTACTATTAGAATTAAATGAATTTATGTAGTGTGTCACGTCTTATCGGCGCTTGGATTCTATTGCACGCCTCATTTTCTTGCTCCATAGTTACCTGATTAAAAAAAAACGTTTTCGATTGGAAATTTCACGTAGAATACGATGGTTGTTTTTGTTTATTTATTTTATTGGATCTTTCTTATCAAGAAAATAACAATAATTAATTCAAATCTTAAGGCTAACTTTAATTAATATTCTTTACCATTGCCAGAATACTATAATAATTTACAAAGCAATCTTTTTTTTTTTTGAAGGATTTTTTAATTTAAGTAATGAATTAGTTTCAAACTTTAGCAATTCATTTTATATATTTTATTAATAAAAATTTTGAGCATCGTAAATTAGCTATGGATGCAGGTGTTTAGTAGTTCTTATACGATTCCGACATCTTGAATGTCTTTCTTTTTCAAGAATTTCTGATACTGAAGATTAAGAACCTCCTTTGCAAGATCAAAATTTAAATTCTTCAAACACGTATCTCTTCTTTTTCGATACCGAACTCATAAAAAAATTTCAACCAAATCAAAGTGTGTCGGTCAATTTTTGTCAAAATTCGTTGGGTTTCTAAAAGAAAGTCCCATATGTTCAGATATGTTTGAATAAAAAATAAAACATGCTTGTGTAGGTTTGATCCCGGCTATTATTTAATGTTTCTGTACAATTTTTTTTAACTGCTAGATAATGCGCGATATTGATCCAGTAAAAATTGCTGTGGAGTCATTAGATCTGATAACAATTGTAGTACCGCCAGCCTTACCAGCTGCTATGACTGTAGGAAGATTTTACGCACAAAAGCGCCTAGAAAACAACAGCATTTATTGCATATCACCGAGGTCTATTAATGTTGCGGGTAGCATTGACTGTTGCTGTTTCGATAAGGTTGGTAAATTACATGCGATATATAGCGCAATTTTAAATTTTGATATTTTCAGACTGGAACTTTAACCGAAGAAGGACTTGACATGTGGGGCGTAGTTCCAAAATCTTCTACAAATATTTTTCAAATACCCATTAAACAGGTCGATCGTTTGTCTGTCGATCATTTTTTGTTTAGCATGGTTACGTGTCATTCAATAACCGTTATGAACGGAAAGATGATGGGTGATCCATTAGATCTTAAAATGTTTGAATCAACTGGATGGATATTGGAGGATCCACAGGACATACCAGATAGTCAAAAATTTGGTCTGATACACCCGACTATTGTTCGGCAGCCTAAAAAAGGTATGTTTAGACACGGTCGTCGACCATTTATCCAAGAAAATAATAAATTATTTCACTTACAGACGAACGCGGATCTATTACAGATGAGGTCTCTGTTACAGCAGCAGTAGCAGTTCAGCGTCAATCATCTGTCAATGATTTACTAGCTGATGTGGGTTTGTTAAATGGTGAGGCTAAGAACGATCACGGCATAGTACGCGAATTTCCATTCAGCTCAAACTTGCAGCGCATGTCAGTAATAACACGTCGTCTTAGCGATAATCATTTTAGCGTCTACTGCAAAGGTTCCCCGGAAATGATACAGCAGTTGTGCCATCCAGATAGCATTCCGGATAACTATAGTCAGCAGTTAGCGGTTTTTGCCAAACAGGGTTATCGCATTATTGCTATGGCTTATAAACCGCTTAGCCACAAGATGAATTACACCAAAGCACAGCGTTTAACTCGAGAAAGTGTTGAAAGTGAGCTGGACTTTCTTGGCTTTGTAGTGCTGGAGAATCGTCTCAAACCCGATACTACAGAAGTTATTGGCTCTCTTACTGCCGCCAATATACGTACCATTATGATTACCGGTGACAATATATTAACGGCACAGAGCGTGGCACGCGATTGTGGTATTGTAGACGAGTCCCAAGCGATAGTAACAATCAATGTTCGTCATATGCCACATAACGAGAAGCTACATGAATTGTATTATACGCTGGAATTGGGCAGTAAAGATGGTGCAGTTTCAACCACTGTAGCTAACGGCAATGGAAATTTATCTAAAGGTGCAGTTGCTCGTAAGTAGCGCAAATGTTTAATATCAACTTAAAACTATCATATTCTTTTACTGTTTTTCTTGCAGTTGACCTAGTTGGTGTTGGTGCTAATGGCACTATTAACGGTGATATTGCTTCGTTAAACAACACATCTGTACTACAAAATAGCAGTAGCTTAAATAGTGTAAGAACCTGCGATACTTGGACTCATTGTGATGTTGAAATTGGCTGTGCAACCTTACCTACCTCATCTAGCTTGACAACTGTCAATATGAATTCGATGAAAGCATTGACCAGCGCGTCAGCAACTACCACCAGTTGGCGTCAAAATTATAGATTTGCTATGGTTGGCGAAACCTGGCAAATTATACGAGAGCATTTTCCTGACGAGTTGGCAAATTTTGTAGCGCGCGGTTCAATTTTTGCTCGCATGTCACCAGAACAGAAACAATCCCTTATTATGGAATTGCAAAATTTAGATTACAGTGTTGCGATGTGTGGTGATGGCGCAAATGATTGTGGCGCGCTGAAAGTAGCCCATACAGGCATCTCATTGAGCGAAACTGAATCTTCAATTGCATCGCCGTTTACTTCACGTAATCCCACAATTGCATGTGTACCTAAAGTCATAAAAGAAGGTCGTGCCGCGTTGGTGACATCGTTTGGAATTTTCAAATATATGGCTGCATATTCAATGGTTCAATTTATATCGGTTATGATTTTATATTCTATCGATTCCA
This sequence comes from Meiosimyza platycephala, assembly GCA_963662105.1. NCBI lineage: Eukaryota > Metazoa > Arthropoda > Insecta > Diptera > Lauxaniidae > Meiosimyza > Meiosimyza platycephala. Next base: position 4,424,088 of record OY759212.1, read on the forward strand.
ATTTGACTGATAAACAGTATTTATACATTGACCTGGGTCTAATATCGGTATTTGCATTTTTTTTCGGTCGAACAGAATCATACACCGGCGCATTAGTTAAACAGGTGCCACTTAGTTCATTGATATCCTTAACACCACTAGCATCATTGATATTGCATTTGCTGGTAGTTGTTGTATTTCAAGTAACAGGTATGTAAAAGAATGCATTTAATATTATCCAAATTCTAATCTTTTTTCCCCTATAGGTTGGTTCCATGTACATCATCAGGATTGGTTTGAACCGTTTAAACACTCGGATGATACTCACTTGGGCTGCTTTGAAAACTATACCATGTATGCCATATCAAGTTTTCAGTACATTACACTTGCCTTCGTATTTTCTAAGGGTGCACCTTATCGTAAACCAATTTCGTCTAACCTACCTTTCTGTCTATCATTACTTATAAACTTGAGCATAGTCATTTATATGGTCGTATATCCATCTGAATGGCTGGCGCATTTTTTTCAACTTATTGTCCCGCCTGTCATGAGTTTCCGCTACTGGATGCTCATATATGGCGTAGTACTCTTTGTGACACATGTACTTGTGGAGACTTTCATTATAGAGTATTTCCTTTTTAAAAAAATACAAGTTCGCAGAATGCAAACGAGTAACAAACGCAAACATATGAAGATCGAAGATGATCTGAAGAATTGCCTCAATTGGCCAGTCATAACGCAAACTGAAGCTCATGAAATGGAGGCAACAGAATTTGAGGCAACGCCAATTTATGTAGAAATGCGCGCAGGTCAAAAGTTACAAATGCCAGTACCACAAAATACCTCGCTTTTTGGATTTTTTGAGGAAATGCCAATAACGCCCCTGACACCTTCACTGCCTGACAGCAAGGCAACTGTTGAAAATGTCATTGCAGAAGGAGGTGGTGCAAAAGAAATACCGTTCAATCTTAGTTAGGCACGCCTTTTTTATATATTGTATGTCTCCTGCTAAAAACCTCGGGTAGTGTTCCATATGATTAGTTTTTAATATTTAAATAGTAAACAATATAGTTAAAGTTTTAGTATTTAAAAAAATACATCATATATATATAATCATTATACGAGCAAATGTTCATGTAGACTAAATTTATTGATTTTGTCTTAAACGCATTTGTTTTTGTTTTCTGTTATTTATGTAATTAAGCGTTTAGAAACATTTTTTAGTATAAGTTGTGTATAAATACAAGCAAATATAAAATAGTAATATTACGAAATTATTTAATGATATAAAATCTTGGCTTAAATTTATTTAAATGGTGCTTTTTGCTAACACTTTAACAAAACAAAAAAAAAAACAATTTTTTTTCTTTGGAGAATAATTCTGTACATTGTCTTGCAAAATGGCACAGTTGATGAAAAATTAATTCCATCCTAGAGTAAAATTTTATTTTCATAAAATTTATTTAAATTATTCAACTTATCCTATGTTGTTTATTTGGATATCAAATGAAAGAGAGGAATCTCTGTTTCTGATTTATAACGACGAAAGAATTTAAAAACTTCTTATAAAAATGTACTCCTTAATATCTTTATAGATCTAAAATATTTTCTTTTGTTAAATGAGATTTAGACTAACTTAAGCTCACGTGTATTTTTATACGGCAACACATACTCAAATTAAGTTTTTTCAGCTATATTGATTCAAGTTACTAAAAGCCCTGGAGTTTACATACATTCATATACATATAGAGAAAAAATTAAAAATTCTTTTCTTCGTGAATCAATAAAGCTGGAGGCATTAAATATGAATATGTGGTGCCGTCCCTATATATAAGTCCTCAACCTGCGTTCTCAAAAAAAAAATTCTCTTTGATCTTTCTTATGGAAAAAACAATAATATGTAATGTTATTATATCCACAGCTGTTAAACTGTATAATTTTTCATGAATTTAGAGCAGTTGAAAAAGATTGAATATATTTTTATCGCTGGTATAAGTGGTTGTAAAGATCCTCATGTTTTCAGGGTATTGTAAAAAAAATTGAGGGCAGACATATACAGCCCCTTCATGGTTGGCTACTGATTTTTGTCTCCGAGACGATACAGAAAGGAGACAATTTTAATTTTCGGCTTCATGGTTGGCTACCGCTTACTGTCTCCATAGTATTAAGTTCCACACTTTGTGGATGACAAAATATTGACATTTCTGGATTTACTTGATATTTGTGGCGAAATTTGACATTTCTGCCAAACATTTATTAACATAAATTTCGCCATTAAACTTTTGTAGGTTCATTTCCAATTTTCGTCTCAACAAAGAAGGTTTATGTACGTTTGTAACGAAATAAAGGACTCTTTTTAGAAACCCAATACGTGCATCAAGCATGCCACCCGTTTTAAAATTCTGGTTATTTTTCCAAAATTTCAATATTCCGTTCATATTCCCTTTTGGTGCTGATTTTTGTACTGAAGGAACATTTTGAAATACATTTTTTGATATAAATTGTACGTGCACTTTTTCAATTTGGCGACAGCAAAATAGCTGTCTCCGAATTTTGACATTTCTGGATACAACTTTAAGAGACTGTTGCCAACCATGTAGAGAAAAAAAGTGTGGAAGACATTGCCGCGGAGATACTTCGCCAATGTCGCCAACCATGAAGCCAATTTTATCTCGGCGACTAAAAAGGCGAGATTGTAGCCAACCATGAAGGGGCTGATAAACTGCCCTCTGTAGCGCAGTTTATCTTAAAAAAATGCGTTTCGAGAAAATTGGTGTTTTGTTTATATCAATTACTTGAAATAGCTCCAAAATGAAGCCAGATGATTTTGGGAGATTTTTTTTTAGGTTTGAACTAAGATATCCGCATTTAGCGTACTTCAGTGGATGCGAAATTTTTTAAGCTATCCCATGGCATAAGAATTCATTTTTTTTGAGATTTGGTTTCAGCGTTACTGACGGCAGTATAGCTCTTTAAAAAGTAAATACGCGATATTTGTGACTTAACTTTAATAGTAAAACATAAATAAATAACACCGGTCAACTCTAGTTTTGGTGCCGAGAAGCTATACATTTTTTTTTTAACTAAGGACCTTATACTGATTACATTATTAGCGAAAAATTTGATATCCTACTTGTAGTTTTCTAGATTTTGCCTTGTAAAAAAAAACAATTTTACATAAAAAACAAAATTTTTTACATTATTATTTAAATTAAAACTTTCTTTTTCGCGATTGAGGTGCAGTGGGACTATCACGTTACATCCCCCAGCAATAATCAGCCATCATATGCCGATCCCATCGGCCTTGGTATCTTTCTTCCATAGGTCCTGGTGAAACCGCTCTCCTTGTTCTTCTCTATAAGATCCAAGATTGTCTGGGAATTGGTCAAGATGACTGTGAAGGTAGTGCACTTTGATGGACATATTACATCCTAAGTTTTTAAAGTTTTCTAGCATGTCATTAACAATTTCAGAGTAGTTACTTGACTTGTGATTTCCGAGAAAGTTTTCAGTAACTTAAACAAACGAAGTCTTGCTCTCTTGCTCAATAGAGCACTTTTGTACCTGAGTCCAACAAGTTTTTTTCTTTTAATTTAGAAGTCAAAATCTCTTTTTCTTTAGGTAGTTCAAGATCCCTTATCAAGGCATTTAATTCTTCTTGGGTAAAAGGTTTTGGCTCCGTAGTTGGTATTCCTTCGAAATCGCTTTGGCTACTCACTTTATTAATAATTTCTTCAAATCATGATTGACGAATAGAACAAAATGCTGGAACAGGTACATACTTCCTCTGAATGTGGTAAGGTTCTTCTAGCAGAATCTAAGTCTGGATAGACATTTTTATAACGTTAACACCAGCCAAATTAATGCAGCAGAAGTAATAGTCATCGAAGTGATCTTTCTGTTCTTTCCATTGCATTGGCACTCCGTACCTCATATGGCTTCTTTGAAAACTGATACACTGTTTAAGTGTTCTTAGCACATTTTACAAACAATTTGGGGTATCTACAGCTTGTATTCATCCACAATTTCCGACTTAAAGTAAGCAAAATAAGAACTTTTTATAAAATCTGTTATAGGTTTTCTGAAATTTTTCACTGTATATTCACCACAAATGTAACAAAACACATTTGGACCATTGGGACAACTGCTTCGAGATGAAGACATGATATAAAAATAAATTTATTTATAGAAATCTATCCATAAAATAGCAAATCATTCACTCGGAAGTACTGATTACAGCGAACATTCAAAACTGACGGTTAATCAAAAATGACACGTAGGAAAAAAAATATTTTTAATGTTACCAGGGCACTCCTAATACAAAACCACTAACGATATCTTGGCACCAAAAATTTTTCTTTGATTTGTTGACCTGTGTAATTGCAAGAATATCTAACTCATTTGAAAGGTCTGTTTTGGTAGTTGCAACCATCTATACATCAATCAATCAACAATTTTTATTATTTTTTTTTAAATTACTTAAGGGATATCCAGTAACTAAAACCATTAACAAAAATGCCGGTGTAGAAATTTGTTTACTCTCATTTGCGTGTGAATATGATCCAAATTTTCTAAAAAAGATTTTTGAAAGCGAAATTTTATTAAAAAAAAAAAACAACTTCGACAATGCTCAATCAGTGTAATTTTAGTAAGCAACTCTGTACAATAAATATAATTCTTATTTGCATAAATAGAAAAATGAAACAATTTTTAAATATTTAATTTCTTTTTTTAACTTAAAACTCTGCATTGAAGCATATAAATTAATAAAACTTGTGGCACTTTTGAAAGATGATCGTAAATGTTAACTTTTTAGAAAGCTGGTTTTTTTTATACCCATACTGCCCTCAGAAGCGAAAAGGGTGTATCTCAAAAAACCCGTTTCGAGATAATTGATGTTTTGTTTATGTCAATTTGTTGAAATGAATGTAAAATTGGGATGGAGGATATTTTCTTAGGAGATTTTTTATAGATTTCAACTTAGATACTGGCATTCAGCGTAGCTCATTAAATGCGTAATTTCTTTAGCTATCCGATGCCATAAGAATCATGAATTTTTTTGAGATACGCCCATTTCGCTTCCGAGGGCAGTATAGTAACCTGAAAAAAAAAATATTTGCTTGAACCGCTCGGCTATATCCGTGTGTTAGAGTTTTTTTTAATCCAAATGCGCAAACTTTTTTTTTGACTTAAAAAGTCTTATAACGTTGAGAATAATTCACGAGTATATCGTCGCTCACTTGTAAAACGGCCCTAATTGACATTTTTAGTTTTGTTCAGGAGACACAAAAAACTGAATAAAAACCGACAATGTAGAATATTCAAATTTGGTTAGATGCAGTTTTGTTACAAAATCTTTAACATAATTATTTTTAATGAAAAACATTAATTTTTTTTATTGATATTTATTTTATTTCAATTAAGGCTTTTTGACATCATTTTTATGTATGCGAAAGTGCATTTAGGGCATTTTGCAATTACTTTGAAAACAAAAATTGTAATTCGCTTACAACAAATTTAAAGAAAATTTGCAAATATTGTACTATTTAATGTAGTTTTTTTAATAAATAAAAAGAAACTAAGAAAAAAACTTGAATAATATAATTTATTCAAATGATTGCATTAGATGAATGACAAATTGTCACAAAATTTTTGGCAATCCATCCATCGGCAATAACTTTTTCTAATCCTGCAAATAGTCCAACTTTTTCTTTGAAGTTTTAAATTTTTGCCTGCATAAAGGGCTCACCTTTTTTTTGGAAAACTCTTGGATTTGATGTTATAGGTAAGGGCTGATATTCATCTTTCCAAATCATTACGGTTACGCAGCTTTTGTTTTTCTACAGTTGAAAGCCTCTTTGACTGTACTCGGAAGATCTTTGAATCATTAATTTGAGTACCATGAATACAGCTGCCTTTCATCCAAGTCCTTACCATACTTTCTTTCAAACATAATGTTGATATAAACATTTCACGCGTCGTATTTGCAAACGTTTTGAATTGTGTTTTAAGAAACACTCTAGAGACTGAGTTTTCGGACGAAATTCGTTTTCTGCTTACCGGATCAACAAGGCCTATTACATATAACTTTTTTAGCTCCCATGTCATTTTCCAAAATGCATCAAAGATGGCTTTCCGTGCATTTGTACTAAAAAATGAACAGTACCGGTTACGTCTTTACTCACAAAATTTTTACGTACAAGGTGGTCCCAGCTGTCTTTCGGCCCTTTGACACAAACCGTTTTCAATCGAAACGCATTCGTTTTTTCATATTTGGAATCCGATCACGTTTTAATTGTTCCGGAATTGAATCAGAGGCATTGATCTCACACAAAATATTTTCCGTAACACTCATTACGAAAAATTAAAACGAAGACAACATACGCGCTCCGACACAAGATATGCTCCATAGTAATTGTTACTTTTTAAAATTGGTATTTACACGGAAATTTTGAATTCAAAATCCTTTGGAAATTCAAAAGCTACTACGCTATCTATTGCAATTTAAATTTTTTCAAATTGAAAGCTACTTTGCAAGAAAAAGCATTTAAGGCCTTTTAACACACAAAAAATTTTTGAATGCATTTAGGGCTTTTTAATATCACCTAAAAAAGTTGGTATTTTTTGTGTTACCGTTCCAATTTTTTGGGTTAAGGTGTATTTGAGGTTGGTCTTCAGGAATATGTTATAAACTGGATTTCGGAAAAAATGTCAATTAGGGTCGTTTTACAAGTGAGCGACGGTACATAAATATACTTTTCGTTGGGTACTTGAATACAAAGTATAGCCATAGTGTGCATGGGTAAATAGGTGCAAGATGTATGCACTTTAAAGATAACTCCGTTTCTTTATGTTTTGTTAAGGTAACGTACTTAATAATAATAATTAAATAATTGAACTGCAGCCAATTTAGCAGCGATCAACTTTCAAGTAAAATTTTACAATTTGATACTTTGAGAAAAACAAAGGAAAAAAACAAAAAACAACTCTAGAATATAGACATGTTTCGATTCTTAAAATTTCATCAGTATATTTTTTTGGTTGATGCCTACGTCAGCACTCAAATTACACCCGCTATATTAATGCAAACCTAACGAAAAGCTTATTTTTAAGGGAACAGTACACCTTGGAAATGAAACAAACAATTTTTTTTAAAATGCTATTATCTAGTCAAAATAGTATACAAAAATTTTTTTTTCGGACTTTGTCGGCCTGTTTTTTGGCTGCAGCAGGTTTTTGAAAAAAAGACCAAAAAACCACGGCGGGCGTGAATGCTGCTCTCTGGATGGTCTCAAAAAAACAAAAAAAATGGGTTTTAATCAGCATCAAAGCCGCTATAGAGTGAACTAAAAGAATTTAATTTGGATAAAAAAAAAAAAATGCCGGAGTTTTTTCAAAATTCGATTATTTTTCACTCTATAGACTTACATATGTACAATAACATACTAAAATTTCAGAACGATCACGCCCGCCAACTCAAAAAACGTTGTTTTGAGAAAAACCTGCTGCAGCCAAAAAACAGGCCGGAAAAATCCGAAAAAAAATATTTTTGTATACTATTTTGACTAAATAATATATGTGCAAAGTTCAATTAAAATATCTCTTTTCTTTTATAAAAAAAAGTATTTTAAAAAAAATTTTTTTTTTTCATTTCCAATGTGTACTGTCCCCTTAACTTCAAGCAAATGTGGCAAATTTTTGAGAGAAAACAAGATCACGCCATTGCGTTGAAATTTCAATCAGCTGTTCGTTTTGTTTACATTCCTAAAGCATGACGTCAACTTGAGTACATTTACCGCCAATTTCCTTTGTTATCGTAGTTTATCAATTATTTGCTATGTTGTAATGCACAGCCGTACTTAAGATAGCACTAAGTCCAACAGTTAAGTTGTAAAAGGATTTTACTTAATGTTTGAACTCTGTACTTATTGTAAATTATTTGTTCGATGGTGTATATTGAATAAAAATTATTATTTTGTTCAATAAGAACACTTAAAACTAAACAGTTGTTTTATTTATACAATTTTTTTCAAAAAAAATGCCGAAAGCTTTATCTTGTTGTCATGTATCAAAATTTGTTTTCGACGTGTTGATGTGCACTCATCGAAAACTTGAAGTGTTTTGAATCGGGAATCGATTCCATTGGGTATCGAACCCATACTACTAACGGAGAAGTCGTTTATCCTTATCATAAGGCTACTGCCAACCACAGTTGACAAAATAACTATGGCAAGCTTTTAGAAACACTGTCCTCGATAATGTAGTGACAATTTGCAACAAATTTACTTGACATTTGTGCAAATCATCCCCGGTTCCACAGTTTTGTCAAAACTTGAATAACTCCCAAACTAACGGACCGATTTGAATGATGAAAACGTCTTTTTATAGTAAATGAGTTGAGGAATGGAATGGAAAACCTGAAAGTCCTAAAAAGTGCCACCAGATGGCGCTTGAAGTAGTTAAACCATTAAAACCGCTTAAAGCGTCATCTGATGGCAGTTTTCATAACTATTTTGTTATTAACTAAAACTAGATTACCTAACAAAAAAATTACACCTCATTTGTTAAAATCGGTTCACTAATAGCTGAACAATAACGTTTTCAAGTAAAGTAAAAAACAAAAGTTGCTTGCTGCTCTCTTATGTTCTTCTGTTATTTAAAAATTTTTACATATTGAATTTTTTCGTGAGGCACGAAATTCGCTCGCACATAAATAATGTTGGTAAAAAATAAACCATAGCTCCTAAACTACAGAACACAACCGCTTCATTTTTATTTGTTGAAAAGGTTGTGAAGAGAAGGGGGGACATGTATAGTTTTTTTCGATAGTAGACGTAGCTAAACTACCGGACCGATTTTAATAAATTTAGATTGAAGATAAATTGAACCCTAAGAAAGTTTATCAAAAACTTTGATTTCTTTAAGGGGGCGTGGCACTGCCCTGAATGTGAAAAAACGCTGTCTTAGCTAAGCCGCTTCAACGATTTTGATGAAATTGTTGAGTAAAATACCTTTTTTTTTGTTCTCACTTTATTTACAGTATGCACGGCCCGCTTGAAAAAAATTTAAAAAAAACTTAGAAATATGAGTGCTATTTATATGATCATAAATATGCGTGTTAGGATAAACTAGTTTAGCCTAGGACGAACTAGTTTGTCCTGATAAAAAATTTACCATTTCAGGACAAACTAGTTTTTTCTAAATCAAATGTTTTGAGGGTAATTATGTCCTTTTTGACCCATTTTCACAGGGAGTGGGGGTTGCAGGGGTAGTTCACAAGGGGTACTCTGAACATAATTCCGTTGAATTTAGCCGGTGGTAACCCCTTGAAAAATTTTTATGATATGTATGTCCAACACCTAGTTTGCTAGCCACAGTAATTTAACATAAGAGTAGGGGTAAGTGGGCGGGGTTTTCTCTATGAAAAATTTTCAGAACAAACTTTATTTTTTGAAATGCAATTCAAAGATGTGAAAATTCTTAATTTCTTAATTCTATATAATTCAAAGTACAAAATGTTACAATAGTGTTTATGTTATTCAAGTGGCAATTTCTTAGTCATTTTCTATATAGTTTTGTGGGCTATCATAACACCCCCAGACAAAGAACTTAACCCGGTTTTCGAAGGAATAAGGGGTAAGCTTATTGAAATTGCTGTTTGGGTAACATTTTTCTTTTTTATACGTTGTCTTGTTATATTGTCAAGTCCGATTGTTTCACTAAATGACCTAGTTCGTACCGTATTTCGTTTGTACATACGTGTTATTTCATTAATCTGGCAGATGGTTTTTATATCTTTCATTACTATCTAATTCTGTCTCTTTGTCCTTTAATTCATTTAATTCTTTTAACTGTTCGTCGAAATATTTTATGATTTTTATTTAATCATTATCATCTATTATGAGGTGATTATTCAGAAGACTTTAATTTAGATTATTTACTATCATTTTTTGTGTCATCACTAATGTTATCGGCATTAGTATGGTCAACAAGTACTTCCAAGGATCTGGAAAGATTTTTCTTTCTTATAAATTGATCTTTATGTAATAGTTTATTCTGTCTTTTGTATTTTTTGTCGTTTATTTTCTCCACATTGACTTTCTTTGCTCTTGATGTCAGTTTATCTGTTGAAATGTTCTTTTGGAATTGTTCATTTATCGGTTGATCTTTTCTGTCTTTATTCACATAGTCTAATGTTTTGTTTTTTCTATCCATTCAAAGATTTTTTCCGTATCAAGTTGGTGATTAAAGTGTATTTGAATTGGTTTTTCTTGCATTGTTAAATGTATGCAATTGTTATAGGCGTCTACTGCTTGTAGGGGTTAATCTGTTTTGAATATTCTAATGTTTTCATTCAAAGATAATCGAAATGATGACTCATTGTCCAAAGTCAAGTATTTTGGGGTTTTCATATATGTAAATAATTTCGTAAAACTTTTTATTAATTGTAATGGGGTTCTGTCACTCGTTTCTTCAATTAAAGCGTACTTGGAAAATTTGTCTATCATCGTTACGTACGGACGTAACGATGATGCATGGTGATGCTCGTGGGGTTTTGTAGGAGTTTCTGTTTTTTCATATGGTAATTTTATTGGTCGTCTTTCAATTATTGTATTACATATTAAACAGTTGGTACCCGGACATAACCCCAATGGTCATAATCCCCAAAATGATTTTGGGCATTATGTCCGTTTTTTTTCCGGTCATAACCTCCATTTTTTTTTGGGGACTATGACCACTTGTAAGAACGGACATAATCCCCAAAAACATGAGGACATAAGGCCAAATAATTTTGGGTGCTTATAACAAAATAAATGAATTTTCAAAAAAAAATTTCGCATAATGTACTAACTTCTATTTAGAATTACTGTGGGTAGCGATGCTGGTGTTGGATATTATAGACTGATCCGCGGCCGAAGGCCGCCGCGAAGCCGGTGTCGGATTTTTGGGAGTTTTAAATCCTGAGTTGCGGCCCACTTATCCTAACTTTTATGTAGAAGCGTTGTTGGACATATTCGACGATGTAATCCTTGGCCGAAGGCCGCCCACTCCACTAAATATAAAATTCCTCTTGTATTTTCAAGCAAAACGAAAGTGGTCATAACACCCGTGGGTGTTATGTCCATTGTTATGAGTGGTCATAATCCCCATAATTTTTTTGGGGACTATGACCGTTTTTTAGGTGGACATAACGCCCAAAATTTTTTGGGCATTATGACCATTGGGGTTATAACATGGCACCTAAACAGTTGTTTATGAATTTCGTTATTTCTTTTTTCATATTTGGGTAATAGAATGTGTTTTTTAAATCTAAGTAAGTTTTTTCAAATCCAGGGTGATTATTGCCAAACCTGTGGTGTTTTGCTATTTTTTCTAGTAATTCTTCATAACTAATATCTTCATGCTTGTTTATAACTAATTTTATTTCTGTGGTGTAAATTCCATTTGGACTTTCTCTCTGTTGTTTGTATTTTTCTTGCAATTTTAGCATTATTTCTTTGTCTGCGCAATACATGTTTAATATTTGCGTTATTATGTCGGGTGTAATGTCGTCATATGAGAAAACTGTGCGTCTTCGTCCAAAAATCCATCTGCAATGATCTGATGATCGAATGTATGTAGTGGTTTCTCGGAGATCTTAAAGTGGTCACTGCTGTCTTCGTCAGCTGAATGTACTGTAGGTACAGGTGATTCGCTTCGTAGTCTCGTTGATTTAAATTTAATTATATCTACTTTTTTATGTTTACTATAGTAATGATTCTTTAAATTCGTTGGAGTTGACAGTATTCTGTCGCAAATGGTACATTTTAATGAAGAGTCACTGTGCGTTCTTTTACGTTGATAGAGTGACTGTTTGCTATTATATATCTTTTGACATTCCTCACATTCAAATTGTAACTTTGTTTTATCTAGAGCATTTATTTCTCTTATTCTAGAAAGAGCATCTGCTACTTTGTTCTCTTTACCTTGCACGTATTGTATATCAAATTCATATTCGTTAAGTTTGATTTTCCATCGTATAAGTTTTGAATTTGGGTCTTTTAAATTTGCTAACCAAATGAGTGGCTTGTAATCTGTTTTCTATATAAATTTCCTACCATATTAGTAATGTCTAAATTGTTTTACTGCCCATACTATGGCTAATAATTCTTTCTCTATAGTTGAGTAGTTTATTTCATGTTTATTTAGTGTTCTAGAAACGAATGATATTGGCCGATTGTCTTGCGACAGTACGGCTCCTAATGCGTAATTACTTGCGTCTGTAGTCAGTTTAAATTCTTTCTCAAAATTTGGAAATTTCAGGACCATGTTTGACACAAAATTGTTTTCAGTTTTTCAAATGACTGTCTGTAGTCTTGGTCGTTTGGATCAATTTTAGTATCCTTTTTTAATCTGAGAGTCATTGGTTTTGCTATTTTTGCATAGTCAGGGAAAAATTTTCTATAATATCCACTGAGTCCTAAAAAGCTTTGAATTTCTTTGATTGTCTTGGGAATAGTCTGTTTTTTAATTGCTTCTACCTTGTTTGGATTGGGTTTTATACCATCTTTGGTTACTACATGTCCTAAAAATTCGGTTTCTTTGCGTAAAAAGTCACTTTTATTTAATGAAACTTTTAAATTTGCCTGTCTCAATGTGTGGAATATTTTTTCTAAATTTGTCAAGTGTTCTTGTAGTTATGTCGAGAAAATTAAAATGTCGTCCATGTAAATAATACATATTTTGTTGACGTGTTCTCTTACCACGTTGTTCATCATTATTTGGAATGTTGCTGGTGCATTTTTAAGTCCAAATGGCATACGTTTGAATTCGTAATGCCCATTGAGTGTCGTGAATGCTGTCTTTTCGCAATCTTCTGGATCTACTTCAATTTGATAAAAACCTTTAGTTAGATCTAATGTCGAGAAATAATTGGCTCTTCCTAATTTATCAAGTAAGTCGTCTATTCGAGGTATTGGGTATTTATCTTCGCGTGAAACTTGGTTTAGTTTCCTATAGTCGATAACTATTCTCCATTCTTTATTCCCTAGCTTGTCTTCTTTTTTGGGGACTATCCATATGGGTGCATTATAGGGCGAATCTGAATGTGTAATTATTCCTTGTTCTAACATTTCATTCATTTGTTTTTCTACTTCGTCAGTATGTATTGTTGGATATCTATATGTTTTTGTATAAATTGGACCTGATGTGCCTGCATCAATTCTGTGTTTGACTTCATTCGTAAAAGTCAAATCGTCACCTTTCTTATAAAATATGTCAGAATTGTTTTGTATTAATATTTTTATTTCTCTGGCTTCTTCACTGTTTAAGTGTTCTAATCTTAATTGTTCTTCTACACCTAAAATGTCCATGCTATGTAGTCCTGGTAAATGGGTTATGTCATTTTTTTCTATTTTTTCTACATCTCCTTGGTAGTAAAAGTCATACGTTTTGTTATTTATCATAATTTTTTTGGTAGTATAGTTTATCACGGAATTATTTTCTTTTAAGGTCTGATTTCCTAAAATTCCATGAAAGAAATTATAGAATTTGTGTAGTCTGAATATTGTATCGTTTTTCAATGGGATTTGCATATTTGCATTTGGTATGACACCATCCTGTGAAATTGGAATCGTTGCTGCTGCTGTTTTTATTTTTATTGGATTTATAAGTTTTTTAATGAAAGTTGGTGGACATTGGTCTTCGTCCAATAAGTTTTCTGTCGATCCTGTTTCTATCAGTAATCGTAAGTCTCTTGTCTTGCTTCTGAGTAAGATATAGGGTTACCCGAAGTCTGTCTGGAGGCTGTTAACGGAAAATTTTCGTGTTCGTATGCTCTTTGTTCATTGGTCTTAGATTGTCTGTATTCATTCTTAGTTTTTCCTGCGGTTGGCATGGTGATTGTCGGCTCCTCTTGAAAGTAGTTCTGTCTTCTTGATTGTTGAGTAGTATCTACATCAATCGGTTCTGCTCGTGGTTGTGTTGCTTGTTGATTCGGCCATGGTTGACACTGTTGGCTACTCCTTTGTTGCTGATATTGTGACCTTGGTTGCCATTGTTGATTTTGTGGTCTTTGAGGCAATTGCTGTGGATAGTATAATCTTGGTTTCCAATTATCTTGATTCCTTTGTTGTGAGTTCTTATATTGAAAATTTGTTGGATTACTTTGTTTCGACTGATGGTGACTATATTTCGGCTGCCCATCAGAAGTAATCTTCGTCTTCCTTTCTTCATTTAAAAATCCTGATTGACTCAATTCGTGTATGGCTGCTTCCATAGTAGTTGGTTTCAATGCACACAATACTGTTCTCATGTGTATTGGTAATCTTGTTGTAAAAACTTTTAATGCTGTTTGTATATTTCTTTCAACGTCTAAAATTCTATCTTCTTGTTTGCTTTTTTGGTTCAGTAGGGCCAGTTTGTGAAGTATAAAATTGTAAAAGTCTATAGCGTTACCCCTGTACTGTGCACCTCTGAGATCTTCGTACAGTTGATCTGATGTCTGGAATCCTCCAAAATTTGTTTCTAACATCGTTTTTATGTCAGTCCAATTATTTAAGTGTGGATGGATTTCCATTGCTCTTCTTGTTTTTCCTGTTAATTTGATTTTGATGATGTTGATGCACATACGTTGTGCCTGTTCATTGTACAACATAAGTGTAGGGATGATATCGTCAACGTTTGTACAAAATGTTGAAAGATCTTCCTTACGACCATCGAATCCTTCTTCTTCTTCTTCTTCTATCTTCTCTAGGTATGTGAGTGGATTGATATCCAGTGATCGTCCAATCTGTTGAGCTGGAAAGTCGATGTTAGCTGCTGCAGCTGCAAGTGCTGGATTTGCTTGGTTTAAGCTCATCTTGTTATGGAAATCTTGTTCGTAGAATCCTTTTTACAAGATTGTTCCAAGTTTGTGATTTTCGTTCACTCTTGAATTGCTGGTGATTTGCTTCCACTTTTGGGTTGTGATTTTAATTCACTCGTAAGTTCTTATTTGCGGATTATCACTTGAAAAATAAATCCTTCGCTTTTCGTGCGTTATCCTTTTTATTTTTCCTATAGCGACAATCCTACCGAGTGCGCCAATTTTGAATGTTTTAAAATTAAAAACTTGTGCTTCGTTTCGTGAAAATTTTATTAATATTCTTTTTTAGAAATTTTTGGTTTGTTTGTTGGCTTTTTTTTTTTTTTAATATTATTAATAATTAAATAATGAACTACAGCCAATTTAGCAGCGATCAACATTCCTGTAAAATTTTACAAGTTGAATGCTTTTTTTGTAAACAAACTTTGAGAAAAACAAAGGAAAAAAACAACAACTTTAGAATATAGACATATGTTTCGATTCTTAAAATCTCATCAGTTTATTTTTGGTTGATGTCTACGTCAGCACTCAAATTACACCCGCTATATGAATGCAAACCTAACGAAAAGCTTACTTTTAACTCCAAGCAAATGGTGCAAATTTTTGAGTGAAAACAAGATCACACCATTGCGTTGAAATTTTAATCAGCTGTTCGCTTTGTTTACATTCCTAAAGCATGACGTCAACTTGAGTACATTTACCGCCAATTTCCTTTGTTATCGTAGTTTCTCAATTATTAGACATCAACCAAAAATATACTGATGAGATTTTAAGAATCGAAACATATGTCTATATTCTAGAGTTGTTGTTTTTTCCTTTGTTTTTCTCAAAGTTTGTTTACAAACATAGCGTTTAATCAACCTGTAAAATTTTACAGGAATGTTGAACGTTGCTAAATTGGCTGTGGTTCATTATTTAATTATTATTAATATTAAAAAAAAAAAATTTTCTTTTTTATAATTATATTAATTTTTTTTTCATTACATTTTTTTTAATGTTTTCTCTATGAAAAATTTTCAGAACAAACGTTATTTTTTGAAATACAATTCAAAGATATGAAAATTCTTAATTTCTTAATTCTATATAATTCAAAGTACAAAATGTTACAATAGTATTTATGTTATTCAAGTGGCAATTTCTTAGTCATTTTCTATATAGTTTTGTGGGCTATCATAACAATATATATATATATATATATATATATATATTTATATATATATATATATATTTATATAGATATATATATATTTATATATATATATATACAGTGCAGTCGCGGTACCGTGAACTAATTAAAACCAAGGATGTTCACGGTAGCGAAATTGTTCAAGTTAGCGAATATGAAAATTTAAACCAAAATTTATTCAGCGCAGTCGCTGTAACGTATTTTGCATCAAATTTTTATTCTTCATATCATTTGTAACAACAAAAACTTAAAAAGAAACAAAAAACTTCTTCATAAGCTAATAAAAAGAAAATAAAAATACAGAAAAAGCCTTTTGCATATTGCATGGTTTTGTTAATGCAAACTTTATTTCGTTCACGTTAGCGCGTTGTTCACGTTAGACGGTGGTTACGTTACTGCGACTGCACTGTATATATTTATATATATATATGTACAATTATACAGTCTGTCAAGTAATTGTTGGCAAAATAAATAATGCAATACAATTTTCACTTTAATTTTGAATTAAAATAAGAAATACATATAATTTTTGAAAATTTTTTTTTTTATTCAAATCTTTTACTCATTCCTCATTAGAAAACAACAAAATAATTATTTGACACCATGGCTATTGTTTTAATTTATGTTCCATAAATTTTTGTTTTTGTTTTTAAAAAATAAAAACCCCAATTTTTTTTTCGCTTAAAATTTTACTGTGGATTTTTTTTTTTTTTTTTTTTTTTTTTTTTTTGTTTACTGTGTCGTCAGACTGTGTGGACGTGTTGTAGTTAAGCTCTGTGCGTGGGTTTAGTTCGTTATTCTCTGTGTTTTTTCAGTGCCGTTGTTAAGGTGGTGGAGTATTTGCATACGTGAGTAGAGTGTTTGTGAGAGAATTTGTGGAATTTTTATGAGCTATCATAAAAATTCCTAAGTTTGATCACGCTATAGTTTTTGTGGTAGACTTGTTGTTGTACGAAAGTACGGTAACTGATTTGGTGCTGATTTTTGTACTGAAGGAACATTTTGAAATACATTTTTTGATATAAATTGTACGTGCACTTTTTCAATTTGGCGACAGCAAAATAGCTGTCTCCGAATTTTGACATTTCTGGATACAACTTTAAGAGACTGTTGCCAACCATGTAGAGAAAAAAAGTGTGGAAGACATTGCCGCGGAGATACTTCGCCAATGTCGCCAACCATGAAGCCAATTTTATCTCGGCGACTAAAAAGGCGAGATTGTAGCCAACCATGAAGGGGCTGATAAACTGCCCTCTGTAGCGCAGTTTATCTTAAAAAAATGCGTTTCGAGAAAATTGGTGTTTTGTTTATATCAATTACTTGAAATAGCTCCAAAATGAAGCCAGATGATTTTGGGAGATTTTTTTTTAGGTTTGAACTAAGATATCCGCATTTAGCGTACTTCAGTGGATGCGAAATTTTTTAAGCTATCCCATGGCATAAGAATTCATTTTTTTTGAGATTTGGTTTCAGCGTTACTGACGGCAGTATAGCTCTTTAAAAAGTAAATACGCGATATTTGTGACTTAACTTTAATAGTAAAACATAAATAAATAACACCGGTCAACTCTAGTTTTGGTGCCGAGAAGCTATACATTTTTTTTTTAACTAAGGACCTTATACTGATTACATTATTAGCGAAAAATTTGATATCCTACTTGTAGTTTTCTAGATTTTGCCTTGTAAAAAAAAACAATTTTACATAAAGAACAAAATTTTTTACATTATTATTTAAATTAAAACTTTCTTTTTCGCGATTGAGGTGCAGTGGGACTATCACGTTACATCCCCCAGCAATAATCAGCCATCATATGCCGATCCCATCGGCCTTGGTATCTTTCTTCCATAGGTCCTGGTGAAACCGCTCTCCTTGTTCTTCTCTATAAGATCCAAGATTGTCTGGGAATTGGTCAAGATGACTGTGAAGGTAGTGCACTTTGATGGACATATTACATCCTAAGTTTTTAAAGTTTTCTAGCATGTCATTAACAATTTCAGAGTAGTTACTTGACTTGTGATTTCCGAGAAAGTTTTCAGTAACTTAAACAAACGAAGTCTTGCTCTCTTGCTCAATAGAGCACTTTTGTACCTGAGTCCAACAAGTTTTTTTCTTTTAATTTAGAAGTCAAAATCTCTTTTTCTTTAGGTAGTTCAAGATCCCTTATCAAGGCATTTAATTCTTCTTGGGTAAAAGGTTTTGGCTCCGTAGTTGGTATTCCTTCGAAATCGCTTTGGCTACTCACTTTATTAATAATTTCTTCAAATCATGATTGACGAATAGAACAAAATGCTGGAACAGGTACATACTTCCTCTGAATGTGGTAAGGTTCTTCTAGCAGAATCTAAGTCTGGATAGACATTTTTATAACGTTAACACCAGCCAAATTAATGCAGCAGAAGTAATAGTCATCGAAGTGATCTTTCTGTTCTTTCCATTGCATTGGCACTCCGTACCTCATATGGCTTCTTTGAAAACTGATACACTGTTTAAGTGTTCTTAGCACATTTTACAAACAATTTGGGGTATCTACAGCTTGTATTCATCCACAATTTCCGACTTAAAGTAAGCAAAATAAGAACTTTTTATAAAATCTGTTATAGGTTTTCTGAAATTTTTCACTGTATATTCACCACAAATGTAACAAAACACATTTGGACCATTGGGACAACTGCTTCGAGATGAAGACATGATATAAAAATAAATTTATTTATAGAAATCTATCCATAAAATAGCAAATCATTCACTCGGAAGTACTGATTACAGCGAACATTCAAAACTGACGGTTAATCAAAAATGACACGTAGGAAAAAAAATATTTTTAATGTTACCAGGGCACTCCTAATACAAAACCACTAACGATATCTTGGCACCAAAAATTTTTCTTTGATTTGTTGACCTGTGTAATTGCAAGAATATCTAACTCATTTGAAAGGTCTGTTTTGGTAGTTGCAACCATCTATACATCAATCAATCAACAATTTTTATTATTTTTTTTTAAATTACTTAAGGGATATCCAGTAACTAAAACCATTAACAAAAATGCCGGTGTAGAAATTTGTTTACTCTCATTTGCGTGTGAATATGATCCAAATTTTCTAAAAAAGATTTTTGAAAGCGAAATTTTATTAAAAAAAAAAAACAACTTCGACAATGCTCAATCAGTGTAATTTTAGTAAGCAACTCTGTACAATAAATATAATTCTTATTTGCATAAATAGAAAAATGAAACAATTTTTAAATATTTAATTTCTTTTTTTAACTTAAAACTCTGCATTGAAGCATATAAATTAATAAAACTTGTGGCACTTTTGAAAGATGATCGTAAATGTTAACTTTTTAGAAAGCTGGTTTTTTTTATACCCATACTGCCCTCAGAAGCGAAAAGGGTGTATCTCAAAAAACCCGTTTCGAGATAATTGATGTTTTGTTTATGTCAATTTGTTGAAATGAATGTAAAATTGGGATGGAGGATATTTTCTTAGGAGATTTTTTATAGATTTCAACTTAGATACTGGCATTCAGCGTAGCTCATTAAATGCGTAATTTCTTTAGCTATCCGATGCCATAAGAATCATGAATTTTTTTGAGATACGCCCATTTCGCTTCCGAGGGCAGTATAGTAACCTGAAAAAAAAAATATTTGCTTGAACCGCTCGGCTATATCCGTGTGTTAGAGTTTTTTTTAATCCAAATGCGCAAACTTTTTTTTTGACTTAAAAAGTCTTATAACGTTGAGAATAATTCACGAGTATATCGTCGCTCACTTGTAAAACGGCCCTAATTGACATTTTTAGTTTTGTTCAGGAGACACAAAAAACTGAATAAAAACCGACAATGTAGAATATTCAAATTTGGTTAGATGCAGTTTTGTTACAAAATCTTTAACATAATTATTTTTAATGAAAAACATTAATTTTTTTTATTGATATTTATTTTATTTCAATTAAGGCTTTTTGACATCATTTTTATGTATGCGAAAGTGCATTTAGGGCATTTTGCAATTACTTTGAAAACAAAAATTGTAATTCGCTTACAACAAATTTAAAGAAAATTTGCAAATATTGTACTATTTAATGTAGTTTTTTTAATAAATAAAAAGAAACTAAGAAAAAAACTTGAATAATATAATTTATTCAAATGATTGCATTAGATGAATGACAAATTGTCACAAAATTTTTGGCAATCCATCCATCGGCAATAACTTTTTCTAATCCTGCAAATAGTCCAACTTTTTCTTTGAAGTTTTAAATTTTTGCCTGCATAAAGGGCTCACCTTTTTTTTGGAAAACTCTTGGATTTGATGTTATAGGTAAGGGCTGATATTCATCTTTCCAAATCATTACGGTTACGCAGCTTTTGTTTTTCTACAGTTGAAAGCCTCTTTGACTGTACTCGGAAGATCTTTGAATCATTAATTTGAGTACCATGAATACAGCTGCCTTTCATCCAAGTCCTTACCATACTTTCTTTCAAACATAATGTTGATATAAACATTTCACGCGTCGTATTTGCAAACGTTTTGAATTGTGTTTTAAGAAACACTCTAGAGACTGAGTTTTCGGACGAAATTCGTTTTCTGCTTACCGGATCAACAAGGCCTATTACATATAACTTTTTTAGCTCCCATGTCATTTTCCAAAATGCATCAAAGATGGCTTTCCGTGCATTTGTACTAAAAAATGAACAGTACCGGTTACGTCTTTACTCACAAAATTTTTACGTACAAGGTGGTCCCAGCTGTCTTTCGGCCCTTTGACACAAACCGTTTTCAATCGAAACGCATTCGTTTTTTCATATTTGGAATCCGATCACGTTTTAATTGTTCCGGAATTGAATCAGAGGCATTGATCTCACACAAAATATTTTCCGTAACACTCATTACGAAAAATTAAAACGAAGACAACATACGCGCTCCGACACAAGATATGCTCCATAGTAATTGTTACTTTTTAAAATTGGTATTTACACGGAAATTTTGAATTCAAAATCCTTTGGAAATTCAAAAGCTACTACGCTATCTATTGCAATTTAAATTTTTTCAAATTGAAAGCTACTTTGCAAGAAAAAGCATTTAAGGCCTTTTAACACACAAAAAATTTTTGAATGCATTTAGGGCTTTTTAATATCACCTAAAAAAGTTGGTATTTTTTGTGTTACCGTTCCAATTTTTTGGGTTAAGGTGTATTTGAGGTTGGTCTTCAGGAATATGTTATAAACTGGATTTCGGAAAAAATGTCAATTAGGGTCGTTTTACAAGTGAGCGACGGTACATAAATATACTTTTCGTTGGGTACTTGAATACAAAGTATAGCCATAGTGTGCATGGGTAAATAGGTGCAAGATGTATGCACTTTAAAGATAACTCCGTTTCTTTATGTTTTGTTAAGGTAACGTACTTAATAATAATAATTAAATAATTGAACTGCAGCCAATTTAGCAGCGATCAACTTTCAAGTAAAATTTTACAATTTGATACTTTGAGAAAAACAAAGGAAAAAAACAAAAAACAACTCTAGAATATAGACATGTTTCGATTCTTAAAATTTCATCAGTATATTTTTTTGGTTGATGCCTACGTCAGCACTCAAATTACACCCGCTATATTAATGCAAACCTAACGAAAAGCTTATTTTTAAGGGAACAGTACACCTTGGAAATGAAACAAACAATTTTTTTTAAAATGCTATTATCTAGTCAAAATAGTATACAAAAATTTTTTTTTCGGACTTTGTCGGCCTGTTTTTTGGCTGCAGCAGGTTTTTGAAAAAAAGACCAAAAAACCACGGCGGGCGTGAATGCTGCTCTCTGGATGGTCTCAAAAAAACAAAAAAAATGGGTTTTAATCAGCATCAAAGCCGCTATAGAGTGAACTAAAAGAATTTAATTTGGATAAAAAAAAAAAAATGCCGGAGTTTTTTCAAAATTCGATTATTTTTCACTCTATAGACTTACATATGTACAATAACATACTAAAATTTCAGAACGATCACGCCCGCCAACTCAAAAAACGTTGTTTTGAGAAAAACCTGCTGCAGCCAAAAAACAGGCCGGAAAAATCCGAAAAAAAATATTTTTGTATACTATTTTGACTAAATAATATATGTGCAAAGTTCAATTAAAATATCTCTTTTCTTTTATAAAAAAAAGTATTTTAAAAAAAATTTTTTTTTTTCATTTCCAATGTGTACTGTCCCCTTAACTTCAAGCAAATGTGGCAAATTTTTGAGAGAAAACAAGATCACGCCATTGCGTTGAAATTTCAATCAGCTGTTCGTTTTGTTTACATTCCTAAAGCATGACGTCAACTTGAGTACATTTACCGCCAATTTCCTTTGTTATCGTAGTTTATCAATTATTTGCTATGTTGTAATGCACAGCCGTACTTAAGATAGCACTAAGTCCAACAGTTAAGTTGTAAAAGGATTTTACTTAATGTTTGAACTCTGTACTTATTGTAAATTATTTGTTCGATGGTGTATATTGAATAAAAATTATTATTTTGTTCAATAAGAACACTTAAAACTAAACAGTTGTTTTATTTATACAATTTTTTTCAAAAAAAATGCCGAAAGCTTTATCTTGTTGTCATGTATCAAAATTTGTTTTCGACGTGTTGATGTGCACTCATCGAAAACTTGAAGTGTTTTGAATCGGGAATCGATTCCATTGGGTATCGAACCCATACTACTAACGGAGAAGTCGTTTATCCTTATCATAAGGCTACTGCCAACCACAGTTGACAAAATAACTATGGCAAGCTTTTAGAAACACTGTCCTCGATAATGTAGTGACAATTTGCAACAAATTTACTTGACATTTGTGCAAATCATCCCCGGTTCCACAGTTTTGTCAAAACTTGAATAACTCCCAAACTAACGGACCGATTTGAATGATGAAAACGTCTTTTTATAGTAAATGAGTTGAGGAATGGAATGGAAAACCTGAAAGTCCTAAAAAGTGCCACCAGATGGCGCTTGAAGTAGTTAAACCATTAAAACCGCTTAAAGCGTCATCTGATGGCAGTTTTCATAACTATTTTGTTATTAACTAAAACTAGATTACCTAACAAAAAAATTACACCTCATTTGTTAAAATCGGTTCACTAATAGCTGAACAATAACGTTTTCAAGTAAAGTAAAAAACAAAAGTTGCTTGCTGCTCTCTTATGTTCTTCTGTTATTTAAAAATTTTTACATATTGAATTTTTTCGTGAGGCACGAAATTCGCTCGCACATAAATAATGTTGGTAAAAAATAAACCATAGCTCCTAAACTACAGAACACAACCGCTTCATTTTTATTTGTTGAAAAGGTTGTGAAGAGAAGGGGGGACATGTATAGTTTTTTTCGATAGTAGACGTAGCTAAACTACCGGACCGATTTTAATAAATTTAGATTGAAGATAAATTGAACCCTAAGAAAGTTTATCAAAAACTTTGATTTCTTTAAGGGGGCGTGGCACTGCCCTGAATGTGAAAAAACGCTGTCTTAGCTAAGCCGCTTCAACGATTTTGATGAAATTGTTGAGTAAAATACCTTTTTTTTTGTTCTCACTTTATTTACAGTATGCACGGCCCGCTTGAAAAAAATTTAAAAAAAACTTAGAAATATGAGTGCTATTTATATGATCATAAATATGCGTGTTAGGATAAACTAGTTTAGCCTAGGACGAACTAGTTTGTCCTGATAAAAAATTTACCATTTCAGGACAAACTAGTTTTTTCTAAATCAAATGTTTTGAGGGTAATTATGTCCTTTTTGACCCATTTTCACAGGGAGTGGGGGTTGCAGGGGTAGTTCACAAGGGGTACTCTGAACATAATTCCGTTGAATTTAGCCGGTGGTAACCCCTTGAAAAATTTTTATGATATGTATGTCCAACACCTAGTTTGCTAGCCACAGTAATTTAACATAAGAGTAGGGGTAAGTGGGCGGGGTTTTCTCTATGAAAAATTTTCAGAACAAACTTTATTTTTTGAAATGCAATTCAAAGATGTGAAAATTCTTAATTTCTTAATTCTATATAATTCAAAGTACAAAATGTTACAATAGTGTTTATGTTATTCAAGTGGCAATTTCTTAGTCATTTTCTATATAGTTTTGTGGGCTATCATAACACCCCCAGACAAAGAACTTAACCCGGTTTTCGAAGGAATAAGGGGTAAGCTTATTGAAATTGCTGTTTGGGTAACATTTTTCTTTTTTATACGTTGTCTTGTTATATTGTCAAGTCCGATTGTTTCACTAAATGACCTAGTTCGTACCGTATTTCGTTTGTACATACGTGTTATTTCATTAATCTGGCAGATGGTTTTTATATCTTTCATTACTATCTAATTCTGTCTCTTTGTCCTTTAATTCATTTAATTCTTTTAACTGTTCGTCGAAATATTTTATGATTTTTATTTAATCATTATCATCTATTATGAGGTGATTATTCAGAAGACTTTAATTTAGATTATTTACTATCATTTTTTGTGTCATCACTAATGTTATCGGCATTAGTATGGTCAACAAGTACTTCCAAGGATCTGGAAAGATTTTTCTTTCTTATAAATTGATCTTTATGTAATAGTTTATTCTGTCTTTTGTATTTTTTGTCGTTTATTTTCTCCACATTGACTTTCTTTGCTCTTGATGTCAGTTTATCTGTTGAAATGTTCTTTTGGAATTGTTCATTTATCGGTTGATCTTTTCTGTCTTTATTCACATAGTCTAATGTTTTGTTTTTTCTATCCATTCAAAGATTTTTTCCGTATCAAGTTGGTGATTAAAGTGTATTTGAATTGGTTTTTCTTGCATTGTTAAATGTATGCAATTGTTATAGGCGTCTACTGCTTGTAGGGGTTAATCTGTTTTGAATATTCTAATGTTTTCATTCAAAGATAATCGAAATGATGACTCATTGTCCAAAGTCAAGTATTTTGGGGTTTTCATATATGTAAATAATTTCGTAAAACTTTTTATTAATTGTAATGGGGTTCTGTCACTCGTTTCTTCAATTAAAGCGTACTTGGAAAATTTGTCTATCATCGTTACGTACGGACGTAACGATGATGCATGGTGATGCTCGTGGGGTTTTGTAGGAGTTTCTGTTTTTTCATATGGTAATTTTATTGGTCGTCTTTCAATTATTGTATTACATATTAAACAGTTGGTACCCGGACATAACCCCAATGGTCATAATCCCCAAAATGATTTTGGGCATTATGTCCGTTTTTTTTCCGGTCATAACCTCCATTTTTTTTTGGGGACTATGACCACTTGTAAGAACGGACATAATCCCCAAAAACATGAGGACATAAGGCCAAATAATTTTGGGTGCTTATAACAAAATAAATGAATTTTCAAAAAAAAATTTCGCATAATGTACTAACTTCTATTTAGAATTACTGTGGGTAGCGATGCTGGTGTTGGATATTATAGACTGATCCGCGGCCGAAGGCCGCCGCGAAGCCGGTGTCGGATTTTTGGGAGTTTTAAATCCTGAGTTGCGGCCCACTTATCCTAACTTTTATGTAGAAGCGTTGTTGGACATATTCGACGATGTAATCCTTGGCCGAAGGCCGCCCACTCCACTAAATATAAAATTCCTCTTGTATTTTCAAGCAAAACGAAAGTGGTCATAACACCCGTGGGTGTTATGTCCATTGTTATGAGTGGTCATAATCCCCATAATTTTTTTGGGGACTATGACCGTTTTTTAGGTGGACATAACGCCCAAAATTTTTTGGGCATTATGACCATTGGGGTTATAACATGGCACCTAAACAGTTGTTTATGAATTTCGTTATTTCTTTTTTCATATTTGGGTAATAGAATGTGTTTTTTAAATCTAAGTAAGTTTTTTCAAATCCAGGGTGATTATTGCCAAACCTGTGGTGTTTTGCTATTTTTTCTAGTAATTCTTCATAACTAATATCTTCATGCTTGTTTATAACTAATTTTATTTCTGTGGTGTAAATTCCATTTGGACTTTCTCTCTGTTGTTTGTATTTTTCTTGCAATTTTAGCATTATTTCTTTGTCTGCGCAATACATGTTTAATATTTGCGTTATTATGTCGGGTGTAATGTCGTCATATGAGAAAACTGTGCGTCTTCGTCCAAAAATCCATCTGCAATGATCTGATGATCGAATGTATGTAGTGGTTTCTCGGAGATCTTAAAGTGGTCACTGCTGTCTTCGTCAGCTGAATGTACTGTAGGTACAGGTGATTCGCTTCGTAGTCTCGTTGATTTAAATTTAATTATATCTACTTTTTTATGTTTACTATAGTAATGATTCTTTAAATTCGTTGGAGTTGACAGTATTCTGTCGCAAATGGTACATTTTAATGAAGAGTCACTGTGCGTTCTTTTACGTTGATAGAGTGACTGTTTGCTATTATATATCTTTTGACATTCCTCACATTCAAATTGTAACTTTGTTTTATCTAGAGCATTTATTTCTCTTATTCTAGAAAGAGCATCTGCTACTTTGTTCTCTTTACCTTGCACGTATTGTATATCAAATTCATATTCGTTAAGTTTGATTTTCCATCGTATAAGTTTTGAATTTGGGTCTTTTAAATTTGCTAACCAAATGAGTGGCTTGTAATCTGTTTTCTATATAAATTTCCTACCATATTAGTAATGTCTAAATTGTTTTACTGCCCATACTATGGCTAATAATTCTTTCTCTATAGTTGAGTAGTTTATTTCATGTTTATTTAGTGTTCTAGAAACGAATGATATTGGCCGATTGTCTTGCGACAGTACGGCTCCTAATGCGTAATTACTTGCGTCTGTAGTCAGTTTAAATTCTTTCTCAAAATTTGGAAATTTCAGGACCATGTTTGACACAAAATTGTTTTCAGTTTTTCAAATGACTGTCTGTAGTCTTGGTCGTTTGGATCAATTTTAGTATCCTTTTTTAATCTGAGAGTCATTGGTTTTGCTATTTTTGCATAGTCAGGGAAAAATTTTCTATAATATCCACTGAGTCCTAAAAAGCTTTGAATTTCTTTGATTGTCTTGGGAATAGTCTGTTTTTTAATTGCTTCTACCTTGTTTGGATTGGGTTTTATACCATCTTTGGTTACTACATGTCCTAAAAATTCGGTTTCTTTGCGTAAAAAGTCACTTTTATTTAATGAAACTTTTAAATTTGCCTGTCTCAATGTGTGGAATATTTTTTCTAAATTTGTCAAGTGTTCTTGTAGTTATGTCGAGAAAATTAAAATGTCGTCCATGTAAATAATACATATTTTGTTGACGTGTTCTCTTACCACGTTGTTCATCATTATTTGGAATGTTGCTGGTGCATTTTTAAGTCCAAATGGCATACGTTTGAATTCGTAATGCCCATTGAGTGTCGTGAATGCTGTCTTTTCGCAATCTTCTGGATCTACTTCAATTTGATAAAAACCTTTAGTTAGATCTAATGTCGAGAAATAATTGGCTCTTCCTAATTTATCAAGTAAGTCGTCTATTCGAGGTATTGGGTATTTATCTTCGCGTGAAACTTGGTTTAGTTTCCTATAGTCGATAACTATTCTCCATTCTTTATTCCCTAGCTTGTCTTCTTTTTTGGGGACTATCCATATGGGTGCATTATAGGGCGAATCTGAATGTGTAATTATTCCTTGTTCTAACATTTCATTCATTTGTTTTTCTACTTCGTCAGTATGTATTGTTGGATATCTATATGTTTTTGTATAAATTGGACCTGATGTGCCTGCATCAATTCTGTGTTTGACTTCATTCGTAAAAGTCAAATCGTCACCTTTCTTATAAAATATGTCAGAATTGTTTTGTATTAATATTTTTATTTCTCTGGCTTCTTCACTGTTTAAGTGTTCTAATCTTAATTGTTCTTCTACACCTAAAATGTCCATGCTATGTAGTCCTGGTAAATGGGTTATGTCATTTTTTTCTATTTTTTCTACATCTCCTTGGTAGTAAAAGTCATACGTTTTGTTATTTATCATAATTTTTTTGGTAGTATAGTTTATCACGGAATTATTTTCTTTTAAGGTCTGATTTCCTAAAATTCCATGAAAGAAATTATAGAATTTGTGTAGTCTGAATATTGTATCGTTTTTCAATGGGATTTGCATATTTGCATTTGGTATGACACCATCCTGTGAAATTGGAATCGTTGCTGCTGCTGTTTTTATTTTTATTGGATTTATAAGTTTTTTAATGAAAGTTGGTGGACATTGGTCTTCGTCCAATAAGTTTTCTGTCGATCCTGTTTCTATCAGTAATCGTAAGTCTCTTGTCTTGCTTCTGAGTAAGATATAGGGTTACCCGAAGTCTGTCTGGAGGCTGTTAACGGAAAATTTTCGTGTTCGTATGCTCTTTGTTCATTGGTCTTAGATTGTCTGTATTCATTCTTAGTTTTTCCTGCGGTTGGCATGGTGATTGTCGGCTCCTCTTGAAAGTAGTTCTGTCTTCTTGATTGTTGAGTAGTATCTACATCAATCGGTTCTGCTCGTGGTTGTGTTGCTTGTTGATTCGGCCATGGTTGACACTGTTGGCTACTCCTTTGTTGCTGATATTGTGACCTTGGTTGCCATTGTTGATTTTGTGGTCTTTGAGGCAATTGCTGTGGATAGTATAATCTTGGTTTCCAATTATCTTGATTCCTTTGTTGTGAGTTCTTATATTGAAAATTTGTTGGATTACTTTGTTTCGACTGATGGTGACTATATTTCGGCTGCCCATCAGAAGTAATCTTCGTCTTCCTTTCTTCATTTAAAAATCCTGATTGACTCAATTCGTGTATGGCTGCTTCCATAGTAGTTGGTTTCAATGCACACAATACTGTTCTCATGTGTATTGGTAATCTTGTTGTAAAAACTTTTAATGCTGTTTGTATATTTCTTTCAACGTCTAAAATTCTATCTTCTTGTTTGCTTTTTTGGTTCAGTAGGGCCAGTTTGTGAAGTATAAAATTGTAAAAGTCTATAGCGTTACCCCTGTACTGTGCACCTCTGAGATCTTCGTACAGTTGATCTGATGTCTGGAATCCTCCAAAATTTGTTTCTAACATCGTTTTTATGTCAGTCCAATTATTTAAGTGTGGATGGATTTCCATTGCTCTTCTTGTTTTTCCTGTTAATTTGATTTTGATGATGTTGATGCACATACGTTGTGCCTGTTCATTGTACAACATAAGTGTAGGGATGATATCGTCAACGTTTGTACAAAATGTTGAAAGATCTTCCTTACGACCATCGAATCCTTCTTCTTCTTCTTCTTCTATCTTCTCTAGGTATGTGAGTGGATTGATATCCAGTGATCGTCCAATCTGTTGAGCTGGAAAGTCGATGTTAGCTGCTGCAGCTGCAAGTGCTGGATTTGCTTGGTTTAAGCTCATCTTGTTATGGAAATCTTGTTCGTAGAATCTTTTTTACAAGATTGTTCCAAGTTTGTGATTTTCGTTCACTCTTGAATTGCTGGTGATTTGCTTCCACTTTTGGGTTGTGATTTTAATTCACTCGTAAGTTCTTATTTGCGGATTATCACTTGAAAAATAAATCCTTCGCTTTTCGTGCGTTATCCTTTTTATTTTTCCTATAGCGACAATCCTACCGAGTGCGCCAATTTTGAATGTTTTAAAATTAAAAACTTGTGCTTCGTTTCGTGAAAATTTTATTAATATTCTTTT
This sequence comes from Meiosimyza platycephala, assembly GCA_963662105.1. Classification (NCBI taxonomy): domain Eukaryota; kingdom Metazoa; phylum Arthropoda; class Insecta; order Diptera; family Lauxaniidae; genus Meiosimyza; species Meiosimyza platycephala. The sequence goes on from OY759212.1 coordinate 4,453,753, forward strand.
TTAGAAATTTTTGGTTTGTTTGTTGGCTTTTTTTTTTTTTTAATATTATTAATAATTAAATAATGAACTACAGCCAATTTAGCAGCGATCAACATTCCTGTAAAATTTTACAAGTTGAATGCTTTTTTTGTAAACAAACTTTGAGAAAAACAAAGGAAAAAAACAACAACTTTAGAATATAGACATATGTTTCGATTCTTAAAATCTCATCAGTTTATTTTTGGTTGATGTCTACGTCAGCACTCAAATTACACCCGCTATATGAATGCAAACCTAACGAAAAGCTTACTTTTAACTCCAAGCAAATGGTGCAAATTTTTGAGTGAAAACAAGATCACACCATTGCGTTGAAATTTTAATCAGCTGTTCGCTTTGTTTACATTCCTAAAGCATGACGTCAACTTGAGTACATTTACCGCCAATTTCCTTTGTTATCGTAGTTTCTCAATTATTAGACATCAACCAAAAATATACTGATGAGATTTTAAGAATCGAAACATATGTCTATATTCTAGAGTTGTTGTTTTTTCCTTTGTTTTTCTCAAAGTTTGTTTACAAACATAGCGTTTAATCAACCTGTAAAATTTTACAGGAATGTTGAACGTTGCTAAATTGGCTGTGGTTCATTATTTAATTATTATTAATATTAAAAAAAAAAAATTTTCTTTTTTATAATTATATTAATTTTTTTTTCATTACATTTTTTTTAATGTTTTCTCTATGAAAAATTTTCAGAACAAACGTTATTTTTTGAAATACAATTCAAAGATATGAAAATTCTTAATTTCTTAATTCTATATAATTCAAAGTACAAAATGTTACAATAGTATTTATGTTATTCAAGTGGCAATTTCTTAGTCATTTTCTATATAGTTTTGTGGGCTATCATAACAATATATATATATATATATATATATATATATATTTATATATATATATATATATTTATATAGATATATATATATTTATATATATATATATACAGTGCAGTCGCGGTACCGTGAACTAATTAAAACCAAGGATGTTCACGGTAGCGAAATTGTTCAAGTTAGCGAATATGAAAATTTAAACCAAAATTTATTCAGCGCAGTCGCTGTAACGTATTTTGCATCAAATTTTTATTCTTCATATCATTTGTAACAACAAAAACTTAAAAAGAAACAAAAAACTTCTTCATAAGCTAATAAAAAGAAAATAAAAATACAGAAAAAGCCTTTTGCATATTGCATGGTTTTGTTAATGCAAACTTTATTTCGTTCACGTTAGCGCGTTGTTCACGTTAGACGGTGGTTACGTTACTGCGACTGCACTGTATATATTTATATATATATATGTACAATTATACAGTCTGTCAAGTAATTGTTGGCAAAATAAATAATGCAATACAATTTTCACTTTAATTTTGAATTAAAATAAGAAATACATATAATTTTTGAAAATTTTTTTTTTTATTCAAATCTTTTACTCATTCCTCATTAGAAAACAACAAAATAATTATTTGACACCATGGCTATTGTTTTAATTTATGTTCCATAAATTTTTGTTTTTGTTTTTAAAAAATAAAAACCCCAATTTTTTTTTCGCTTAAAATTTTACTGTGGATTTTTTTTTTTTTTTTTTTTTTTTTTTTTTTGTTTACTGTGTCGTCAGACTGTGTGGACGTGTTGTAGTTAAGCTCTGTGCGTGGGTTTAGTTCGTTATTCTCTGTGTTTTTTCAGTGCCGTTGTTAAGGTGGTGGAGTATTTGCATACGTGAGTAGAGTGTTTGTGAGAGAATTTGTGGAATTTTTATGAGCTATCATAAAAATTCCTAAGTTTGATCACGCTATAGTTTTTGTGGTAGACTTGTTGTTGTACGAAAGTACGGTAACTTGTTTACTTAAATTTTTGTGAGTGGCGTGATTGTGGTGTCGCGCCTGCTGGTGGCTAGTGGAAGCTCTCTGATAGCTTTCATTGGTGGTTTGTGCATCGGTTGTGCATTAAACTGATTGTGTACTCGCTAACCAATTAGTTGGTTAGTGTATTGGGTACTGCGCAGTTTAAAAGGCACCCCCCTAAGTACAGTTTGATATCAACTGTGGGTATACAGTTGAGGGGCTCTGTAACCAACACATACCGGATTTGGAAGTTGGAGAAGCTCTTGCTGGTTAGTGGCTGGATAGGCAGTGGGTAGTCAGTGTTATCGAGCACTGGAGATGCCTCCCGGAAAGCGGGCAAAGAAGAGGGCCGTGCGGCATACTAGTAGCGACGTGACGGACTCTGACGGTTCCGTCCAGAGTGCCGTCAAAGTGGGTAGAGTGAGCAGGAGGGACAGCATGGAGGCTGACCCTATAGTTTCAAATGGGGAAGGGGGTAAGGTTAGTTTAGTGGAGGAGTGTGCCGCAAAAGGGGCTGGGGCTTCTGAGCCTTCTGCTGGAAAGGCGAGTGCGAAGGTGGCTGCTGGGGGGGCGCTGGGACTGCTGGAGTCAAAACTGGCTCAGCCAAGGTTGGCTCCGGCAGGTCTGGCGCCGTCTCTGGCAGCGTGGCTGCTGGAAATGGGGTGTCAGGGGGCGCTAGATTCGAGGTTCGCTCGATGAAGGCGGTCACTGGTCGCCTCATTAAAGCGGTATTAGATGGGCGGGTAGAAAATAGTGTTGCGCAGGAGGTGATAGGGATCGCCGGCGAGTTTGAGGTGTTGCTGATGGATCTCATTGGGGAGAATGAGAGACTGAAGGGGCGTCTGGATGTTCACCAGACGAAGGGTGATACCGTGCTGCGCGGGTGCGTTTCAACGCCAGCTGCAGTGGGCGTTCGGGCTCCCGTTGGTGACCCTGCGCCTGCTGCGGCCCCTCTAAGGGTGGAGAAGCCGGTGGAGACCTGGTCCTTGGTGGTCAGGAGTAAGGTGGCTGGCCCTACATCTGAGGAGGTTGCCAAGAAGGTAATAAAGGAGGTTGGACCCACTTTAGGTGTGCGTGTCCATGGCGTGAAGCCCATCCGCAGTGGCGGTGCGGTCATTCGTACCCCTTCGGTTGCGGAGTTGAGGAAGATCGCGGCGAACACTACTTTCGAGAAAGTAGGTTTAAAAGTGTGCGAGGACCGGAAGTTAGGCTCCAGAGTGGTCGTCCAGAAGGTGGACGTGGATATCACCCCTGATGAATTCATGGGTGAGCTCTACGGTAAAAACCTGAAGGACTCGATGACTTTGGAGACCTTTCAGAAAAGTGTAAAGATTGTGAGTCCTGCCTGGAAGGCTGGCGCTGGTGGACCAGTGAACGTTGTCTTGGAGGGCACCAGTGCTGTCACTGGTGTTCTCCTTGCTGCGGATCGCTGCTACATCAAGTGGTTCTCCTTCAGGGTAAAGGCGCATGATCCGATGCTTGGATGCTTTCGGTGTATGAGTTTTGACCACAGGGTGAGTCAATGTCGTATGGACAAAGATCTCTGCCGTCGGTGCGGTCAGGAAGGGCATCGTGTCGCGAATTGCGTCAATGCACTGCATTGTCGCAATTGCGCGTTTAAGGGGCAACCGGCAGGGCATTACATGATGTCCACCGTGTGTCCCATTTACGGTGCAATTGTTGCCCGGGCCGACGCTAGACATTAGTGCCTATGCGTATTGCTCAATTGAATTGTCAGGGGGCGTACTCTGTCATGTGTGATTTAGGTGTTAGGCTAGTGGAGGGAGGTATAGAGTTCGCTCTAGTTCAGGAACCTTATGCAACCAATGGTGTTGTACGAGGGTTACCCGCTCATATGCGGGTCTTTCCTGATCTAAGGGCTAATTCTGCCGTTATCGTCAATGACGTGCATGTTCAATGTATTGTTGTTGATGTAAGTAGGTGGGGCGTTGTTGTGTGTGCTGAAGGCGAGCATGGAAAACTGTTCTTGAGTAGTATGTATTGCAAGTTTGGGGAACCTCTAGAGCCATATATCGCGTATTTGGATACGGTGCTACTACTTGCGAGTAGCATTCCGCTCATCCATGGCATGGATGCGAATGCGGCCTCCCCTTTGTGGTTCAGTAAAATGCCCAGTCGTACTGGGCATTTGAACGACATAAGGGGACGGGTGCTTAGTGAATTCTTTGTTAGTAGGGATATCTGCATCCTGAATGAACCCAGTGTGTTGTTCACGTTTGATGGTCCTAGAGCTGTGAGCGATATAGACGTGACAGTATCTAATAATGTGGCTGCTAGATCCTATCACATTGAATGGTGTGTGCTGGGTGACCAGCAAATGAGTGATCACAATCTGATTCAGGTTGTGCTTACCCATGATTTAGTAGCACAAGAAAGGTTGGAGCTCAGGGCATGGCGCACTTGTTCTGCAAATTGGAACGCGTATTCAGAGCTAGTTAGAGGAAAGGCCCTTGGTGTGCCACTTCATGCGTTTGTCAACATGGGTGTGGATGAGCAAATCGGTGTGATTGACGGCTGGTTCACAGATGTGAACGACACCTTATTTGCGCGATGTCGTAAGACAAATCGCAAGAAAGTAAGGTGGTGGACACGCGAGCTCATGCTAAAGCGGAGGTCACTCAGGTCTTTTAGGAAGCGATTCCAGAGGGCCAGGGTGGCTAATGCTGAGGACGTGAGTGAGCGTCGGGCCGCATATCGGTTGTGCTTGGTTGAGTACAAGCGTATGATAGTACGGGTGAAGGAAAATGAGTGGCGGGAGTTCGTGCACGAGAACCGGAATGATCCGTGGGGTCAAGTTTATAGGATTTGTCGGGGTCGTGGCAAGGCGTTGAACATTGCAAGTCTTTGCAACGGAAATACCTTGGTGACGGAGTGGAAGGATTGCATGAACCTGCTGTTGAGCTCCTTCTTTCCGAGGGAGGAGACTGCTGCTCGGACTCCGGTCCCAGTAGTAGTTGATACCCCTGGGTTGGATGTGGGTGAGATAGCGTATGCTATGTCTTTGGTGAAGTCGAGAAAGTCTCCGGGTATGGATGGTATGACTGGCGAGATGGCTAAGGCCATCTGGCGGGCTATACCTGAGTACCTTGAGTGCTTGTACGGGAAATGCCTCAGTGAGGGGTATTTCCCTACTGCGTGGAAGTGTGCTCGTGTGGTTGTACTCCTCAAGTCGCCTGATAAGATCAGGAGTAATCCTCGTTCTTATCGGGGCATCAGCCTTCTTCCGGTGCTTGGAAAAGTACTTGAAAGGGTTATGGTGGAAAGACTTTTGGATGGGCCATACCAGTTATGCGAAACACAGTACGGATTTCGGCAGGGACGTAGTGTTATAGATGCATGGGAGTACATGAAAACGTTTGTCAATGGTAGTGTCTCCAAATATGTCTTGGGAATATTTGTGGACTTCCGGGGCGCTTTTGACTGTTTGAGATGGCAAGCCGTGTTACATAGGTTGAGTGAGCTTGGATGTCGGGAGGGTAACCTTTGGCAAAGTTATTTTTCCGGCAGAAGGGCTGGGGTTATTGGTGTAAGCGAAACATTGTTTATTGATGTGGTACGTGGGTGCCCACAGGGCTCCATCTGTGGTCCATTTATTTGGAGCCTCATGATGGACCCTTTATTGCGACGGCTCGCTGCCGTGTGTAGAAGTTGCGCTTACGCTGATGACCTCTTGATTTTGATCGAGGGCCAGTCTCGTGCCGAACTTGAGAGTAGGGCAAGTGAATCGCTAGCTTTAGTGTATGAATGGGGCAGGAGTGTCGGGGTTGATGTATCAATGGAGAAGACGGTGACAATGCTGCTGAAAGGCAGCTTGGCACTTAGTCGCCCTCCAGTGGTAAGAATCAACGGAGTTAGCCTTAGGTATGTGACTGAGGTCAAATACCTGGGGATAACGATGCAAGAGCGACTGGGATTTTTGCCTCATTTGAATAGAGTCCGGGAACGTTTACTGTCCGTTGCAGGGCAGGTGCGTCGTGTTTTGAGGAATGAGTGGGGCCTCAGCAGGCGGGCTGTTCGCACTATATATGCAGGGCTGTTTGTTGCTTGCGCAACATATGGCGCTCCTGTATGGTGGGAAACTGCTTTGTCTGTTGTGGGTTCTACTAGGATACTTTCTTGTCAACGTGTTGCTCTGCTCGCTTGTATGCCCGTGTGCCGTACGGTCTCCACGGAGGCCTTACAGGTGCTAATGGGGGCACCCCCTTTGGACCTGGAGGTAATACGTTGCCGTATTGCCTACGGAATCCGGAGAGGACTGCCTCCAGTAAATGGGTGGTTGGATACTGCTAACATTGGTGGCATGAGTTTAAAGGAACGTAAAAGTTTCTTGAATGAATGCGTCACATCTCGGTGGCAGGCTAGATAGGTGAACAGTTTGAAAGGCAGGACGACGTTCGGCTTCATTGGGGATGTCACGTTTGTGGGAAATCACCCCGAATTTGGTTTTAACCTTTTTCTGGGCTTCCTGCTGACGGGGCATGGTTCCCTCAATGCTTTTTTGCATAAGAGGGCTCTCAGTGAAGTCCAGGGTTACGATTGTGGGGCGGTGCTTGAGGACACATTGCACGTGTTGTGTGATTGCCCTTTTTATGAGGACATCCGCAATATAGAGTCCTTTGGGATCGTAGCGCAGCCAAGTGGTAGGTACGATCTTGGAGGTGTACTCGCTTCCAGTGAGCGCATCTCCTTGTTGAATAGTTTTGCGGGGGAGGTTTTCACAAGGCGGAGGAGGCGTGGTCAATTGAGAGGTCCGGAGTAGGGATTAGTTGGGGTTTAGGTGTTAGGTAGTTGGGCGATTAGGTAGGCTAGGGCTTTTGTTACATGTTGCATGTAGATGTTTCATGTTTCGATCGACTATATGTTGTGTTGTTGTGTGATTGTTGAATGTCAGGCGGCCAGTCCTATGCTGAATGGAGCTAAACTGGTAGTAGCTTGCTACGAAACCTGACCGGAGGTTTTCTGGTACCACGGGTTGTCAGGAGCCCCTAAAACTTCGGTTTTAGCCTGGCAGTGGGTTGGCCCCCTTGTGGGCGATCGTGGTGGCTGTGGTTTATACCCAAAATCGCGGGTAGGGGGAATTTATTCCCCCGGTGTGGAGTTGCATTGCAACCGGGTGTCATTTCCCATAGAATGACGGAGGTTTTAGATAGGCCTCGACACCGACCAGGTGTTAGGTCATGCGTACAATGTTTTTATATATTTCCCATAATAAAATGTTATTACGAAAATAATGGTGAAAAAAAGTATGCAGAATGCAAGCAGGATTTGCAGAAAGAAATTTGGAATGTTGCTGTTGTTATTTGCTTTGAAAATAGTACCGTAGAGTAGCTTGGCAATAAAAAAAAATGGCCATTTTCATTTTGGGGGGAAAAAGTCGCCTGACCTCAAATGTAGGTTTACAGGCATTAAACTCATGTCATTTCTTTATCATATTAATACAAATCCACTGTGAAATTTTAAGCGTAAAAAAATTGGGGTTCTTGAGAAAATCAGCCTTGTTTTTATTTCATAAAAAGCGCTATAACTCCGCCAATTTTTAACAATTTTCAAAATTTCTGACAGAAAATCAGAAGTTCTATTAGAATCAAAAGAGCAAGTTAATTATTTTAATTTGGATGAAAATGCGACTATTTTGAAACAATTTTCAACGATTTTTCATGCTCTGACACTAAAACTTTAAATGGGCATAACTTTGTAAAAAATAATTTTCAATCAAATCGGGGAAGGGTATATTTCTTTAATTACTTTGAAAAACAACATATTTAATCGGCAACCAGTTCCGCAATGTGAAGTCACTCCGACTACATGGTTTGAGATGGATTTGGTCATTTGAACCATATAAAACGGCAAATAAAATGTATTCGTTGAATACACTAACACCATGTGTGGCTCACAAATTATTTTTGATTTGGGCAAAAATTTATATACCATTAATAAATGAACGGAGTATTGCTAAAAAATTAAAAGCTTTAATTGCAAGGTATAAAGCAAAAAGTAAAAATACAGGCCCATACGAAGCATTCGTACAATCCACCAAACAAAATTTATTTTATATTGCAAAGTGCCAATGTGCGTTAAAACAGAAATGTGCTCATGCGGAATAATTCCACCAAATTTAAAAGAATTTATGATGGATCAATTTAACGACAGGAAGTTAACTATTCCGGAACACGTTTCAATGGGTCAATACGAAGAAGATTCAATAGTAATACCGACAGTGCCAAGTACTTGTGACGAAACAAACATGCCACCAGATCAAGAAACATCAGAAATTGTATTTGAAAATACGTCGAAAACAAGAGGTTCATATGTTGCAAGATATGAAGTAATTCATTTTGCAATGATGTGTAATAGATTTGGTATATCAGACCGTGTTGCTTTTTGTTTGGCATTAGCACTTTTTAAAGATATAAACTTTCGCGACGATCAAGGGCAACTCATTATAATGGATAAGTCTTGTGAGGACAAAATATTTGCCACACAAAAATTTTACCTCACATAGACTTAAACTAAGTACAGCCACCTTAAAACACAACAATTGCCAAATTTACAACAACATAACACACCACCCAAAATTTCTTCTAACAACAGCAATAGCCCAACCACCAATAGTTCGAAAACAACAGCAATAGTTAGTAAACAACAATAGTTCGAAAACAACAACCCCAACCAGCATGATCATGCAAACAACATGTTTGATTGTTCGGACGCAACCCAAACCGATTCTGCCATTTGTTCAGCTGTGGAGAACGTATATATAGAGAAGTTGCAAGCAGAGCAGGAGGGAGTTGGTTCGTAACCAGCAAGAAGACAACAAGTAAAAAAATTTCAAAGTGAAGTCAAGTGAAGTGAAGTTAAAGGCAAGAGCAGAGGAGTATAACCTGGCAGGCAAAGCAGCAGCAAGTATCGGAGCCTCTACAAAGCCAAACCGAACGGCGAAAGGTTGGACCAGGAACCACCAGGAGTTGGGATACAGGTAAATATAGTGCTTACTAGGATAAGAGTTAGACTTCAAGTGCTCGTCCGAGGGTCTTGAAGCCTACTTCTTCGTTCAACGAATAAAACCACCAGGAGAATTTTTGGAACTCTGTTAATTTTCTGTGTCACCCCTACATCTATTAACTTTATTCCAAAGCTAGCCTGTGCCGATTTTTATTGGCCGGTCTAGGAGTTGAACGAGTCTGTAAGTGCAATAATTACCCACTATCCGGATCCTTGGTGGGGATAGGAAAATCCCTAGCCAAAGGTGCGGCCAAGTAGAGGTCTCCAAGAGAAAAGCCGAAGGTTTCCGAGTGCATCCGATGGCGTAAATTTCGCAACGAAGTAGTCCCGCTTCCACCACGCAAAAACCGAGCAGAGCAGCGTAATTCACAGCGTCCATCCTCAGGTTTGACCAAAAGCCGAAGGTTTCCGAGTACATCCGAAGGCGAAAATTTTGCAACGAAGCAGTCCAGCTTCCACCACGGAAAAACCGAGCAGAGCAGCGTAATCCACAGCGTCCAAAATCAGGTTTGACTAAAAAGCCGAAGGTTTTCGAGTACATCCGAAGGCGTAAATTTCTTAACGAAGCAGTCCAGCTTCCACCACGGAAAAACCGAGCAGAGCCGCGTAATCCACAGCGTCCAACGGCAGGTTTTGACGAAAGCCGAAGGTTTTCGGGTACACCCGAAGGCGTAAATTTCACAACGAAGCAGTCCAGCTTCCACCACGGAAAAAGCCAAGAAGCGCCGCGTAATCCACAGCATCCAACGGCAGGTGTGGAAAAACGCCGAAGATTTTCGAGTACACCCGAAGGCGTAAATTTGACAACGAAACTGTCCAGCTTCCACCACGGAAAAATAGAGCAGAGCGTCGTAATTCTCAGCTTCCTACTTCAGGTTCGAGAAAATACCCGAAGGTTTCCGAGCACACCCGAAGGTTGCAAGGACGAAATTAAGTTAAGAGTTCCTGAATCAAATAAATAATTTGTAAGGAGATAAATAAAGTATTAAATTAGACAGAAAGTTAATTGTTCTACATTTTGCGAACGCCTGGACATCCGGCGAGTTTACCCCGGTTGGAAAAGTTCCTTACATTGGCGCCCGAGCAGGGACTCTAACAAAATCCAGAGAAAACTACAATCAAGCAGAGAAAAAGAACAAGTCAACAGAGAAAACAAAACAATAAGCATACTGAAATCCACAACAAAAATACAAAATGTCATTGAAAACCACGTTGATCTATACGCTCGACAAAGTAGACATCGTAAAGTATTGCGATGAATTCGGGCTGGATATGACGGGGACAGTGAGTGAAATGAGAAAGCGATTAAGAAATTTCATCACTGAGGATGTGCACGATGAGGATGAAGGAAGTCGCTTGAAGGTCCTTCAATTACGACATGCACGAGCTTCTTCACCAGCCCCCTTATCGTGTAAGCGTACAACAGCGGCAGTAGAAATATCCTGCCACGAGATCATGGACAGGGTGCGTATGTGGTCGGTGAAGTTTGATGGTCGACATGATCCGCTGGCTTTCATAGAAAAGATCGAGGATCTGGCAGAAGCCTACGGAGTTGAGAAAAATAGGTTACCGAGAGCCATGTCGGAATTAATGCAAGATAGGGCAAGAATGTGGCTGCGAAATAACAACCGTCATTGGCAGATATGGGCAGACTTTAAGGACGATTTTCTGCGATTCTTCCTGTCGAGTCGGTTTGTGGAGCGATCTGAGGACAAAGTTCGGAAACGAAAGCAGCGACAGCTTGAGTCATTCAAGTCTTTTACGAGCGAGTTAAAAGATTTGATGCGGCACGTGCGGCTTACCGAGGATCAGCAACTAGAGAAGATTTATAGAAATTGCTCAGAAGCTGTTCAGATGCATGCTAAGCGAGAGGACTTCGCCACGCTAGACCAGCGCATCGCTTTGGCGGAAGATTTCGAAGGTCTACCGGCAGAGAATGATACGCCTAGCACATCACCGTACACTCCCACATCACCAAACCGCACGGAAATGCACATAACAGCACAGTCCCACACAGCACAGCAATGCACAGCACCATACCACACAGCGCAACACAGCACCACACCACACAGCCCTGCGCAGCAAGACACCGTAAAGCACAGCACCAAATCCCATAGCATAGAACCGCACCCCACAGCACAGAAAGTCACCGCACTGCACCACACAGCCCCGATTCCGAATTCACAGGAAGACACTGCAAAACACGGCACCGTGCAGCAAGACACCGCACAACCCCGAAGCTCAAAGCATAACACAGCATCGCACGGCACCGCACTGCGCCTCACAGCACCGCTTCCAATATCACAGGAAGACACTACACAGCGCGGCACCGCACAACAAGACACCGCAAAAGCCCGAACCACAAAGCATAACACAGCATCGCACGGCACCGCACTGCGCCACACAGCACCGCTTCCTATACCACAGGAAGACACTGCACAGTACGGTACTGCACAGCGAGACACCACACAAGCCCGAACCTCCCAGCACAACTCAGCATCGCTCGACATCGCGCAGCACAGCAAGACAAAGCAGAGCAAGACATCACATAGTTCACTTCTCTGAACAGCAGAGTAAGACACCGCACAACACAGCACAGCCAGCATCATACTGCACCGCACCGCACTGCACAGCAAGACATCTCAAGGCACAGCACCGCATCGCACACCAAGAAGTTACACATACAGCACAGCAAGACACAGCACTACACCGCGCCGCCAGCACAGAAAGACACCGCACAGCACAGCACCCCAGAGCAAAGCACAGCACCATGGCATGACACAACACCGCACCGCTCAGCACGGCATCAATATCCCGTAAGATTCGGGCCATGCTTCCGGGGAAATCATAGAAAAAAAAATTTGACCCCGTTAAGGAAAGGGATGATGTGAGGACAAAATATTTGCCACACAAAAATTTTACCTCACATAGACTTAAACTAAGTACAGCCACCTCAAAACACAACAATTGCCAAATTTACAACAACATAACACACCACCCAAAATTTCTTCTAACAACAGCAATAGCCCAACCACCAATAGTTCGAAAACAACAGCAATAGTTAGTAAACAACAATAGTTCGAAAACAACAACCCCCACCAGCATGATCATGCAAACAACATGTTTGATTGTTCGGACGCAACCCAAACCGGTTCTGCCATATGTTCAGCTGTGCAGAACGTGTATATAGAGAGGTTGCAAGCAGAGCAGGAGGGAGTCGGTTCGTAACCAGCAAGAAGACAACAAGTAAAAAAATTTCAAAGTGAAGTCAAGTGAAGTGAAGTTAAAGGCAAGAGCAGAGGAGTATAACCTGGCAGGCAAAGCAGCAGCAAGTATCGGAGCCTCTACAAAGCCAAACCGAACGGCGAAAAGTTGGACCAGGAGTTGGAATACAGGTAAATATAGTGCTTACTAGGATAAGAGTTAGACTTCAAGTGCTCGTCCGAGGGTCTTGAAGCCTACTTCTTCGTTCAACGAATAAAACCACCAGGAGAGTTTTTGGAATTCTGTTAATTTTCTGTGTCACCCCTACATCTATTAACTTTATTCCAAAGCTAGCCTGTGCTGATTTTTATTGGCCGGTCTAAGAGTTGAACGAGCCTGTAAGTGCTGTAATTACCCACTATCCGGATCCTTGGTGGGGATAGGAAAATCCCTAGCCAAAGGTGCGGCCAAGTAGAGGTCCCCAAGAGAAAAGCCGAAGGTTTCCGAGTGCATCCGATGGCGTAAATTTCGCAAGGAAGTAGTCCCGCTTCCACAACGGAAAAACCGAGCAGAGCAGCGTAATCCACAGCGTCCATCCTCAGGTTTGACCAAAAGCCGAAGGTTTCCGAGTACATCCGAAGGCAAAAATTTTGCAACGAAGCAGTCCAGCTCCCACCACGGAAAAACCGAGCAGAGCAGCGTAATCCAGGGGTTCTTAAACTTATGTAGTCCGAGGACCCCTTATCGAGTTAATTTTTTTTTGCGGACCCCATCCCAACCCTAGACATTTCACGTCGTGCTAAGCTTAATTTCTGGCTCAATAAAGACAAAGACACTCAGGCTTGCCAACCGATGTCAAACTCAACCAGACATAAAATGTCCGGTTATCTGACGAGATTAAGAACGAAGTATTTTTATTTTGCTTTAATTTTTTCGGTTCTTAAAGGTCTTTTCAACACTATGCATGTCCTGTTTTTGAAGATCCAAAAGTTGACAAGCCTGCAGACACTACTTTTTAATAAATATTGATACTTATACCATATATCTCTCTGTATTTTAACAAACATTTATAGAGGGAAACATTTTTTATTAGGATTTTCATGTAATTAAAATACAAAATGAATAAAAATTGTGGAAAAGTAAGAGAATTAAAAAAGTTTCAAGTCAAAATATGTACATTAAACTCAGACAAATATGTCTTGGTCAAAATAAAGCCTAGAAATATTTTTTTTTTATATATCTTTTTTAATAAAGAATATAACAATAATAAAGCTTATAATGATAATTATTTCTTTGGTCACTCTTTGTTATTTTATAAGCAAAATTTGTTATATTTTCTCATGTGGAAGGTTTTACTTAATGAGATGGATGATGTTGTTTTCTTGAAACCAAATCGAAAGTTTTATTCTCAGGTCTGCTTCTATATTAAATTGGTTTCTATACTTTGATTTTATATATATTAGTACCAAAAAAGTCTGTTCACACAAATACATCGTACAAAACAGAATCAAGTTTTCGAGAACCTTATTTGCAAATGCAGGGTAATCGGATTTTAGGAGTAACTAAAAGTTAGTTGCTCTAATATCGGTAATTGCTTAGCATCCAGTCGTTGTCAGAATCAGGACAGGGAAAATACTTCCGGAAGTTGCTTTTTTAAAGGTATTAAATTTTCGACAAAATGCAGCCGAGTGTCATTATCGAGATCTTTATTAGAAAATTCTATAAAATCGCTGAGCTTTGGAAAAGACTCATACACATATTTTTGAATGCGTTTTGACCATAATTCGTTTTTTTTTTTATAATCGCTTCTATTTTATCTTCAACTTTAAATTTATTTGAACCTGTACCTTGTACGCTCAAAATGAAATTTATAAAAACTGATTATGTTGTCAAACAGTGTTTGGTGCTGGGTATCCCGGGTTTGAACAAAAGTAAATGCACACTTTGTTTTTTAAAAATATGTGCAATCATTCAAAAAGTCATGGCCAGGTAGAATTTTTAATAAATGAGTTATTTGAATAAAGCGAAAACTTTGATGATGTAAAATTATTGATGTCAAAATTGTTTCGCGGACCCCTGGTTTAAGAATCGCTGGCGTAATTCACAGCGTCCAACATCAGGTTTGACTAAAAAGCCGAAGGTTTCCGAGTACATCCGAAGGCGTAAATTTCGTAACGAAGCAGTCCAGCTTCCACCACGGAAAAACCGAGCAGAGCCGCGTAAGCCACAGCGTCCAACGGCGGGTTTGGACGAAAGCCGAAGGTTTTCGGGTACACCCGAAGGCGTAAATTTCACAACGAAGCAGTCCAGCTTCCACCACGGAAAAAGCCAAGAAGAGCCGCGTAATCCACAGCATCCAACGGCAGGTGTGGCAAAACGCCGAAGATTTCCGAGTACACCCGAAGGCGTAAATTTCACAACGAAGCTGTCCAGCTTCCACCACGGAAAAATAAAGGAGAGCGTCGTAATTCGCAGCTCCCTACTTCAGGTTCGAGAAAACACCCGAAGGTTTCCGAGCACACCCGAAGGTTGCAAGGACGAAATTAAGTTAAGAGTTCCTGAATCAAATAAATAATTTGTAAGGAGATAAATAAAGTATTAAATTAGACAGAAAGTTAATTGTTCTAAATTTTACGAACGCCTGGACATCTGGCGAGTTTACCCCGGCTGGAAAAGTTCCTTACAGTCTAAAGTTGGAAGAGAAAGAAATAAATGCAGAGAAAAGGTTTGTAGAGAGGTGCAATTAATAATTTTACTCTATAATTGGGCATTTAATTCAAATTGATTTTATTTAAATTGAAACATAAATTTTAACAACTTTAGGTACTTCGTGAGCGATTTAATAGTTCATTTGTAAGAGCTTTTGCTTTTGACGGAAGAATACTGCCGTCAGAAGCGAATAAGGCGTATCTCAAAAAAACTAGTTTCGAGATAATTGATGTTTTGTAAATGCCGTTTTCTTCTTAGGTACTTTCTCTACGGATTTTTAAATTTAGTTTTGGCAATTTAAATATCATTTTAATGTTATTTATTTATGATTAAGGGAAGATATCAAAATTCCATGTTTTAATACGTTTTTTATGAGATACGTCCATTTCGCTTAGTATTTATAGCTTTAAAAAAGTAGATACGCCATTTTACTTAAGACTTCTCATACAAACTTTCATACAAAATAAATAATATTTGCTATTGCATAAAATACAGATTAAATTAAATAGAAACTAGAATCAAATTATATTTTTAGAAATTAAAGTATATTTACTGAAAGAAACATATAAAAAAATAAGCATATATTATTGTTACTTAAGAAATTTCAAGCCTTAAAAGTAGAGAGTTTTCACCAAAATGACATACCTATTTCCTGGTATTAGATGGTGAAGTGAACAAACAAAGAATGACAAGAACTTACAACAACAATGACAACATGATCCAGTCAACGAAGCTTTGCGTTATTGCCCGTTGTTTTTTTAAAATTATTAGTCGTAGTCAAATATATGACCAACCTTCGTACTTTTGACATACGTCTAAATCGCTTAATAATTTGGGGTAAAATGGAGATAGAGAAAATATTCTTAAGGGATTTTTTATATGTTTGAATTGAAATATCGTTATTTTGATTAGTTCATTAGACGCGTACTTTCTTAAGCTATCCAATGCCATAAGAATCTCGAATATCAAATTTTTTGTGATACGCCTTATTCGCTTTTGACGGCAGAATAGGTGATTCGATAATTAGAGAAAAATTTGGCGAAACATATCATCAAACAATGATTAAAGAGCCTCATTTGGTTGTTGCAAGGGAGCCGAACGCTGAACTTATTGGCTCTGTAAATCTAGTTGGTGAAACTGCAGAGATTAAACAAAGGCAATTAAATGAATTTCTTATTGGGAAAAACCTGTCACTTAATGAATTATATGGTATATGTTCTGATGGTGAACCAACGAATACCGGAAAAGATAATGGTATCATTCATAGATTTGAACTGCAGTTACAAAGGCCAGTACATTTGTTCATCTGTCTATTGCACTTCAATGAACTGCCATTTCGACATATCTTTGAAGCAGTTGACAAATCGAGAACGACTGGACCACGCACTGTTACGGGAACTATTGAAAAAAAAATTCAAGATTGTGAAAAATTACAGATAGCTAGAACATTTAACCCTGGAAGGATAAGCATATTTTTAATACGTTACGGCTAATCTTCGTCGAATATTAAATGAATTTCTTATTGGGAAAAACCTGTCACTTAATGAATTATATGGTATATGTTCTGATGGTGAACCAACGAATACCGGAAAAGATAATGGTATCATTCATAGATTTGAACTGCAGTTACAAAGGCCAGTACATTTGTTCATCTGTCTATTGCACTTCAATGAACTGCCATTTCAACATATCTTTGAAGCAGTTGACAAATCGAGAGCGACTGGACCACGCACTGGTACGGGAACTATTGAAAAAAAAATTCAAGATTGTGAAAAATTACAGATAGCTAGAACATTTAACCCTGGAAGGATAAGCATATTTTTAATACGTTACGGCTAATCTTCGTCGAATAGACGAAGTACTTTCACAAGCCTCATTTATGCAATATTTAAGTAAACTCTGAATAAAAAGTATACTTAATTCAATACTTTGATTGAAATAAAACCAAAATAAAATGCCAACTTAGGTGTAGTTTAGATTAACACTTAACCCACCAGAGCGGTCAAATGACCGCTTTTGAGACTTTAATCAAAATTGTTAAATTCCAGATTTTTATTTTTCTTGAACTTACTGCACGAGTTTTTCTATAATATATAGCTGTTTAATTTTTCTATATATATTTCTCTTCTTCTTTCGTTTTTCCTGATAATAATATGTACTCTACCGTTGTCTACCCTGAGCGGTCTTTTGACCGCTAGAATATATATGAAATTTTATGAAGTTATCTACATTGAAATCTCACTGCTGGTAACTTACGAGGTCTAGGAAAACGCCATGTGCTTACAGTTTGTTCTACATGTAAAAAATATGTTTGTGGAAAATGTTTACGGGAGAGAACGAATAAATGCGACAACGAATAAATTTTATTTTAGTTTGAATAAGGATATGTATGTAAATTACTGAAGTAACATATAATTTGTCAGTTTCGAGCCTTCATTCTAAAAATGTACTCCTAAAGCTCGAAAAATAAATGTTTTTTAATTATTATATGATAATTATTTTGTGTTTATTGTTTATGCTAAATTCTGTATTAATTACAATCAACTGGAAAAGACTATAAAGTTTATTTCAAAAGCGGTCATTTGACCGCTATCGGTAGAAATAGGTATATATAATATGTCGGCATGCTATAGGTTTAGTGTTAATTTGAATAAAATGAGCTTAACAAGTGCAAAGTGTGAGTAGAAAAATTTGAAGAGAGCGATATGTGTTCGTCGATTCGACGAAGATTGTCCATCCAGGGCTAAGTAATTTCTTAGTATTATCATTAGTTCATTAATAACTATTATTTGATATGTTTCAGGCTGTTTTCGATTTCGAACCAATTCCATTACAGAATGTGCCTCCAGAATTAAGCGAAAAGCAAATTAAAGAATTGTCAACAGATGTGAAATATTTGCATGAAATCGCACATGCTGTTAGTAATGGTATCTGCCTGGCAAATTTGGCAAACAAAAAACCATGTCCATTTGCACACTCGCGTTGGATAACGAAGGCATCACGCATATTACGTTTCTATATAAACAGAAAAAACTAGATTGGAAAAATCAAAGAATTGCAATTCTATGATTAAAATTTGTGGAATTCAACAATTTATTTCTTTGAAAAAAAAATGGCGGGTTGCACTCTGGGAGTGCCGACAGAAGTGAGAACTTAAAATAATATAATTGAAATTTGTTTTCATGATGTTTTGTAATGTTTATGGAATAATTTTTTACGAATTGTTTTATTTATCAATAGAAATTACTATAAATTTTGGGTAAATTACAATATTCATTTATTATACCTACATATTATACATAAAATAAGAATTTTTCACTTAAAAAACATTACATTTCAGTATTATTACAGTTACTATACAAAACTAAGCTAAGTTCACTAAAAAAAATCAATTTTCATCCATAATTTCAACAGATCTAGCATCATCGTTACTGTCAGCATTATTGCCAATTTCTAAAACTGATACAATTGGTTTATGGTAGCTAAAGTAGGATACGAACAGTTTTGATTCGAATCTATTTAAATATCTTGTAAAGACTGCATCAATAGTAGTTTTGTATTTTGTTGTGCTAAGATTGCGATCATTTGACATGTTTAAACCAAATTCATTTCTGAAAAATTCAATTAATGGTAGATTTTTATCGTCTGCAAAGTTTATATTGAAATCCCCACTCAAAATCATTGGTAAATCATCGAATCTTTTTCCAATTTTTTCTTGAAGCAATGCAGATGCGCTGTGAGAATAAATAAATAAATTTTCATAAAAGAATTCTCGTATAGCTCGCAATGAATTTTCTGGAGAAATGTAAACGGCAACCATAATAATGAAGTGATTATCGCCACAGTGGCAACGACTTATACACATATCACCGATATCTGAAGTAGAAGTATTAAACATTGTGGCGTATTTCACATGCACATTCATATAATTTGTGTCATCCTGTGCCGTAACTCAATTTATGCATACGCCCAAAAGCACGCAGCAAATTTCTAAAATTACCATATACCAACAACCAAGACAACAACCATGACGTCATCACATGGCTGTTATCTTGGCTACTGATCTATTAACATAGACCTAAAAGCATGCTGTCATTGTGACGTCATGAATGTCGGTGGCCTGTCGCCAGTTTGTACCAGTGATGGCATTTTCGGTACATTTGTACTTTTTTCGGTACATTTCCGTCCTGAAAAACCGTTGTCAATACATTTAACAAGTTTTCAGTACATTCGGTACATTTGTTGCATTTTTAGTACATTCGGCGAATTTTCAGCACATTTTCAGTACACTTTCGGTACATTTGAACAATTTATAATAATTACCTGTTTTCGGTTTAATTATATGAAAATAATTGCAATGTGAAGATATGTAATAATTACCTTTTATTTATAAATAATTGCAAAGTGTAGTTTTAGTAATTTAATTTCATATATATCTCATTTTCATAGGGTTTTTGAGATGCCAAAAGTGAGTACCTTTTTTTTTTAGTTATTGCGAAAATGTTACCAAAATTTCGTACATTTTAGTAAAATTGGATGTTCACACCAAAAAAGTACATTCATCCTCTAAAAAGTACATTTCAAGTCTCGATTCAGTACATTTTCACAAAACGAAAATGCCATCACTGGTTTGTACATTTTTCCTCACCCGCACAACGTGCCTAAAGAAGTTCTCACTTCAAAAATTGCAAAATCAAAACCCTTTGCTCTTTGGATTTGCAAATTTAAAAAACAAAAAGAAGTAGAGAACTGTATTTGTATAAATTGAAAATATCTTGAAATCTGCCTTTTATGTTAATAATAAAAAACGAGTCCGTTATTTTTTAATATAAAAGTCAGTTTTCAATATATTTTCAATATATTTATAGTTCTCTGCTTGTTTTTTTGTTTTTAAATTAAAAAATAAAAAAATTAAAAAAAAAAATTTATGTCGTCGCCGGGATTTGAACCAGGAGCTCCCCTGTTTAGATTATGGTTGTTACATGCGCAGTTCAACAACATGATTTTAGTATATCTGAAAAATGATGTCGGTGGCTGAGTTAGGTAAGATGAGCATCTTTGAACAGTGGCATGGCGCAGAACACTGGTTCAATTCTCTGATCGGGGACAGGTAAAAAAAATTTAATTTCTCCTTTGAAGTTTTAAAAATGTATTACAATTAAAATAAGAATGACTGACAATAAGTATCAACCAACAAACAAATAAGAAAATAGAGGAAATAGAGGAGAAAAAAAGAAATAGAGGAAAGTAAGAAATCAAATAAGAAAATTTTTTTTTGCGAATTTATTCTAAGTTTCAACAAAAACTTTAGAAAAATTAACAAATTTTTTTTTGAAATAAACGAATTATTTTATGTTTCAACAAAAACTTTAGGGAAATTAACAAATTTTTGTTTTGGAATCAACTATTTTATTTTAAGTTTCAACTAATCATCTTTTGTTATATCAGAGAAACTGTTTCTCTGACTGAAAATCATACACAACATTCGTTGAAATCGGACCCGAAATTGTTTGATATCAGCGAATCTTTTTTTTCTGTGTAACTTTAATGTTAAGTTTTATGACTCGGTAGCAGTGTAGGCATATCACAAATGTCGCGCAACATTTACGACATTTACGACGTTTACGACTGTAGGTAGAGCCTTTCTGACAAACATTGAGTTTACGAGAAATAAACGGAATTTCTTGCATTTGAATTTTCAATGACATTTCCCGATTACCTGTAAGAGGGGTTGAGATCATAAAATTGTTTGTCAAACATGTTCAAGTTCCATAGTATATTGTTTTGTTGGTCAAATTGTTTAACAAACCATTTCAGTGTTGTGAAATCGAGGTTGATCTGGAGTTTGCGACATTTGTGACATTTACGACAGTTTACGACATATGACTGTCGTAAACCTAAAAGTCCATGTCACATGCCAACAATGCTTCGTAGTGAACGGTCTAGTTCTGTTACATAAATTTATTCTTTCAACTAAATATTTAGACAAACATTTACTTGAAATCATTAATCGTACTATTTTTGACAATGGGTATTACGCTCATTCCGAAAACATATTATTGTCAATGTTATTTGACAAAAGGATAGAAGTTCGTCAACTAGCTTTAAGGAAAATAGTTTACATTAGAGAAAAATTGTGGGTCCAACTGAAGTCAGACCATTTAAAAAACCAATTATTAACTTTAATTGCACGGAATATTTCGAAATGATTGATTTGAAGGATGATTCAATATTATTTGAACTTCCATTTACAGCGAATATTCCGTATGAACAATTGGTACAGTACATTGCCTTTGAAAATCCACCGTTTCTTGACCCCAAAATTGCTTGTCATATACAAGCAATAGAACGACATGTTCAGCTTTTAGGTAGCACTTCACGACGCGTTACGGAAAAAAATTGTGAAGGGGTTATGGCAACACCATTAGAAAGTCGATGTAAAGTACCCAAGATATATAATATATATAATATCTTTAAAAACTCTCAATTCACCAACGCCTATGACACAAGTATGTATCACCATACCATAACGAGCAACTTCCTACACTTCACATTGGGTATTCTACTCTATACTGCAGGGTTAATGAGGTATTAGGGAGATGTAATTTTTTGCGACGAAACTAAAACCATGTTATATTATCACGAGGATCCTAATAAAGTTTGACGGAGAGTGAACACAGCCCTGCACTAGAAGAGTATAATACAGCTGTAAAGTGTGGAAAGTTTAATAAACGCACACTTTGGTTTTTTTTACGTTTTTTATAATTTTTTGAAACGAAATATCTCGAAAACTATAGGAGACTGGATAAAAAATCACTGAATCATTTTTGTTAAGAAATACTATAACTTTATAAAAAAATTAAAAAGATTTAAATAAATTTGTTGAAATACAAATTTTTCTGAAAATATTTTCAGTATAACACCTTTTGTTTTTTTGGTTTTTTTATATGTTATTCCTCAATTAATCCTAAGAATGCATGTCAGTGATGGCATTTTCGGTACATTTGTACTTTTTTCGGTACATTTGCGTCCTGAAAAATCGTCGTCAGTACATTTGACAAGTTTTCAGTACATTTGCCGCATTTTTAGTACATTTGGCGAATTTTCAGCACAATTTCAGTACATTTTCGGTGCATTTCAACAATTTATAATAATTATCTGTTTTCGGATTTGAGTAAATAAAAATAATTGCTATGTGAAGATATATAATAATTACCTTTTTTTATAAATAATTGCAAGAAGTAGTTTTTGTAGTTTAATTTCATATATATCTCATTTTGCTAGGGTTTTTGAGATGCCTAAAGTGAGGACCTTTTTTAGTTATTGAGTTTTTATAAATTTTTTTTACAAAAATTTCGTACATTTTAGTAAAATTGGGTCTTCACGCCAAAAAAGTACATTCGGCTTCTAAAAAGTACATTTCAAGTCTCGATTCAGTACATTTTCACAAAACCCAAATGCCATCACTGATGCATTTGCTTTTATATTGAAATTACCGCCATAACTTTGGAAACTACGAATTTTTTACTTATGACCCGCACCATATAACATAAAATTCAACATAAAATTCGGCATAAATTTTTTTTTGTTTTTGGTAATATTATCTTCAATTACTTAATCCTAAGAATGTATCTGCATTCAAATCGAAATTTAAGCCGTAGCTTTGGAAAATATGAGTTTTTTATGAAGGCGCTCTTCTGATTGCGTCTACTTAAAGATAAAAATTTTAAATACATTTTTTAAATAAGTTTATCCTGTTTCGAACCGTCGCATTTGATTTTTGTTTAAATCAAATTTCACATTGAAATAGGGTCAGTAAGGGTTAAAGATAAATATTTTAAATAAATTTTTTAAATTATTTTATATTGTTTCGAAGCGATTGGGAGGGCTCGTATTTGATTTTCACTTAAGTCAAATTTCATTTTGAATTGAATTTTTTTTTCCACTCTTCTTTTTTTTATTGTATCTCTTTAAATCAAAGACTAACAACAAGTTATAGGCTCTTATTTCTAATAAACACTATTACAAATTATAAATTATATACAAATTGATATATGTATTATAATAAGTAACTAAAAGTGCTGCGGGACTCCAAAAACTTTAGCTGGTCTGAAAGTAGATTTTACAAACATCACTTCTGTTTACTGCAATTGCGGTAGATGAGAATGGGATAACCCGTTGGAGCAGTGGCGTGGCGAAAGGTTCATGACAACCCATCTATAGTGCAGTTCACGACTATTGCGTCTCTTCTGATCCATTTACAGCCGAGACGAGCGAGATCCCGGTCTGTATTGGCGTGGAAGCAGAGACGAGCTAGGTCTCTGTTTACCACCATGGACGTAACTAGTACCTTGATAACAATAGTGCAGTGATAGCCGAGACGAGCTAGGTCGCGGTCCATCACGTTGGGGAGAACTAGTGCCACTAAAGGTTGTGCAGTGATAGCCGAGACGAGCTAGGTCCCGGTCCATCATCTAGAATTTGAATTTTTTTTCTTAAGAACCACCCTTATATATATATATATATAAATATATATATATTTTAAATATATATATATATATATATATGTGTGTGTGTGTAAATCGTAAAAATGGCCGTATTGCAAGGGATCACGTGCTACGATTTTGCTTTTTGCGTGGTTTGACTTCTGATGATGTCCCAAAAAGTATCCAATAAAAAACTCCGTCGTCCTCGGACCTTTCATTAAATTTTTTTCAAGCGGGCCGTGTATGGCTAACTATAATAACGCTGGTGGCAAAGAGCTTGGCTGTGTCTAGTTTTTGTGGCATGTTCATCTACTGCAGCGAAGTGCTACCTACTGTGTACTGTGTACTTCTTCATAAGCTAATAAAAAGAAAATAAAAATACAGAAAAAGCCTTTTGCATATTGCATGGTTTTGTTAATGCAAACTTTATTTCGTTCACGTTAGCGCGTTGTTCACGTTAGACGGTGGTTACGTTACTGCGACTGCACTGTATATATTTATATATATATATGTACAATTATACAGTCTGTCAAGTAATTGTTGGCAAAATAAATAATGCAATACAATTTTCACTTTAATTTTGAATTAAAATAAGAAATACATATAATTTTTGAAAATTTTTTTTTTATTCAAATCTTTTACTCATTCCTCATTAGAAAACAACAAAATAATTATTTGACACCATGGCTATTGTTTTAATTTATGTTCCATAAATTTTTGTTTTTGTTTTTAAAAAATAAAAACCCCAATTTTTTTTTCGCTTAAAATTTTACTGTGGATTTTTTTTTTTTTTTTTTTTTTTTTTTTTTTTTTGTTTACTGTGTCGTCAGACTGTGTGGACGTGTTGTAGTTAAGCTCTGTGCGTGGGTTTAGTTCGTTATTCTCTGTGTTTTTTCAGTGCCGTTGTTAAGGTGGTGGAGTATTTGCATACGTGAGTAGAGTGTTTGTGAGAGAATTTGTGGAATTTTTATGAGCTATCATAAAAATTCCTAAGTTTGATCACGCTATAGTTTTTGTGGTAGACTTGTTGTTGTACGAAAGTACGGTAACTTGTTTACTTAAATTTTTGTGAGTGGCGTGATTGTGGTGTCGCGCCTGCTGGTGGCTAGTGGAAGCTCTCTGATAGCTTTCATTGGTGGTTTGTGCATCGGTTGTGCATTAAACTGATTGTGTACTCGCTAACCAATTAGTTGGTTAGTGTATTGGGTACTGCGCAGTTTAAAAGGCACCCCCCTAAGTACAGTTTGATATCAACTGTGGGTATACAGTTGAGGGGCTCTGTAACCAACACATACCGGATTTGGAAGTTGGAGAAGCTCTTGCTGGTTAGTGGCTGGATAGGCACTGGGTAGTCAGTGTTATCGAGCACTGGAGATGCCTCCCGGAAAGCGGGCAAAGAAGAGGGCCGTGCGGCATACTAGTAGCGACGTGACGGACTCTGACGGTTCCGTCCAGAGTGCCGTCAAAGTGGGTAGAGTGAGCAGGAGGGACAGCATGGAGGCTGACCCTATAGTTTCAAATGGGGAAGGGGGTAAGGTTAGTTTAGTGGAGGAGTGTGCCGCAAAAGGGGCTGGGGCTTCTGAGCCTTCTGCTGGAAAGGCGAGTGCGAAGGTGGCTGCTGGGGGGGCGCTGGGACTGCTGGAGTCAAAACTGGCTCAGCCAAGGTTGGCTCCGGCAGGTCTGGCGCCGTCTCTGGCAGCGTGGCTGCTGGAAATGGGGTGTCAGGGGGCGCTAGATTCGAGGTTCGCTCGATGAAGGCGGTCACTGGTCGCCTCATTAAAGCGGTATTAGATGGGCGGGTAGAAAATAGTGTTGCGCAGGAGGTGATAGGGATCGCCGGCGAGTTTGAGGTGTTGCTGATGGATCTCATTGGGGAGAATGAGAGACTGAAGGGGCGTCTGGATGTTCACCAGACGAAGG
Source organism: Meiosimyza platycephala (assembly GCA_963662105.1). NCBI lineage: Eukaryota > Metazoa > Arthropoda > Insecta > Diptera > Lauxaniidae > Meiosimyza > Meiosimyza platycephala. The sequence continues at coordinate 4,478,971 of OY759212.1, forward strand.
GTGATACCGTGCTGCGCGGGTGCGTTTCAACGCCAGCTGCAGTGGGCGTTCGGGCTCCCGTTGGTGACCCTGCGCCTGCTGCGGCCCCTCTAAGGGTGGAGAAGCCGGTGGAGACCTGGTCCTTGGTGGTCAGGAGTAAGGTGGCTGGCCCTACATCTGAGGAGGTTGCCAAGAAGGTAATAAAGGAGGTTGGACCCACTTTAGGTGTGCGTGTCCATGGCGTGAAGCCCATCCGCAGTGGCGGTGCGGTCATTCGTACCCCTTCGGTTGCGGAGTTGAGGAAGATCGCGGCGAACACTACTTTCGAGAAAGTAGGTTTAAAAGTGTGCGAGGACCGGAAGTTAGGCTCCAGAGTGGTCGTCCAGAAGGTGGACGTGGATATCACCCCTGATGAATTCATGGGTGAGCTCTACGGTAAAAACCTGAAGGACTCGATGACTTTGGAGACCTTTCAGAAAAGTGTAAAGATTGTGAGTCCTGCCTGGAAGGCTGGCGCTGGTGGACCAGTGAACGTTGTCTTGGAGGGCACCAGTGCTGTCACTGGTGTTCTCCTTGCTGCGGATCGCTGCTACATCAAGTGGTTCTCCTTCAGGGTAAAGGCGCATGATCCGATGCTTGGATGCTTTCGGTGTATGAGTTTTGACCACAGGGTGAGTCAATGTCGTATGGACAAAGATCTCTGCCGTCGGTGCGGTCAGGAAGGGCATCGTGTCGCGAATTGCGTCAATGCACTGCATTGTCGCAATTGCGCGTTTAAGGGGCAACCAGCAGGGCATTACATGATGTCCACCGTGTGTCCCATTTACGGTGCAATTGTTGCCCGGGCCGACGCTAGACATTAGTGCCTATGCGTATTGCTCAATTGAATTGTCAGGGGGCGTACTCTGTCATGTGTGATTTAGGTGTTAGGCTAGTGGAGGGAGGTATAGAGTTCGCTCTAGTTCAGGAACCTTATGCAACCAATGGTGTTGTACGAGGGTTACCCGCTCATATGCGGGTCTTTCCTGATCTAAGGGCTAATTCTGCCGTTATCGTCAATGACGTGCATGTTCAATGTATTGTTGTTGATGTAAGTAGGTGGGGCGTTGTTGTGTGTGCTGAAGGCGAGCATGGAAAACTGTTCTTGAGTAGTATGTATTGCAAGTTTGGGGAACCTCTAGAGCCATATATCGCGTATTTGGATACGGTGCTACTACTTGCGAGTAGCATTCCGCTCATCCATGGCATGGATGCGAATGCGGCCTCCCCTTTGTGGTTCAGTAAAATGCCCAGTCGTACTGGGCATTTGAACGACATAAGGGGACGGGTGCTTAGTGAATTCTTTGTTAGTAGGGATATCTGCATCCTGAATGAACCCAGTGTGTTGTTCACGTTTGATGGTCCTAGAGCTGTGAGCGATATAGACGTGACAGTATCTAATAATGTGGCTGCTAGATCCTATCACATTGAATGGTGTGTGCTGGGTGACCAGCAAATGAGTGATCACAATCTGATTCAGGTTGTGCTTACCCATGATTTAGTAGCACAAGAAAGGTTGGAGCTCAGGGCATGGCGCACTTGTTCTGCAAATTGGAACGCGTATTCAGAGCTAGTTAGAGGAAAGGCCCTTGGTGTGCCACTTCATGCGTTTGTCAACATGGGTGTGGATGAGCAAATCGGTGTGATTGACGGCTGGTTCACAGATGTGAACGACACCTTATTTGCGCGATGTCGTAAGATAAAATCGCAAGAAAGTAAGGTGGTGGACACGCGAGCTCATGCTAAAGCGGAGGTCACTCAGGTCTTTTAGGAAGCGATTCCAGAGGGCCAGGGTGGCTAATGCTGAGGACGTGAGTGAGCGTCGGGCCGCATATCGGTTGTGCTTGGTTGAGTACAAGCGTATGATAGTACGGGTGAAGGAAAATGAGTGGCGGGAGTTCGTGCACGAGAACCGGAATGATCCGTGGGGTCAAGTTTATAGGATTTGTCGGGGTCGTGGCAAGGCGTTGAACATTGCAAGTCTTTGCAACGGAAATACCTTGGTGACGGAGTGGAAGGATTGCATGAACCTGCTGTTGAGCTCCTTCTTTCCTAGGGAGGAGACTGCTGCTCGGACTCCGGTCCCAGTAGTAGTTGATACCCCTGGGTTGGATGTGGGTGAGATAGCGTATGCTATGTCTTTGGTGAAGTCGAGAAAGTCTCCGGGTATGGATGGTATGACTGGCGAGATGGCTAAGGCCATCTGGCGGGCTATACCTGAGTACCTTGAGTGCTTGTACGGGAAATGCCTCAGTGAGGGGTATTTCCCTACTGCGTGGAAGTGTGCTGTCGCCTGATAAGATCAGGAGTAATCCTCGTTCTTATCGGGGCATCAGCCTTCTTCCGGTGCTTGGAAAAGTACTTGAAAGGGTTATGGTGGAAAGACTTTTGGATGGGCCATACCAGTTATGCGAAACACAGTACGGATTTCGGCAGGGACGTAGTGTTATAGATGCATGGGAGTACATGAAAACGTTTGTCAATGGTAGTGTCTCCAAATATGTCTTGGGCATATTTGTGGACTTCCGGGGCGCTTTTGACTGTTTGAGATGGCAAGCCGTGTTACATAGGTTGAGTGAGCTTGGATGTCGGGAGGGTATCCTTTGGCAAAGTTACTTTTCCGGCAGAAGGGCTGGGGTTATTGGTGTAAGCGAAACATTGTTTATTGATGTGGTACGTGGGTGCCCACAGGGCTCCATCTGTGGTCCATTTATTTGGAGCCTCATGATGGACCCTTTATTGCGACGGCTCGCTGCCGTGTGTAGAAGTTGCGCTTACGCTGATGACCTCTTGATTTTGATCGAGGGCCAGTCTCGTGCCGAACTTGAGAGTAGGGCAAGTGAATCGCTAGCTTTAGTGTATGAATGGGGCAGGAGTGTCGGGGTTGATGTATCAATGGAGAAGACGGTGACAATGCTGCTGAAAGGCAGCTTGGCACTTAGTCGCCCTCCAGTGGTAAGAATCAACGGAGTTAGCCTTAGGTATGTGACTGAGGTCAAATACCTGGGGATAACGATGCAAGAGCGACTGGGATTTTTGCCTCATTTGAATAGAGTCCGGGAACGTTTACTGTCCGTTGCAGGGCAGGTGCGTCGTGTTTTGAGGAATGAGTGGGGCCTCAGCAGGCGGGCTGTTCGCACTATATATGCAGGGCTGTTTGTTGCTTGCGCAACATATGGCGCTCCTGTATGGTGGGAAACTGCTTTGTCTGTTGTGGGTTCTACTAGGATACTTTCTTGTCAACGTGTTGCTCTGCTCGCTTGTATGCCCGTGTGCCGTACGGTCTCCACGGAGGCCTTACAGGTGCTAATGGGGGCACCCCCTTTGGACCTGGAGGTAATACGTTGCCGTATTGCCTACGGAATCCGGAGAGGACTGCCTCCAGTAAATGGGTGGTTGGATACTGCTAACATTGGTGGCATGAGTTTAAAGGAACGTAAAAGTTTCTTGAATGAATGCGTCACATCTCGGTGGCAGGCTAGATGGGTGAACAGTTTGAAAGGCAGGACGACGTTCGGCTTCATTGGGGATGTCACGTTTGTGGGAAATCACCCCGAATTTGGTTTTAACCTTTTTCTGGGCTTCCTGCTGACGGGGCATGGTTCCCTCAATGCTTTTTTGCATCAGAGGGCTCTCAGTGAAGTCCAGGGTTGCGATTGTGGGGCGGTGCTTGAGGACACATTGCACGTGTTGTGTGATTGCCCTTTTTATGAGGACATCCGCAATATAGAGTCCTTTGGGATCGTAGCGCAGCCAAGTGGTAGGTACGATCTTGGAGGTGTACTCGCTTCCAGTGAGCGCATCTCCTTGTTGAATAGTTTTGCGGGGGAGGTTTTCACAAGGCGGAGAAGGCGTGGTCAATTGAGAGGTCCGGAGTAGGGATTAGTTGGGGTTTAGGTGTTAGGTAGTTGGGCGAGTAGGTAGGCTAGGGCTTTTGTTACATGTTGCATGTAGATGTTTCATGTTTCGATCGACTATATGTTGTGTTGTTGTGTGATTGTTGAATGTCAGGCGGCCAGTCCTATGCTGAATGGAGCTAAACTGGTAGTAGCTTGCTACGAAACCTGACCGGAGGTTTTCTGGTACCACGGGTTGTCAGGAGCCCCTAAAACTTCGGTTTTAGCCTGACAGTGGGTTGGCCCCCTTGTGGGCGATCGTGGTGGCTGTGGTTTATACCCAAAATCGCGGGTAGGGGGAATTTATTCCCCCGGTGTGGAGTTGCATTGCAACCGGGTGTCATTTCCCATAGAATGACGGAGGTTTTAGATAGGCCTCGACACCGACCAGGTGTTAGGTCATGCCCATTTGCATGGCCTAGAAATGGTGCCTTCGGTCCGCATGGGGCTCGGGATCCACCGGGTTTCATGTTCGCCGGGGGGGCGCCGCTCGACGCGTAAGTTTCGAGTCTGTGCGTAAAGCACCGTCAAATTAAGCCGTCTCGGCAGGGGTTGACGTTAAAAAACACTAGGAATTGTGTACAGAGGCGTGACAGTGCGTGAAGCCCAATCGGGCAGATCGCATGGGAAGGATTCGTGGTGGCTGTGGTTGAAACCTAACTCGTAGGTAGAGTAAATTACTTATGATTACCCGATATGGAGTTGCATTCTCAACCAAGTAGCAATTCTTTGAATTGCAAGAGATTCTAGATACACCGAAAAAAAAACTTACTCCGTTTAAGGAAAAATGCCTAAATGTAAGGAAAAAATGTCCTTCAATACGAGCTAAAGCCATGGGATCCTCAAAATAAGTAAGTTGGATTCCTTAGTACAAGTAAATATTGCTGCTTTGAAATAAGGAAAAATTTACTCAATGTGAGGACAAGGTTATAAAACTGAGGAAAATTTTACTTTTTCTAAGGATGAAGATATCCTTAAATGAAAGAAATTTACTTAAAATAAATTCGTTGATTTCAAAAAACATTTGTTAATTTTCTATTTCCTTATTTGTTGGTGTTGGTTACTTATCGTCAGTCATTCTTATTTTAATTTTAATACGTTTTTAAAACTTCAAAGAAGAACTTAAATTTTTTCTACCTGTCACCCGATCAGAGAATTGAACCTGTGTTCTGCGCCATGCCACTAAGATGATGCTCATCTTACCCAACTCAGCCACCGACAGCATTTTTAAGACATACTAAAATGATGTTGTTAAACTGCGCGTGTAACAACCATTGTCTGATCAGGATAGCTTCGGTTCAAATCCCGGCGACGACATAATTTTTTTTTTTTAATTTTTTTATTTTTTTATTTAAAAAACAAGTAGAGAACTATAAATATATAGGCAAAAACAGAATACTTACGAGAAGAATAGATATTAATTTCAGGGAGTAAAGCAGCGAGTGTTGCCACTCATTTATTAAGGAAAACTTTCCTACGTTACAGTAAATTTTTTGAAGAAACTAACTAAAACTGAGTACGATTTTCCTTAAACAAAACATTTCATTAGATTGAGGAAGTTTTTACTCAAATGAGGAACAAGTTGTCCTCAAAAATTCTTCCCAACGAAAATTTTACTATTTCAAAGGAAAATTTTACTAAAACCACAAACTCTATATTTGAGGAAGAGCGTTGACTTGCTTTAATGAAACATGAACTCATTTCAAAGGACTCAATTACTAAATGAGACGATATTTTCATCAATATGAGGAAAAATAACTTAGATTAGGGAAAATTTTTACACTAAATCGGAGGAAGGCAGTTCTTCAAATTTAGTACGGTCTTTTTTTTCGGTGTAGGTCTCGGCTCAAACCAAGCGTGAAGTTATGTCCATAAACATTGCTTTACTTGGTAATTGTATCAAATGCAATCGTCCATAGGTTAGGAACATGTATAAATTAATTCATGTGTGTGAAAATCACACCGTGACATTAAGCCTTCATGGCAGGAGGTCACGTAAATAGAAGGAACAGTTGTGTACAGAGGACTAGGCTTCAGGTCTATGTGGCTTTTCAGCACGCTGTGGATCTCTATTGGCACCACAATTGATGTCATTGGTAACTACAATACATACAGTGTTGTGCAAAACAATAGCAACAAAATCAATGCGCTGCAATAAAATCGTGTATCTCTTTTAATATTATGGGCACACAAAAAAATGTTGTAGGAATCAAAGGATATATTCATTAATTATATAAAAATAAAATAATATTCAAATTAGTTTCTATAATTTTTCAAAAAAATTAAAATTAATTAATACATTCAATTTGTACATTCTAAAACTGCTGAAAATCCGTCTGCGCAGATTCCGTTTTTTTAAGCTTCGACATATCGGTCTTCTCGAACTCGAAATGGACTTCATATACGGATATATTCCGTATCCGTTACAGACTTGATCCGTTAAATTTAAAAAAAAAACGAGTTGGTATCAAATCCGTTTTATTTAAAAAAAAAGAGTCCGTCTCGATTCCGTTTTATTTAAAAAAAAAAAACAACGAACCCGAACGGATCCGTACATGAAAACCGTTCCAAGTTCGGAACGGATCCGACAAAGCCTACGGATTCTTTCGCTTTTTTGAGATGTATTTCAAACGAAAACGAGTTCGAGACGAACCCGAAACGGAATCGCTTATAGGTTGTCTTCATAGCTGGGCACCGTTAATCAACAACAAAAAAAATTCATGTATAATTGGAGTGTGTAGTTTCGTCATGTAGTATAATGTGGATATTCCCCTTCATGAGCATTAATATGTTGAAGTTCTCTCTATCTATAGCACTATCGGCGCTATCGATGGTTTCACACTATCAATCTTAGTATCGATGGTTTTAAACTATCGTTTTAACTATCGACAGTAGCATTGTCAGTTAAAAAATGTCAGCACAGCAATGTCTCTTATGTCCGGTTTCACCAATAAATTTTAAAATTTACCAGGCTTTTAAAATATAAATTAATTTATTTTGTTTCCCCAAACACTTTTACGGATAACAGCCTGTTAAACAACCTGATAAAGTAACAAGCCGTTTTGCTGCTGTTAAACTTTTGGAAGTTTGTTTATATGGGCAAATTCGTAAAGTTGTTACTTTTTGAAGAAAAAAAAAAATTTTTTATTTCAAACTTATGGCACACTATTTCTAAATATTGGTTCACCATCAGATAAGCATGACAATCAAGATTTTCCATTGTTACCTCATTTTGAACAAATGTTCAAAAATTTATGGACCAAAACTTTTTTTCATTTTTGTTCCATAACTTTTTGAAAATTTGTTCAAAACGAGATACCACTGCAAAATCTTGATTGTTGTGCTTATCTGAAGCTGAACCAATATTTAGAAACAGTGTGCCATAAGTTTGAAATAAAAAATTTTTTTTTTCTTCAAAAAGTAACAACTTTACGGATTTGCCCATATAAACAAACTTCCAAAAGTTTAACAGCAGCAAAACGGCTTGTTACTTTATCAGGTTGTTTAACAGGCTATTATCCGTAAAAGTGTTTGGTGAAACAAAATAAGTTAATTTATATTTTAAAAGCCTCGTAAATTTGAAAAAAATGAAATTGAACCAACTTTTTTGTTTGGTCCAAAAACCGAAAGTGACCGATATCTCAAAAACGACGTGAAAGAAAAAAAAAATTTGATTTTCAGAATCAGCAGCCGATTTTACATAAGAAATGAATAGTGGCACCTAAAGTTCATAAATTTTTAATAACTTGTAAACGAGTGATATTAATTATAAGATTCTTATTAGCTTGTGGCCATTTTTATTCAATATTATATAACTTTTCCATTTCTTAATCGATTTTCTTAAATAGTATCTTATTTTCTTCATAGATACATAAACTATGATACAAAAAATTAAAATGATTTTTGTAATTTATTTTTCTTTTATAAATTTGCAGCTGATTTTGACTTTTTTCTCATTTTTTCGGAAAAAAAAATATTTTTTTAGAAATCAATTTATTTCACCGAAACTAGCAAATCAACCAAAAAGTAATGTAGGCGTTATTTATGGGAAATTTAATTACCTTTCGTTTGACATATAGTAAATTTATAAAAAAGATATTAAGATATTATATATATTATTAAGATATTTGTAAGTTAGTGAAACCAACTTTTTTTTTTGTTCCTAAAACCGAAAATGACCGATATCTCGAAAACGACGGTAAAGAAATGATTTTCAGAATCAGCAGCCGATTTTACATATAAAATTAATAATGGTATTCAAAGTTCATTTTGGCTGTAAACTAGTGTAATTACCGTTTTAGCCATAGATACCTTCCTGTTTATAAAATAATTTTATAGTTTAATTGCCTAAGATAATTAATGCCCTAAATTTTAGTTTTAATGATTGTAATTTTGATACACTTAATTCAGTTATAGAGAGTATTGATTGATGTAATAAATTTGTCAACAATGATACTGCCGCACAGTGGTATGTATATTGTGGCCATAAATAGGAAAGAAAATTAAAGTGCTAGGGAATGAAAATTTTTTTAAGACAGTCGTCAGAAAATACTTAGGGCATGAATAAAAACTATAAAAGTATTAAATTTGTTTTGAGTTTAGTGACACAGTGGGCTAAAAGTTGAACTTTGTGCACCAAAAATGTCCTGTCCTGTCTTACTTGATTCTAAATTAGCATTTGTTAATCATTTAAATTTTATCATACCGAAAGCATATGCCATGTTGCCTTTGTGCGTTGTAATAGTTCCGAATTTTGGGACCCATATATAAGAGTTTTAATGAGAAAAAAGGAAGGTGATAGGCCAATCAAATATCTTGAAAGAGTAACTTAAGTTCATTACTTTGTATTTGTTTTTTTGTAATTCATAATGTTAGATGTTCTTGATCTTAATGACAGTTTGCTATACCTTCCTCTCGAAAATTGTAAAAATGTAAATTTTGATAAAATCTCTTCAAAACCAAACAATAATATACTTTTATATAGTAGCTCAAAATATTAGAAGTTTGCGAAAAAGCTTTGACAACTTTTTGTTGCATCTTGAGTATTTTAAAACAAAACCAGACTTTCTTTTCTTTTCTGAAATATGGATATACGACTTACGAGAAGACACTTTTTGATATTCCCGGTTACAAATTTTATGCTAACTGTAACAATCACTACGCAGCTGGCGGTGTATCCGTTTTTGTCTTGGATAGTGTAAATTGTTTATTTTTAAATTTTAGTTTGTTGTGTTCAAAGCAAACAAGCAAACATATGTACTATATGTAATTTCATTTGCATGTACAGATTTCACGAACCTTTTTCTTTCGACACATTTTTAAGCAACTTAAATAGCTTATTGGTGAGCGATAGAAGTGATAATTTAATAGTTTTAGGCAAAATCTTGGGGGGGGGGGGGAACTTGGTTATATTAAATTTATGTCCAAAAAAAGTTTACTATAGCCCAAATCCATCTCAAACCATGCAGTCGGAGTGACTTCAAATTGCGAAATTGGTTGCCGATTAAATATGTTGTTTTTCAAAGTAATTAAGGAAATATACCGTTTCCCGATTTGATTGAAAATTATTTTTTAGAAAGTTATGCCCATTTAAAGTTTTAGTGTCAGAGCTTGAAAAATCGTTGAAAATTGTTTCAAAATAGTCGCATTTTCATCCAAATCAAAATAATTAACTTTTCTCTTTTGATTCTAATAGAACTTCTGATTCTCTGTCAGAATCTTTAGAAATTTTGAAAATTGTTAAAAATTGGCGGAGTTATAGCGTTTTTTATGAAAAAAAACAAGGCGGATTTTCTCAAAAACTCCAATTTTTATTTCACTTAAAGTTTTACTGTGGATTTGTATTAATATGATAAAGAAATGACATGAGTTTTATGCCTGTTTACCTACATTTGAGGTCAGGCGATTTTTTTCCCCCAAAATGAAAATGTCAATTTTTTTTTCATTGCCAAGCCACTCTACGGTACTATTTTCAAAGCAAATAACAACAGCAACATTCCAAATTACTTTCTGTAAGTCCTGCTTGCATTCTACATACTTTTTTAATTTTGTCCGGGCAATTTTCAATTTTTTTATAAGAAAAAAGAAATTTTGAAAATTGTTAAAAATTGGCGGAGTTATAGCGTTTTTTATGAAAAAAAACAAGGCGGATTTTCTCAAAAACTCCAATTTTTATTTCACTTAAAGTTTTACTGTGGATTTGTATTAATATGATAAAGAAATGACATGAGTTTTATGCCTGTTTACCTACATTTGAGGTCAGGCGATTTTTTCCCCCCAAAATGAAAATGTCAATTTTTTTTTTCATTGCCAAGCCACTCTACGTTACTATTTTCAAAGCAAATAACAACAGCAACATTCCAAATTACTTTCTGTAAGTCCTGCTTGCATTCTACATACTTTTTTAATTTTGTCCGGGCAATTTTCAACTTTTTTATAAGAAAAAAAGAAGAAGAAGAAAAACTGATCACGGATTCGAATTTCTCGATCGATAATAGTTCGAAAAGCATACCCACTTTGTTGGAAAGTTTGATAACCTCTTAAGCTTGCACCATTTTTTAAATCAATATTTTCGAAAATGGGTAGGCAACATAAAACAGGCGGCGGCAATCCAGTTTTCAAAATTGATGAAAATCCTTATGGGTTGTTTTGTCCAGACATATAGGGCTATTGTAATCCACTGAAAAATCGTGAAAAATTCAAAAAGTTTTTATTTTGAACCGCTCTAATATATGTACATGTATTGAATATTACTTTACTAAATTGTTCGTACACTTTAACAATATATTTCTGTGATCTCCAAGTTTTGCAAATCTCTTAACAATATCTTCGGGTTGTATTGAAAATATGAATATGAAGCAACACCAAACCAACTAATCTTTTTTGAAGAATTGTTGTCCTGAGCCATGTTTTGATGCGCCGCACAGTGGCTTGCTTTTCAAAAAAGCGTTGCAAAAATCAATTTTAGTGTGGGTCTGTTTGACAAATTTGATACTCGCATCGAATAGAAAAATGTCTAGAGCTGATAAATTTAAAATTTCAACCTACTCGGATAAGTAGTTTAGTTTTTGCAGTTAGTCAAAGTGGAGACATTTTTGAAGTTTGCAAAAAATTAATTTTTTGGATAAAAATTTCATGTTTGAGCTGAAAAATTCAACAAATGCTGAGAGAAAAATATATATTTTTTTTTGTAAAAGCATTATTAGATTTAAATAAACAAAAAAAAAATTAGTCCACCAACTATTTTTTTTGTTTTTGTGTTTTTTTCTTCTTTTTTTTTTAAACACTGTTTGTATCGATGTTTTTGAGCTTTCATTAGAGTTTAAAAATAAACTTCACAAAACTTCAAGCTGAGCTTCCACACAGATCATTACTAACTCTTCCTTGACATATCCCCAGAACAAACTAGGCACCGGTGTTAGCCCGTTTAGGTGGTAGAGCGATTTTTATTGACAAACCTGTGGATATAGCACCCTAAGTTCATACGGATATTAGAAATATTAATTCTTAAACCTTTAACTAGAAAAAATTTAATTAGGTGTGCATAGCCTATTTCATTGGTCATAGTTCATAATTAAAATCGTTTAAATAAAACTACAGCCACGCCCACTTTTTTTAATAGTGGGCGAACCATTGTGTTTTGGTCAAAAACTACCTCTTATAGTTTTTGAATTTATTATATACAATAAGACCTGAACTAAAAACTTTTCTGATTGCACTAATCCTGTTGAAGGTAAAATTCCTGAAATCTTAAAATTTACGTAGGGATTACAGCAACAGGTAAAAAGTTGTCAAACGATTTGTGTAGAGAAAAACCAAACTAAATTTTAGATATGTAAAACGGCAGTTATACAGTTTTTTTTAATTTTTTGCTAAGAAGAGCATAATTACGAGTATGGAATTTCACCACTGCATGCAAGAATAAGGTGTATGGAATTCATTTTGAAACTGACGTATACAATTCCAGAAGATAGTAGTAATTTAAAGAAGTTTCTTGTAATCAAAGAGGAAGTAGCTGATAGGAAGAAAAAAATTCAAGCTGCGTTTTATGCAGAAATTGGTTTGAAAGTTGATCAACCAAAACTAGGGTTAAGTAATACCAAAGATGGAAACACTTCCAGAACATTTTTTGAAAAGGATGAAGTCACAGCGCGAATTACTGGAGTGGATAAAGAGATAATTAAAAGGCTACAAGTCATATTAAATGTTTTATGCTGCAAGCAAAAAGTTGACGCAAAAAAATATGGAGAGTTTGCAACAAAAACTGCTGAACTGCTGCTTAAAAAATATCCGCATAAAAAACTTACACCTACGGTTCACAAAATTCTGGCCCATGGTAAAAATATAATAGAGTTTCAGCCTTTAACAATTGGTGAACTATCAGAAGAAGCACAGGAATTCAAAAACGAAGATTACAAAAAATACAGCTATCTCAACACGTGCAAGATATCAAGAAAGCGACAAAACCAGGACCTTTTTAACATGCTGGCTGAATCGTCTGACCCAATTATTATATCTCTAAGGCACACCCAATCATCAAAAGAGCTGAAAGAATGTTACTCTCAAGAAATGTTAAGTCTATTATATAGCCATTCAGATACTGTTGATTATTTTGAAAGAAATTAAATTGTTAATTTGAGTAATAAAAAATATTAAGTTTATAAATAAAAAAAAAAATTTTTGATATTTAGCGACTGATTATTTTGTAATTAAACATTGTTTAATCGGACTTACAGTCATTCAGCAAAGACCAATATTGTAAATTTTTACTTTATTGATTAATGCTATTTTTACAACAAACATGACAAAGATAACAAATGGAAAAATTTTTAACCTGGTAATTGGTGACATGTTTCGGCTATTACCAATAGCCTCATCAGACCAGTTTGGTTAATTCTGTACATGGACTCGAACCCCTGACTGTTCATGCATTGCAATTGCATATTTTTGCGACGGCCGCTCTAACACTTGAGCTACTGAGGAACTGACCTTGAACTGCACAGAGTGCGTATATCACATTTGTTATTATTTCTTTGTCACTTTCTCGCTTGTTGTCACAGCCGGCGCGAATCTTGTCTTGCACGGCTATGATCTATTTTTAGCAATTTGTATTGTTGCCAGCTACATAGTTTCTGAAATTGGCGTGTCCTCCATATCAAAAATTTCTTAATTTATACGGAGGACACGCCAATTTCAGAAACTATGTAGCTGGTAACACTACAAATTTCTAAAAATAGATCATAGCCGTGCAAGACAAGATTCGCGCCGGCTGTGACAACAAGCGAGAAAGTGACAAAGAAATAATAACAAATGTGATATACGCACTCTGTGCAGTTCAAGGTCAGTTCCACAGTAGCTTAAGTGTTAGAGCGGCCGTCGCAAAAATATGCAATTGCAATGCATGAACGGTCAGGGGTTCGAGTCCATGTACAGAATTAACCAAACTGGTCTGATGAGGCTATTGGTAATAGCCGAAACATGTCACCAATTACCAGGTTAAAAATTTTTCCATTTGTTATCTTTGTCATGTTTGTTGTAAAAATAGCATTGATCAATAAAGTAAAAATTTACAATATTGGTCTTTGCTGAATGACTGTAAGTCCGATTAAACAATGTTTAATTAAAAAAAAAAAATAAATATCTCACCAAAATTTAAATTTATTAATTTTTTTTTCTCCACATTACAATATGCGGGCTTTGGGCCTGTATATATTGTATATAAGCATAACCATCAATAAATAAAAAAAAAAAAAAAAAAAAGTCTCAATGTCTACTTGCGACAAAAAAAAAACAAATTAAATTTTTACATGCATAAAATATGTAATTTTTCCTCCCTCCAAAAAAATCAACTTCAACAATCAATTGCGTCGGATTCTGCAAAGCTATTTCAGCAAAATTTACCACTGTATTAGCTATAAGAATTCTCTATCACATAAAAAAAAAATTATACAAAAATCTTTATTCGTTCAGAAGTTATGATTTTTGCAATCAAAAAAGTCAAATCTTGCCACTGTGCGTCGGCGAAAAAATTGACTTGATGTGAGTGCAATTTGGAAAATGCCTGGTATTGACCAGTTATTCCTCCGAAAAAGAAATTTTTCAAAATAAAACTTAATTACAAATTTGACCCATAGCAAAAAGAAACAACAAATTATAATTTGACTGGTACACTAAGCCGATATCTTCAGGTAGAATTCTCAATTTCTATTCAAACCAACCACCACACCCTATAAAATCAATACAGCTAAAAATCTAATAAATAAAATGTTAAAAATCAGTGATACGCAATTTTGGAATTAAAACCTTAAAATAGCAAAACAAATTCTAATCAACAATAGTTTCCCAATAACCCTCATAAGTTAGTTAATAAAAGCAATTACAGCCGAAATAACAAACAACTATACTACAACAACACAAAACAACCAAAACATAAATAAACGTTACCATCGTGTACCATATGTACCAAATATTTCAGATAATAAAAAATTAAATTAATTTTCGGTACATTTGTACTTTTTTCGGTACATTTTCGTCCTGAAAAATCGTTGTCAATACATTCGACAAGTTTTCAGTACATTCGGTACATTTGGGGCATTTTCAGTATGTACATTCGCCAAATTTTTAGCACATTTTCAGTACATTTGGACAATTTATAATATTTACCTTTTTTTTTGTTTTTTAGTAAATGAAAATAACCGCAATGAGTAGATTTATAGTAATTACTTGTATATAATATAATTACCCGATTATATTAATTACGTTTTTTTTTTTTTTTTTTTTTAGTAAATGAAAAATTATTATGCAAAATTAATTAGCAAAATCGAACAAAAATGTTTATATAAATTTTTTTTTTCCTACTTATGGTACACTGTTTCTAAATATTGGTTCACCTTCAGATAAGCATAATAATTAAGATTTTACATTATTACCCATTTTTGAATAAATGGTCAGAAAGTTATAGAGCAAAAACGAACAAAAATGTTTATATAATAAAATTTTTTTTCCTACTTATTGTACACTGTTTCTCAATATTGGTTCATCTTCAGATAAGCATAGCAACCAAGATTTTACATTGTGACCTCGTTTTGAACAATTGGTCAAAAAGTTATAGAGCAAAAACGAACAAAAATAGAACAAAAATGTTTTTTATTGTTTTATATTTGAAAAGAATTATATTTGTACATGTTTTTATATATTTCCCATGATAAAAAGTTATTACGAAAATAATGGAAAAACAAAAGTATGCAGAATGCAAGCACGATTTGCGGAAAGTAATTTGGAATATTGCTTTTATTTACTTTGAAAATAGTACCGTAGAGTGGCTTGGCAATGATGAAAAAAAATTGACATTTCGATTTGGAAAAAAAAAATCTCCTGACCTCAAATGTCGTTTAACGCGCATTAAACTTATGTCATTTCTTTCTCATATTAATGCAAATCCACAGTAAAATTTTAACCGTAAAAACATCTGGGGTTTTTGAAAAAATTTTTTTTTTCATAAAAAGCGCTATTCTTCTTTCGTTACCCATATCCCCGAGACGCTATTTGAAATCACGGCCCGCTTGAAAAAAATTTAATGAAAGGTCCTAGGACGACGGTGTTTTTTATTGGATAGTTTTTGGGACATCATCAGAAGTTAAACCGCGCAAAAAGCAAAATCGTAGCACGTGCTTTTTTTCAATACGGCCATTTTTACGCTTTATATATATATATACATATCCACACAAATATGTACACGCACACACACACACATATATATATATCATACAATAGTAGTTAACTTTAAACGACCGTATTTCAGCTAATTTCCATCAAAATTACTTTTGTGGATCGTCATTTTGACAAAAACTACGTCATCTTTCTTTTCTGTGAACCAATGACAATACCTAAATACACTCAGAAAAAATTATACACAAAAATTTAAATTTTTCGGTTTTTTTAAATAGTCTTTTTTGACTTAACTTATTTAATAAACAAGCTTTTTGATCTTACAAAGTGCCACTTTGATAGGAAATCTGATTTTCTACAAAAATGTATAATTTGTTGTTACTAAAAATATATAGTTTTTGAGTTATAGTTAAAAAAAATAAAAAATGGACAAATTTGCACCGTCCTCAAAAGTCCACGCCGAAGCTTAATTGCACTTTTGGATTTATTGTTTATAGGGTGCAATTGAACATATAAGACAATGAAATACCTTTAAAGCATTAGTTTCTTGTTCAAATGCATAGTCAATAGCCTATTAGTAGGGCAAGTAAAAATAAAATCAAAAATATCGATCATTAACCATTTGTACATTTTCTTTTGAATGAAGCAATTTAAAGACTGTCAAAAATAAATGGATTACTTTAGTTAAGCACAAAGGTAGTAGGCAATACAACAATAAAAAAATATTTTGAAAATCTTTGAAATTTTTTTTCTCGGAAATATTTGAGGTTAAAGTTGGAATTTCAGAAAAAAACTCTAAAATTACATGTTTTAAGTGTTGTAAAATAGAATTGAAACAATTTTAAAAGTTTCTGACCTTAAGAACTGCTTAATTAGACTAAACATAGGAAAACTGCATTGTTTTTATTTTTAAATATTTTCTAAAATAAAAGTTATTTATGTGTTTCTGAGAGAACCTTTTAAAATTAGATTAACACCCGAATTCGACCTTCCGCGAAAAGCGCAATATCTAACACAAATAATTTTCAATTTTTTTTAATGCAAATCTTATTTAAATTCATAGAGCTTTCAGATAAGCTTTCAGCCCCCTAAAAAATTCATATTTCGTAAATTTCTGAACAGGTCTAATGTATGTATATATATAGTTGCTCACAAAATTGAGCATTCAGGCTTCATTAAAACACATTATTGTTTGTTTTGGCAAAAATAAAATTATTTTTATTAAAAAAAAATGCAGTTCGAAACGTAGACATTTCATTCACAATAATAAGTAACAAAACAAAAACTTAATTCCCAAATAAACTTTTTTTCTTAGAGCAAAATAAAATATATATATACTTAATTTTAAGGCACAAAGATGAGCATACATATGAAAGAAAATAGATAAATAGCATTCTAAATCTTGCCAAAATACTACAAAATCCTTGAGCATTTACGATAGCTTGCAACCGCCGGGGCATATATTTTACCAGTTTTTCTGTGAAATATGACGGAATACTGATCCAAACTTCTTTGATTTTTGATTTAAGCATTTTTTTGTTCGAACAATGCCTTTCTCTTGGTCTCATTTTAACTTCATGCGATAAATTCACGATTGGGATAAGATTGCGGATGAATTTTAAGCTGTTTCGGGGTATTATATATCAACCATTCGCACACTAAATGAGATGTGTGCTCCGGATCGTTATCCTGTTGAAAGTAATAATTCCCAAAAATTATAAATTCCTTTATAAAAATACATATGTATGTAAAACAAAAACTCTTTACATCATTTCATTTTCAAATTCGAAATTTAGGTGCATATGTATGTATTGCACGAAAAATAGTGCGAAAAAAGAGAAATGGAGAAATATTTACGCGCAGCTGCGAAACTTTTACTGCGCAATGCGAAATTTCGGTGGTAAAAACAAAATCGCGCAACTGCGAAACCGCGCAGTGCGAGGGATTGCTGTATATCATCCCCCGATTTGATTGAAAATCATTTTTTACGAAGTTATGCCCATTTAAAGTTTTAGTGTCCGAGCTTGAAAAACCGCTGAAAATTGGTTCAAAATAGTCTCCTGACATTTCTCTCTCATATTAATGCACCACCAACCAATTCCGCAATTTGAAGTCACTCCAACTGCATGATTTGAAATGGATTTGGTCTATATGAAAAAATATGTTTTTATAAATGAGAATTATAAAATAAAATATAATTTTCATATATTTGAAAATACATAAGTATTAATGGTTCAGTTGCCAAATCAATTGACTATACTTGTTTT
Organism: Meiosimyza platycephala; assembly: GCA_963662105.1. Taxonomy (NCBI): domain Eukaryota; kingdom Metazoa; phylum Arthropoda; class Insecta; order Diptera; family Lauxaniidae; genus Meiosimyza; species Meiosimyza platycephala. The sequence continues at coordinate 4,496,819 of OY759212.1, forward strand.
GCCAATTCACTTAATGTTGTATCAACTGATTTCAAGTAAAACTATCGACACTATCGATAGTTATCGATTGTTGTTCGAAAACTATCGTTCACTATCGATAGTGCCGACTATCGATAGTTTCCGACCTCTAGCTTGAGGGTATAGCAGTATTATATCTTCGTGGCAACTTAAGTGGAAATTGAAATTTCATGCTATTATTAGGTCTGAGTCATCCGAAAAAAATAGGTAAATATTTATATAGTTTTACCACAAAAAGTGTATCATCCGGAAAAAATGTGGTGGTTGAGAGAGAAAAAATGAGAGTAAAAAAACAGCTGATCACTTCCCCTCCAAAAAAAGTTTTATTTTTCACCCAGACAAATTTCTTATGGCTAAAACTTGAAGACTGTCAAAATCGTAGGCAACGAGAATAGAGACTCACTTTTGACAAGCGAGGGAAAGAAAATTTCCTGTCACAATTGTATCAGCCCAATACTTGCCTCATAAAATATTTTTCAGTGCTTAATTTTTTTTCACTTGTTGAAAGGTTGTGTTAAGAAGGAGTAACATAACAGAAAGCTTGAAATCAAAACATTTTTTGGTAAATGCTAATTTATTCAATTAAATAATTGAGCGAATTTTGATTGAAAAGGAATCGTAAAGCTTAATGTCTTCTAAATGATCCTCCAGATAATTCATTCTGAAATATTGTTTTTGGATGCGCATTCTTTAAACAAGAAATTGGAAATTACTGCTTGTGCAATTGCTTATATGTTTATAAATTAAATTAAATTTTTCTTCTGCAAAAAGTTGAGTTCAGAAGAAACAATATTACAAAACTGTTTAACAAAGTTGATTTTAGCGACTGATTACACTAGTTTACAAATAACTAAAAAATTTATGAACTTTAGGTTCCACTATTCATTTCCTATGTAAAATGGGCTGCTGATTCTGAAAATCAAATTATTTTTTTTTTCTTTCACGTCGTTTTCGAGATATCGGTCACTTTCGGTATTTGGACAAAAAAAAAGTTGGTTCAACTTAATTACAAATATCTCAAGAGAAGATACCTATATATAAACATATTATATGTCAAATTAAAGGTAATTAAATTTCCAAGAAATAATACGCACATAACTTTTTCGTTAACATGATAGTTTCGGCGAAAAAAAATGATTTATAAAAAATTTTTTTTTTTTTGAAAAAATGAGTAAAAGGTCAAAACCAACTGCAAATTTTTAAAAGAAAAAAAAAAATGGAAAAATCATTTTGTTTTTTTATATCATAGTCTAAATATTTATGAAGAAAATAAGATACTATTTATGAAAATCGATTATGAAATGGAAAAGTTATATAAAATTGAATAAAAAATGGCCGAATTTAATTTTTGCCTTTTTTCCATTTTTTTATGTGGGTAAGAATTTTTCGAACCCCAAAATGCAAATTTTTTAATGAAATTTTGTTATGTAGCTACTGGTGTATGCTAGAAATTAAAATGTTATATCCACCCCCTGAAGTGGGCAAAAACCGCCATAACGGACCCAAATTCCCATTTTTGGCCATTTTGGGGCGTGGGGCCAGTTCCGAAAGAATTTTAAACACCGCCATCGTGCTCAGCACCCTCGAAAACGGGTGGTGGCAAATATTTTACCGATAGAAGACGCGGAATATGCGATTTCGTCATTTTGGGGGAGGTTTTTGTTCATTTTGAGGGGTGGGGCCAACTCCAAAAGAATTTTGAATACTGCTATCGTATTCAGCATCTTCGAAAACGGGAGATGACAAATGTTTTACTGATGGATTATGCGATTCCAACTTTTTTCTTTGGTCCAAAAACCGAAAGTGACCGATATCTCAAAAACGACGTGAAAAAAAAAATAATTTGATTTTCAGAATCAGCAGCCGATTTTACATAAGAAATGAATAGTGGCACCTAAAGTTCATAAATTTTTAAATTATTTGTAAACTATTGTTATTAATTATAAGATTTTTATTAGCTTGTGGCCATTTTTATTCAATATTATATAACTTTTGCATTTCTTAATCGGTTTTCTTAAATAGTATCTTATTTTCTTCACAGATATAAAAACTATGATATAAAAAATAAAATAAATAAAATAAAATGATTTTTCCAATTTTTTTTTCATTTATAAATTTGCAGTTGATTTTGACTTTTTTCTCATTTTTTCGAAAAAAAAATATGTTTTTAGAAATCAATTTATTTCACCGAAACTAACAAATCAACCAAAAAGTAATGTGGGCATTATTTATAGGAAATTTAATTACCTTTAATTTGATATATAGTAAATTTATATATAGATATTGGTTCTAAAGATATTTGTAAGTAAGTGAAACCAACTTTTTTGTTTGGTCCTAAAACCGAAAATGACCGATATCTCGAAAACGACGTGAAAGAAAAAAAAATAATATGATTTTCAGAATCAGCAGCCGATTTTACATATGAAATGAATAACCGTATTCAAAGTTCATTTTGGCTGTAATCTAGTGTTATTTTAAAATTAAACATTATAAAGACCATTATTGTAAATTTTTACTTATTGATCAATGCTATTTTTCAACAAACATGACAAAGATAACAAATGGAACAATTTTAACCTGGTAATTGGTGACATGTTTCGGCTATTACCAATAGCCTCATCAGACCAGTTTGGTTAATTCTGTACATGGACTCGAACCCTTGACCGTTGCATATGCATATTTTGCGACGGCCGCTCTAACACTTGAGCTACTGAGGGACTTGCCATGAGGTGTACAGAGTGCGTATATTACATTTGTTATCTTTTTGTCACTTTCTCGCTTGTTGCCATAGCCGTTAGACCGTCGGCCTAAAGTCATGCTATGTTGTTATGCATGTTGTTATCTTTGTCATGTTTGTTGAAAAATAGCATTGATCAATAAGTAAAAAATTACAATATTGGTCTTTGCTTAATGACTGTAAGTTCGATTAAATAATGTTTAAAACTGTTTAACTCAAAATGTCAAATAATTTTGGTAAGTTAAACCATATGGCAAATCTCTTATTTTTATACTAAGCAATACACCCATCCCTCGATTTACGCGGTAGATAGGTTTTTGAAAAAACCGCGTAATTCAAAACCGCGTAAATCGAAACAAGAAGTCCATACAAATTGAGTGGATTGGTTTTCAGAATTTAAAAATCGCGTAAATCGAGCAATAGAACTCAAAGAAAATAGCAAAATTGGTAAAAAAAATCCGCGTAAACTGAACCCATAATGTACATATGTACGTACCTACCTAATGAAAAATTGGAGATTATATAAAAAATAATAATTAAATAAAATAATTAGATTTTATGGAATTAATTTTTATTTTTTAAATTCAATCACATATCCAAAGTATTAATTATAAAAAGTAAGAAAATTAAATAAAAAAGTAACATGAAAGTAAAACCAAAATATTTCCAAAAAATATTATGTTGACTATGGTGTAATACAAAGTTGAAGTAATTAAGGAGAGCCATAAGTGTTGAAGCTATTTTCAGAGCGTGAGAGTATTCGCTTACTTGCTTTAACTTTGACATTATAACATTTCAATTGCCCCTTCAAAAAAGTTAAGCGCTTTGATAAATTGCAGAGCTTAAGCATGAAGTTCTAGAAAACTTGTCTTATACGTGTTTTTAGCTGAAAAAAAAATTTAGTCAAATAAAATTTAGAAACCGCGCAAAAGAAGTACCGCGTAAATCGAGGGATGGGTGTAGTCTTAAAATGCACTTTATTCACTTAAAAAGATCTACAAACAAAACTTTCGATGTCTATATCTCCGAAAGTAAGGAGTGTCCCAGAAAAAACTTACGTGTTTATTTTTTAAGATTATACTCTACCTGATAATCTTATAGGTCTAAAAGACACAATATTTGTTCGACATAAAGTGACGTTTGATATGATGTATAACACTTGAAGGTAGCACTTCAAAGATATCTAGCAAACAAGAAAAGGTCCGCGAATTGATTTTGTCCACATACCTGCAAAATCTAGATTTAAAATATTCAGCTATGGCAAAAATAGTTGGTGCATCAGATAAAACTCTCTTTATGGTTATTTCTAAATATAAAAAGGGTCTACCAGTTTGCCCAAAAAAAGGTTCAGGCAGAAAATCAGAATTCTCTAACCCAAAGGTAGCGGCGAAGGGAAGCGACTTTTTAGGCAAAATCCCAACACCTCAGTGCGAGATATGGCGGCTAGAGCAGGTACATCAAAATATACTGTACAAAAGATAAAACAGAAAAGTCAGCTAAAGACATATAGAGTTCAAAAAATTCCAGACCGTTCTGATGAAAACCAGTTGATGGTTCAGATTGGAGCCAGAAAATTGTATGAGAGGTACCTGACTAAATTTGATTAGTTTGTTATGGACGACGAAGCTTACGTTAAATCAGATTTTATGCAGCTACCTGGGCACGAATATTATACTTCACCGAAGAAGGGGCATGTACCTAGTAAGTTCAAAGAAAAAAAATTTTCGAAGTTTCCGAAGGAATGTATCTGTGGCCTCAGAAGCAGCTTCTTTGTTACGCAAGGCACAAACAATTCCGAAGTTTATATAGACGAGTTCCTCGAAAAACGTGTTCCACCATTTATTCGTACAGATGAAGGTACAGTGATGCTCTGGCCTGATTTAGCAACCTCTCATTACTCTAAAGCTACGATGGCACGGTATCAAAGTAAAAAGGTCAATTTTGTACCAAATATAGCAAATTCGTTCAACTGCTCACAGCTTTGCCCAATTGAGAGATATTGGGCTCAAATGAAAAGAGATCTTTGAAAGAGTGGTAAGACTGTAAAAAAATTACAAGACTTCAGACTAAAGTGGAAAAGATCGGACCGTACTGTCGATGAAACAACTGTGCAAAATTTAATGAAGGGTCTTGAGAAAAAAGTAAGAAATTTTTATAGAAAAAAAAAAATTGTTAATTAGTTTTTAGTTATTTATATTCTGAACACTACCTATTATTAATAAAAAAAGAGAAAAAAACAAAAAAAGTTACTGGGTATTTTTTTATAAATAAAAAACAAACCGTAAGTTTTTTCTGGGACAGTCCTTATATGGGCGTCACCAACTTCTGATTCCATATTCGCTTCTCAAGTAAACTTATGCTCAAGTTGTAGAAATCAGGTGCAAAACTTTAAAGTCGGTCATGAGTTATATCCTATTTATCAATAATTTTCTCAAAAAGGTTTCACTTGGCTTGCATTCAGAAAGTATTAACCAAGCAGTTATGCAACTACGACGCAGGTTCTAACTCATGAACCCTGCCATTGTTTGTTTACTAAAATACGCGCGACTTTTTTGACAGTTTTCATTTTTTACCCATTTTGTGTATCATCCGAAAAATGTGGTGATTCGACTAGTCAGAGAAATTTCAGCTTTTACTCTCTCAAATATCGCGATTTGACACTTTTCAATATTTACCACAAAGTCCGGATGATGCAGACCTGTTATTGTCTTTTTCAAAAAGCTTGTTTCTATCTAATCCGTTTTCAAATATTCCGTACATAAGTAAAATAATACATACATAAGTAAAGTAATAAGACTTTTCTTTTAAAATTAAGTTTTTTCAAGCAATAGTGCATTTGTCAAAACAGCTTAAATGAAGTTAGTTGCTGCTTGTATGTTTCACTGTTTTTAGAAAAAAGCTTAAAAGGACTTAAGTTGAAAATATCTCAATAAATTTATATTTAGCTGTATATATAAAATATCTTATGTTTTAATAAGTTCTTATGAAAAATATCAATTCGGGAATGTCTTTTCCATAAACATAAACATAAGTTCTTATGCTGGAACTGAAGTAACTGCATTAAAAAATATTTCACATCTTACACCTACTTAAAATACTTTAATAAAACGACGTTCGAATATAACGGTATCTTATATACACATACATGGGGCCACTACCCAGAAGCGTGGAAAATGTCTCAAATTACAATGATTCCTAAACCTGGGAAAAATCCCACACAAGTTTCATCATATCGGCCAATAAGCTTATTGCCCACTACATCAAAGCTTTTCGAAAAGTTGCTACTTTCGAAAATTATGCCCCACATAACCCGAATGAGCATAATACCTCAACACCAATTTGGCTTCCGCAGGAAACACGGAACTATAGAGCAAGTTCACAGGATAATAGCGCACATTAGAAAGACATACGAAGATAAAAAATACTGCTCTGCAGTGTTCCTTGATGTAGCGCAAGCTTTTGATAAGGTGTGGTACGAAGAACTTTTATATAAAATTAAAAACTTACTCCCTAAAAATACACACGTTTTACTAGGGTCCTACCTTACAGGGCGAAGTTTCCGTGTAAAATGTAAAAATTACATTTCAGATGATGTGGACATTTTTGCAGGCGTGCCGCAAGGAAGCGATCTTGGCCCAATTCTTTACCTTTTATACACTTATCACTTGCCAACAAACAACTCTATGCTTACATTTACTTTTGCTGATGACACTGCAATTTTGTCTTGTCACGCAGACCCTAATAGTGCGTCACATACCCTCGAAGAACATATGCCCCTAGTTGAAACATGGCTTTTACACTGGCGAGCAAAGCTAGGAACCTACTCCTAACATCGAATACATCTCGACTAAAGAGACAAGACTTGCCACCCCTGTAGCCATTATATACACGTATACTGGCTACTCCTTCAACAACTCAAGACTGAGTTTAATTTGAAAATAAACCACATTTCTTAGCAATGGCAATGGCAATGGTTTTAAGATCTGTATACTTATTGTTAGTCTCCAAGCGAGTTGTTACAATAAATAAAAGTACCTGGAGACCGACCACTGATCGGTCAAAAATTTAATTAAAAATTAGTCAAAATATTTTATTTACTGTAAAACCCAGCTTTATTTATAATTTTTACTTATGTATGGTAATATGTATATAAATTGTTTGCTACAATGCGAAGAACCACTCGTACTAATTAAATTTTGCCAAATGTTCTAATGAAAAGTACTTTTGTTGTCCTATTTTCGCGACAATTTTTTTTTTTGTCCCAATAGACTTTTAACTACAGTGGTGTACTGCGGCTATTGTAGTGGTCATTTTTAATATATAACCACTTTGTGTGTCCTGAACGATTTGCGGAATTTGTTGCTATTATAGATATTTTCCTGGTTCTTTGAATTACGTGACCTATAGGTGTTATAGTGCAATTCTATAAAAATCGCACGCAAACCACAAAACCGCGATTTTCTCTCACCTCGGTGACTCCATGTGACCCAAAGTGACTCGGAGTGAAGCGCCTCGATGAGTAGTCACTTATGGAGTGACTACCTCCGGGATACTCCAAAGAACGAGGAAAATATCCATACAGCAATAATATCCAAAAAATCGCACGCATCGCGAAACATAATTAGATTCGATAAGAGTTTGCACCAACGTGACCTATAGGTGTTATAGACCAATTCTACAAAAATCGCACGCAAACCACAAAATCGCGATTTTCACTCACCACGGTGACTCCAAGTGACCCAAAGTGACTCGGAGTGAACCGCCTCGATGAGTAGTCACTTATGGAGTGACTACCTCTGGGATACTTCAAAGGACAAGGAAAATGTCCTTACAGCAAAAAATTCCGCAAATCGCTCAGGATGCACTTAGTGGTCAAATGTTAAAAATGACCACTACAATATTAACACTACACCACTGTAATTAAAAATCTATTAGAACAAAAAATTTTTTTTATTTTTCGTGCTTTCTCCCATAGTACACAAAATGATATTTAACGTTTTTCGTACGTATGGGAGGTGCCACGCCTACTTACGCAATCCCGTTGAAATCCATATAATTTCAAAGCTTATAGTAAACGACACCTCTACACCAAATTTAAAGAAAATACCTCCCATAGTGCACTAAATATAACATTCAACGTTTTTCGAATGTATGGGAGGTGCCACGCCCACTAAAGAAATCTCGTCAAAATCCATTTAACTTAAAAATTTATGGTAACCGACATCTCTGTACCAAATTTTATTAAGATTACTCCCATAGTACACTTAATATAACATTTAACGGTTTTTGTTTGTATGGGAGGTGCCACGCCAACTGAAGCAATCCCGTCGAAATACATTAAATTTCAAAGCTTATAGTAACCGACACCTCCTCACCAAAATTTAAGAAGATTACTCTCATAACACACTAAATATAACATTAAACGTTTTTGCTTGTATGGGAGGTGCCACGCCCACATGTACTATTGCGCCCCTTTTTGGTCAGAAAATACCTTATAGCAAGTATACCTACCATACCAAATTTCATATCGACTGCATCGTTCGTTCTCCTATTATAACGTTTATAAATATTGTGGGCTGTGCCACGCCCTTCAACGAGTTTTGCCAGTATAGTGACATAGCATGTTATGATGACTGCTTTTAGTGGTATTATCTATAAAATTTTTATGAAAATCGTCAGTGCCGTTTTCGAGTAATATTGAATCAAAATTTTAAATTATTAAAAATGACACGCCCACTTTTTTGATTCCGCCCACTTTTGGCAAAATTCAAGATATTTATGATCTGCATCTGTCTATCTCTGTCCATCAAATTTTATTACAATATCTTGAATGGTTTTTGAGATATGACGTTTTGAAAAGAAAATTTTAGGGCTGTGCCACGTCCTTGCAGGAGCATTTGAAAAGTTAAAACCCAGCTCAATCCTAATTTTGTTCACATATGTACCTAACCCCTAAGTTTCATCAAAATCGCTGCACCCGTTTTTGAAATAAAGTCTGAATATATATCTATTCCTATAAAAGTCAATTTCTGTTCGTTGTCCGTCTATAACTTCAAAACTACTGCACGGATCGCCTTGATACTTTGCACAGTGATTGAGCGCGTGCCTCTAAAGGCTATAGGCCTTTTTTTTTTTTTTTTTTAAAAATGGGCAATTTAGGGTGGCCCTCATACAAAAATACCTATAAAAGTCAATTTCTGTTCGTTGTCCGTCTATAACTTCAAAACTACTGCACGGATCGCCTTGAAACTTTGCACAGTGATTGAGCGCGTACCTCTAAAGGTTATAGGCATGTTTTTTTTGAAAAAAATGGGCAAGTAAAGGTGGCCCTCATACAAAAATACATATAAAAGTCAATTTCTGTTCGTTGTCCGTCTATAACTTCAAAACTACTGCACGGATCGCCTTGAAACTTTGCACAGTGATTGAGCGCGTGCCTCTAAAGGTTATAGGCATGTTTTTTTTTATTTAGGGTGCATATTTAGGGTGGCTATCATACAAAAATAACTATAAAAGTCAATTTCTGTTCGTTGTCCGTCTATAACTTCAAAACTACTGCACGGATCGCATTGAAACTTTGCACGCACCTTCCAAAATCAAATTAATCATATCTCATCAAGTACTGGACGCAGACGAATGGGACTTGATATAAAAAGTCCTAGCAAAATAAGTTTCACTGGAAAAATGGGCTGTTTCGCTTATACATTCCATCGCATGAGTTCATATAACATCCGGAACACCTACCGCAGAGGGCAGGACAACGTCTGCCGGGACAGCTAGTATATATATAAATATATTTAGATACATACAATTATTGCTCGTTTAATATAATAGGAGATAATAAGTTTGAAAAAAAAAAAATATATATGTAGTGATTTCCCAGTGTGCCACACGGATCCGTTTCGGATTCGTTTAGGATCCGCTTTTTCGTATTATTTATCCGAAACGGATTCCGATTCTGATAAAATTCGTATGCGAAATCGTGGGTGATTCGCCTCCAAACAGCGGGAAGGATCGTCCGCGTTGTCGGATCCGTTTCGAACTCGGAACGGACTTCATATAAGGATCCGTTTCGGATTCATTTTTTGTTAATAAAACCGTTTCGGACTCGTTTATCTAAATAAAACGGATTTTACTGTATCAAATAAACGCTTTTAAAAAACATTTTTCTTTTTTGATTATTTACTTTCTATCTATTTTTCTAATGCTGTTGTTGTTACTTATTGTTTATTAATGTAATTAATACGTTTTTAAAACTTCAAAGGAGAAATTAAATTTTTTTACCTGTCACCCGATCACAGAACTGAACCTGCGTTCTGCGTCATGCCACTGTTCAAAGATGCTCATCTTACCCAACACAGCTATCGACAGCATTTTTAAGACATACTAAAATGATGTCGTTAAACTGCGCATATAACAATCATTGTCTAATCAGGGAAGCTCCTGGTTCAAATCCCGGCGACGACATATTTTTTTTTTTTTAATTTTTTTATTTTTTAATTTAAAAGAATTTAAAAAAACAAAAAAAAAAAACTATATATATGTTACCGGCCAAACTAGTTTTTAGGATAAACTAGTTTTTCCTAGGCCAAACTAGTTTTTCCGATGCGTGTTAGGATAAACTAGTTTAGCCTAGGACGAACTAGTTTGTCCTGATAAAAAAATTTACCATTTCAGGACAAACTAGTTTGGCCTAGGATTGCAATGTGTTTTTTTTTGGGCTCACAATCAATGTTTTCCAAAAAGACGGGCAGTTTACAAACTTATACAAAAACTATCTGTAATTCCCACTAAATTTTTAGTTTTTGCTTAATTTTGAATTAATCTGAATTTAAATACATAATTTGAATTACTTAAATAGTCAAACTTCTCTTTAAATGACAAATCATCCATAATATAATAAGAATCCTGCTGTCTTTTATTGCTTGCAATTCTTTGGGTAATATGATGTGGTATATCACATTAACCGAATCTTATATATCACATTACCCGCCATCAAGCACATGTTATTGGGTTTTTTCCCTTTAGTTGATGAAGCTCCAGAATGGGTTACGCTAAAGGAGTCCATAGCTGTTATAAACTAACTAATGCATGAAGGAATCATAAGGCAATATCTATGTTATAAAAAAAAAACTTACAAGTTATTACAAAAGCAAAAATACCTATATCACAATACCCGAAGTTACTCTATGTACTTTTTGACTCATTGTCACAGGGGTGGGGGTTGCAGGGGTAGTTCACAAGGGGTACTCTGAACATATTTCCATTAGATTTAGCTGTCGGTTACCCCTTGAAAAATTTTTATACAATATCCAACACCTAGTTTGCTAACCACAGTAATTTTACATAAGTGTAGGGGTAAGTGGGCGGCCTGCGGCCGCTGCTTAGGATTTAAAACTCCCTAAAATCCGACACCGGCTTCGCGGCGGCTTTCGGCCGCGGATCAGTCTATACAATATTTAACACCTAGTTTGCTAGTCACAGTAATTTTACATAAAAGGGCGACCTGAGTCATCGAATTTTACCTGACGGTTAATTCCTAGACAGATCCGCGGCCGAAGGCCGCCGCCTTATCCCTACTCTTATATAAAATTACTGTGGCTAGCAAACTAGGTGTTAGACATATCATAAAAATTTTTCATGGGGTGACCACCGTCTAAATCCAACGGAATTATGTTCAGAGTACCCCTTGTGAACTACCCCCGCAACCCCCACTCCCATTGAAAATGGGTCAAAAAGTACATAATTACCCTCAAAGCATTTGATTTAGAAAAAACTAGTTAATCCTAAGCCAAATTAGTTTGTCCTGAAATGGTAAATTTTTTTATCAGGACAAACTAGATCGTCCTAGGCTAAACTAGTTTATCCTAACACTCATCGGATAAACTAGTTTTGCCTAGGAAAAACTTGTTTATCCTAAAAACTAGTTTGGCCGGTAACATATATGTATATTGAAAATATCTTGAAAACTGGCCTTTATTTTAATAATTAAAAACGAATCTGTATCTAATCCGTTTTATTAAAAAAAACAGATCTATATCGGACTCGTTATTTATTATTAACATAAAAGGCAGTTTTCAAGATATTTTCAATTTAGGCAAATACAGTTCTCTATTTCTTTTTGTTTTTTAAATACCTTTAAATTAAAAAAATAAAAAATAAATTATGCCGTCGCCGGGGTTTGAACCAGGAGCTTCCCCGTTTTATTAACAAAAAAACCAATCCGAAACGGATCCGAATATGAAATCCGTTCCGCGTTCGAAAAGGATCCGACAACGCGGACGATCCTTCCCACTGTTTGGAGGCGAATCACCCACGATTTCGCATCCGAATCGTATCAGAATCGGAATCTGGAACGGATCTGTTTTATTTACAAAAACCGACTTCGGAACGGATCCATTTTGTTCACCAAAAAGGAGTCCGGAACCGATCCTTACAAGAAGTCTGTTCCGAGTCCGTAAAGGATCAGATTTAGTTTAAAAAAATGAGTCGCGCTCGCATCCGTTTTATTTTAAAAAACGAGTTCGTAACGGATCCGTTTTAGTTAAGAAAAACGAGTCCGGCTCGCATCGGTTTTATTTAAAAAAAAGGAGTCCGTAACGGATCCGTTTTAGCTAAAAAAAACGATTCCGTAACGGATCCATTTATGAAGTCCATTCCGGATCTGTAACGGATCCGTTTTAGTTAAAAAAAAACGAGTCCGGCTCGCATCCGTTTTATTTAAAAAACGAATCCGTAACGGATCCTCTTATGAAGTCCGTTCCGGGTCCGCAACGGACCCGCATCCGTTATTGTGCACATTGGGTTAATACCAGCACACATAAACAACAACACATAAGAAACACTATACATAAAAACAACTTATAACAATATTTATTATGTTTTATATGTAAGAAAATTTAAATTCAATTCAAAAGAATAAATTTTCATTCAAAAAAATATAAATCTAAAAATATGTACAATACATAACTAAAAATTTAAGCAAAAAATAAAAAATAAATAAAATAAAATAATAAAAATAGACCAAACTCTATATACATATATGTGCACGATGAGTCATTTTTCGGACATAAGTTGTATTTGGCTGTACATTTGTTGAAAAATTTCTGTGCCTGACGGATTGCTTAGGTTGTAAAATGAAGAAGAATTAAGTGATTTTGATATTAATAGCGATAATTCGCGTATTTCGCAAATATCAATATTGCGTTTTCCTTCATATGAGTCGCATTACGCTCGTAGAGATACGTCTAAGCGTTATATATCATGCGATTTGTCTGTAGCTGGACTTCATAGACTTTATTGCGCTGATTATGATCACTCTATATCACTAGCAAAATTTAGTAGTCTTTTTCACACACTTAATTTGAAATTTAAAACCACAACTTGACACATGCCATAAATGTGATTAATGTTATTTGATTAAGACTGTGGTATATGGCAACTCTGTCGTACCACTAGTATATACATTAGGGTGGTTCTTATTTGTTTTTTTTGCGAAAATCAAATGCGACGCACCCAAATCCGTTCAAAACAGGATAAAAACATTTAAAAAATTAATTTAAAATTTTTATCTTTAACCCTTACTCGGCCTATTTCAAAATGAAATTTAACTTAAGTGAAAATCAAATACGAGCCCTCCCAATCGCTTCGAAACAAGATAAAAACATTTAAAAAATTAATTTGAAATTTTTATCTTTAACCCTTACTCGGCCTATTTCAATGTGAAATTTGATTAAAAAAAAAATCAAATGCAACGCCCTCCCAATCGGTTCGAAACAGGATAAACAAATTTAAAAAAATTATTTAAAATTTTTGTCTCTAACCCTTACTCGGCCTATTTAAAAAAAAAAACGTTAAAATTTTTGAAAAACTTCCATATCTCAAAACATATGGAACTGACTTCAAATTTTAATTTACCAATCTTATAGACCAGCGATTCTTAAACTGTGGTCCGCGGACCCCTGGGGGTCCGCGAAACAATTTTGACATCAATAATTTTATATCATCAAACTGTTCGCTTTATTCAATTAATTCATTTACAAAAAAATTCTACATGGCCATGAGTTTTTAAATGATTGCATATACTATATTTTTATAAAACAAAGTGTGCATTTACTTTTGTTCAAACCCAAGATGCCCAGCATCTAACTCTAAAAAAACAAAGTACGCGTTGATTTTCAAATTTTGAATAGTACAATTTTTCCGCGTTTCAATTTAAGAAATATATTTTTATTTAATTTCTGTGTGCTGTGTGTTACATACACGTACGTGTGGTGTCTTCAGTTGTGATTAATTTCCGATTACTTCTCCCAGCTAGTGTTGGCAAACTATCGATGGCACTATCGATATTATCGATAGTTATAAATTTGTTCTCACTATCGATTGTTTTCTAAGACTATCGAATGTTTTCACTATCGAACATTTGCCACCACTACTGCAATTGCGTTTTCTTGGTTTTAGCTACTCCATTACAGGCAGCAATGGATAAATTTTTATTTAGCGAATTTTGTTTATATTGGTGCATATTTGAAAATTAAATTCTTAATTTAGGCAAGGATAAAACTCTCAACTGTTCCTGTTCTTCTGAAGAAAGCAATAAGTGCCTACTTGAGGGCACTTCAAAAAGGTACAAATCTCTTTCAACGGTAAGATAAATGTTAAAAATTTTGGTGACATGAATCTTAAATTTAATTTTTTTGCTAACGTTTGGAAATATTTTAAAAGGTCAGATGACAAAAAACTGTCTAAACTGTGTCTAAAATGCAGCAAAGAATATAAAACAAGTGGAAACACTTTCAATTTGCACGACCACTTAAAGCGAATGCACCCGACGTTGGATAAGACTAAGATGCCAAGTACGAGCTCATCGAATCAGTCCAGCTTCAATTCAGTCGATTCATATTTTAAAAGAGCTGTGGAATACGATTCATCTTCTAAACGAAAAAACGACGTCGATACTGCTTAGGCGCAATTGGTCACCGAAAGTTTTCAGCCATTCAACATTGTTAACGACAATGCATTTCGAAAATTTGTCAAGGTGTTGGATCCAAGGTATGTTCTTCCAAGTAAAAATTCGTTGAAAAATGTACATATTGCAAGTTTATATGCAAGCCGAAAGGCAAAGCTGTTTAGCATTTTAAACAACGTCAAAAAGGTTGCATTAACTACGGATTGCTGGTCATCAATGAATCATGAAGCCTACCTTACAATTACATGCCAATTTACTGATGAAGAATATATTTTGCGCCACGTTGTGTTGTCCACAAAAAAACTCATCGATGTAACAAATCATAGTGTAAGAAATATTGCGGATTCCATACATGAAGTGTTATTGGAATGGTCAATTTTGGATAAAGTGTACTGTATTACCACAGACAACGCATCCTCGATGATAAAGTCATGCGAATTGCTAAAACTACGACATTTGCTCACAACTTGAATCTAGTGGTGCAGGCTAAGGATTTACAATCTCTAATTTCGAAGTGCAAAACAATTGTAACATTTTTCAAAAACAGTACCATATCTATGGAAAAATTTTAAATGAAGCAAAAATCTGAAAAACCACTAAAACTGAAGCAAGATATCGCAACGAGATGGAACAGCACATACATTATGATTCAACGTATCATTCAAACAAATACAGCTATATCAAGCGTACTACTATCTACTCCAAAAGAACCTCCAACTCTTACAGCTGACGAAATACAAAACATTAACAGAAATGGAAAAATTACTTCTTCCGTTCTTGACCATAACAGAAAAATTAAGCGGAAATTATGTTACAGCATCTCTTATTATTCCGCTTGCAAATGGACTATACCGAAATATAATGGAGAAGAGAGCAATCTGAAAAGTCAAATTGGCCTTGAAATTTGCCTAAAATTAATGGATGGAATAAAGAAAAGACTGATTTCTTATAAAAATAGAACAAAAACACGAATGGTAACAATTCTAGATCCACGATTTAAAAAGGAAGCGTTCATATCTGACAACAATGCCAATGAAACTTCAAATTTGCTTGAAAGTGAGATGATAAGTTTGATGGGAAAACCACACATACCACCATCTTACCAGCTGGAAGAACAGGAAGGTGAAAATACACTTTTTTCATTTTTGGATGAAAGCAGCATTAATAATAACCGAAAAACGGTCACAGCTAAAACAAAAAATGTTGATGCTATATGTTTCTTAAATAAAAATAATTGGTTCTAGTGGAAAAAATATCCCAGAGTGGTATTCTGTAAGGTGATAGTTGACTGTCGCTATTTTTATTGTCGTTTTTGAAAGCAATACCTAAATAGCTATCTCATAAAAGCAAGCGAGACAAAAGTGCGATAGTTGATAATCAACCGAAACACGACTCCAGACTTTTTCTATTGCAGTGACATTGTAGGGACAATATTAATTTTTTTTTTTGTTTTTTCAAGTAATCTAACTATCGATAGTCTATCGATAGTTTCTAGAAACTATCGTCCACTATCGATGGTCAGGACTATCGATAGTTTGCCACCACTAGTACTGCACTTGGCCGGTTTTGATACCAAAGTACTGCACTTGGCCGGTTTTGATACAAAGTACTGCACTTGGCCGGTTTTGATTTCAAAGCCTTCAACATGACTGGTTTTGAATACAATTCAATTGAAATAATATGTAAACGTGAGAAATATTGTAAGAGTCACCGAGGTGAGTGAAAATTGCGAATTTGTAATTTGCGTGCGATTTTTAACGAGTTCCACTATAACACCTATAGGTCACGTTGGTGCAAACTCTTGTCGCACATAACTACGTTTTGCGGTGCGTGCGATTTTTAATTTTATTGCTTTAAAGATATTTTCCTCGTTCTTTGGAGTTTCCCGTAGGTAGTCACTCCATAAGTGACTACTCATCGAGGCGGTTCACTCCGAGTCACTCTGGGTCCCTTGGAGTCACCGAAGTGAGTGTAAATCGCGATTTTGTAGTTGGCGTGCGATTTTTGTAGAATTGGTCTATCACACCTATAGGCCACGTTGGAACAAGAGCTTATTGCACATAACTACGTTTTGCGGTGCGTGCGATTCTATTTTATTTTTGCGGATTTCGTTACATTGCTTCCTGTCTTCAGAGGACGACGATATACTTAATTTTAAACAAATCCACTAAAATTCAAAAATCGCACGCACCGCAAAACGTTACTTATTTGCGATAATTTCTTGTACAAACGTGGCTATAGGTGTTATAGTGGAATTTTTTAAAAATCGCACGCAAACCACAAGATTACAATTTTCACTCACCTTGGTGACTCCAAGTGACCCAAAGTGACTCGGGGTGAACCGCCTCGATGAGTTGTCACTTATGGAGTGAATACCTCCGGGATACTTCAAAGAACAAGGAAAGTATCCTTACAGCAACAAATTCCGCAAATCATTCTGTGGAAATACCCATATATAGGTTCACAACTTAATTTCGAAAGAATTCCAATTGTGACAAAATTTCAGCTAAATTGAAAAAAAAAATGTTATCATGTACTTGGCCGGTTTTGAAACCAAGTTCATGTACTTGGCCGGTTTTGAAACTAAGTTCATGCACTTGGCCGGTTTTGAAACCAAGTTCTTGCACTTGGCCAGTTTTGAAACCAAGTTCTTGCACTTGGCCGGTTTTGAAACCAAATCATCAAAATAAATTTAAAAAATTTTATATATCCGTCAAAAAAATTTTTTTTGATCTAAAAACATAGTAGAACGATAAAGCATGATCCAGATTTTGATATATGAGAATATCTCAAAATTTAATCTTTTGCACTTGGCCGGTTTTGCAACTGGACGCCTCATATACTTAAGATCTATTTAAGAGTTCCCAACTTATAATGGTTATTAGAAAAGAAATATCCGCAACTTCACGTGACTATATCTCGAAAACTAGATCCGTACGATACTTTTTTTTGAATATATTCTTCCTTAAAATTAAAAGCCACTTGAGAAAAGTTAGTTTAAAAAAAATTGCTGCTCAAGTCAAATTTCACATTGAAATAGGCTAAGGGTAAAAGATAGAAATTTTAAATAAATTTTTTAAATATGTTTATCCTGTTTCGAACCTAATGGGAAGGCTTCGCATTTGATTTTTGGTTAAATCAAATTTCACATTGAATTTGGGACAGTAAGGGTTAAAGATAAATATTTTAAACTAATTTTTTAAATATTTTTATCTTGTTTCAAAGCGATTGGGAGGGCTCGTATTTGATTTTCACTTAAGTCAAATTTCATTTTGAAATAGGCCAAGTAAGGGTTAAAGATAAAAATTTTAAATAAATATTTTAAATGTTTTTATCCTGTTTTGAACCGATTGGGGGGCGTCCCCAATTTTTTTTTTCTTAACCACCCTAATATACATACATACATACCTAACGTATTTATTAATATATTTTGCTTATGTACAAATGTACCGTATTGCGCTTAAGCATAACTTATATATTTAAGCAAAGTTAAATGTAACATGCACATTCTCTGCAGTTAGTTTGCAGCTTCTGACTAGTTAAGTCAAATTATTAATTAAATAAATAAAACTTAATACACTTCAATATATTACAAAGACAAAAAAAGAAGTCGCGGCAGGATGGCCTTGAAACCTTGCAACTTAACAGACTCAGCATAACCACGAGTCCAACCAGATTGATAAAGAAAAAGCTGTTTTTGTTTTGATCTGCAGCAGTGCCTTCCAACACCATTTTTGCGAACTTCATTATCATTCTACAAAAGACCACTGTGGACCTTTAATCTGACTGTTCATGACTGTAGCTCTAATCAACCAGAATGCTACATGTGGCATGAATAAGTATGCCATAAATTTTTCAAGAAAAAACAGGAAAAATTGGAGAAAAAATGTCATTTTACAGGATTTAATTTTTAAAAAACAGAATTGATTGCAGGATAATTTTTTTTTTTCTTTTTGAAGGAGATTAGATAGTAATTGTTGTGTATGAATAATAAATATTTGGGTACTTAAATTTAATCAGAGTCGTTGTCTATGTACTCCTCGTCTGATTCATTTTCGATTCGTTCAGTTTCAACAAAATACTTGTCTTTCGCTTTGATTTTTCGCAGCATGTCTGGTTTTTTTTTGTCCAATTGTACTTAAAAACCAATGCACGACATGTTTTAATTGATCTTAGTGGTCAGAATGGCTTTTAAAGCCATGGCTGGAAGCACCAGTATAAATTGACACATAACGTCGATGCGACAACTCTTTCTTGATTATCCTGTTTGCATAGCTAGGCACCATTAATCAAATAGTTACCTTCGTTAATCGCTAATCCGTTACTAAAAAAGTGAACTTCGTTAAACGTTAAAGCGTTACATTTCAGAAGACTTGACGCAAGTTAACGTTAAAACGTTAATCGTTAATCCGTTAACACGTGATAAAAATTGCATTTTTTATATCGTTGCGTTAGTGATATTTTTAAAAAACTGTTGGTTCGGGTTCTGGAAATAAACAGCTAAGGAATAAAAAAAAGACGTGTATAATTGGAGTGTTTAATTGAGTCATCTGGCATAATGTGGATATTCCCCTTCATGAGCATTAATATGTTGAGGTTCTCGTCTGAAAGCAAAGCTTGTTTCGGCGTTAAAGAATCTTTGCCCGTGGAAAAAAGACGTTCAACTGCAGGGCTGGAGAGTATAGTAGTACTATATTTAATAAACAGATTTATGAATATAGGTTCTCCGAGGAATGCCGCATTGTTAAACAAGTCTTTTGATTTCATGTCTACCTACATTTTGACGAAATTTTAAGTTTTACTCTTTAAAGATTTGTGGCCCTTACGTTTTTCTAAAGATTCAGTGACAGAATTAAGAAAGTCTTTCGCATCATCGTCGTCGTGCCTCCGTCACTTAAGCCATCTTTGTCCTTGCAACTTTTGGCAGTTCTTGTCGCAACGCCTCTTCTCCTTTTTTGTTCATGCATTTTTTACTGCATCCACTCGACTGCTGTCATACGTAAGGTAAATATTTAAATATTATAAATTGTCCAAATGTACCGAAAATGTACTGAAAATGTGCTAAAAATTTGGCAAATATAGGTAATGAAAATGCCCCTAATGTACTGAAAATTTGTCGATTGTACTGACAAGGATTTTTCAGAACGCAAATGTACCGAAAAAAGTACAAATGCACCGAAAATGCCATCACTGGTATACATAAACGCAGCCTCTGCTTGCGTTATGACGTAGTTACTCGCGGATAGCAGAATGACTTACAATGCTTTAGACCAGCGATTCTTAAACTGTGGTCCGCGGACCCCTGGGGGTCCGCGAAGCCATTCTAGGGATCCGCGAAACAATTTTGACATCAATAATTCTACATCATCAAACTTTTCGCTATATTCAAATAACTCATTTACTAAAAATTCTACATGGCCATTGCCGGAATGCCCAGTACCTAACTGTTTCCACTCTTCCCTCTGTTTGACAACACATTTTGTAAATTTCAATGAGCCTACAAGGTGCAGCTTCAAATAAATTTAAAGTTGAAGATAAAATAGAAGCGATTATAAAAAAATCGAATTATGGTCAAAACCGCACTCAAAAATGTGTGTATGAGTCTTTTCCAACACTGAGCGATTTTATAGAATTTTCTAATAAAGAGATCGTTAATGAAACGTGGCTGCTTTTTCTCGAACATTTAATGCCTCTAAAAACCAGCTTCCTGAAGTATTTTCCCTGTCTTGATACTGGCACCGACTGGATCAGGGTTCCATTCAATATAGATGTTAGTAATGCTAAGCAATTATCGACATTAGAGCAGATATGCTCGTGGATATCTCTTGCGATACTTTGACACTTAAGTTCAATAAAATTGAACTAACTAAGTTTTAGTTACTCCTAAAATCCGATTACCCTGCACTTCCAAATAAGGGGCCGTTCAAGTGTTACGTAACGCAATTTTTGAAGATTTTTGAATTTTGTGAATTTGTGTATTTACATGAAAATCCTAATTAAAAATGTTTGCCTCTATAAATGTACAAGATTTGTTAAAATACGGAGATATATGGGATAAGTATCAATATTTATTAGAAAGTAGTTTCTGCAGGCTTGTCAACTATTGGATCTTTAAAAACCGGGAAAATTAAAGTAAAATAAAAATACTTCGTTCCTTAACCTCGTCAAATAACTGGACATTTTATGTCTGGTTGAGTTTGACGGTTACCGGATATAGCCCCCTCGAACATAATCCCCATTTCGTAAATGGAGAATATGTCCGCAAATTATTCGGACATAATCCCCATCTTCGGTAACCTCATGGGGGTTATGTCCGAAAAATTTAATTAATGCAAACTGTTTTGTGTCTTATGTCCGTCTTTTTTTTTCGGTTATATTCCGGCGAAGCCTTTAATTACATATCATGTTTTTGATTCGAACAGAATAGAGATGCCTCCCAAATCAATTTCACAATCGCCAATGCCATGAAAACATCTTCCTATTTTCCTCCTTTACTTTATTGAGAATCGTTGCTGGAAATACAACAAGAATGGTTAGTTTTTAAATCATTTTGCTTAATATTATTATGAGAATGTTTCTATTTTCTTAACTGGAGTAACGATTAACGGACTTGGGGAAATTTAACGGAAGTTAACGGGTCCGTTAACACTTTTTAATGTTATCTTAAAAGTTAATCCGTTAGTCGAAATGTTAACTTCATTAATTAGCGATTAACGGATTAACGAGTTAATGCCCAGGAAATTCGCTCGCTGCAAAATGCACGGTAAATAATGTTCTTAAAAAAAGGTCATGTCTCTTAAGCTAATGGACCGATTTTAATGAGGAAAACCTGTAAATGTGTTAAGGAAGAGAATAGAAAACTTAAAAGTTCTGAAAACTGCCACCAGATGGAGCTTTTGTTTAAACTTTAAATACCTCCAAAACTAATGGACTGATTTGAATGAGGAAACGTTGTTCTACTGTAAATAAATATTAAATATTACAACGATAAGGACTACAAGGAAATACTCGAGTTTATGGTAGTCCTTTCCCACATCATTATATGCCTTTCGGAATGTCTGGCATATTGTAAGAGAGAGAGAGAGAGATAATAAAAACTTAAAAGTTCTGAAAACTTCCACCAGATGGCGCTTTAAATAACTCTGAAACTAATAGACCGATTTGAATGAGAAAAAGTCATTCTACTGTGACTGAGTTATGGAAGAGAATAGAAAACTTAAAAGTTCTTGAAAACACCACCAGATGTCGCTTTAAGCTCTTTTGTTTAAACTTTAAATAGCTCCGAAACTAATGAGCCGATTTAAATGAAGAAAACGTAATTTTACTGTAAATGAGTTAAGGAAGAGAATTAAAACTTAAAAGTTCTGAAAACTGCGACCAGATGGCACTTTAAACTGTTATGTTTAAATAACTCTTGCGTTAAGAAAGAGAAAAGAAAACTTTAAAAATCTGAAAACTGCCACCACTTTAAAAACATTTGTTTAAACTTTAAATAACTCCGGAACTAATAGACCGATTTGAATGAGGAAAACGTCATTCTACTGTGAATGAGTTAAGGAAGATAATAAAAAACTTTAAAGTTCTGAAAACTGCCACCAGATGGCATGTGACTATAAGATTCCATACATATGTACCTTACAGGCAACAACCTAACTGTTTTGATACCTCAACATCTAAAACAAACTGTTTGTACCACAAACTTTGCTTCGGCGCATTTTATATCCGTGCGTACTGACAGGACTGTAAGGACAAAGTTGATGCGCACTGTCCAAATTTGAATTACGCTTACGTGACTTATGAATTTTTTAATTTCAACTCATTCCTTCCCTTTCTTTTTTTTTTTGATCACCGCAGCAGCAGCAACGTAATTTTCTTAAACTTAAAATCTTTAAAAATATTAATTAGAAATAAGAAATAAAGTTCAGGAATTTAAATAAAAGAAAAGGATTAAGAGTTTTTAATAAACGGAAAAAGAAAAGTTATAAAAAAAGGTAAAGTGACGACAAAAAAACCTAACCTAAAATAAACTATTTGAGCTCCGGCATCGCTCGTGAAAAGGTGATTTTATAAGGTGTTCCCCGGCATCGCCCGTACCGGTGAACGTAATTCGGTCCATCAAGCCTCTTGAACCTGTGACTTTTTGGTTCCACTGTTTTGCGACAGTTTTTTTGAAGTTTTTGCAGCAGCACTTGCAGTCAACTTAACTGTGTTTCATCTTGCGACGTCGCGACGTTGGAGTCTCATTTTATCAAGTCAGTATTGCATGCGTTGTACAAACTCTTACATACTTAAACTGAACGAAATAAAACTGATATCGGAAATTTTTTGGAAAACCGCGTGTCTCAAACGGTTTTGGGTTCCGTTAACATCGTAACAGTTTTTCATGTCTTGCCACTTTTTACGTCACACGTGATTATTCAGATTACGGTTTCTGAAGTGTTTTAAATAGAAGTAAAGCTTCGTAAAATTGTACCTATTTGCCACGACTTGTGAATTGATTTCGGTTTTGCAGTTTTTTTTTAAATTTGTGACGACTTTTTTCACAACTTTAAATTTACAAATTTAACTTCCACATTGTCTCAGAAAAAACATTTTTTCACCATTTTTTTTTTAAGAAATTAAATTTTGAAACTTTTCGAAAAACAATGGCACCACTAGATATGGTTATACGTGCAGCCGATCGTATGGTAGAATTTGAAGCGTAGTTTACGGCGGTTCTGCCTGCTGATTATTCATCGATTTCGCTCGAACTTGAGCAAAGTGAATTCAAAGATATTTGGGGCATGCTGAAAGACTCATACGAAATTTGTCTCGGAAAAGAATAAATTAAAGATAACGTCCAAGTTGTTAAATCCAAGTATCTTGAGTCTCACAAATGCTTCATCCGTTGCATGACTACTATTAACAAGGCTCTGGTTGAATTGCCCCAAAAAAGAACAAAATTAACAGCAGTTTCTAATAGTGTTTCATCAAACGTGAAAGTTCCTCCATGTGACACAGAAGTGTTTCATGGAACGTGGCCTACTTTTAGAGACATGTACACTAGACCGTACCTCAAAAAAAAATTGCTCGGTACACCAGCAAATCCGAAGCATTTTTGCAAGGTAATTTCGAAAAAAAATTTTTTTTTTTTGGACGAAAATAGAGGTCGCGCATTTGAGAAAAACATCATATCTTCGGCATTTACAGTCCGATCTTAAAGTATGATATATCAATGTTTTTGTCTTGAGTAGACCATCTGTCCTGACTTATTGGCATAGACAAAATCGTTTGTTGTTGAATGTTGATTATTTTGCCAGTTTACATCATTCTAAGTACCTGGCCAATCAATGTGGGATTTCGTGTAGTCTTTTATTGATAATGATTTGATGCCCGATGCTGCTATAGGTATAGAAAAATCGTTTGTTGTTGAATTTTGCATATTTCGCCAGTTTTCACCATTCTAAGAACCTGCTTGATCAATGTGGGATATAGTGAAAAAACAAACGATTTTGTCTATGCCTATAAGTCAGGATCGGGCACCTTTCGCGATATTCTTCCAAAAGAATGTTTTTCCACAAATCTCTGCCTAACAGTACTGGAGGACACTAGCAGTCTCAGCTCAGTTGTTGTTGCAGCAGAGCCCTTAAATGCGTCACGGGTTAACCCTAATTTGATAAGATTGTCATATTTTTCGTAGTTTTATGTATTCTGACTTTTTTAAATTGTGTTTTTATTAGTTTTAGAGCATTGTATACAACGTTTTGAGAACGACCAATCGATCGAGATACTTTTCATTGGCTTTTTTTCATTACGTAATTGGTTTATGATAGCGCAAGCATCTTTTGTAAAATGCTTGGTTCGGCCAATATTTGAACGTCCTAATATGATTTTTTTTTCTTAATAAACAAATATGTAACTGAAATTAATATAAACAATACTCACAATGTCTACTTTAATCACAAAATTAATAATTAAATTTATTAAAGAGGTGACCCTATTGTTTTGTCCACGTGCTACTGCTGATTTTCGTAATGTTGAGGGTATAAATAATTTACCGTTAGATTTCGAAGTTTCCAACCAATCATTTTCGGAGCTAGTAATACCAATAAATAATTCCCCAAAGTTTTCGTTTGGTATCGTACAAGGGTTGCCAAAAAATTTAATGTATATTTCTAAGTTATTTCTGACCCAATTGTTTTGTCCACAACTGTATCAGAGAACTGCAAAAATCACATTTTTGTTGATTGTTGCATACTCAAAAGTTTCACTCACAATCGATCACAACAACTCAAACCAAACCCTGAGTATAATCAGCTTTAGGAAAAAAGTGCTCATTTTGTGTATGCGTCAGTTGGCTGATCGAACAACTTCACTCCATTCATGCATGAGCATACTTGTATTATGCCAACTGATTTGATCGGTAAAAAAAATCGAAATGATCGCAATCAAAGCACCCTTAAATTGCATGAATAGAACCCGAATATAACAATAATCAAATGGGTATGAATATGAGTGTATGCTAATTTTCTTGTATACGTATACACCAAGAGAGAAAGAGAAAGTATTATTGCTTTGCCAACCCCTGCAATAAGGTATACGCCTTGATTTCTTTTCTTTTCAATTTTTGATCAAATCAATCAGCAAAAAACAAATATGTTCAATTGTGAGTGATGCGAACGTGTTCGATCAGCTGAGTGATGCACATCCAAAGTGAAAGGTTCGAGCACGACTGCTGATTTTACTCACAATGCTCACATGCAACCACAGGTTTGATTGATTAAAAATCATCAGGGAACGCAAGTGTTTGAGCAAGTTTGATCGGTTGAGCCTAACATCTTACTTTATTGGGTGTTGATTTATGTCTGAGCATTTATCAATCACCCATTGCAGTTCTCTGGTATGTACATATGTTAAAAAACCTACTTTAATTTATTTATTAAGCTACTTTTCACATGTACTTTTCTCTAAGCCTTACTGTTGTCTTTTTATGTAGTTTTACATTGGCATCGAATTCGCTATAAAAAGCGGCGTTGCATCATAGTGCCCAAAATCATAACGCCCAAATCCCATTGAGACATAACGCCCAAACATTTTCCATATAAATTGTTGTTGCGGAATTATTTGAGCATTGTGACATTTTCGATGTAAACTTAGGACTCTATGACATTTTTGGGTGTTCCGCCGCCATGGGTTTGTCACAATGCCCAAATGAAGTAATGTCATTACGCCCAACAATAGGCATAGTGCCCAAAACTTTGGGAAAAAGTTTCATAACATCCAAATAAGTGGGCATATTGCCCAAATGAAAACAATTTTGGTATTTTGCTACGGCCAACGGAGTCGGTTTTGGATATATTATAAACTGATCCACGGCGAAGCCGCCGCGAAGCCGGTGTTAGATTTTTAGGAGTTTTAAATCCTGAGCTGCCGCCGCAGGCCGCCCACTTACCCCTACTCTTATGTAAAATTACTGTGGCTAGAGTAGCCGGTGTTGGATATAATATAGCCACTGCATATCTATCACCGGCTTCGCTGGCCCCAGTAATTCTACTTAAAAGTTAGAGTAAGTGGCCGGCCTGCGGATCAGTCTATAATAAATCCAACACCTAGTTCGCTAGCCACAGTAAGTTTATATAAGAGAAGGTGCAAGTGGGCGGCCTGTGGCCGCAGCTCAGGATTTAAAACTCCCAAAAATCTAACTTCGCCGCGTATCAGTCTATAATATATCCAACACCGGCTTCGTTAGCCACTGTAATTTCTCATAAAAGTTATTGAGTCGCCGACGTCATAATGCTCAAACTGGAAGTCATAGGACCCAAATTGAAAATCGTAATGCCCAAATTAGCCAACAACAAATTTCTTCACAAGAAATTTGGGCGTTATGTAATTTTTTAATTATTTTTTTTTTTGTTTTCATTTGGGCTTTATGTCATAAATTTTAATAAGACTTGGGCCTTGTGTCATATTTTGGGCGTTATGTCTTAATGGGATTTGGGCGTTATGATTTTGGGCGCTATGATGCAACGCCATAAAAAGCATAGAATTTCAATCGACCATATTTCGACGTGATTCAAGTTGGCTGCATTTCTGGCGGCTCTCGAGCTTAGATAAAATATGGCCCACGCGTTGTTCATCGGTGACCGCCATGGCAGATTCATGTACTACTTGAACAAAACGCTCTGTGTTTTGAGAATGGCGTAGATAAGCTGTGAAAACATTAAGTTTAGCAAAGAAAGCTATCAAATGAGGTTATTTTCTTGCACTAACCTGCTAATTTGATTATTTCTTTTGAATATTGTAATCCTTCCAGCTGGTCATGCGTGAAGAACTGCAAACATGGCGGCTCAGTCACTGCGAATTTGCGCCAATTGATCATATTGAAATATGAGTCACTCCCAAAAATTTATAAAATGATCTATTTGTGGACCGAACATTTGACGAATGCATTATGTTGCTTCATTGCGGGCGGCTAAAATCTTCTCATAGCTATCTGAACGTACTTGCGGATGTGGGCAGGCCCGTACCAACATTATAAGTGAAAAATGCCATTATAACTGAACATTAGTGATCGATCGGCTAGTGAAAAACTACTTGAGATCAAAACTGGTTGCAGAACGATTGAACGCACTTGCTTTGCTAACTATAGAGTCAGCTTTGCTCATGTCTTCAGATTGTGATGACATTACCAATGACTGTCATCCGAAAATCAAAACGTAAAAATTTAAACCAACAAGCAATAATTTTTCCACAAAAACCAATCGCATACATAATGGTAATTGATGAATAACATAGGTCATATACTTACATACTTCATGATTATAAGGCTACTGACTGAAATAAAATAAAATATTTGCTCTCAGAAAAGTTAATTTTATTGATTGAAAAGCTTTTCTTACCAAACTTATTCCACCATTGAAGAAGTTTCGAGGGGGAGAGGGGGAGGCGTTAATTTTAGCAACTGCCTAGGGCGGCAAATTTCTAAATCCGGGCTTAGATTTGGGTTCGTTATCATTATAGCAAAACATTCAATTAAATTTTATAACTTTAGTGGAATAAAATATAGACGCATTTCCAACTGATATATATCTCACAGGTAAAATGACCAGCAATAATAAAATACATTAAGAGAGTAATAACGGTATTATTCCAACTATCATTCGATTAGAAATCATTTTAGCACTACTAACTATAAATACCGAAGATATAACGAAACATTTAATAAGGCGACGCCTAGGTTCGGTAAAAAACTTTAAAAACATTTTTAAAAATAGTTCTAATGGAGTAATCGAAATACTTCAGTTGGAAAAATTTAATGATTTTTTGCAAGCTTTAATTTTCTGACATAAGAGTGGTACATTAGGATGGTAGAAACTGAAATATGGTGGCTAAGTAGGGGAAATGCGTGTACTTTGTACCGATTTTGAGTAAATCGTTTGCTGACTCCAAACTACGGCTGCTTTTATTTCTCTGACGGCTCTATATTTTAAACTGATATTTTAGCTATAATGGCATGAATACAAAAAGCCGCAGTTTTTTTTCCAAACCCATGTAAAGGACGTTTTTCTTTAGAATGCCAGAGTGGTCCAAGGTACAATCAGGCATTGTACCTTGGACCATGAGACTAAATTTACCAAAAATTTTCTTTCCTTTGTACCAAATAGTTTTTTATGATCAATTTTGGACTAATATATCACTATAGTGCTTCCAGGTGCTTCCGATCTTGTCCTTTTTGGCAGCAGATCTACCCCTTAAACCATATTAAATAGCCTATTTTACCACCTTTACCGTAATTTTTGCTCCAAGGAATATTTCTGAATTACATTCATAATACATTTCACGACACGGAAAAACTATGTAACTAGGATAGATTCAAGGTACATTCCATGCATTGGTCCAAGGTACACACCAAGCTCAAAATTTGGAAAATATTCAAACAAAATTTTACCCAAGGAGATAATAAGATTTTAAGGTAATTAACTTGAAGAGAAACGTTGGGTACCGTTCCCGGTACCAACACAACTAAATTACACGGCTCGTAAGTCCACCTTGAAAATTTGCACAAAATTTACAAATCACGTGAAAATTTCGTCTTCCTCAGTCGACGAAAGAACGTAAATCAAAATAGCTTTTATGCAGCGTTGCTGTAATCGGTTACATAAATAGAGAAAATTGTACTTTTACAATTTTTAGCTACACGCTGGCAAACATGAAATATCGCTGTTGGTCCAAGGTACAATCGGTCCAAGGTACATGCTTTTCCCCTACAAAAACGGGACGCTTGATGTCAAAGATCATTGGTTGGTCTACTCAAGACAAAAACATTGATATATTATACTTTAATATCGGACTGTAAATGCCGAAGATATGATGTTTTTCTGAAATGCGCGACCTCTATTTTCGTCCAAACAAAAAAAAAAATTTTTCGAAATAACCTTGCAAAAATGCTTCGGATTTGCTGGTGTACGGTGAACTTTTTTTTTTTGGCCTGTAAGGTGGTACGGTCTAATGAACACCCATCTATAGTACAGTTGATGACTATTGCGTCTCTTCTGATCCATTTACAGCCAAGACGAGCGAGGTCCCGGTCTGTGTTGGCGTGGTAGCAGAGACGAGCTAGGTCCCTGTCTACTACCATGGACGTAACTAGTACCTTGATAACGATTGTGCAGTGATAGCCGAGACGAGCTAGGTCCCGGTCCGCGCCAAACAGCTGGTGGTGATGGGTTGACGAGGTTGGTTTTCCTTTTGTTTTTTTTTTTATTTATTGTGACTAGGACAGTGCCCGAGACGATCTAGGTCCCGGTATAGAGTTCCCATCTGATCAAAATGTAAGTCGATGAACCAGCTAATTGTGATATTACAGGACTCATCTGGGGTATCTATTTTCAACACACGCTCTGTCAGCTCTCTTTAGTCACGAAAATGGCAATGTGTTACAGAGAGTCCTGGCCAATTGACTAACATGACCTTGTAATTTTGATATGTATTTATGCTTTAGCCTTTCAAACTCGACTTTTACCATTGGGATGTGCAGGTCTCTCTGAAGGCATTCATTTCTCATAAGCCAAGGAGCTCCTGTAATAGTTCTTAATATTTTAGATTGAGCCCTTTGTAGAATTTCAATGTTTGACGCACTTGCATTACCATACAATTGTATGAGGGGAGTTTCTGTTTATAAGCCAATGCAAGCTAGCAGCCTTAAGTTTCATTTGACACCTCTTGGCTTCTATGTGCTTACGCCATGTCAAACGTTTATCCAAATGAATGCCGAGGTATGTGAGATTATCTGTTTGTGCAATAACGATTCCATTAAGAAATATTGCTGGAGAGAGACTTTTGTTGAGGGTAAAAGTAACATGCAGACATTTTTATTGATTGAATTTTATTCGCCATTGTGACAACCAACTCTCGACTGACGACAAGTGGGATTGAAGCTGAAGTGTTGCTATTACAGCATTTTTATGACAACTCAAAATTGCTGTATCGTCAGCAAATATAGAGGTAACTAAATGGTCATTTGTGGGAATATCTGATGTGAATAAAACATATAAAAAGGGACCCAAGACACTGCCCTGCGGTACTCCTGCTCTAATTGGAAACTCAGATGTAGCAGAGGTTTTATGTTTAACTCTAAAAAGCCTATTTGCCAAATAAGACTCTAATACGTTCTGAACATTTTGGGGTAAAAGCAACCTTATTTTATAAATAAGCCCATCATGCCATACTCTATCGAATACCTGTTGAACATCAAGGAACACAGCAGAGCAGTACTCCCGGTGCTCGAATGCTTTCCTTATTTCATTAGTTATTCGGTTTACCAGTTCAATAGTTCCATGTTTTTCCCTAAATCCATATTTAATAGCATATTTAACTTCCAAATATTTTTTTCACAGTATGATGCGCAGACTTTTTAATCGCAACTAGCAGTGCCCTATTTGCCATGTTGACCACTCATTGCGTTTTTGCGAGCGTTTCCTGTCTTTAACTGTAGTTGAGCGGCATCGTGTGATCCACACTGAACATGGGTGCACCAACTGCCTAGGCCTGTCGCACCAACTTAAAGATTGCCCCAGCAAAAAAAAGTGTCGCCTATGTCATTATGCTTACAATACTCTACTACATAGCAACTCATCAAGGATTCCTGTATGCGTTAGAATGGTTCCTCGGCCGCCAAACAATTCTCACGTCACTCTCAAGATGACTGTTTATGTGGAAATCACAACTCCAACGGGTTCACTGGAAGTCAGAGGTCTTATAAAGACGGGTCAGTTACGAACCACCATTTTATTTAGCGAGGTTCAGCGTCTGGGCATCAGTATAACTGACCACGAAACGAATCCAACGTGTGACATCACAATAACGTCTCGCCACAATCTGTGCGCCAGCGTGAGCTGCAAGGCCTTGGTGGAAACTGCAACCACCACATTTTGAATAAATGGTGCGAAACCTTTATTGTCTCGTTGACATTTTGCATCACTTGAATATATTTTTTTCCTATTATCAACTTAATATTACCGGACCATTGTCTTTTGAATTAAAAAACATTTTGTTTTTATATATAAGCATAACTTGAATTTTATAAATATTTTTTTTTTACATACTATATAATCATCTCTTCATTTAAATGTTTAATTATCTAAGGTTAATTTGAATATTATTTTTATGTTTCAAATGCGCTGCTTCTGCAGTTTGTGTTCTATTTGCTATATTTTGCAATATTGCAAGGTGGGCGGAATGTTTTCACCACTGGCACTGGCCAAATTTGAATTACGCTTTTGTGACTTATGAATTTTTCAATTCCATCTTATTCCCCCACTTACTTTTTTGATCTCCGCAGCAGCAGCAGCAACGTAATTTTCTTAAACTTAAAATCTTTAAAAATTTTAACTAATTAGAAATAAGAAATAAAGTTCGAGAATTTAAATAAAAGGAAAGGATTAAGAGTTTTTAATAAACGGAAAAAGAAAAGTTATAAGTGACGACAAAAAAACCTAACCTAAAATAAACTATTTGAGCCCCGGCATCGCCCGTGAAAAGGTGATTTTATATGGTGCTCCCCGGCATCGCCCGTACCGGCGAACACAAGCAAATTAAAGAAACCAACTTTATTAAATTAATTTTGTGTTTTTTTGTAAGTTTTATTGCTTATAAAAAAATATTTATTTATTTTACCTCCGCAAGCAATATCTTTGAATGCTTTCACAGTTATTTGAAGTCCGAAATACGTTTCTTAAAAAACAAATAAATTGGGCTAAATTTAAGCAGCCTTTGGTTTTTTGTTCGGTACAAAGGTGGATGATTTAATAGTGCACCAATGTTGTGCATGAAGTCCATGCAGCGGCGTACATTTGCAGTCACTAACGATTTCGGTTTTGAAGAGTGTATCCGCAATAGAGCTGGTAACCTGGTTCAGCGCCTTCTTCTGTTCTTCGGGTTTCAAATTATCAAAGTTTTGTGTAGCAAATACCCAACCGCCGTTATTTAGTACAAAGTCAACGCCCAAATCGTTTTTAAATTGTAGCTTCTGTCGTTTTTTATTGTCCTTACCGTCCAGTGTGGCGACTAAACGTGAGTTGAAGCCTAGAAAGTTTTGTTTAATTATGACAAAGGTTTAGCAAACTGTGATGAATTTAGCTACTTACCGACAAGTTTTTCGGTGGGTACACCCTCCAAAGACAATTCTTGTACTGGAGCAATTAAATGCAGCAGGGCTCCATCAAATCTTGTAACAGCACCAGCAACGTGGGCACGAATAAATTTGAACTGAAAAGAAAAGGTTATTAAAAAATGTTGGAATAGTATTGAACAGTTGAAGTACAGGGTGTGATACTGATGACTATTACAATATATAATACATAGAAGTCGATCCGGGCGTAACGCTTGGGGGGCGACAAAATCGTCATGAAATATACCTCATTTTGCTAGGGCTTTTGAAAGTCAAAAGTAACAGACCTGTTACCGATCAGACTACTTCTTAGGATGAACTAGTTTTTCGTAGGCCAAACTAGTTTTTCCTAGATCAAATTAGTTTTTCCTAGGCCAAACTAGTTTTTCCTAGGCCAAACTAGTTCATCCGAAGCGTGTTAGGGTAAACTAGTTTATGAAAAGGCGCGACCGTATTTTAGACCCCCTTCGCCCTATTTCCATCCCGTCTGACGTAATAGTAATTTGAAAAAACCCTCGTACGTCACGATCTGTGGTGGCTGTACTACATACCAAATTGTTGTTATCCACACTGTTGCTATATACACCCACGATGCTCTTTGCTGCTCCAGCTCTGAATGGATAGTTGAGGGCCAAACGGAACGCCGATTCATCTGGTTGTGGGAAGATGCTCTTAAGGAAACGCTCTACGGTGCTGTATACATCAGTCAGTGTCTTATCGCTAGCAACTTGAGAAATGCAGTTCTCGCAAACGCGCTTAGGTCCATTTAATTGAGCCTCAGCAAGGTTGCCGTGGAAATTCAATTTACCATTATCGCTGGTAAGTAGCGCTGGATAACGCTGATTATCATTGAAAGCAACAACAGCGATTTGAACATCGGTGATGCCACGAGTTTTCAATGCATCACGTACATCACGCACTACGGGGCTGACTAGATTATTGAGTACAGCTGGTGTAATGGCAGTGTCGACAACAAATACAACATCGGCCTTATTAGTGGGTATCTTTACAGTAAACTCTTGTCCGAGTTCACGTTGGCCAACAGCACCGGCGCACTTGAGACAGCGTGCTGGTAGCATAACGATAAAGTCTTCCAATTTTAGTGCAGAACCATATGCGGTCGCAATTGTGCAGGCAGCAGATTCCTTATCCTTTTCAACAGCACTGGCAACAGCATGATCGCAGGCCTGACGGAAGGGTCTTGAGTCAATTGCGAGATAGCCAACAGCAAGCGCCGAATCAAGTCCAAAGATTTCGTTACAGAGATCAGTATGCTCTTGGTTATCATGATGCACAGCTGCAACTGGATTGCATTTGCCCAAACCGTAACCATTGCCGAAAGTCCCAGAATCAGCGGCGACAGTACCATCAGCCTGTACAAAGTCATCGTTGGGCTCTGCATTGCCATTGCCAAGTAAGCCGCGTGTTTTGCTCGTATAGAAACCATCGACATGAATGTGACAGATCTTAAGATCGCTCGTACACATAACTTCTACGCCATATTCGGATCTCAACCATATGGTGTAATATTTACGCCAGGCATGTATACCTTTGACATGTTGCGGGAATTCAGCAGCATTGCCATTAATTTTCAGCACTCCAGCATCGCTTACTTCGGCAAAGCCACCGTCACGATCGGTAATTGTGATGGTCTTAAGCTTGCCGTTGTTCAATTGTGCTACTACGGTGAAATTATTGTCAAAGCTATCCTGCGCCAAAATGTATTTGCATGAGCCGGGGAATGTCACAAGCCCGCCATCAAAGGTGAAAATGTAACGACCATCGGCAATATGACCCTTAAGCTCGAAATCGCTGTAAAATACCCAGGACTTAAGCAAATCGCTAGTGAAAATATTTTCCCAATTCTCATTTAGCAAGAAATTGATGGCACTAAAGCGGAATGAAAGCAATGCCGGTAGCTTGCTAAATATATCTACTGAATATGGTAATGTTGCGACTAGACTGCTTAAACTGTTGGCTGAAATTCCGGCAGCACCAGTTGGTGTAGCAACTTGAAGCGAAATCCAGATGGAACGCAATGCCTGCGTGAAAAGTTTCACAAGCTCTTCCACAAGTTTTTCATCATCAACTGGTTTCTGCTTCAATTTGGCCTCAATATATTCATGTGCCTTCTGCAAGAAAGCGCTAGTTTCTGGCGTCACTGGGAGAACATGCAATTGAGTGAAGAAATCATTGACGAATTGTAATGTCTTTTCAGCCAGCTTCAATTTCTCAATCTTATCCTTGAATTCGGTGCGCAAAGCATCGAATGATGGCAATTTGGCAATCCATTCCTTAAGTTCTTCTAGCAATTCTTCCACACCATGTGTTATAACCGTGTAAAGCTCTTGAGCAGCTTCATTAAATGGTTTCAGTGACTCATGTAAAGCTTTGCCATAATTCTTCAAAGTTGGTCCGTATTTTTCCAAAATGTCCAAAACAGCTTGGAAGGCCTTGGTATATAAATTAATAATTTCGACACGTAAATCACCAACAAGCTTAGCTAATGCTACAGAAAACTCTTCCCAAGCCGGCAAAATGGTATCCTTGAAAATTGTTTCGAATTTAGCGTGCAACACAATGAAGGATTCATGTAATTTTTCATATGATTCAGCTGATGCCTTGGCAATATCAGCAGCAATTTTAGCAATGCTGGTATACAATTTACGACTGTGGAAAAGAAAAAAAAATATTAAAAAATGTCGGCGCTGCAGAAAAAATGATCGATTTCTTGTGTCTTAACTCGATTTTAATTAAACGGAAAAGATCGATCTTTATAAAGAAAAAAAAATAAAAAAATAAATTGGAAATGATCGATCTTTATATAAAAAAAAAAAAATCTAAAAAAACGTCGGCACTGCAGGAAAAATTATAAAAAATATTACTAAAACTTACTAGGTGTCAATAATTTGTTTCAGCGATGGATCTTTTTCCAATTCTTTGGCAATTTCATTTAAGTTGTTTTCAATGTTTGCCTTAAGTGGTGAGAAATCTGGCACACTATCTTTTGCCAACTGTAGCTGACGGTCGATTGCCTCGCGTATCTTACGGAAACGTTTTTTAATTTGTTCGCGTACAGCTGCAGTTTCTTTTTGAACCTCAGACTCAACAGTTTGCTAAAAAATAAAATAAAATTAATATTTTCTACAGTTTTAACTCGATTTTAATTAATAGGAAAAGATCGATCTTAAAAAAATAATAAAAATAAATTTCTCAAACTAAAGCGATCTAAATTAAAATAAAAGTTATGATATCTTGTGTTTTAACTCGATTTTAATTAATTGGAAAAGATCGATCTTCAAAAAAAAAAAAAAAAAAATAAATAAATTTCTCAATTTAAAACGATTTAAATTAAAATTATGATATCTTGTGTTTTAACTTGATTTTGATTAATCGGAAAAAATAAACCTTAGATCTTACAAACAAAAAAAAAAAATAAATATCTCAAACTAAAGCGATCTAAATTAAAATAATACAGTAGTCAGCGCTCACCAGATAAGCCTTTACATCCTCCTCATTATGTTCATATTTAGTTTGTAAGAATTTGGCGGCATCCAAAGCAATGCTGCCGCTGTAGAGTTGCTTACCAGCTCCCACTATGTTGAATTTAGCTTCCTGGCCCAATTTAATCTCAGCGCTGCCATCTAGCAAACCTTCGCGTTTGATCGCGAATGTTGCCAATGATGGCTGCAATTCAGCGTGTAATTCAAGTGGCTTTTGACCAAAGGCCTGCAGCTTGCTGTTTAATATAGTGCTATACTTTTGACGATTAAAATCACCAGTCAATTGGACAAGCTGTTCATTCAAGCCATGTACTAAGAGTTCGACATGTTGTTTATTGCCGAAAATGAAGGCGCTTACTTTCAGATCACTAGCGCCACTTTTTAAATCGACACCGGCGCTGAATTCTTGCGATTCCGCGTTAAGTGCGCTGTGACCTTTGATTTCATATTGAAAACCAAGCCCCGTTGAACGCAACACTTGGCTGGTAGTTATATTGAAACCATTGTTACTTGGTGTATTTGTAAGATATGAGCTGGCTACGACTTGCTGTTCGGGAACGCGGAAGATATCAAAAATTATTTCAGCATCAACGTTATACTTTTGACGATTAGCATCAAACTTGCCGGAAACTGTAAGTGGACGTATGGTAGGATGCTCGAATTTGATATGACCTTGCAGATTAAGCGCGACACGTTCGACGCCGCTTACCTCAGCCACTGCTGACAAACGCGTCACATCATTGGGTTTATTTGTCTTATCAATATAAAATGCCAATGAATTTTCATACTTTCCAAAGAATTTACCTTGTGCTGGCAGCT
The DNA here is from genome assembly GCA_963662105.1 of Meiosimyza platycephala. Classification (NCBI taxonomy): domain Eukaryota; kingdom Metazoa; phylum Arthropoda; class Insecta; order Diptera; family Lauxaniidae; genus Meiosimyza; species Meiosimyza platycephala. Next base: position 4,533,511 of record OY759212.1, read on the forward strand.
TTTGCTCAGTCTCTAGCAATATCTCACGGCTTGGTAGCTTGATTTGTACATTACAGCTGGCGGGTAACACTTTTGCAGCCAATTGATATTTCAGATTATTATTGGAGATAATATTGGAATCTAGGCTATATTGGAATTTCAGCCCCTGCCTATGCGTTTTTGATTGCAATTCGAATTCATGTGGATAGCCAAGTTCGCGCAAATTGATGAGCACCAGTAGTGAATGTTCAATGGAGCTAACATCCTGCTCATCGACCGTAACAATCGATTGCACCTGCACGTTGGTGCATTGTTTTTTCTCTTCGCAAACGGATATTTTAACATTGAAATCTTTATTCGTTATCTTAAGCGTGGATACGCTATTTTTGGGACCAAAGTTACCATTGAAGGTATATGAAAAGCCAACTTCCTTATCAGTGCCCAGCTCATAAAGTTCACGTATCAGCTTGAAATTGGTACTTTGCGATTTGCCATTATATTGCAATTGTCCATTACCTTCCAAGGTAAACTTATTCTTCTCAGACTTCAGCGCATAAGTGGCGCTTCCTGCAGAGATAACACCTTGTGCATTTTTCAAATTAAAGTTGATCGACTTACGCTGTGAGCGCACATCCAAATCATAGTGATCTAACTGCAATTTAACGGAATTCCATTGCGCAACAATATAGAAATCATCAACACTCTTATAGGAAGCTTCTGTATTTGCTGTTAAATCGAGCTCAGCTAAATTTTCAATATTCAGCGTCAGCTTAGCGCGGCGTTCACCCAAAAGTTCAAAAATTCCAAGCAAAACAACAGGCGCCGCACTACCGGGCAAATTAGCGTGCAAGTCTAAACCCTTTTTATGCGTCGAGCCAAAGAATTTTGTTTCTACAGCATACTTATTAGCAGCTTGTGTTGCATCCACATTGACGACATAGCTAGAAGCGTCTAATTTCTGCGCACGTACCGTTACATCAATAGCTTTGGCGGATTCAAAACTGCTATCTAAAGTATAATGTACGCTGGCTGTATCCGCGCCTGCATAGCTAACGTCTGTAGCGGTGTTTACAAATTCAGCAGCATAGCTGTAATTGAAAGCATATTTAAGCTTCCCATTTGCATTGCGCTCGCTTAAGCTTCCTTCCTGCTCACGGCTATATTGTGCTGCCAATTTTAATGGACCCTGCATTTGTGTTGATTCCAAATCCAAACTTAAAGCGCCATTTGTACGACTTGTTTTCGCATCAATATTGAAGCGCACAGACTGTTGATTGCCTGATTGAGCATCAACATGAATTTCCGCGACATAAGTGCCATCTTCGGTATCCGGCTTGGTTAGCGCAGCATTTGATTTAAATTCTAATGACTTGTATGACGTTTGTGGCGCTTGTATATCAGCTTGTATTTCATAGCTAGCTGGGGAGCCACGTTCTCCAACGCTGTATTTACCATTCAGCTTTGTTGTGCCATAGTTGCCATATCTGCCAGTTGTGTGGTAAATAGCGTGCTTTGCGCTATATTCATCAACAACAAATGTTAACTCAATTGGTATATTGTTAAGATCACCAGCTGTTTTAACAGTAAAGTCAATATGCTTCAATTGTCCCTTGGGCAAATGTTTCAAATTAGCCGAAATTTCCAACTTTTTGCCTTCCAAATCCGTGTAAATAGCATTTATGTCTGATGCAAATTCTTTGGCTTTCAAATTGGCCTTCTCCAGCTTGCCGCTAAGATTGAGGGCACGTTTTTGTCCATTTGGTAGCTTATCATTTAATTGCAGCACTACATTACCTGAAGTAATGCCTGTCTTAGCATTTGTTGTAATTTTACGATTCAGTGTGCCATCAATGACGCGTCCCTCAGGGCATGTAAAGGCAAAGCCACCTGATACTTCGCCATTAAGACGCCAATCACCTTTCACGAGACCATTAGCATCAAATGAAATTTTTTTATCCGCAATATCAGCATTATTTTTAGTTGAAAACTTTAATTTATCAATGGTATTTTTAGTGCTAAAGTGCAGCTTTTTGTTAGCATCCAGCGTCACTGTAGCCTCAACATCATATTTAGGCGCTTGTATATGGAACTCTGAGCTCAAATCAATTTTATGCTTTGGTGCTGTTTGCAACGTTTCAATGTTAGCCGTTAGCTCTCCCTTTCCATTTTTTTGCAATTTAATTTCAGCCTTAGCATTTAAGATATTTTTAACTTCCAAATTAAGCTTGCCAGAGGTTAATTTATCTTGAGGATGCTGTAGCTCACCAACATACTTAATAAGTTCTGCATTATCGCGTGAGAGCTTAAATTCACTGTTTGTCTTTTCGGGCGCTCCTATAACCTTAAGTTTCCATTCCGTTGGCTTTGCTTTGTCGCTGAATTGCGCTGTACCTTGTAAATCAATTAAAACATCTTGTGCTGTATAACGTTGTCCCAATTCGCCCTTCGCCGTTAAAATGGTGCCCCAACTTGTGATCAACTTATTGTCGATGACAAATACGTTGCCTTTAATATCGCATGTTGCCAAAAGATCAATAGAATGCTTATTAAGCTTTGTATTTAATTCGATTTGATAATCACCCTGTGCATGTTGATTCCTGCTGATTTTCAAACCCAACGATGCTGCCTTTTTTCCGCGCAACAATTCAGCATCAATTTGTAATTTATCTTCAGCCTCAATAAAGCCACTTAATTTAATTGAGCCCACAATAGCGCTCCGCTGTTTTAATGCCAATTGTGATTTGAACTTTGTTGGATTTATAACCGTAGCACCTTCTTGTTTTTCATATCCTAACGCAGTATCCGCGCTTAATTCCCAAGTGGCAACTTTTGCCAATAAATCAGCTACAATTTCGGCATCACTAACTTTTACCAGTGCATAGCCGCCAAAAATATTTTCTGGCGTTTTTTCATCATTCAAGAAATAACCAACTGTATAAACGCCATTATCGATTTTAAAGTTACTCTTAATAAAGTAGGACTCTTGTGCGGGCGCCACATGCAATTCACTGTTGAAGTAGACGGGACCAACATCTGCCCAACCATTTACAACAATGCGTTCATTTTCAGCATTCAAAACTTGAAAATTTTCAAAGTTATAACGCGTTTGTTTTTCACCCAATTGTTGCAAGACGACCTTGCCATCGGCGCGATAACCGCTGATATCATTCGAGACACCATTTTTATCTTGAATTTCAATGATGGGACGATATTCATTACCATGTTTGACAAAACCAATTTTATGCTTCTTAATATCATTGTTGTATTCATATTGTCCATATAGCACCAATTCCGAGTTGTCATTGTTAACGCCAGCCTCGAGCGCCAAGCGATATTGTGGATGTTCAAAGGAAGCGCGCGCAAAAACACGTGGTTTGCTGCCCAGCTCGAATGTTAAAGCGGTATCATGCGAAACTTTTGAGCCCGGTGTGCTGTAATTAATTTGCCACTGTTGACTGCCATTTGGTGTTTGTGGCACATATTTGCCTTTAATATTAAATTTACGTTCGCTGGTCAGATACAAAGTAAAGCTGATGGGACGCGCCAAATTCAAACCTTCCTGCTGCTGCTGCTTGGTTTGTAACGCTGTATTTTTAGCGGCCTCAGGTAAGCTTGTAGCGAAGCATATATTAAAACCAACAATTTCAAATTGATTGAAACAATCTTCAGTTGGCTCTAGCTTGCGCTGTTTCTTGTTGCCAGCAGCTTTCAATGGAATTGCTTGAATTTCCTTATGCTGTTCAGCAATATAAAAATCTGCCGCCAATTCCAAATCAATTAAATTTAATTTTTCGCGTGGTAATTCAACATCCAAGCTAAAACCATTACCAGCATCAGTGAATTCAAAGCGTGCATCGCTGCCTGTAGCCGAATGACCACTCAGCACAATGCGTGCGCCGGTGCTTAAGACATAAGCGTTAAAGCCTAGCTGTACATTTACGTTAACATCAATACTGGGCACAACTTTTAGCCGATATTTGGATTGTTGCCATGTCTGTTGCAGCAAGCCATCCACATCAAATTCTATGCCAAAATCTAATTTATTAGCAGAAAATCCTTGCGTGGAGAATTCCAATGGGAAACCAGCACCTGTTGGATAGGCAATTTCGGAATCCTCAAAGAGCGTATGCATATTGAACTCTTTATTAAATGATGATAAACCTTTTTTGACGCCATCAACGATATTTGAAAATTGATGTATAACATCTTCCAGTGAGCCTGGTATATTATCGCCTAAACTTAAAAATAACATTTCAGAGCCAAAGAGTTTCAGCGATAAATCCAAATTTAGATCATGCACATTTTTAGTACCATAAGTTTTGTATTTTTTAGCAAATTTTCCAGTTTCATCCGCAATAGAGCGACGTACGCGTTCACCTGAACCACCAGTTTGTATGATTTGCATAATCTCATCAAAATCCTTATTCAATAAGCCCTTTGGCCCCAGATAGTATTCCAAAACATTTTCGACATTCTCTTGACGTACGCTGGCCTCGAAAACATTGTAATCAACACCAAATATTTCCGTAGTAACATTCAAACGTCCTGAGCGTGGCAAAAAGCCCTGCTGCGAGTAAATCAATTTGTAATCAGCGCTTGCGCTTAAACCCAATGCCTCCAATTTATATGATACTTCATTGTTGACACTGTAACGTCTGTAATCCCTTGGGAAGTTCTTCGTTACACGTATATTCGCCAAGTGATAGCGTTGATTTTCGCGTGTCGCATCTGTAGAATCACGTATTGCCTTCAAATTGGATGCTATAAAGCCGCCTACCTGATAAACTGTCTCGCTATTGACGATGTCAGCAATTTGATTTGCAAGCTCAGCATTCGGACAAGTAATGGCCGATAGATAGGCCTCAATGCGCAGCTCAGAATCTTCGTTGCGTTCGCGCAACAGTTCAATTGCCTTTTGCTGCAGCAGCGGTTCGCATGCAGCAGCGGAAAATGCTTGCAATGCAGCGACGCGTATGCGCGTTGATGTTCCTAGGGTAGCGCATTCGCTGAGAACAGTTGCAACATTGCTAGCAATGTGCTGTGTATTGCGAATACCTTTGAGTACGTTAACTATGCGTTCTTCATCTTTTTTAGTATTGGCTTTGCAACGCTTTAGCGCATCGCTGAATTTCTTGGAAACTGCATCAACCTCGCCATGTTGGCAACTGTTGCGTTGGCAATATTTTGCTACAATGCTACCAACAGCTAAATAAACTTGACTTGGTGAATTACTGCTTACTAGTGCCTGAAAAAGATAAGAACCATTAATGTATTTCATTTTATTTTTTTTTTCTTGTTTTTTTTTCTCTTTCTAAGGCAATCAATATGCAATAGGTACTTACAGCTGCCGCATTTAAAGTCTCCTGATCAACAATTTGTACCAAATTCAATGATACCAAGGCCAACCTCTTTTCCTTATCGTCCAATTTGTTCATTTGTTTGAGGATGGCCTTAGCTGATTCAGCTGTACCGGTGCGGAAGAGAGCATCCAAGTACACGCGTCGCGCTAATACTTTATTGGGATGTGGAAATGCTGCCAATTCCAGTAGACTTTCGGTGTCAGCATTGCGCAGTAAACGTATCAGCTCAACGAAATGCTTGCCAGCATCCTTTTTCACATACTTATCAACCGATTGCACTGTTTGGCCAAGTGCAGTCTTCAGAGCAGCAATATTTTTGGCAGCATATGTTTCGGGCTTCTGGAAGATAATGCTCTGTGCATTATTTCCAGTTGCAGGTGGAGCAGCGGGACTACCAGCAACATCCTTCAAACGCAGTGTGGTTAAAACCTTAGCACGCACGCCAGCGCCACCTTTAGGATATCCCGTGAATTTATATTCTTCAACCAATTGTACATTTTCCAAGACGCCACGCTCCAATTTCGACTCCTTTGCATAATCGGCCTGTAGCAACATGCTATTCTTGGCACCGGCCTTATCATTAACTACACCGCTGACAATGCCGTGACGTATATGTTCACGATAAGCGCACGAGTTTAGATTGCGCATCTTGGTGATAATTTCGGCACCGCCAATTTTCGAAACTGAGGTGTGTGTGGGACATTGACCGAAAATATCGATTTCATTAACGGACTCACCACCCCCATCAGTGCTGGCATGAAAGAGTGAAATGATCGCACGTTTAACATTCAATGCATAGGCCGTATCACTGTTGTCTGTGCAAAGTTCTGGTTGTACCTTTCCGCTGACCATAGTAAAATGTACTGGCTTTTGTATACTCTGTGTGATTTTTTTCTCAATAGATTCCTTTGTGGCCTGAACCTTTACCGCACCCAATTGTAGCGTGTAGCCGCAATTGCCTTCGGAGTATAATTTAGCAGTGCCTGTTACTTTTAAGTTGGTATCATCAGTTTCAGCAGCACCGCTACCACCAATATTGGCGCTTATCCCAACGGTAAGTACGCTGTCAAAGTTATATTCATAAACATTTCCGGCGGCATATTGCAATGGACCATTATCAGCTATGTTGTTGTACAAAAATTTTAAAATGAATTAAATGTGGGCGTTAAATATCACATATACATGAATTCTGCAGGTTTGCCTGTATCCGAAAAATTTCAAGCTTGTGATAGATATGTATAAAAAAAAAATTTCGAATTTTTGGCGTTCCCGGAGGATTCCTCTTTGGGTTTGCCTGAATCCGAAAATTTCCAGGTTAAGATACACATATATATGTACATATGTATATAAAAAAATTTTTATCAAAAAATTTCTGTTGGTATTTTTCGAATTGTTGGTGTTCCCGGAAAATTTTTTTATCAAAAAATACCTGTTAAAAATTTTCGAATTGTTGACGTTCCCGAAAAAATTTTTTATTACCAAATTCCTATTGGAAATTTCAGATGTTAGCGTTCCCGGAAAAATTTTTTATCAAAAAATTCCTTTTGGAAATTTTCGAATTTTTGGCGTTCCTGGAAAAATTTTTTAATAAAAAAATTCCTGTTGAAAATTTTCGAATTGTTGGCGTTCTCGGAAAAATTTTTTATCCAAAAATTCCTGTAGGAAATTTCCGAATTTTTGACGTTCCCGGAAAAATTTTTTCTCAAAAAATCCTGTTGGAAATTTTCGAATTTTTGGCGTTACCGTAGAATTCATTAATGTGAGGATTTTTGACTTTAGTGTATTTGTAAAAAGAAAAAAAAACATACACGAATCGGTGGTAGTTTAGATCAAAGAAATACGAATTTTTCACGCTAAAAATCTATTTAGCTACATTAATGGAATACTTTCGAGGTCATCATTAAAGTGCTCGAGACCCGAATATCTACGTAGATTCTTTACTGATACAAATATAAATATTTATATCTAAACAAAAATACCACTTACATGTAGGACATCCTTTACGGCATGCGGATTCTAAACATGGATACAAAGAGAAAAAAAAAACAAATCTATTAGAGTTCGTCCAATCAAGGCTTTGCAAATCATATACATACATACATATGTACATTAGACTGTACCACCTTACAGGCAAAAAAAAAGTCCACCGTACACCAGCAAATCTTAAGCATTTTTGCAAGGTAGTTTCGAAAAAAATTTTTTTTTTTTGGACGAAAATAGAGGTCGCGCATTTGAGTTTTTCATCATATCTTCGGCATTTACAGTCCGATCTTAAAGTATGATATATCAATGTTTTTGTCTTGAGTATACCAACTTTTTGATTTAATGATCATTGACATCAAGCACCGCGTCCTTGAACTTGCCCACCATATCTCAGTTCCTACCATCCTAATGTGCCACCCTAATGTCAGAAAATTAAAGCTCTCAAAAAATCATTAAATTTTTACGACTGAAGTATTTCGATTACTCCATCGAACTTTTTTTAAGTTTTTTACAGAACGTAGGGGTCGCCATATTAAATTTTTCGTTATATCTTCGGTATTTAGAGTCAGTAGTACTAAAATGATCTCTAATCTCTTACTTTATTTTATTATTGCTATTCATTTTACCTGTGAGATACCTGAAGTTGGAAATGCGTCTAAACGGTTAGAAATTTTGGATTAAATTTTAATACTTTTGGGCTTACATATATGACTACACCAGAATTGTATTAAAATTTAATACTGCCTAAATATTAAAATTAATTTTTAATACTTTTTTGTATTAAAATTTAATACTCATTTTTATTAAGATTTAAAAAAAAAAAATTTCATTTCGAATGGGATTCGAACCGGGTTCCTTGTGAATTCAGTTGATGCACGCGCAGCTTAACGACATCAGCCACCGTAGTGTTATTTATTGGTTGGCTAAAAGTTTATTTATATTGACAACAACATAAAATGAAAGTTCAATATTGAAGTATTAAAATATAATACAGCATGGTTTAAAATTCGAATATAATACTTATACATTAAAATTTAATACTAAATTTATTACAAAATTTTGTAAACTATTGAAAAGTATTAAATTTAATCAAAATTGTATTAAAATCCTTGTAATATTTCGCTTGTATTAAAATTTAATCCAAGATTTCTAACCGTGTATATTTTATCCCTCTAAAGTTATAAAATTTAATTGAATGTTTGTTATCAATGATAATGGATTTGGATCCAAGCCCGGATTCAGAAGTTGCTAAAATTACCGCCTCCCCCTCTAAAAACGTCTTCAATGGTAGAATAAGTTTGGTACGAAAAGTTTTTCAATCAATAAAATGCACCTTTCTAAGAGCAAATAATTTATTTTATTACAGTCAGTAGCCTTATAATCATGAAGAATGTAAGTATATGACATGTTATTCAACAATTATTCAACGATTGGTTTTTGTGGAAAAATTATTGCTTATTGGTTTAAATTTTTACGTTTTGATTTTCAGATGGCAGAGTCAATGATAATGTAATCACAATCTGAAGACATGAGAAAATCTGACTCTATTATTAACAAAGCAAGTGCGTTCAATCGTTCTGCAACCAGTTTTGATCTCAAGTAGTTTTTCATTAGCCAATGTTCAGTTATAATGGCATTTTTCAATTATAACGTTGTTATAATGTTTTTTCAAAGTTTCCGCCAATATTTACCGCCATTTAATTCTTGCCGCCCTAAGCAGGCGCCTACTCTGCCTGTATGGCAAATCCGGGCCTGCCCAAATCCGCAAAGTTCGTTCAGATGGCTATGAGAAGATTTTAGCCACCCGCAAAGAAGCAACAGGATGCATTCGTCAAATGCTCGGTCCACAAATAGATCATTTTATAAATTTTGAGAGTGACTCATACACGGAAAAAACGAAACTCGAAATTATTGTAAATATTAATCAAAATTTAAGAAAAATTAGTAGGTAATTTAGTAATTTAGAAACGGTTCGAGTTTTATTAAAAATTACTAAGCGTAATATAAAAATTGCATCAAGCAGGCATTCATTTTTCGAATGCAAGTTTTTAATTTTTACAAAGTAGATTTTAAAATTTCTGCAATAATTTATTATATTTTAAAAGGACTGTACTATTTTTTAAAAAGTACATTATAAAGTTTTTATGATGAAATAATAATAACTGAAATTTATTTTTAATTTTTTTTGTGTGTTGAACAAAATTGGGACGGCCAGCGAGTTTCCGTTGCCGCTTTCCCGACCCCGTCCCAATTCTGTTCATCACATTACTTCAAAGCCAATTAGTAAGAGTTTGCCAAGCCTTATATATTTATTTTTTTGCATGAACATGTTGAGAACTCAAACAGAGTACAAATTAAACGCAAAAGAGAAATAAAATTCAATATAATAAAAATTAATAATCTTGAAATAATTTTTCTATAACTACTTATTAAAAATTATAAAGCGGGAATCATATATTACAATATGAAATATATAAAAATTCTAATGTGGCAATTTATTAAAATTTAATAAATTCTTTGTAAAATTTCAAAGTTTTTAGGTGATAATTAAAATGAAGAAAATAATTTTTAATATGCACTTATTAAAAAATGTAAAATGAAAATATTTACAAACGAGAATAGAATTTTTAATAAGGAGTTTCTATTTATTACTATAAAAAAGTAATATTTGTTTTCAGATTTTAATTTTTATAATCTCCTATTAATTTTTAATAAAATTTGAGTTGGTGTTTTTTCCGTGTATTGCAATATGATCAATTGACTCAAATTCGAAGTGACTGAACCGCTATGCTTGCAGTTCTTCACGCAAGACCAGCTGGAAGCATTACAATATTCAAAAAAAATAATCAAATTGCCAGGTTAGTGCAAGAAAGTAACTTCATTTGATAGCTTTCTTTGCTAAACTTAATTGTTTTCACAGCTTATCCATGTCATTCTCAAAACACAGAGCGTGTTGTTCAAGTAGTACATGAATCTGCCATGGCGGTCACCGATGAACAACACATGGGCCATATTTTATCTAAGCCCGAGAACCGCCAGAAAGACAGCCAACTTGAATCACGTCGTAATATGCCACTGTAAAACTACATAAAAGGACAAAGTAGAGAAATGTGCATGTGAAAAGTAGCTTAGTTAATAAATTAAAGTAGGTTTTTTAAAATACATACATCAGTGATGGCATTTGGGTTTTGTGAAAATGTACTGAATCGAGACTTGAAATGTACTTTTTAGAGGCCGAATGTACTTTTTTGGCGTGAACATCCAATTTTTAAAATGTACGAAATTTTTGTAAAATTTTCTCAATAACCAAAAAAAAAAAAAAAGGTCCTCACTTTTGGCATCTCAAAAACCCTAGGAAAATGAGATATACATATATGAAATTAAATTACAAAAACTACAGCAATTATTTATACAAAAAAAGGTAATTATTATAATTATTTTTTCATTTAATTAAACCGAAAACAGGTAATTATTATAAATTGTTCAAATGTACCGAAAATGTACTGAAAATGTGCTGAAAATTCGCCGAATGTACTAAAAATGTGACAAATGTACCGAATGTACTGAAAAGTTGTTAAATGTACTGAATACGATTTTTCAGGACGCAAATGTACCGAAAAAAGTACAAATGTACCGAAAATGCCATCACTGACATACATACGTTTTCCCACTATAAAAGCTTCATGTTTTATTTAAATCATAAGAAGAGCGAATGAAATTGTACCGTTCTTCGAGATGCTGAGCAACGGCTCCAATACACTTTATTTGATTTCCCTTTAAATTTTTAAATTCATATTGTAGATCTGGTGGGATCGACCTTTGGGGCAGAAAAAAAAATGATCTCATCCAGACAAAAACATCATGTTTTAAGATCCGACTATAAATAACGAAGATATGACGAAAAATATAATATGGCGACCTTTACGTTCGGTAAAAAACTTTAAAAACATTTTTAAAAATAGTTCTAATGGAGTAATCGAAATACTATAGTCGGACAAATTTAATGATTTTTTGCAAGCTTTATTTAGGTACATTATGATGGTAGAAACTGAGATCTGGTGGGTAAGTTCAAGAATGCGGTACTTGATGTCAAGGATCATTGGATCAAACTGTTGGTCTATTCAAGACAAAAACATTGATATATCATACTTTAAGATCGGACTGTAAATGCCGAAGATATGATGAAAAACTCAGATACGCAACCTCTATTTTCGTCCAAAAAAAAAAATTTTTTTTCGAAATTGCCTTGCAAAAATGCTTCAGATTTGCTGGTGTACCGTGAACTTTTTTTTTGAGGTACGGTCTAATGGACATAGTACCTACAGTCGCGACAATTTAAATAGCACAGTTTCATGTTAAATGTTCTCTGTTCTAAGAAATTTTTCTGTTGTACAATTTCAATTTAACTGGTCGTTGTTCTTGGAAATGAACAAACATCTCTCAACGGTACCATTTTCTCATGTTTTTTTCATTTTATTTTATTTTATTTCTGAAGTCTTTAGGAGCAGAGCTAATTTTGAGCGTTATTATAAATAGCACACTATCAAAATTTTATCGCAGAAAAGTGTAAATTTCAAAAAAATTGTAAGTTGTGCTTTCATTATTGATATTTTAAGTAACTCATTTTATTCATTTGTGAAATAACACTAGTTTACAAACAATTTAAAAATTTATGAGCTTTAGATGCCACTAATCATATCTTATGTAAAATCGGTTGCTGATTCTGAAAATCAAAATAATTTTTTTTTCTTTCACGTCGTTTTCGAGATATCGGTCACTTTCGGTTTTTGGGCCAAAAAAAATTGGTTCAATTTAATTACAAATATCTCAAGAAAAAATACCTATATATAAACATTTTATATGTCAAATTAAAGGCAATTAAATTTCCTAGAAATAATACTCAAATTACTTTTCGTTGGCATGATAGATTCGGCGAAAAAAATTGATTTAAAAAAAAAAATTTTTTTTTTTCGAAAAAATGAGAAAAAAGTAAAAATCAACTACAAATTTTCAAAAGAAAAAAACATTTTGTTCTTATATATCATAGTCTATATATTTACGAAGAAATTAAGATACTATTTATGAAAATCGATTAAGAAATGGAAAAGTTATATAAAATTGAATAAAAAATGGCCGAATTTCATTTTTGCCTATTTTCCCGATTTTTTTTATGTGCGTAAGAATTTTTCGAACCCCAAATACTGGTATATGCTAGAAATTAAATGTTGGCTCCACCCCCAGAAGTGGGCAAAAACCGTCATAGCGGACCCAAATTCCCATTTTTGGCCATTTTGGGGCGTGGGGCCAGTTCCGAAAGAATTTTAAACACCGCCATCGTGTTCAGCATCCTCGAAAACGGGGGGTGACAAATATTTTACCGATAGAAGACGCGGAATATGCGATTTCGTCATTTTGGGGGCGGTTTTTGTCCATTTTGAGGGGTGGGGCCAACTCCATAAGAATTTTGAATACTGCTATCGTATTCAGCATCTTCGAAAACGGGGGATGGCAAATGTTTTACTGAATATGCGATTCCAACTTTTCTCTTTGGTCCAAAATCCGAAAGTGACCGATATCTCAAAAACGACGTGAAAGAAAAAAAAATAATTTGATTTTCAGAACCAGCAGCCGATTTTACATAGGAAATGAATAGTGGCACCTAAAGTTCATAAATTTTTAATTATTTGTTATTAATTATAAGATTTTTATTAGCTTGTGGCCATTTTTATTCAATATTATATAACTTTTCCATTTCTTAATCGATTTTCTTAAAAAGTATCTTATTTTCTTCATAGATATTTAAACTATTATATAAAAAATTAAAATGATTTTTCTAATTTTTTTTTCTTTTATAAATTTGTAATTGATTTTGACTTTTTTCTCATTTTTTCGAAAAAAAAAATATATTTTTAGAAATCAATTTATTTCACCGAAACTAAAAAATCAGCCAAAAAGTAAGGTGGGAATTATTTATAGGAAATTTAATTACCTTTAATTTGAGATATAGTAATTATATATTGATGTTGGTTCTTAAGATATTTGTGAGTAAGTGAAACCAACTTTTTTTTTTGGTCCTAAAACCGAAAATGACCGATATCTCGAAAACGACGTGAAAAAAAAAATAATGTGATTTTTAGAATCAGCAGTCGATTTTACATATAAAATGAATAACGGTATTCAAAACTTTTGCTGTAAACTAGTGTAATTAGCGCAATGGGTAGATAACACGCTAATTAACATTTCAGAAGGGAGGTAGCTTATTTGCGATCCCAAGTTCACACAAATTCGGAAATTTCTCGAATAATGAACTGCTCAAGATACAAAATTTTAAATGCTATTCATTAGCATTCCGAAAGCAGTTCATTTAAAAACATAATTCGGAAAAATCGTTCGTGAGAGATGTGACGTCAAAATTGTAAGGATCTTCAAAGCTGATCCGGTCCTTACTGCTCCTAATATAAAGGTCAAAATTGCACAGGAATTAGGTGTTCATGTTTCGGTTGGGTGAACAAAAAACCTGCGCGAAAAAAACTTAAAGTGGCTCACTGCTTATTTCATGCAGTGCATACTTTTACTTTCAATACTCTGTAATTTTGAAACTAAGTGGAATATGAATTTCATGTCACAGTATTTCATGCAGACATGTATAAACTGAAAAAACATTGTTTAAAATTGTGATTTTGTAACTTTAAATATGCAGTGTGGTCAACTAAAGCTTAAAGACGGTTTGGCATCGAAAATGCAAATTTTTTATTGCTATGTAGCGAATTATAGCGCCACTCAATTTTAAGTGCCTTTTTAAGGTCGTTTTTGTTTGAAATGTTGTACATTCGGATACTTTTTTCCAAAATCGCCCATAAATTTACAAACACATTTACGTCAGGTGACGTAATGGCGCTGGCGGCGCCATTAAATAAGGGCACTTGTATAGTAACCAGAATTGAACTTTGTATTTCTGGTTTTCATCTTGGCAAAACCGTAAATTTGTCTGCATGTCCAGATTTTCGGCATTCTGCAACAAATTGACACTTATAATCTGAAGAGACATATCCATACTCATGATATTTCCTATAAAAGCCAAATTTCCGGTACCAGCAGCGGACATGCAATCCCAACCCATGGCACTATTTTGTTTCTCCTTGTTGTTTTTTTATTTGGCTTTCGCGACATGCTATCTGAGTCAAATAAGTTGAATTTCGATTCGTACATGAATATCACTGAATTCCAGTACTCAGAGGTCTTCGAAACATGTTATTTGGCGAAAATCAGACGGATAATCTCATTTTTAACTGATGAACTGCTTTTTGCGAACTGCTCGCCAGTTAAACACTTTCGGTTTGGGCTTACATGTCAGCTGCTGGTACCGGAAATTTGGCTTTTATAGAAAATATCATGAGTATGGATATGTCTCTTCAGATTATAAGTGAAGTTTCCAAATTACAGAGCATTGAAATTAAAAGTATGCACTGCATGAAATAAGCTGTGAGCCACTGTAAATGGACGCATAGCCAGACGCAAACCTTATGTTCCCAAACGAAACCTGAAGCGCAGTTTGCAATTTGAAAGGCAGTTATTTCACAATTCGATTTTTAAGAGATAGTTCACTATTATAATGAACGACACAAATGTATTTCACTTATATGGGAGGTGCCACACCCACCGGTACTATTGTGCCAAGATTTTGTTATGAGATAACTTTTAGCAATTATATCTGCCATAATAATTATATCTTCCATATTAAATTTCATAGCGATTACGTTGTTAGTTCTCTTATTATCATATTTATAAATATTGTGGGCGGTGCCACGCCCTTAAACGAGTTTTTCCAGCATACTATTGTAGCCAATATTGATCACTGCTTTAAGTGGTATCACCTCTGAGCACAATTCATGATATATATGATCTGCAACCGTGTATCAAATTTCATCATAATATCTAGCACGGTTTACGATTTATGGCGTTATAAATATTTGGGCTGTGCCACGCCCCTTCAAGAGCCTTTGAAAACTTAAAATCAGCCCAATTCTATTTATGGATCACATCAGACAGACAGACATAGCTATATCGACTCAGTTGGTGACGCTTTTTTATATCTGCCACGCCCTCTGCTATCCGTTACAAACGTAATGCCAAAGGGAATATACCCTCCCACTGTGTAGGGTATAAGACGCGAATCAAAATAATTTCATGATGGCATGAATAACCATCAAAATCAAAACTTCCATTAAGTATTTCTTATTTTGTTTAATAACATCATTAAATTAAGCTTATTTATTATTTTAAATTATTTTTATTTGAATTTAGCATAATGGTAGGCGCTGTCCACAACAGTCACTTTAGAATACAGTAGAACGAACTATGCCAACTCGAACTTCTTTGTTCGCAAATATGAAAGCAATTACAAGATGTTGGATTTGGGGAACACAATATGCGCTGAAATAGACACCTACACTGAGAAAAAGATTTCTTTGCTTTCATATATAAATTCCCGACAATACGTAACAATTTGTTTGTAAATAATATTTACGATAATATAGCATAAGAAAGAAAACTTAAGAAAATGTGCCATTTATATGTCCATAGCTGTATATGTAGTATATTTGATTGCTCTATTTGTTATATTTAAATAAATCGTTTTTTCTGTGCACAATTTTGGGTACATGGCAAGTTTTTTGCACATTTTCAAGTGAGAAATTTTTGAAAAAAAAATTGTCTGGGTGGTCTTTTCTAAAACATTTTTTAAGAAAACGTTGTTCACATTTGTCATTTCAAAAACTCCTAAGCTTTAAATTTATGATTGTTATCAAGTATTTCTCAAGTTCCTTGATTTGTCAAGTTCGGTGAAGTTTGACTGTAGCTTATAGCGTCGGGAAATATTTTTTCTTTACACATATGATACCTATCGTTATTGTGGTACATAAATTTGTTGACAGTTCACAGATGATTTCCTTGATTTAATCAAATTAAGCTGGCTATTGTGTTGAAGGGAAACACAACTACTTAGAAGAAAAAAACTCAAACATATTATGAGACACTTCAATTTTTTTTGTACTTATTAATTTTCTTTTCTTTTCAATATATTAATTTTGTTTAATAAAAACGAAATCCGAGTACCACAGAATGTCAATCAAACTATTATCGGTTTAAGCTATGTAACCAGGCAAGATTTATAGCCCCAAAACGATTGGAAAAATTTGAAAGAAAAATCGGAAAATTCCAAAAGAACCGACTTGCGATTGAATTAGTGCCGTTCAAGTATTACGTAACGCAAGTTTTGAAGATTTTTGACCCCCCCCCCCCTTTTCGGTATGACCCAAGTCAGAGATGCGCACAAAAATTTTTTCGCGAGCTGGTTACAGCAACATCAATTCTGGTAAAAAAACTCAAAAATATTTTGGAAAAAAATTCTTAGCATTTATGAAAATTTTTATGGTAAATAGCTGCGGCAAGCTAATTGCATGGAAACAAAAACAAAAATCTCAAGCTCAAGGAGCAAATGAATTGAAAACAAAAACACACAAACAATAAAGTGCGTTGAAGACAAAACTACAAATACAAAAACAAAAACCATGCAACGATAGCGAACTGAAATTATTTAACTTGAGTAACAGCATGAGCTGAACGAGTCGATGAACAAAATATTTACATGCGGTGATTGCGGACCAAAATGATTTAGCTCAAATAACGGAGTGAGCTCGACGTGAGCTGAATATTTTTTGTTATTGTTGTAAGAGCTGGAAGAGCCAAACGAGCTATGGGCTGCGCATCCTTGACCCAAGTGACCATGTATACCTAAAAGTCACAATTATGTTGCGCAATGTACCGGATATCATTTTAGCGACTTTTGCTATGTTTTAGTCGCGTTTGCGATAGTAATAAATAAAACAAGAGACTTTTAACTCGCAGCGTAACGCGTTGTTCGAACCCCCCTCCCTCGAAGTGCGTTACGTAATACTTGAACGGCCCCTTAACTAACGAAAAAAAATTAAAAGCTTTATTTAAAATTTTTATCTCTAACCCTTACTTACCATATTTCAAAGTGAAATTTGGCTTAAGCGAAAATCAAATGCGACGCTCCCACCCCAATCGGTTCGAAATAGGATAAGCAAGAAAATTAATTAAAATTTTCTTGCAGCGCTGACGTTTCGAGGATTATTTGTCCTCTTCTACAGGGCGTCAATTTTCTTGCAGCGCCGAAATTTTAATTATTTTTCTTGTTATTAAACTCGATTTTAAATCGTGAAAAGATCGTTCTTAGCCTTTTTAAATAAGTGAAAATTCTTAAAAACACGCGATCTAAACTAAAATAAAATAGGATAAGCAAATTTAAAAATTTATATAAAATTTTTATCCTTAACCCTTACCGAACCGACATTTGACTTACTAACCCTATTTCAAAGTGACATTTGACTTAAACGAAAATCAAATGCAACGCCCCCCAATCGGTTCGACACAAAAAATAAATTTAAAAATTTATATAAAATTTTTATCTTTAACCCTTACTAACCCTATTTCAAAGTGACATTTGACTTAAGCGAAAATCAAATGTTACGCCCCTCCCCCAAATCGGTTCGAAATAGGATAAGCAAATTTAATAAATTTATTGAAAATTTTATCTTTAACACTTACTGACCCTACATCAATGTGAAATTTGATCTAATACGCCACTTTTAATAATTGATGTATATCATAAAATATTTACGAGTACAAACAAAGTAACACTTGTGGAAATGTTTTAAATTAAATAAATGCCTTATTAGCGCAGAGTTCTCAAACTCTTTAAGTCATATGGTCTTTCATATAATAATAAATTAAAATAAGTAACTATGTACTTTATAAAAAGACAACAGTTTGTTTCTAATTTTTGCATATAAAACGCTTCGAAAAGAAAAATTATTAACAAGTTACATTAAAGGCAATTAATTGAGTTTTCTTAATACCGTAAAAAAATTACAAATTATAGATACAGTTTTACGTTTACTTGAAAAAAAAGGTAAAAAATTTTTAAAAACAGCAAAATATATAGAACTAATTTGAAACTTTTATGCAACAATTTAATAAACTGTAAAATTAACTGCCATTTGACATCAAAATATTTAAAATCTATAAAGGGATTCCCAACTTATGCTGATTTTTAGAAAGGCTATAAATTCAACTTTCCATGACCATATCTCGGAAACTAGATGCGAGCGACATTTATTTTTGATTCTTTTTTAAAATTAAAAACCACGTAAGAGAAATTGTTTCAAAAAAATGGCAAACTTCACATTGAAATAGAGTCTATAAGGGTTAAAGTTAAAAATTTGAAAAAACTTTGGATTTGTTTTATTTGATTTATTTCGAACCAATTGAGTGGGCGTCCTCATATTTCTAAGAATCAGTAACTAAAAGTATTGTCTAAAGCCAAATTTCACATTGAATGTATGGGTTAACGATAAAAATTTTAAATACATTTTTTAAATTTGCTTATCCTATTTCGAAGACAAAAATTTGAAAAAATTCCTAAAACTTTTTTTACTATTTCGAACAAATTGAGTGGGCGTCCCCGGCTATTTTTTTTTTGAGGACCACCCTAATGTTCATGTGTAAATGAAGATAAACGTTTTTCGTTGTTTTTCAAAAATTATAAAAAAGAGACTTGGCCGGTTTTACAACTGGACACCTTATTTAATTAACACTTTATTTATGAGTTTTAAGCTACCATTCGCCAGAACTGACCATAAGATGGAAAGCTCCTATGTCAGACAGCCAGCAATTTTTTTTTCAAGCTGCTTTTTTTAAACAATTTTTCGTGTTTTTTCGCTCTAAACGTTTTTCATTGCATTTTAATTTCTAATGTTATTATAACGAAATATTTTTATTCCTGCTATGTTCTAGAAAATAAAGTTTTTTTTTTTTAAAAATATTTACCTGAGCTTATCTCATGAACTGTTAAAAGGCAGAGTATGCCGACACTTAGTACAAATGCAGAAGGATTTTTCGCCCTCATCGTGCGTTGCTGTTAAAACAAAACAAAAAAAAAAATTAATTTTTTGCCATTATTTAAAATTTAATTGAAAATCTAATTTTTTAAAAATGAAATTTTTAAAAAATTATTTTTTAAATTTTTAAAAAATTATTTTTTATATAACTTTTATTTTTTTTTTTTTTCATGAAGCACACGTTTTTTTTTAATTTATTAGAATTTATTTTTTTTTCTTTTTTTTATTTTAACTAATTTAGTTTTTAAAGTCCTTGTTGGGAATTTTTTTTTTTAACTGTCTTTTTCGGAAAACAAAGACGAAAACACTCACGGTAATATATTTTGTTTTTAAACTTTAAGCATAGTTTTTAATAATAATTACGAGATTTTCAAATTTTAATTTAAGAGTTTTGTGACGAATCGCGTGTACATTCATGGGCATATGCAACGATAACATCGAATTAAGTCGAAAAATTGCTGGAAATTTGCATTTAATTGTCTAAAATTTAATTTTCTTTTTTTTAAATAACACAATTTTTTTATATATAGATTTTATTTTTTTTTTTTAACATGAAAACACTTTTTTTGAAATCATTATTTTTTTTCGATTTTATGATTTTTCGTTCTGTGTATTATATTTTTGTTTTAAATAATTTTTTTTTTCAACTACCTTTTTCTGAAAACAAAAAACAAAAACACTCGCGCTTCTTTCTTTTCTTTTAAATTTTTTAAAGAATTCTTAACATTAATTATGTGGGATTAATTGCCGTTTTCCAAATTCAAATTTTAAAGTTTTTTGTGTTGAAAGGACAACGACGAATCGCGCGCGCATTCAAAGAGTGAATGCAACGACAACTTAGAATAAAGTCAAAGATTTGAAACATTGCTGGAAGCTTATATAGATTTTTTCATTTGAAACCGGTGGTAATATATATGGGGGGTGGAGGGGACTTGTTGTCGCTACACACACACTTGTCACTAGAGACAATAAGTGTGAGAGTGAGTGCACGATTTCGGCACATCGTCGCTTTGCTTTCGTTCATTCGGTTTGTTGACTTTAAATTTTTTTAATTTGAAAAGAAATTTCTTTCTTTATATTTTTTGTTGATAGTGGTGATCATCGGTTCTGACCAATGGTCTCGTTGTTGCGGACTGTGCACTGTAAACAAAAAATTTACAAGCAACATGTTGCTGCTGATACAAAGAGAAAACATAGACGCATTTGTTGTTGTTGTTAATGTCAACATACTATAATCTCAATTTAAATTCCAAATAATCAAACCATTCGATAGTACCCGATTGGACTTCCTTGGGATGCGCTTATATAATCAAAATCGTGCATTGACCCCCTTAAATAGGAAAGCCAGCCAGTTCAGTACAAGCGGCACACAGTGGTCCAAAATCGAATTTCGGTTAAAAAATTCAAGTCTTGTCGGACAAATTTTTTTATACCATACACAGCGGCCATATGCACTTTGTCTTTCCGTTTGTAACGCATAGAAGGGGGCGTGGCAGGTATAGAAAAGTATATATATTATTGATCAGTATCACCACCTGAGTCGATATAGCTATGTCTGTCTGTCTATTGAAATCACGTTTATGGGAAAGCTAAGCAAGCTCATTCAATGAAATTTGGCACACAGGTCACACTTTCTTGCAAGCTGCTAGCATATAAAAAAGGGCAAAATTGGATCGCAAACACGCCTATCGCCCATACTCTACCGTAAATATAGCTCAGCTCTTATTGAAAAAAAGTTACTGCGATTTTGATGAAACTTGGTGATTTGGTGAACATGTGCACAAAATAAAAATTTGGCTGAGTTTTAAATTTGCAAAAGCTCTTAAAGAGGGGTGGCACAGCCGTAAATTTTAACTTTTATAGCGCCATAACTCGTGAACCGTGCAAGATATTGTGATGAAATTTGGTACACGCATACAAATCATATATATCTTGAATTGTGTTTAAAGTGGGCAAAATTGGAAAAGTGGGCTTGGGAATTTTTTACAATTGAAAATTTTGATTCCATATAATTCAAAATTTTCATAACAATTTTAGGGATGATCCCACTCCGAGCAGTCATCAATACAAACTTCGTCGCTAAAGGGCGTGGCACAGACCACAATATTTGTAAACCTTATAACTCGAGAACTAGCAATGTAATCGTTATGAAATTTAGTATGGTAGATATACTTTCTAAAAGGCAAAGCACAATAGTACCGGTGGGCGTGGCACTTCCCATATAAGCAAAAAATGTTTAATGCTATAGATAGTGTGCAATGAGAGTAATCTTCGTAAAATTTGGTGTCAGTTATTATTAGCTCCAAAATAAAATTTATTTCGATGGGATTGCATCGGTGAGCAAGGCACCTCCCATATTAACATAAAATTATAATCGCTATTTAAAGTGAACGATTCTAGCAATTGGTATGAAATTGCATGTAAATAGTGTACTTGCTATAAGGTATATCCGAACCAAAAGCGGACTAAATATCACCAGTGGGCGTGGAAAATCTCATATAACCTTAAGTGGCATATCTAACGGAATATATGAGCAATCATACTGAAATTTGGTGTTGGAGGTTTGTTTATAGAAAGCTATTTCTGGATAAAATCGGACTGGATTGTACCAGCGGGTGTGTAACCGCCCTTAATTTTAAGATTAATAACGGCATCGCAAACTATACGAGCTATGGTGCTAAAATTTTGTACGCATATGTCAATCACGAATATAATTTTTTGACAATATCATCGCATTTTTATCAATATTATCGGTAAAAGCGTTTAACTTAAAATGGCCATAAATCGAGTAAGTGATTAGGTACGATTTTACGGATCATGTTTTTGGAACCTCCGAACACTAAGTAATAATTGTGCATTGTCAGATTTGGTTAACAATTCTAACCGATCTGGACTTTGCTTGAAACGAACCATGTCGGCCAAAGTAAAACCTTTAAATGGCCATAAAACGAGTGAATGAGCAGATCCGATTTCAAGATACTATATAATAATTGTGCATTGTCAGATTCGGTTGACAATTTTATCGATCTTGATCTTGCTTCAAGCGAACCGTGTATATACTATACATACATACCTAAGTAAATTTTTAAGTGTAGCAATTCTTACAGGTGTGTGAAGTAGGTTCATGATATGAAAATAAAAATTGTCTAGGAAAATTGCTCTTCGTTTGCTCGTCCAGGAAATATGTCTAAGAAAATTGCTCCCGAAGTATTTTTGGAAATATTTCCAAAAAAACAAAAACACCCAGCTCAGCACTTCAAGCTATTGAAAAAACTTATATACACAAAAATTGCTGTTTGTTTGTGTGTGCAGAAAATATAAAAAAAAATTATTCTGCAATATTTTGCACAATATCGCAAAAAACAAAAAAGGCTGGCTCAGCACTTAAAGCTATCGGTAAAACTTTTATCAATAAAAATTGCTCTTTGTTTGCTCGTCCAGAAAATATATAAAAAAAAAATGTTCGTGCAATATTTTGCACAATATTGCCAAAAATCAAACACACCTGGCTCAGCACTTCAAGCTATCGAAAAAATTTTTATCAATAAAAATTGCTCCTCGTTTGCTCGTTCAGAAAATATTTTTCAAAAAATTTTTAGTCCAGTATTTTTCAAAATATTGCCAAAAAACGAAGAGAAACGGAACTACAAATCGTCGAAAAAGTTCTGACCAAAAAAAAATACATACAAATGTTGCGACTAGTCATGCGATTCGTCAAAATATTAAAAAATTTTGATTTTTCTTGCGACCGCTGGTACAACGTGTTGTACAACCATACTAACTTTACAACCTTTTAAACAATACGCATAATCGTATGAGATTTTAGCGAAATTTTTTTTTTCGAACTTTTTCGATATTTTGTTGTTCTAAGCCACGTTTTTCTTTGTTTTTTGACAATATTGTGCAAAATATTACACGGAAAACTTTTTCTAAATATTTTCTGAACGAGCAAACTGAGCCAGGTGTTTTTGTTTTTTGGCAATATTGTGCAAAATATTGCACGAAATTTTTTTTTTTCAAATAATTTCTGGACGAGCAAACGAAGAGCATTTTTCCTAGATAATTTTTATTTTGATATCTCGAAGTCACAAGCCTACTTCACACAGCTAATTATTACCTTTTATATTTTTTTCTATACATGTGTATGTGAGTTTTTTTATTTTCATAAAATTTTTAATTTTTCGTAAGAGGCGTAAGTCTTTTTGGTTTTTCATTTAAGTAAGAACACATTTTCAACAAAAGTCTATGTAAAAAAATTCCCAATAGGTGGTTAGAACCCCCAAAGGCCCCCCGTTTGCACCGACCTGAGTCAAACATACTGTATTTGGGTCAAATAGTGGCAAGTGTTGCTTGAAGCGTTTTATGTTTGACTCAATCAATCAATTTAATTGCTCAGTATGAAATATACATACATATGTACGATTGTTATATTCAAACAAATCGTTTTCTCATATTGACAAAAAAAAAATTTTAGATTCGATTTTGAGTAAAAAAAATTATAAGTGCAAAAAAATTTTGAAGTTTTGAGAAAATCATTTCCATATCAAAAACGCTATAAATTCCCCAATTTCGAAACGTTTTCATTTTCAAAATTTTGAGAGAAAATAAGATGTTCTATTTGAATCAAAAGAGAAAATTGCATAATTTTGGTTAAAAATTTTTACAAACCGCACACCATTTTGGACATGATATTTTAGAATTGCCCGAAATTTTTTTTTACAGCTTATATACATAAAATAACGTGACACGTATATTTGGATTAAGCTGAAAAAACATTTTTTTTTTCGAAAATATCCACACCTGAATTTTGAATAAATGGCATTTGTCAAAACTACTCATACTTGAAGTCTATTATCTAAAGTTGAACTGATCCGATCAATGTCGAATTTTTTTATTTAATAGTCTATAACAGCGATTCTTAAATTGTGGTCCGCGGACCCCCAGGGGCCATTCTAGGGGTCCGCGAAACAATTTTGACATCAATAATTTTACATCATTAAACTTTTCGCTATATTCAAATAACTCATTTACTAAAAATTCTATATGGCCATTGCCGGGATGCCCAGTACCTAACTGTTTCCACTCTTCCCACTGTTTGACAACATCATCAAATTTTGTAAATTTCAATGAGCCTACAAGGTGCAGCTTCAAATAAATTTAAAGTTGAAAATAAAATAGAAGCGATTATAAAAAAATCGAATTATGGTCAAAACGCACTGAAAAATGTCTTTTCCAACACTGAGCGATTTTATAGAATTTTCTAATAAAGAGATCGTCAATGAAACGTGGCTGCTTTTTCTCGAACATTTAATGCCTCTAAAAACCAGCTTCCTGAAGTATTTTCCCTGTCTTGATACTGGCACCGACTGGATCAGGGTTCCATTCAATATAGATGTTAGTAATGCTAAGCAATTATCGACATTAGAGCAAGATATGCTCGTGGATATCTCTTGCGATACTTTGACACTTAAGTTCAATAAAATTGAACTAACTAACTTTCAGTTACTCCTAAAATCCGATTACCCTGCACTTGCAAATAAGGGGCCGTTCAAGTGTTACGTAACGCAATTTTTGAAGATTTTTGAATTTTGTGAATTTGTGTATTTACATGAAAATCCTAATTAAAAATGTTTGCCTCTATAAATGCACAAGATTTGTTAAAATACGGAGATATATGGGATAAGTATCAATATTTATTAGAAAGTAGTTTCTGCAGGCTTGTCAACTATTGGATCTTTAAAAACCGGAAAAATTAAAGTAAAATAAAAATACTTCGTTCCTTAACCTCGTCAAATAACTGGACATTTTATGTCTGGTTGAGTTTGACGGTTACCGGACATAGCCCCCTCGGACATAACCCCCATCTTCGGTAACCCCATGTGTCCTAAAAATTTAATTAATGCAAACTGTTTTGGTCTTATATCCGTCTTTTTTTTCGTTTATATTCCGGCGAAGCCGGATGTTAGATTTTTAGGATTTTTAAATACTGAGCTGCGGCCGTAGGCCGCCCACTTACCCTAACACTTATGTAGAATTACTATAGTTGCCAACAACAAAATTATTGTGATGGGGATTATGTTCGCATCAGCTTTGGGGATTATGTCCACTATTTTATGGGGATAATGTCTGAAAAATTTTTGGACTTAACCCCCATACCGAAAATGGGGATTATGTCCGTATAATTTGCGTACATGATCCCCATTTACGAAACTATGCTTAGAACGACGTCAAATATCTAGGGTTAGGATGGGGTCCGCAGAAAGAGTTTAGCTCGATAAGGGGTCCTCGGACTACATAAGTTTAAGAACCCCTGGTCTATAACGTTAGCTTTTGCAGTAAATTAAAAAAAAGATTTTATATTGTCAATAGTGACTTCTATCAAGTTATCAAGCGTTGATTGCTTCAAGTACTTTGATATAAGCGATTATCCTACTGACAATATATTCGATATTCCTCATTTGAATAAAATGGTGCTGGGTCTCTTGAAAGATGAGCATACGACTGAATTTGTTCGGTTGAGGTAAAAAAATAAACGTAGTCTGGGCGGAGGGAAAAGATGCGATCTAAAAATCGAAAATCGAAAGGTGTCAAAAGTAACATAGTCAGGAACAGAATAACATTCGATGACTATGTTAAGACTTTGTTTGTTTTTGTACCAGATAATGGTTTGAATTCAATTTAATTTCAATTTCAATTCAATTTTATTCCATTCTATTCAATATTATATATCACGAATTTTAACTTAATATTTTAAATTTCTAGTAACTTACATATAAATATTGAATACAGTAAGGTCCATGATAGTATAGTTAACCCATTGGTACAACACTTCCAGAGACATTAAAAAACATGAACTTAGTCTTATCACTGTTGACTAGCCTATGAGCTTTGAACCATTTGCTCAATAAATCTACATCATGATTCAAATATGAATAAATAATAAATAAAATATATATAAATCAATAAGAGACTTACTAGTAAATGAGCACGTCATGTCATCAGCAAATACAGTCAAGAAACTTTTCAATTTTAAAGAAAATAAAGAATTTGTATATATAAGAAATAAGATCGGTCCCAAAACTGAACTGAGCCCAGAGGAACACCTAGGCTTAAACTTAAATTTGAGCTGACATTTCCACCAACCTTTATCACTTGTTGTCTGTCTATTTGACAAATTCGTAGCAAACATGTAACTTTTTCGCTGTACTTCTGAGGGCTTTGAATGTTTTGTTTGCTTGACTTTGCCAGCGAAAAAGTTATATGTGCGTACAATGTTTTCATATGTATTTCCCATAAAAAGTTATTACGAATATAACGGTAAAACAAAAGTATGCAGAATGCAAGCACGATTTACAAAAAGTAATTTGGAATATTGCTTTTGTTATTTGTTTTGAAAATAGTACATTAGTATTGACATTTCGATTTTGGAAAAAAAATCTCCTGACCGCAATTGTCTTTTAACGTGCATTAAACTCATGTCATTTCTCTCTTATATTAAAACAAATTCATTGTAAAATTTTAAGCGTAAATAGCTTTGGGGTTTTTGAGAGAATCAGTCTTGTTTTTTTCATAAAAAGCGGCAATTTTCATCAATTTTAAAAATTTTTAAAGATTCTGACAGAGAATCAGAAGTTCTATTAGAATCAAAAGACAAAAATTAATTATTTTGATTTGGACGAAAATGCGACTATTTTGAAAAAATTCTCAGCGGTTTTTCAAATTTTGACACTAAAACTTTAAATGGGCATAGCTTCGTAAAAAATGTTTTCGCATCAAATCAGGGAAATATGTGTCCCCTTATATCCTCTTAAAAGCAACATAGACCTATAACACTGTGGAAGTCTACTCGGATCTGACGCTGCGGGGTGAAAATATAGGATAAAATAAAAAATCTTTTGGCTTAGTTTGTTCAAGATGGCTCAAATTTTCGAGAAATGAACATTTGAATTTTGCACTTAGGTTCATTTGGTTTTTTCGATATATCTCGTCAGCAAACTGAGTTTTATTGCATTTGGTGCTGAGGTTTTGTTCGTCTCTTCAATATCTACAATTTTCAATAACAAATCAGAACTTTTGGATGCATTTTCGGCAATTTAGAGCACAAAATTCCCAATAAAAATAAAATTTTTTCGGTTTGAAAGGGTTAATGTCAAAATTTTTTGTTTCAATGTTATATTATTTTAAAGAGGATAAATTGAGCTTTATAAATATGTTAATAAAACTGTAGAGTAATAACGAATTTTTTTGGAAAAATAACGGTTTTTTGAAAAAAAATGGGTCCAAATTGCAGAAAAGTCGTAATATCTCGAAAACGATTAGCCGGATTTCAAAAATTTTTGAATCTATATTGCAGCTTATAATATTTCCTTTCATATGACACCCATATTTTGGAAATCAATGTAAGCGTTTCTGATTTATATAGATTTTTAGAAAAACTATATCCGCAACTTCCGAAGGCTGTATCTTAAAGCTAAGCACAACCAAAAAAAGATGGGGTGTTATAATTCAAACACTTTTGTCTAAAATTGTGACGACAAGTTGTAATTTGTTATTTTTTGGACTCAATTTTGCAAAAGAGCATTTAAAATAGACCGTTTAAAAGTGGAAAACAGCTTGCTTAGGGATGAATAAGAGTTCAACCGGATTAACTTCACACAAAATTGTTTGTATTATAACACCCCAACTTTTTGTTTGTGCAACGATTTCTTCGCAGGTCTGTAACTTCTTAAACTATTTTAAATGGCTCGTTTGCGAACAATGATTGGGTAGACACCTTTATTAAGTGTCCGAACAACCTCTTTGGATGTGACAGATAAATTTCGTTTGAGCTTGCCACAAATTTTTCTGTTATCACGCTGCATTTTCGTCTGCGGCCGCATACCTGAATGTACCGTTATTGAGTCTTTTGCGCAATTAAACTTTTTTTTTTAGAATACAAATTATCTATGGGAGCTAGTAGATCACGATGTGATAAAGAAAAACCCCCCTATAAAGAACTTGGTAAAAATCCTTCAGGAAAAGTGGAATAAGATATCCGCGGAGTCATCGCTAATAATGGTAATGTCACTAAGCATTAATTTAAGATAAAATATTCTGCTGTAAGAATACTCAAACTATTAAAATAAATTGAATTTTGAAGAGTTGCATTTTTTTTTGCTCGCTTAGTTTTTAAGGTTGTCTTGTACTTTGATGCATTACAGAATACTGGATGCAGATAATTCAACAAAAATTTTTATCAGGAATATAAGGGACCAAGTGCATGTAAATATAAAATTATAATACTCTAACATAATTATTTTCAAAGATATCGCACATTTTGTGTCGCAGTGACCGCAGTTGCATTTTTTATGCTCGCTACAAAGTATATTTTGCAATTTTTAATGAAATTTAGCCGCTTTTTATTTATATAAATATATATATATATTATATTCATATCGATTTAGTTGTGAATAATCAAGTTCATAGTCAGTACAAATAGTAAGAGTAGTTAATGTAGTAGTAGTTAATCATGCCATTGTATTTTCAATGTCACATAGATTTAGTTCGAGTATGAGATCAAAGTCAGCATAAATAAATTAGTAGACCGATTTCAAAATTTTTATTTTATCATTTGCTTTTTCAATAGAGCTACCGAAAAAATACCCTTATCACATGCGGCACGCGCCCAATAATACAAATTATTAAAAAACAAATTCAATACCAACTCTTATCATCATGGACCCATATGAATATAATAAAGCAACTAATTGCTAAATTTACTCATGGCTAATATATTATTATTATTCTATGTATATATATTAAATATAGTAATAATATTAAATAACTTTTACATAGATCTTGGTAAGCTATGTTGTGTATAAGAGATCCTTAGATTTGATATATAAATATATATTGTATATCTATGATATACCTATGTTAATCGGATTTTATACATTTCTAAAACTAGTTGTTGCTTCTTCTATTTTTCTTCTAAACATTTTAAATTGCAATCTTCATACATTCCCCATATGCAGCGGAATTAAACTGCATAGTATAAGTCCTAGCTCTTGATCCAATGGCTGTAGATTATTGAATTGAGAATTTCATGAAGCACATATGAGGAATTCTTTACCTTTTCTGGTTTTAGACGTGCTCAGATATCGGAAATTTAAAACTGAGGGCACACATCTGCAACTATTTTTAATCTATAATTTAGACGTTTCTAAGCAAAGTGACCAATTTGACACATTTGCTTATAACTTTTAACTAAACAATCGATGATAATTTTGGCTTCCCAATACGAAAAACTAAAATTTGTATTTTTGGTATGAGCCCTGAATATTGAAGATTGAATATATGTAAAAAAATAAAGTGTGCCGTCACTAATTTCAATAGAAAAAAAAAAATTATATTGAACGACCTGCGACAAAATCGCATGCGTGCCATACAAATAAGTTTTCAAAAATAAAATGCAATGAAGTGGGAATATTTTGTATGTTTGCAATTTTGCAAACGCAATTGCGTATTTTATGTTCAAATGCATAGCTTTAAAATGAAAATAATTTTCTAGCTTTAACAGAACCGGAGCTATAAAATTTTGAAAGTGAGTCGTCTCCAAGCCAAAAATCGCTCTACTTTGAAAAACAAAAATTATTTTTTTCAAAAAAGTCCTCGAAATCTATTCTTTTTCGATACAGAACCCATAAAAAAAATTTCAGCCAAATCAAAAAGAAACGTAAAAGAACGTCCCACATACGTACTATATACATATATACATGTACATACGTACTATGTATGTCGGTCATTCTTCTAATAACTGCACACTTTGTTTTTTTGACGTTTTTAAACATTTTTTGAAATGAAATATCTCAAAAACTATGGGGAATAGCGTAAAAAAACCAGCACCGTTTTTGTTTAAAAATACTTTAGTCTTGTGGAACAAAATAAAATATAACTAAATTCTTCTGTTTTTATATGTTATTTTTCAATCAACCCTAAGGACTTTTCTGCTTTTATATCAAAATTAGAAACTGACAGATTGATCATTTATCATAGTATCTATTTGTGGCTGAATTATGTACATCTTATGCATACTTAACCTTTATATCAATAACCGGGTACCCGAATAACCGGGAGGCCTTCGGATACTGCTCAGGATTTTCGTTCTCCACATCCGTTTAACATAGGGATTATTTCCGAAAAATTTGCGGACATAGCCCCCATACCAACAATTGGGACTATGTCCGTTGGGATTATGTCAGGGGTAAGTCTTTTGCGACCAGTAATGGAAAAAGTTGTTCACCAATTGTCAAACACACTATTGATTTGTAAAGTGATGATAAATTGGCATTCAACATGGTCCATATATCACGTATAGCAGCTTCTTTATCTTTCTTTATCCGATCATCAAAGCTAATAATTCTCATTATATACCAAAATCGATTCATGTACATCGTTACTCAATATATTGAGAATGATTTTCACATATCAGTGTTCGAGTTATTTGCTCCAGACATTATCAGTAATCCGAGATATCTATAAATATCTTTAGGTGTATATGATTAGTCCTTACTAGTGGTTTCTTTGTAGGATTTTTCTCCTAGTATTGTTCCTATACTAAAGTCATCTGACTTTTGAATGTCGAACAATTACATATGTCAACCATTTCGTCGCTGAATAAACATTTGAAAGTATCAATAATTGATAATGTTTCGGTTTTCCTATGTGGAGTTTGGTTTTGAATTGGTGGTATGCGAGACCAAATAGTATTATCTTCCGGCACAAAATTTGTCGCCGACTCTGATGATTCGTTACTTCACCAGCTTCTCATTCAAGGTACTCTCGCCTACATCTAATTCATTGCATTGATGTTCCACTAAAACAAAAATCTACTCGTGTTTTGCCTTAATAATATGAATTTCTCCTATGGGTACCCGGGTACAGTGGCGGATCCAGAGGGGGGACTAGGGGGCTTCAGCCCTACCCCCAAAATAAAATGGTCCGACACTAGAAAAAACAACATTTTGACAAAATTATTGTTTTAGTTTTTTCATATTTATACTCATTTAATGTAATTTACTGTTTTTTGTTTAAATTTTTATCTAGATCTTTGACATAAAAAAAAACTTTTTTAAAACCTTTTAAAAACTTGAAAAGCTTAGAAGAAAGTAAGTGCAAGGAGTGCAAGCATGCATAAAAGAATTGCAACCTCTTACCATATATGTATATGCACTGTTCTGCTCATAAGCTAAATTTGGCTATATCCAAGTCACAATCTATACAAATTATTCGGAATATGATGGACACTATAGAAAGCA
Organism: Meiosimyza platycephala; assembly: GCA_963662105.1. Taxonomy (NCBI): domain Eukaryota; kingdom Metazoa; phylum Arthropoda; class Insecta; order Diptera; family Lauxaniidae; genus Meiosimyza; species Meiosimyza platycephala. Next base: position 4,565,110 of record OY759212.1, read on the forward strand.
TTGGAAATTTTGTGCATGAGTCTTGCAAACTGAGAAAAGACTAAAAGATGGATTGAAATGCATGGACGCACTTCTGCAGTTCCATAACCTATTTGACGTATCATACGATTTTTAGAATCAGTAGACCAAACTTCGCCGTCAGCAAACTCTGCTGGTCTTTAAGCAGCAATTTGTCCATTGCACATTATTTTTCAAATCGAAATAAATATCAATGTGATATTTTGATGGGAGGTAATTTACGGATAAAAGACACTCCCGCAAAAGTGCCCTTATTCCACCCAACTACTCAATTCAAATTGTTGAATTGTTGAATTTTAAGAAATATGTTCACAATTAGGAATAAGCCGTTTTCTACAATTGAGACTTTCATCAATTGCACAATTTTTATTTAGTGTTCGGAGATTCCAAAAACATGATCCGTAAAATCGTACCTGGTCATTTACTCGTTTATGGCTATTTTAAGGTTAACGCTTTTACCGACAATTTTAATAAAATTATGAAACGAACCGTGTAGTTTTTGATGCTTCTAACATCAAGTGAAATTTTTAAATATGCTACACGATGATGTCACTAATTTTTGCAAATTTGCAAATGTTTTTGTGTTATTCACCATTTTTCATGGAGAAAAATTGAAAATATTAAAAAAAAAATTCTTTTAGTGCTTAAAACTTGTGAAAAATAATTTAAATTATAATTTTGTTTTAAGTATTTTTGAGGTATTTTTAACTAAAAATCTCACAAAAAAAACAATAAATAAAAATCTTTTATATTTGTTGTGTTATTCACCGTTTTACATGAAAAAAAAAACTAAAAAAATATTTAAAAATTTTTATTTTTAATTTTTAATGAAAAATAATTTTTATATATTCTTATTTTATGGGTTATAAAAGTATTTTGATTGCAAAGCCCACAAAAACAAGCAAAGTAAAAAAAATTTAAATTTTTAATTTCTTATTCACAATTTTTCCAGGTACTTATTTTTATTGATATTATCGGTAAAATTATTTACCAGGTCAATCACGGATCATGTTTTTGGGATTCCCGAACACTAAATATTAATTGTGCATTTTCAGATTTGGTTGAAATTTTTTACCGATCTTGAACTTGCTTGAAACGAACCGTGTCGGCCAAAGCGCTGACCTTAAAATGGCCGTAAAACGAGTAAATGAGCAGCTCCGATTTCGCGGATTATGTATTTGGAATCTCGGACACTATATTGATCTTACTTGAAGCGAACCGTACGGAGTTGCTCTATGGAAAAAAAAGGAGACTAATTTATGCAGTTGTATTATTTATTATTTTTTTACTTTAAAGCTTTTTCTTAGTAAGAAATACAATATGAAACGCCACTCTACTGCAAATTTTTGTTAGTTCCTTATAGCTATGTCATGCGTTAAGTTTGAATGTGTGTAGTAAAAAAAAGTCTTAGCCCCCCCAAAACCGATTTCTGGATCCGCCTCTGCCCGGGTACCCTGAATATTGTGAACAACATTGGGAAGTTTGGTTATTGACATAAGGTTTAACATCTTTGAGCATTTTTTAAAATTTTTTGAAACGAAACAACTCAAAAACTATGGGGAATAGAATAAAAAAACCTACGACGAGAATATTAATATATGAAATTTCAAATGAATTTGTTTACTTATAAAAATGTTTCTCAAAATATCTTTGGCATAGTGTTTTTTTTTGTGATTTATATGTTATTCTTTAATCAATCTCAAGAATATATTTGCTTTGAAATCGTAATTCTCGACATAACTTAGGAAAATATCATACAATTAGATTAGATTCATAAAAAATATCGGAGAAAAAAGTCAGAGGTTGCAGCTATTTAAAGTGTGATCGATATGTATGTACATTAGGGTGGTCCTTAAAAAAAAATTGGGCATGCCCCCTCAATTGGTTCGAAATATGTAGTATAAAAAAATTTTTAACTTTAACCCATACTGACCCCATTTCAGTTTGTAATTTCGCTTTAGACAAACAATTTTAGTTAATGGTTTTTAGGGGAAAAAATATGAGAACCACCCCCTCAATTGGTTTGAAATAAAATAAAAAAATATAGAAGTTTTTCCAAATTTGTATCTTTAACCCTCTTACTGACCCAAAGCCGCCATTTTTTGAACCAATTTTTCTTACATGGTTTTCAATTTTAAAAAAGAATATGTTTATCAAAAATAAAAGTTGCTCGAATCTAGTTTCCGAGATATAGTCTTATATAACTAAAAGTAGCAACTTATGCAAAAGGGTTAAAGATATAAATTTTAAATAATTTTTTTTTTCGCATTTGATTTTCGCAAAAATCCAAATAAGAACCACCCTAATGTACATACATATGTACTTAAGTGTTTTTTCAGTTCATAAAACAAACTTTTGATACCAAAAACAAAACAGGGAATAAATTATTTAAAAAGTAATAAATATTTCTAAGGAATATTTATTTCATTTGCTTCTGTAAGTGTTCGGTGTACACTCACATACATATATCAATATTATATATTTTGCCTGGATCGTTCATATACAAACAGAAAAAAAAAAATTTATAAATTTATTTTCATTTTTTTTTGTTTTTCTGAAGAATGTTCCTAAAAATTACATTTTGAACATTATATCATTCATATGACCGCCACGGCTTATCTGCTTAGGCCAATGACTTAGAATACTCCCACAAAAAATCTTATAAAGGTGTTAAGTCACACGATCTTAGCGGCCAATCAACTTTATAATTGGGACGTTCTTTTACAAATCGAATACTTTTCTGACGACGCATTTTTGACTAAAATTTTTTTTATGGGCTTTGTATCGAAAAAGAAGAGATTTTTTTGAGGATTTTTTTGAAAAATTTTTTTTTTTTTAAAATAGAGCGAATTTAAATTTTGAGAGTTACGTGATTTTTGGCTTGGAGACTCACTTCCAAAAATTCATAACTCCGTTTTGTTAATGCTAGAATATTGAAATTATTTTCATTTTAAAGCTAAGAAAATGAACTTTATTAACAAATTAATATTGTTATAAGCAATTTAAATGTTTAAGTCAACTTTTAACAATTGTCACCACCTGTATCAAATTTTTAGTGTCACCATCGTATTTTACGTCAAATTTCCTATCGAAAACTTTTTTTTTTAGCATTAACAGAATCGGAGTTATGATATTTTGAAAGTGAGTCTCCAAGCCAAAAATCACGATATTCTCAAAATTTAAATTCGCTCTATTTGGAAAAAAAAAGATTGTTTTCAAAAAAATCCTCGAACACATATCTCTTCTTTTTCGATACAGAACTCATAAAAAAAAATTTCAACCAAAACAAAAATGTCTCGGTCAATTTTTGTCAAAATTCGTTCAGTTTGTAAAAGAACGTCCCAATTGCAAAATCAATTTCGAGTGAATTTCAAATTGAATTTTAGTGAGCGCTTAGCAAATGTTGTTCATAGGTATAGGCGATCCACGTTGATTTGTGTTTGTAATAAAAGCAAAAACAAAACTTAACATATGAGTACATACATGTCAGCGATATCGCTATCTCGTACATGAAAAATGTAGCACACCTATTGGAAGACCCTTTACATATACATGCATACAGGTCGTATATATTTTTGTTGCATATGCAAATGCACAGAAAGTAGAAATTTGTCTTACAACAAAGATTTTATTTATTTTGCGAACAGAAAAAATTACAGTGCACGGATTTAGGCGCTGGCACAGTCCAATCTCTCATACATGGATGTGATAAGCGTTGATTGCTGAGTTAAGTGATGAAATATTTACTAATTCGAAATTTACTAATTAAATTTATATGATTTATTTCATTTCATTTCATTTTCTTCTATTGTGAACGAAATCAAGTGTGTAGTGTTTCAAAATGTGATGATGCTTGTAATAGTAAATACGAGTACAAGTACATATAGCCACGGTTCGCTTGAACCAAGATCAAGATCGATAAAATTGCCAACCAAATCTGACAATGCACAATTATTATACAGTGTCTTGAGATTCCAAATACATAATCCGCGAAATCGGCTCTGCTCATTTACTCGTTTTATGGCCATTGTAAGTTTTTACTTTGGCCGACATGGTTCGTTTCAAGAAAGATCAAAATCGGTAAAAATTGTCAACCAAATCTGACAATGCACAATTATTATTTGAGCCGTTTTTTTTTAAAGTGACATAAGTCACTTTGTTTTTAAGTCGAGATATTTAAGTTAGCATCCATATTTTTAAACGTGTTAAAACGCAAACCCTTAAATATCTCGACTTAAAAACAAAGTGACTTATGCCACTTTCAAAATAAAGGGCTCATTTAGTGTTCGAGATTCCAAAAACATGATCCGCAAAATCGTACCTAATCACTTACTCGTTTTATGGTCATTTTAAGGTAAACGCTTTTGCCGATAATATTGATAAAAATGCGTTCTAGGAAAAAGTGTGAATATGTCATTAAAAATCAAAATTTTTTTATTTTGCTTTTCTTTGTGAACTTTGTAATCAAAAATACTTTTAACACCCATAAAACAAAAATATATAAAAATTATTTTTCATTAGTTTTTAGGCCCAAAAAAATTTTTCAAATATTTTTTTCATTTTTTCTTTTCATGAAAATCGGTGAATAACACAACAAATATAAATGTTTTTTTATTTATTGTTTTTTTGTGAGCTTTGTAGTCAAAAATACCTCAAAAAACCATAAAACAAAATTATAATTTAAAATATTTTTCAATAGTTTTAAGGTACAAAAAAAAATTTATTTTTTTGAAATTTTCTGTTCTTTTCCATGGAAAATGATGAATAACATAACATATATAAAAATTTTTCTATTTTTTTTTCTTCGTGGGCTTTGTAGTCAAAATACTTTTTAAGCCCACAAAAGATAGAAAATAATTTTTATTTTTCACTAGTTTTTCGGCGGAAAAAAAAATTTTTTTTGTATCGGTTTTTTTCCATGAAAAATGGTGAATAACGCAAAAGCGTTTCATATATATTTGCAAAAGTAAATATATTCATCGTGTTCAGCGACTCAAACTACATAAAGAACAATTATCATAGCATATTTAAAGTTTCACTTGATCTCAAAAGAATCAAAAACTGTACACGGTACGCTTCATAATTTTATTAAAATTATCGGTAAGAGCCTTAAATGGCCATAAAATGAGTATATGATCAGGTACGGTTTTGTGGATCATGTTTTTGGAAACTCCGGATACTAAATAATAATTGTGCAGATTTGGTCGAAACTAAACGAACCGTGCACGTATGTGCGTTTATAGGTTTCTAACGAAAAGACAAACATGTTCGGGATTTCAACGAAATTAAGAGACTTTATTCATAAAAAAAGTGTTAATCATCTAAAAATATATTTGGCCGAAAAAAATGCTTTTATTTACCCCTCCTATCTATTTATATATAAGCTTAATACTAAAATTAAATAATAGGAAAAACTTCTTTTGAATTTTACGCGCATCGTCTCGAACGGTCCCATGCGTATGTAAAATGCCGTTCTTTTCCTGGAGGAGAAAACTAAAACAATATCCTTATTAATAAATTTATGTTATAATATTGTATTGTTCTTATTGCTAATTAGTATACTGTCAATAGTTCTCAACTTATTATATTGTGCATCGTACCCAAAATTAAGGAGTCGTATGACAATATAAAAATTCATTTTAAACCGGATAAAAATAAATAATATACCCTTTAAGTTTGTTTCGGACTTCAAAGTAATGCTTATTGTAAACGGTCAACAAACAGCGACATCGACCTTTCCTTGTCCGTACTGCTTTGTCTCACAAAAAAATTTACGAGATCGAAATTATCTCAAAAACAAACAAAAGTAATTCAGATTTCCAGGATCTGACATCAGACAATGGAATAAGTGAAGAATCTTATAATTTAAAAACATATGGAGATCTTAGAAGTGATTACACAGATTTTTGTTCAAAGCGCAAGAACAAAAAAGTTGCCAAAAGTTGTCACAGCACACTAAACCCCCCTCTTTTTGACGAACAAAATGTATCGTTCCCGAATTGCACGTTATGCAAGGATTTGTAAACCATTTATTTTGGCAAGGGCTTGTGCCACTTCTTGGTAGAGAAACTCTCTTTTATGGCCTAAAAAATAAAATATTCAATGAAATCTTATCACGGAGAAATATTTGAAGGAAAAGCTTGCCGTGAACTACTAAAGCAAGCAGACAAACTTCTTGATAGTAAAATATACGATGGAGTGGGCATTTTTCGACTTATTCCGTTCATTTCAGCGTTTAAGGCCATGAATAAGATTGTAGAATGTTGCTTCTCTATATCTACTAAAAAAGTTGGTACAAATTTGAACAAATATATTAAGGAATTGAAAACATCTTTTATTGCCTTAGAAAATGTTTCTATTACACTAAAAATACATGTAGCTCTAAAGCATTTTGAAGAATATCTTTATTTCCTTGATGATAATGAAGGATTGGGATTGTGGTCAGAACAGGCTGGACAGTCGGTTCATCGTCAGTTTTTAATATTGTGGAATAGGTACAAGGTTAATTGTACCGATAGTGAAAAATTCACAAATCAGTTGAAAAGATCGGTTGCTCAATTTTCATCGATGAACATTTGAAAACTTATTGATTTATTTATTTTTTTTTTTAATATTTTACTTATATACATATTTCGTTATGAAAATAATCTTTATTTTATTATTATTTTTAAATAATATGACATCAAACGTCGACATACTTATTGGCATAAGAACTTTTTTATTTGTTGAATTGAAAATAAAAAATAATATTAAAAAAAAATAAAACTCTGATTTTTCCTATTTATTTTAGTATTAACCCTATAAAAGAGGGGTAAATAAAGGAATTTTTTCGGCCAAATATAGTTTTAGATGATTAACATTTTTTTTATGAATATAGTCTCTTATTTTCATTGAAATCCCGAACCTTTGTTGTCTTTTCCTTAGAAACCTACAAACGTAATTTCATTAAAATTATCGGTAGATTTTACCTTAAAATGGCAATAAAACGAGTAAATGAGCAGATCCGATTTCGCGGATTATGTATTTGGAATCTCCAGACACTGCATTGTCAGATTTGGTTGACAATTTAATCGGTTTTGATCTTGATCAAGCGAACCGTGTAGCATGAGTGACGGCATTTACAAAAAAATGGGCTTAGTAACACGCTGGCTTTTTTTTTAAATTGAAGTTTAAATAAAAAAGCACCCCAGCGAATTTGTGCAGAAAAGATTCCTTGTTGAGTCCAAGTTTTGGGGAAAACATGAAGCGTCGATTTGACCCATCAAATAAAATTTTAAATGAATAAAAACTATGCATTAAGTAGACCGATATTGTCTTCACCGGGTGGCACTTGTTGGAAAAATAATTCAATTTGTTGGGATTTTCAAAATAAATGCCAGAACTATGCAGGAAAACTTTTATTACTAGAGTTTGCCCACAGGTTGAAATTCAATCAACTTTTTGGTATTTAATAATAAAAAATTAATAGTAGAAGCAGGTATTTTTTGTCAACATCACAACAATAAAAATTATGGTATCATGTTGCTCTGCCCATTACTCTTCTTTAAAGGTCAATATACAAATCTCTGTATCAAATTTCAGCAAAAGCAGTCGATAAGTTTAGCTTACAAAACATATTTTACTGTTAAGGGCGTGGCGGCACCCACTCAAAACTAAATAACTTTTCTAGAGGTTCACTCTATTTCCATTCCAAATTTCATCGAAAATCGGTCCGCTTACTAAAAAAAATTTGAGTTTTTAGAAATCTTTTTTAGGGTTCAATCTATTTCCTAACAAAATTTCAACAAAATCGTTTTTTATTTTAGCACTAAAGACGTTTTTCCTGCTCACTTAAAAAATTAAGTTTTATTCAACAATCAATCTCCATACCAAATTTCATCAAAATCATTAAAGTGGCTCAGGCGAGATGGTGTTTTTTTCACATTCACGGCGCACAGTGTAACATTAGCGGCCATAAGGAAAAAAAAAGTTTCAAATTTCTTAAAAACTAATACATAGATCGACAAAAAAATCTTTAACTAAGAGCAATCCATAAGCATTTTGGAAATATGTGGAAATTTGAATGAACAGCATGCACGGAAACTTGAAGTTTTATTCTAAAAATTTACAATTTTAGTTTTATGAAATTCAATATCTCAAGTTTAGCTGTTATTATCTCCAAAACTATTTAGTCAACATACACATTTTTAAAAAATTTGGAGTTTCTGTTTTCCAAAAATAGCATTTGTGAGAACATTGAAGAATTATTTTGTCTTCAAGGTCAGTTACAAGAAAACTTCCTTAAAAAAAAGAAATTTGCAAAAATTGACAATGTTTAGCAGAGGGAAGCAAAAAAAATAGTCTTCGATTTTTCTTAAACTTCTGTATAATACTAATAAATTCAATACAAATAGATGACAAAAATATAGATTTGCACTTTTGCGTTATATGTCTAAAATTCAATAATATCTTACACCACTTATTCGCAGAAAAATGTCTAACACCGAAATATGCAAATGGAGTGAATTATGCGAATGTTTGGTGAGTATTTTCGGATATTTGTTTTCACTGATGCAGGTCAAGTTATATATTTTTTAAAAATATGTAAAAAAAGTTTTCCAAAGCTGTACAGTTTGCTTAATTCCGTTTAATAGTTTAAAAGCAGTTGTGCATTTAAAAACATGTTTCGATGCACTTGATATACATATGGGTCAGAATTTACTAACTGGGCCACTTTTAAAAAAAAATTTTATTTTTTAATGAAATTTTGTTACTAAGATTACTATGTGCTAGAAATTAAAATGTGTAATTTTTTTTGTTTTTGGAATACTGCCGTCAGAAGCGAAATAGGCGTATCTCAAAAAAATTGATATTCGAGATTCTTATGGCATCGGGTAGCTAAAGAAATTACGCATCTAATGAACTGCGTCCAGTGCCAGTTAGTCTTAGTTCAAACCTATAAAAAATCGCCTAAGAAAATTACCTATTTCTCAATTTTACAGGTATTTCAACAAATTGAAATAAGCAAAACATCAATTATCTCGAAACGAGTTTTTTTGAGATACGCCTATTTCGCTTTTGACGGCAGTATAGGCAATTGAAATTCGGGGACAAAATTTTTTCAGAAGCTTATAACTTTTGAACGGATTCGACGATTTTTATAAATTTAACGATGTTCGATTCGTATTAAAATAGAGTATAAGTGAGATTTCAATTTTAAATAATGTATTTTTCAATGTTTAAAACATGTTTATTTGTTAAATGTTAATGAAAAACAGCCTTCCCTGTCCGATCGAAAAACGAAAAAAATTATATAAATGTTAAAAATATTAAAGTACAATATGCCGTTGAGAAAAAAAATGGATCGTTCTTGACGTAATTTTTATTTAGTTATTTGTAACTCTGCACAATGGGCTTATAGTTGATTCTGTGAGTCGGAAAAAAACTTGAAAAATACAAATATTTAAAGCAGCAACCAGACCACCTCCACCCCCCGTTTTCGAGGACGGTGAACACGATGGTGGTGTTTAAAATACTTTTGGAGTTGACCCCACCCCTAAAATGGCCAAAAACCGCCCCAAAATGGGGGAATCGCATATTCCGCGTCCTCCATCGGTAAAATATTTGTCACTCCCCGTTTTCGAGGATGCTGAACACGATTGCGGTGCTTAAAACTTTTTTGGAACTGGTCCCACCCCCGAAGTGGCCAAAAACCGCCCCAAAAACAGCACCCTCGAAAATGGGGGGTAACAAATTTTTAACCGATGGAAGATGCGGGATATGCGATTCCCTCATTTTGGGGCGGTTTTTGGCCATTTTAGGGGTGGCGTCAACTCCAAAAGAATTTTAATTACCACCATCGTGTTCAGCATCCTCGAAAACGGGGAGTGACAAATATTTTACCGATGGAAGACGCGGAATATGCGATTCCCCCATTTTGGGGCTGTTTTTGGCCATTTTCGTTTTTCGATCGGATAGGGAAGGCTGTTTTTCATTAACATTTAACAAATGAACATGTTTTAAACATTGAAAAATACATTATTTAAAATTGAAAAAAATCTCACTTATACTCTTTTTCAATACGAAATTTAATAAAAATCGTCGCATCCGTTCAAAAGTTATAAGCTTTTGAAAAAATTTTGTTCCCGAATTTCAATTGCCTATAACAACAACAAAAAAAAATTTAAAAAAAAATCACTTCACAATTTAATTTCTAGCACATACCACTATCTTAATAACAAAATTTCATTAAAAAATAATTTTTTTTTAAAAGTGGCCCAGTTGGTAAATTCTGACCCATATAGTAAAGTGAGTAAAAATGGAAATGTTTCCTAACTTTAAGTGTGAATAGCAAAAAAATATAGTCACAGATTTTGCTTAAACTTCCGTATAGTGATTATACGTTCAATACAAATAGGTGGCAAAAGAATAGACTTGCAGTTTTGCGTTATATGATATGTACAAAATTCAATAATTACTTATAGCACTTTTTTGAAGAAATATTTTCAAAAAGAAAGATAACGGTGGTATGAATGATTTTTGCCTTAAATTGAGGAATATATTGAGGAGGAAGAGACTGACAGCTTTCTGGTTGGAATTAATATAGGAGATTTAGTGTCCAGTGACTCATCAGACTCAGACAACATAGTCGGTTATTGAATGTTTTCTTTTAATATATTTTTATTTGAAATATTTTTTTTAAATATGAATTATATATCTATCGTTTCACATTTATGTGACCAAAATACTCAACGGAGGGCTCATTTTGAAGCTTAGGATATATACTTTCAGATTCCGTTAGCGCCTTTGCAAAATCCAATATGGCAGTTCCAATATGGCGGCCGGAAGCCAGAAAAAAATCGAGTGTCCAGCAAAAAAAGCTTGTAAAAATAAAAATTACCAACCGATCGGATCGTTTTTTGGCTCAAATTGTAGCTCTTAAAAAGATGGGGTGGAAGGTGGACAGAATTCATCATGGCGGATCCAATATGGCCGTCAAAAATCCAATATGGTGGCCGAATTTTCGAAAGTCAACCGATTTGCACCAATTCGGAATCTGAAGTCAGAATTAACAAAATCAAAATGGCGGATTCAAGATGGCGGACGTATTTTTTCAAAAATAACCGATTTGTACCAAATTTGTTAAATAGAGGTTTTTACCGATTACGAGTCTGAGGCTATATTTTAAAAATTGTTTAATTCAAAATGGCGGATTCAATATAGGGAACGTATTGTTTAAAACTCAAACGATTAGTAACAAATTTGGTATACGGGGGTTTCTGGGGTCGCTGATTACGAATGCAAGGTCAGAAACTTAAAATTCAAGATGGCGGAACCAATATGCTGAGTTTCCGCCATATTGGGTCCGCCATCTTGAATTTGAAGTTTCTGACCTTGGATTCGTATTCAGCGAATCCAGGAACCCCCGTATATACATATATCTATTTTTCAAAAATTCGTGAAAGCTGTTAACTGGTTTTAAATGGTTCTTTATGTCCTTTTAAAGAAGGTAAAAACTTGACCACATTTTTTCAGCCTTATTTTTAAAGATAAAAGAAACCTACTTGTGATATTTTTAAAAAAATTTTTTTTTTGTATGGGATCTATGCTTGATTATGAACCGATCTTATTCATTTTCACAAAATTTGTTAATATTTACAAAAAAACAGTCCATGCCAAATTTCATTACTCTACGACAACTCCTTATATTTTTGGCCGCAGCTTATATGAAAGTGTTACACTGTGCGGCGTTGCCACGCCCTCTTAAAGAAATCATAGCTTTTAATAAACTTTCTTAGGGTTCAATCTATCTCAAACCCACACCGAAAAAAAAGACTGTACTAAATTTGAAGAACTGCCTTCCTCCGATTTAGTGTAAAAATGTTCCTTAATCTAAGTTATTTTTCCTCATATTGGTGAAAATATCGTCTCATTTAGTAATTGAGTCCTTTGAAATGAGTTCACGTTTCATTAAAGCAAGTCAACGCTCTTCCTCAAATACAGAGTTTGTGGTTTTAGTAAAACTTTCCTTTGAAATAGTAAATTTTTCTTTGGGAAGAATTTTTGAGGACAATTCGTTCCTCATTTGAGTAAAAACTTCCTCAATCTAATGGAATGTTTTGTTTAAAGAAAATCGTACTCAGTATTAGTTAATTTCTTCAAAAAATTTACTATAACGCAGGAAAATTTTCCTTAATAAATGAGTGGCAACGCTCGCTGCATTACTCCCTGAAATTAGAATGTATTCTTCTTGAAAGTATTCTGTATTTGTCTTTGTCTACACAATAATTAAATTATAACTATACTCGCAAATTCATGTTGTCCCTCTCTGCCTCACTCAGAGTTTATGCATTGCAAAATGACAAGTTCTGACGAGTTCTTCAATCGTTGTAAACCACCAAAAGAAACCAATTCTTTTTTAGAGTCAATTAAATTAAATTAAATTAAAGTGAGAAAATTGCAAATTATGGAAAATAGTTTAGCCGCGATCCTCGCAAAATTGGAAGGAGAAGAATTTTTGGAGCTTTTTATAGGTAATTTTTTATTTTAATACACTTAAATAGTGCAAATAAAAATATATGCATTTTGTAGAACACGGAATCACAGAATAATGATTTAATTTCTTCAAGGAAATTTATTACATTTTTAATAAGGGCAAGAAGCCTGGAGGTTGCTTGTATGCAAAATTTCACAACTGTCTTTACAAACTGAGAAAAGACGGTTTAGTTAAGAAGAATGAGACCAGCAGCAAAGAGACTGGCTCCCAAATAAGTAATATAGAACTGGCTCTAAACGGAGATGATATTGCTACACAAAAATGGCTAAAGTACAACATTGAGCCATTTTCTGAAGTCCTTAGTAAATGGCAGACAACTTTTGGGTACAGACAAACAAGTTTTAAAAAATACGCAATCTTTGAACGAGTTCCTTGAAGATTGGCCTATTCTTAAGCAAAATTTTGGTCATATCTTAGTAAGTAGGCAGATGATATTTAAAATAATTTAATTTAAATAAATAAATAATGTTAATAAAGTTAATATTGTTACTGATTATTATATAAAAGAAAAAATGAAAATAACTTTTATTTTTAGATTGAAAGCGATTTTATGGTACTATTTCCCAATAAAAACGAGAACTTATTTAATAAGTGGGAACATTTTTGCAAAGCAGTCCAGCCTATTTATAATGAGCAAATTAAAGACCCACTAGGCTTGGATATTTTAAAGAAATTGAAAAAGGAGCGTTTAGATACTGGTAAATCAATAAGAAAAATGCTAAGGGCCGTTTTAAAAAAGTTAGGCTTAACAATAACCGGAACTCTGCCGTCAGTTTGACATAAAATGTTATTAAAAATCTGTCCATTAAAGTTTCGGTTAAGTTTAAGTTGGCATTGTGAACATTTATCTAAGTAATATAGTACATAACAATTTTATATTTACAGATGAACGAGATGCATGCATATTGCATTTAATTCACGCAATAATAAAGCCAAAAAATAGAAGGTTGGGAAAAAAAACCACTGTTTCAGATTCCAGGCGATCGTTTTTTATTTTGGCTTCAACAGTTGGAGAGCTTCAATCCCAAATAAAGACAATTGTTGATAATTGCTTTAAGCAAAAAGCAACAATACAGCCAATGGTATGTGCCATTGGTGACGAGTTTATACTCAATGAATTCTATGTTTATTTTGCTAATACGTATTTTAAATTTTCAAATTTGATTAAAAGCATTGACGTATGCTTTAAAGTTTTTCAAGTGCTAGACTTGCAATATCCGGATGATTGTAAGCTAGTTTGGCAATTTTTGGGAATTTTTTTTTATGAAATTGAAGCTAAAAATCAAAAAAAAAATAGTTCAATTTGTGCTTTTGTAAGCGACTTGAAATTTAAAAAAATGCAAGTGCTTGAGGCAAAATGCCTATTTATAGGTTGCAAACTTTAACAAATGAATACATTTTATTGCCTGATTTTATATTGACGAATTAAGACGCTAGTTTTAGTTAATATAATATATAATAGAGTTTAGCTACTACAGCTATTTGCTTTCTTAGCAATTTAGCATGAAGCTTTAAAACCAAGTAAAAAGCTTATATAATAATGGAAATGAAAAAATTATACATGCAATTAATTTTTTATTTTTTTATAATTTTTTCTTAGCTTTATCACACTTTCTCAACATACCCACCCGGATCATATGTATATAAACATACAATTGCATGAATGTAATTGTATGAATTTATTAACATGGTCCAAGGCATAAATGTTAGAAAAAATTTACCCATCATGCGGTGGGGCTCGGACAACACAAACATAAAGACCAACAACCATTAAGCTACAAAATTAACTATAGTTATTTTTCAATCTAAGCTTGAGTTGACCTTTTGACAAGCTAATATCATATACATCGCAATTATTAATAAGAGTAGTCATGCGATTAAAAGGAGCTGTAGCCATATAATTAGTTCTACTGAAAGGTTGGTAAAATAATTGATAAGAGTTACGGTTACTCCTGCGATTAGTATTTAAATGAATATAATTAAGAAGCTCTGGTGCAGCAAGAGACCCAGTCACAAGTTGATGCAGAAAAAGTATATCCGCGATATTTCTACGCGAGCTCAAAGACTGCATATGTAGTAACTTCAAACGATCCTCATAAGGAGGAAGGTTTAAAGAGTCAATCCAATTTAAGCCATTGAGAGCAAAACGAATAAAATTTTTTTGAATTCTCTCAATTCTATTAATGTGAATATTATAAAATGGTGACCACACTTGGCTGGCGTACTCTAAGTGAGGACGCACTATTGTATTATATAAAGTCACCGTTACTAAAGGGCTATTAAATTCCTTTGCCCACCTCTTAATGAAGCCAAGCAGAGATGAGGATTTTTTACAAATTTGATTAATATGCTCATTAAAAGTTAATTTTACATCAAAATGTATACCTAGGTCTTTGACTAAATCAACACGACCAATTTTCTTATCTTTTAATTCGTAATCAAACTCCACAACATTTTTTCTCCTGGTGAAAATCATAGTTTGGCATTTATCAGGATTAAGATGTAAGTTATTTTTAGAACACCAAACCTCAAAGGATTTCAAATCAGACTGAAGTGGAATAGTATCCCCAACCCCCTTCACGTTCCTGTAAATTTTCATGTCATCTGCATATATTAGCAGATGCGAGTTTTTAATGACATGTGTAACGTCATTAATTGCTAAAATGAACAGGAGCGGCCCCAGGTGGCTTCCTTGTGAAACACCTGATGCCGCGCTGAATGGGGAGGAAAACACCCTCCGAAATCTTATCTGATATGAGCGATCAGATAAATAAGATTCAATCCAGCTGACAAAACTTAAAGGAAATCCAAGCTTTTTTAACTTAAACAAAATCAAATTATGTGGTAATTTGTCAAATGCTTTACTGAAGTCAGTGTAGATGCAGTCAACTTGCCCACCAGAGTCAAAAGAGCTTAATGCAAAGGAAGTAAAATCAAGGAGGTTAGAAACTGTAGATCTGCCATTAACAAAACCATGCTGACGAGTTGTTATGACTTCACTACAGCACACCTTAACTTGATCGTACACAATGCGTTCAAAAATTTTCGGTATCGATGATAACTTCGCTACGGGCCTGTAATTTGAAACATCATTTTTACACCCTTTCTTGAAAATGGGGCTTATGTATGCATTTTTCCAAAATTTAGGAAAATAGCTATATCTAATTGATTTATTAAATAACAAACTGAGGGGCTGACTCAGCACAGAGCTACAGTTGACTAGTACTGTCGCAGGAATACCATCAGGTCCGGAGCTGAAGTCATCATCAAGAGATGAGATATATTTCTCTATTAGTTCAGGTGAGAAATATATCTCATTAATCGAATCGTTATCCATATATTTAAAATAGTTGATCTCAGGGCTAAATAATTCCGTAGAAAAGGATTCTTTAAACAAATTAGCAAACAACCCAGCTATAATTTGTGGGTCGCTAGTGAGCCCATCAACTGTTCTGAATTCTGATGGAAACCCGTCAGACTTTTTTTTTGTATTAATAAATCCCCAAAAATGCTTGGGGTCATGAAGAATATTCAACCTAATTTTATTCAAATATTCAGAATAAACTAAAGCCGACATATCCTTAAATTCATGGAAAAGTCGCTGGTAAGCAACTAAGTCATTTCGGTCCTGGCTACAAACGTATTTGTTCCATGCCCTATTACGGCCATTGCGAATTTTTTTTAAATCCTTTGTGTACCAGGGGTATGAAGAATTATTAACATACCTCTTTGCATAAGGCACCGACAATGCTATAGCCGAAAAAAGTTCACCATAGAAAAATTTAATGCACTCATCAAATGAATTACTCGTATTATTAAAAAAAATAATAAGGTCGTTTAATTTATTCCTTAAATTCTCATTCAACTTTAAAAAGTCAGCTTTTTTAAAATTGAATTCATAAATATTGATGTAAGAACATGCATTAATTAAATTTTCATTGTCAGATTGGTACACAATACTCAAAGGTGGATGATAGGAATCAACCGCAGAACGAGCATGGATAGCATTTCTCACAACAACATTACTACTATTTGCAGCCAAGACTAAGTCAAGTTGTCGTCCATGAGAATTAGTTATACAACTTACTTGTTGTAAACTTGAAAGTATTTCGTCAACAAAAATTTGTTGTTGTCGAGTTTTTGGACACGATGCATAAAAATATGTACCATCATCCGAAGGAGTCCATTTAAGGTCAGGCAAATTGAAATCACCTAACAATAAAATGTCGTCATTAGTGTCTAGTTCATTTATTATGTATTCTACGGACATCGAAAGACATTCGTAGACATCTGCGCTACTATTTGGAGGAACATAAGCGTTAAGAATATAAATATTGGAGTTACAATATGTAACTTTAACGCATAATAGTTCAATATTAGATGCGCAGGCAATTTCGATTAATGAACTAGTTAAATGATTTTTTATGGCTATTAAGACACCTCCACCAACAGAAGAAATGTCTTCCAAGTGTCTGTCTCTTCTAAAAACATTGAAACTGTTGTCAAAAAGTTCCAAATTGAGAAAAGTGTTATTTAACCAAGTTTCGGTAAAAACGATAATATCCTCAGAAAAATTCTGAGTGGCTAAAAAGATGTCATGCGTCTTAGAACGCAAACCCCTTACATTTTGATAGTAAAGGGATAGCCGCTTCAGTTTTTTGAATTGGAACGGACAGTCTTATTATTTTTTTTCGACTTAAATTCTGAAATAAAGATATTATCCACCCATGCATTAGAATTTAGAATGGCAGAAACATGAGAAGATGCCACTGTAATTTTAAAAGATGCATGAGTTGGTTTATTACCGATTTTCCTGCAAGAAACGAAGGCATCGGCAGGAATAATTTGGTTTTGTTTAATATAGTTTATAACATTGTCAGTGGTAGTGTTAGCATTAAGACGTGAAATGAAAATCGATTTCAACCTTGGCAATGCTTGCAAGGAGACAGGTGCCACAGAACCACCAATCGTAACCACTCCTTGCGGATTAGGAATAACAGAAATGGATAGAGGAGTATCGATAGTGGAGGAAAGGGGTGGAGGATTATTTATAGGAGCAGAAGCGGGAAAGTTGGAAGTAGACGGAGAGATATTTAGAGGGGGATCTAAGGCAGTTACTTCACGATTAGCAGCTGTGTCACTCGCCCCCCCCACACTACCCAAGTTAACAACTTATTGACAAAAATATTTTTGAAAACATTGTATGAATTAAACATTTACATTTTATTTTTAGGTTTGAAAACATTTGTTTGTAACAACTAACAAAAAACCTGATATTTTTTCGTCCAATATATGAAATAATAATTGACTTATAAAAGCCTAAACACACTATTTAATACGTATATGTATGTACATACATACTTTAATTTAATTAAACTTTTTTTAGTTTAAATACACATTCATATGAAAAATATTAATTTCAAAGCTACAAAGCAAATGTTCATAATAACAAAAACAATACTATTTTTATGCTTTACGTTTATAAAAATTGAATAAGTATTTTCTTTAAAGCATACAATTTACTGATTCTTTTATATATTTTTCATATAACTGCAAAAACTTACTTTTAAAAATGGACATAACTTGTTCTATATGCAATTCGAAATTTTTTGAATGCGAACAGCTTTTTAGTCACTTGAAATATTTCCATCAGTTGTCGCAAAATCAAACTTTAAGATGTGGGCTAAGTTCGTGTAATCAAACATTTACATCTATAGCAACTTTTCGCAGACATATGCGAAATGAATATGTAAAAAGAAGCCATAGTAAAGCAATTGAAAAACACTTAAACACTTCAGACAACATCTATGTTCGACCTGACGAAAACTCTATATTTCAAAGTAAAAAACCAAGAATACAAAACGACCTTAATATTACAAATGACGTTAACGTAACTGTTAATGTAAATGCTCTTAAGGATTCTTCTTATAAATTTACTATGAAAGAATATTCTTGCATAAACTTACCTAGAAACTATGTAACGAGTTTGCAAAAAAACGTTACCGCAATAACAGCATCTGTAGCACAAGAAATAGAAAAAGTTCTGCAACCTCAATTAGTAAATAATAATTTAGCAATTAATGAACTACAAAAAATAATAACCTTCTGTAAAAATCCTTTCGCAAAATTGCAATCAGAATATGGCGTACTTAAATTGATGAAAGAATCTGATTTATATGAAAGTCCACAGATTATTTGCATTGATAACTCCATAAGCAACAATATCAATTATAAATCTCTAAGTGCAACAGTAGCAAAAGGTGTTATATTCCCTATAAAGTTTCAACTAAGAAAATTTTTTGAAATACCAAATGTGTTCGAGAAATTTGAAAAAAAATTGAAAATGTTATCTCAAAGTGACATATTAAGTAACTTTGTGAATGGTAAACTTTGGCATTCCAAAAGAGAAGGTTCTGTAGCAGGAATAGTAATTCCATATTTCTTATATTTCGATGACTTTGAAGTTAATAATGCATTAGGATCTCACACAAATTCTCTTCTAGCTTCTTATTATTCATTTCCGACAGCGCCTATGTCCATGAGACACAAATTAAGCTCCATTTTTCCTGCCGCTTTATTTAAATCTGCAGATATAAAAAACTTTGGAAACGATAAGTGTTTTTATAAATTTATTGAAATTCTAAACGATTTAGAGAAAAATGGTTTAGAAGTAAAAACAAACAGTGGAATTAAAAAGTTATACTTTACATTAGGCTTAATATTGGGCGATAATTTAGCCTTAAATAGTGTATTAGGGTTTACCCGATCTTTTTCATCACACTATTTTTGTAGATTTTGCAAAGTTAACAAAATTGCTTCTAAAACTGATTGTGAAGAAAGTTTCAGTGAACTACGTAGTAGAATTAATTACTCTGAAGACTTGGAGCTAAATAATGATACGGGAGTCAGAGAAAATTCTATTTTTAATTCAATAAACAAATTTCACGTTGTAGAAAACTTTTCTGTTGACTTATTACACGATATTTTTGAAGGAGTTTTGAAGTATGACCTGAGTCACATTATCCTTCATTTTATAAAAAATAAATATTTTGACTTGGAGTTTCTCAACATAAGAAAACAATATTTTAATTATGGTGAAACAGAAAAGGGGAATATATCACCGCCGTTAATGTTGCATCACATTAAATCTTTCAATATAAAAATGTCTGCTAGAGAAATGCTAACCTTTGCCCACTTTTTTCCACTTATGATTGGGGATGTTGTTCCTCAAGATAATGAAGTATGGAAATTTGTCATTAATTTAATAGAACTAATGGATTTACTTCTTTTATCAAATTATAGCGCTTTGGATTTACTATCTCTACAAAATCACGTTATCATGCATAATAAAGAATATATAAGATTGTTTTCAGATACACTAAAGCCAAAACACCATTTTTTAAACCATTACTGTAGCATTATTAAACAGTCAGGTCCACTAAAACATTTATGGACATTTTTATTTGAATCGAAACATCGGGAAATGAAATCGTATGCTAAAAATATAACTTGCAGAAGAAATATTTCACTATCATTGGCAATAAAATTTTCAATTACATTTTCTGAATTCATTGAAAATTTTAAAGACTCCAAACACATTCTCAGTAAAAAAAGTTATTGTGCCGAAAAATCGCAGTTTTTTAGCGAATTGACAAATAAACTTAATGAAGAGGATATCAAAAGTACTATATGCTATAAGTATTGCAAGGTGTATGGTACGATGTATAAAAGTAGCTACATCCTTTGGTTTTATGATCCAAAATTCGTAGCATATACAATAAGAGAAATTTTTGTATTAAAAAATAATTTATTTGCTTTGTGTCAAGAGCTGCAGATAGTAAAATATGAGAATCATTATTTATCTTATTTGGTAGGACCTTCATTGGACGAATTTAGAATTTTAAAATTAAAAAAAATGTCATTTCCCCCCACACACTTATATAAAGTTAAAAACCAAACATTTTTAAGGCCAAAAGTATATTTTTGAATATATACATACATATGAATATTTATTTTTCTATTGAGCTACTGCTTAAATACAAAATTATTTTATGAAAATAATATGGTATCTACTATTTTTAAATGAACAAATAAAACGCAAACGAAACGATTTTTTTGATTTATTTTTTGGAAATTTTCGCCTTAAAACAGGTACATACTAACACTGAGTAAAAATATCTCTGAAGGGAGTTTATTTTATACTAAACACAAAGAAAAATTATCCAAGGTACCAGTAAATTTCTACTTCAAAATAAAGCAAATTTCTTTTATTTAAGGGAATCTTCTTCCTTGGAAAAAGTAAAATTTTCCTCAAATGAAGTAAATATATCCTTTAAGTTTTATAACCTTGTCCTCACATTGAGTAAACTTTTCCTTATTTCAAAGCTGCAACATTTACTTGTACTAAGGAATTCAACTTACTTATTTTGAGGAACCCATGGCTTTAGCTCGTATTGAAGGACATTTTTTCCTTACATTTAGGCATTTTTCCTTAAACGGAGTAAGTTTTTTTATCGGTGCAAATTTTACTAAAATCGATCGATTAGCTTAGGCGTGGAAACGTTTTTCCCTGTTAAGAGCGTGACACCGCCTACTATTGAAAAAATAAATGTATACATGTCCCCTGCTCTCTTCACAACCTTTTAAACAAAAAAAAATTAAGCGACTATGTTGTGTTATGGCTGACAAAAAGCGTTGTAACAAGCGTCATTTGTTCTTTGAAAACTTGCCAGTAGATGGCGCTGTAAGCAGATTGAATATTCTTATAGCTATAACCTGCGCCGGATTAACCAGGGGGCTGCAGCCCCGGGCCTTCCGGAGGTGGAGGGCCCCAAATGATATTGGAAACATGAAAAAAAACAAAAAAGAACCAACGAAAATTGAGAAAAAAATTAATAATATGTTAGCCGAACGCAACATCAACGTCAAAAATTGTCGAGCACAGACATATGATAATGCTGCAAATATGTCAGGCAAATGCAATCTACTACAAGCTTTCATCAAAGAGCAATTTAGCATTTCACGTTCCTTGAACGGGACACTCATTAAATTTAGTTGGCGAGTATAGTGTGGACGTATGTCTAGATGCAGCAATTTTTTTTTAGTATTTTGCAGCAATTGTACGTTTTTTTCGCTGCTTCAACTCATAGACATGATGTTTTAACGAATCAAAGTGCGAACGTTAAAAACCAGTCAAAAACCCGATGGTTCTTGTGACTTGAGTAACGGCAAGAGTTAAACGATTCGATGAGTTGAAGAAAAAATTACAGGAACAAAATACATGCGAAAATACTCTTTCGTGCTGTATTTCTCATAGCAAACTGCTGAAGCACTCTTTGGAAAATAACTTTTTTAATGTAAAAAAATCTCAGCTTTCGATTAAAAGCATTAAAAAATATTAAAAATACCGTTTTTGAGATATAACTCGTTTTGTGATTTTTCACCAGGAAAATGGAAAATTTCGGAAAATCTGACAAAACCATTGGAAAGCTGAGAAAAAAATACATCGAAATGATGTGTCGGGAATTTTTCTTAGGTGCATTTACATACCACCAGCACGAGTTGAAAACAACAGTGTCCTAGCGCTGCGCTAGGACATTTGACGTGTTTCTCCCCATATACGGATTTGAAGAGTCGAAAAATTATAAAAAAGTTAGTAGATGGAAGTGTACAAGCTACCAAGTTATGCGGATCAGATAAATTTCGTGTAGATTCTTTTTATGTCATAATCGATAAGCCAGTCACTGAGCTAAAGAATAGAAGTGAGGCCTACACTCATATTACAAATATATTTGGCTTTTTGTTACATTTATTATTTATAGAAGAAGATGAATTGCAATGTAAAACAACCGAGCGTCTCCGCATATATTTATCACCAAGATTTGGATAAAAATTTACATGATGAATTTCAACAATTCATTCCTTTACTAAAAATGCAACCAAAGGATTTTTTTACTACTTCAAAGTCTCAAAAAAATTATGAAAAGGAGATAATGATACTAAATCCACTAAAAGTATTAAACTGGATTGTTAATTTAGATATGGAACATATTTTTCCAAATATTTATATAGCTTATAGATTATTGTTAACAACTCCTATCGCAAACTGCGAGACAAAAAGATCATTTTTTGTTTTAAAACGCATAAAAAATATATATAGGTCGACAATGACCGATGAAAGATTTTCATCATTATCAAGACTGAGCATCGAAAGAGATCTACTTCGATCGCTTGATTTTGATGATATTGTTTCAGATTTGCTGAAGCAAAGTCCAGGATGAAACATATTTAATAATATTTTGTCTATTATGTATTTTTAATGTATCATTGTCATTTTTGTTAAAATAAATGTCAAAACTCACGATTTCACTCATGAATTCACTCTTGATGATAAAAAAAATTTTTTTGCTTTTTTTTATTTTTTTGAATGGGACCCCTCTTTCCTTTTAGCCCCAGGCCCGACCGAGGTTTAATCCGGCGCTGGCTATAACTCGTCAACGAATCTACGGAGTTTTATAAATGTGGTGTCATAGTTTTTGTTAGAAGAATCAGTTTTTTATAACGTCATTTATACTTTGAAAACTTGCCAGTAGATGGCGCTGTAAGCAGATTGAATATTCTAATAGCTATAACTCGGCAACGAATCAACGGATTTTGATGAATGTGGTGTTGTAGTATTTTTTAGCTCAAAGTGATTTTTTTTATGACGTCATTTGTGATTTAATAACTTACCAATAGATGGCGGTATACATACTAATGTACCGATTTTGATGAAATTTAGTATAAAGATAGATTGAATTCTGAGAAAAGATTTTTTAATTAGAATTTCTTTTAATATGAGTGGTGTCACACGCCCCTAACAATAAGTTTTTTTTTGTGCAGCTCAATTATCTACCGATTTTAATGAAATTTGTTTTTTTTACTAATTCAACAGCTTTTAATATTTTTCAATGTTTTTTCAACTTCAATTTATTTTGACTTTTTCAAAAGTTTTTCGAGTTTTTTTTTAACGTTTTTCAAATACTTTTTCGACTTTTTCAGTATCTTTCAACTTAAGACTTTTTCAATTTTTCTCATTATTTCACATATTTTTTCAACTTTTTCAACATTTATCAACCTCCGTCAATTTTTTTCGATTTATTCAACCTCCGTCAACTTTTTTTAATACTAATAAAAACCGATCTCGTCAAAACATCGTCGCCAGCTCATCTTCCGATGAGGGCACGAGACCGGAACCTAGCTTGTCTCGGCCGCTGTCTGATGAGTGCAGATAGTGTAGCAGCAAAAGTGTTGGAGCAGCGCGTGCTTTTCTTTCGCATTCTGATGCTAGACTGGGATCTAGCCTATCCCGGCTAACCACCTCAAAATAGTTTTCGGTGCATTTTTGGATTTCTATTTTTTTCGATCAAAAATAAGCGCTATTTTGAATTTCAATTTTTTTCGATCAAAAATAATCGTTATTTTGCATTCGTATTCTTTTCGATCGAAAATCATCGCTATTTTGGATTTCTATATTTTCGTTGAAAAATAATCTGTATTTTGGATTTCTATATTTTTTAGATCAAAAATAATCTTTATTTTGGATTTCTATATTTTTTAAATCAAAAATAATTGTTACACATCTATGCCTGGTATTAAATTTTTTTCTAATTTGTGCTCGTTTCATTTTGTGTTTCCATATTAACTTTTGTTCATGTGATAATAACAATAAAAATCAATAAAACTAGTAACAATATTTATTTTGTTGACTCAATATGGACGGAATAAGTAAAATATTTTTTTTGTATTTGTATTTTTTTTGTAGCCATCATAGTAAAGATTATGTAACATGGCATATTACATAAATTTATGATGTCACAATTTAACAGAATAAGGGAGAGTTTTATATGCTTAACCTAAGTTAAATTTTTGTGAATTTTACATTAAATGAATTGCAAAAATTTATGCATTTATTTTTACATATACGAAAACTAATGTATTAAAAAAATATAAATTTAAAACAATAGTATTTTGTATTTAATAAAATGATTTATGTTATAACTTATACATACTTTTTAAAAATATTTTCTTGAATTTATATATTGGGCATTTTGTAGACAGCGGACAACGAAAAAAAAAAAATAGATTCTGAAATATGTTCGTATACGGAATAATTGAACTTTTAGAATGTTAACTTTTTTGTATGTGGCTTAGTTGTCATGTTATGGCCTTC
Source organism: Meiosimyza platycephala (assembly GCA_963662105.1). Lineage (NCBI taxonomy): Eukaryota > Metazoa > Arthropoda > Insecta > Diptera > Lauxaniidae > Meiosimyza > Meiosimyza platycephala. Next base: position 4,589,874 of record OY759212.1, read on the forward strand.
TTATGAATTGAAGTATACACGGTTGTCTGGAAAAAGCTTTAACCCTCAAGTTGCATCCTTCCAAAAATTCATGGTGCTACGTATTCGAGGTAGCTCACTGACCAATTTTCTGCAAAAAAAAAATAAAAATTCCTCGGGCGCTTTTTTTATCTAAGAGCTACCGTTACTTCTATTCGGGAGTATATTACATCGCGAATTTAATTTCTCAAGAAAACTCATTTTAAATTATGTCGATGTCTTCTTTTTTCTCTGAGAAATCGTAACTTGAAATTTATTACACAGGCCTACACGCAGATCTACATCAATTTTTTGTATGGCAAGGTAAATAGAAAATTTCAATTTATGATATTTCAGAAAGTAAAATAGATATCGACATAATTTAAAATGGGTTTTGAAGAGGAAGAGCAGTCCTTTCACACGCCGTAACAAATTTTGATGACAAATATAATTCGCGGTGTAATATACTCCCGAATAAAAAAAACGGTACCTCTTAAAAAAAAGCGCCCGAGGGATTTTTATTTTTTTGTGCAGAAAAATGGTCAATGAGCTACCTCGAATACGTAGCACCATGAATTTTTGGAGATGCAACTTGAGAGTTAAAACTTGTTCCAGACAACCGTGTATATGAAATGCGGATTACTGATTTCATAATGCTTAATATTTTATTGTAAATATTTTTTATGCGAAAAAAAGCTTTCGAAAAATCAGTATTTCATTTACTTGAAGGTCATAACTTGACTATTCATCTATACTATTTATATAAAATTGCTTACATTCAAATGGTTTGTAACGCTTTGGCGCAAAATGTACTGAACCAATTTTAATAATTTTTTTTCTAAATAACATATTTGTGCTTAACCTTCATCTGCTCCTAAAAAAAACTTACGTTGTTTCCCCTTGTGTGTAGATTTCTACACATATGAGATTTCAATACATTTTCAGTGAAATATTTAATACGAATACGAATAAATAGTAAAATTTATAATTATATGTTTTGAGAAAATGAACTATAAAAGTGAAATTAATTTACAATATATTTTTTTAATGCATCTTACACAAACGTTTCGACTTAATTTTTTCTCGCATTTACAGTTTTCAATAAGTGACTTTTTATATGAAAATTAAAAGACTATTTTTGCAAAGCAAGTTTATTAGATACATTTCTGATTTTTTCACACAAAATAAAACATGAAACGGCGGGTTTTTGTGTATAGTTAACTCAAAAACAAATTTTTTTGAGTTATGACGGTCTTGCAGCAAACGCCCGATATGTAAAATGCATGTGTGTAGAAATCTACACAAAAAGGTCACTAACGTAACTTTTTGAATAAAATCTCCAAAAAAATTTTTATTTTAACGGAAAACTCATTTTTGCTTGTGAAATAATGTTGTTGCTAAGTTTTTATCTGATGGTTTTAGAAAAAATCAAAAAAAGAATCTCTTTTGTGTAGTTTTCTACACAAGGAGCAGATGAAGGTTAAGAAGCTTACTGAATACTTATTTTTTTATTTTTTTTAAAGTTAAGTATTCTAGCTTTTAGGTTTAAAGTTTTGCAAAACGTCACACAAATATTGTCGTTTGATTTTTCGTTGCTTATGCTGCTTCTTGAATTCTGTGTTTTGCTTTGAATTTCGAAAAGTCACATTTTTTTCTTTGTCCGCTTCACATGAAATGTCCGATATTTTATACAAAAAATCAACTCAATAGCATTTTTTAGTTTATTTCAAAATATTTATTGGAACACTGTCTGTCACTGGTTTGACACGACAGTAATTAAAAGCATAAAAATAAATTTTGAATAATTTAGAGTGCACAAAAACCTCTTAGATATATCTATCATATGAACATACTTACATACATACCTGCCTATATACCATAGAGATTGAATTTAGAAATTGCAGCACATAGCTTAAAAGGCTTATACACAGTTTTTTTATTTGAATGTTAAACTATGTTCGTTGCTAGCTTAAATTAAATTTTAGCTCAGCCTCTACTTTTTCATCAGATTTGCTGTTCTGATTTGTCTGTCTTGTTTATTTTTTTTAAGTAAAACTAACTTTCTAATTAAACATAAATTAAGGTTGAAGGAAGTACAGCTAAGTTTAAGTCAAGCTGTATAACTGGCACTTACAAAAAAAATATGGTTTAGTGTTACATTGCAATTTTGCTAAATTTTGTACATATACATTAGACCGGGTCGAAATTGAAAATTTAGAAGAACACTTAAAAACGATAACTGCATCATTTCTTTTTCGGTTCGAGAAAAACCAATAATGGAGCACTTTTGATTCTCCTGAAGGTCCTTTTTGGCTACAAAAAAAAAAACGTGTTTTTTGTTCGTAAGTTTTATTTGGATTTTTTGGTGGTTTATATTTGGATTTTTTTTTGCGAAAATCACATGCGACGCACCCCCAATTGGTTCGAAACAGGATAAAAAAAGAATTAAAAAAATGTATTTAAAATTTTTATCTTTAACCCTTATTGACACTATTTCAATGTGAAATTTGGCCGAATTTGGCACTTTTAATTATTGACGCATATCATTAAACATTTACAAATACAAGCAAATTAACACATGTGGAAATGTTTTAAATTAAATAAATGCCTTATTGTTGTCTAAAGCCAAACTTCACATTGAAATAGGGCCAGTATGGGATAAAAATAAAAATTTGAAAAAATTCCTAAAACTTTTTTATCCTATTTCAAACCAATGTACATATATATATTTGAATTTATCAGTTCTTCAAGTGGTAGATAATTTAATTTAAATAGCGATCTAGTTTTATACTTACAATTAGTAACAAACCAATGTTAGACTGTGGGTTTCCAGTAATTTTCGATTCGTTGCTACTTTTCATGCCTAAGAATATAGTATGTACAGTAGAATCCTGACTATCCGAATCAATTAAAACCAGTGTTTTTTTTTTGATAAACGAATATTCGGATAATCGTTGTACGGATAATCAAGATTCTACTGTTAGTATATTTTGTATGTTTTGCAATAATTTGTTTAACCACAGAGTTTTAATATTTCGTCTAAACTTTTTACAACATAATATTTATTTTGTGCAATACAAAATATACCAAAAACCTTATTTTTAGGCACAAATTTTTATAAAATATATATTAAGATGTGTTCTTAGTGAAACATTTTTTTATACATATCGAGACTATTTATCAACAGCATAATGTATTTTGTGTAGGGATGCAACGATACGCGTTTTGGCGATACCGATATTCATAAAAATTTCCGATACCGATTTTTTTTCTGAACAGTTCCTTTATCCACTTTGTATGGTACCTATTGTGAAAATAGCAGTGTTGATAAGTGTTTTTAATTAATTTTGACCCAAGATAAAGGATAATTTTATTTTTGTTGTGTATCGATGCTTCGGCAAATAAATATCGCTGATATCGATAAATCGGAATATGCCGATATAGCGGTAATTGTATCAGTATCGGTTGCATCCCAAATTTTGTGTACAACATTTGCAAATCTAACTTCAAAATACATCATATAAACCTATTGCCATTATAGATCAATTTGATTTACTCCAATTTTTAAAGAGTAATCGATCGATTTATATATCGATTATTTTTTAATCGATCAATTTATGTATCGATTATTTTTTATTTAGCTCTTAGTTTTTGTTATCCATTATAATTTTTGTATTATTTCGAATTTTTTCTTTAGGTCCACACTTTCGTTTTTCGGGTCGTATTTCTTTTTGGACATCAATTTGGCGCGCATTTCAGCGGCTGTCATATTCAATTGCAGACTGCCACTGCCTGCTTTGTTGACATTGTTGTTGTTGTTTTTGGATGACGATGATGCTACTGCAGCTGTTGTTGTTGCTGCACTTGTAACCGTTGCTGAGAGCGTTGTTGATGGTGTGTTGTTGTTGTTGTTTATTTGGTGCTTGCTCTCTTGGTCTTGTTGCTTTACTGCTTTTAGCTTTTGTTGCGTTGGCAAGTCGCCACCACCATTTTTAAGACCTTTATCTGTGACACCCGCATCCACTGGCACAGTTGGTGGTGTCACTGGCACTGGTATTGCAGTGGACGTTGATGATCGACTGCCATTGTTGCTTGAATTTGAAGACAAACGCTTTGTGCTGATCATGCTTATTGTGCTAATGTTTGCGCTTGCACCAGGCATCTCTTGTACGCTGCTGCTGCTGCCCTGGTTTTCCAGATTGTTGTTGTTGTTGGCACTGGTAATGCTGCTGCTATTTTTTATTCGACTGCCATTATTAGTAGCTGTTGGCGCATCGGCATCGATCAGCAATAGCCGCACTTCATGGGAGATCGCTTTTATGCGATGCACCACCTGTTTATGCGTCTCGTTACCAATTGGCACTCCATTGACTTCAATGATGCGATCGCCTTCTTTAAGACCCGCAGCTGAAGCAGGCGAATTAGCATCAACTTTGCCAATATATTGCCCGGGTTTTATTTTTTCGGAATGCAAATTAAAGCCATATCCATCAAAGTCAGCGCGTTTCACAATGTGGCACAGTTTTGTGGGAACGGTAGATGATGACGTGGATGTTGTTTGAGTTGTGACTGTGGTGGCGCCACTTTCGTTGCTGCTCGACATGAAGACTGCTCAAATAATATGGTTGCTTTATGTATGAGGAAATATGATAGACCACAGGTCAACAGGATGCTGAAAAATAAAATATTTATTAGAAATTACAACACAGTACGCAAAATATAGCCTTAACCCATTAACTCCCTATTGTCGATTTTTCTACCAGTAACTTTCGTAATTTGCCTAGGTAAGCCGGAAAGTGGTATCACTTATGCGCTTAGCTTATATGTTAGTTTGGACCTTTGCCAGCATACATTATTTTTGGTTTGGCGTGATTTGGTTACTAAGCGGTTTTTTCGTGCCTTGAGGCGGAGGCATTTTCGTTTTTTTTTTTAATTCGGGTCGATTTTTCGGCCACAAACAATTGAGAGTTATTTGAGAAGAAGAAAAACAACAATAAAAACACAGAATTCAAGAAGCAGCACCGAAAAATCAAACGACAATTTTTGTGTGTGATGTTTTTAAAAAACTTGATCCTAAAAATTCAGAAATTTTACTTTGAATAATAAAAAAAAGTATGCAATGACCTTTTTAGCACAAATTTGTTATTTTAAAAAAGAAATTTTCAAATTCGGTGCAGAGTATTTTGTGCCAAAGCGTCACAAACATTTCCCATGTAAGCAATTTTATGTAAATAGTATAGATTCATGCATTTGTTGATAGTTTTCTTTGTATAGCTCGTTTCTTCAGTTTTATAAAATTTGATTACTGAGTAATCTATACTATTTACTTAAAATTGCTTCTATGGAAATGGTTTGTAACGCTTTGGAGCAAAATATACTGAATCGATTTTAATAATTTTTTTCTTAAAACAACATATTTGTGCTCAAGACGGTTATTGCATACTTATTTTTTTATTTTTTTTTTAAGTTGAATTTCATATTTTCTTGGATTAAGTTTTTGCAAAACCTCACACAAAAATTGTCGCTTGATGTTTGGTAGCTTATGCAATTATATTACTTATCTAATTTTCGACACTTGTTGCATGTTACCGCTGTTCATACATCAAATCCAGTCGGACTTACATAAGTCCGATCGGTTTCTACCAATTTCCTACTTTCATTAACTTGAACCGCCACCATGTCAACAAGTAGCATTAGCTAATCAAAAGTGTACAAGAATCTCGTTAAAGGTTATAAAAAATTAAGCAAGTCAGCTAAAGCCTACTTAATATTTGCTAATTGCTAAGAGCACATTTATTGATAACACTATACGTTATGACTTAAAATATGGAAGATGGATGCTTAATAGGAACTAAGAAAAATAATTACAACTTACAAAGTCTTGTCATTGACTATTTAGGAAGTAATTATTTTGGAAAAAAATTTAATCACTTTTAACAAATGAGTTTTCGTAAAATTTATGCAAAATTTGTTCAGAGTGGAACTGTGAGCAAAACAGCTATACTGTGGGATGAATGCATCAATGGGGTGAATGCATCAAACTCAAAACGATGATTCTAGAGTTTAAGAACGAGATTCGTTTCGCTATGCAGCTATCGCAGTACTTGGCCGATTTTAATGTTTAATGTAAATGCTTCAACATCTACACAATTTATAAAAAATTGCTTATATGGAAATCGAAGGGTACTGCATATTTTATTTTTTTAAAGCTATATATTGTAACGCTTTGAAGCAAAATATACTGAACCGTTTTTAATTATTTTCTTTTTTGAAAAAACATATTTAAGCTAAGGAAGGGTACTGCATACTTTATTTTTTTAAAGCTACACTGAGAAAACAATTTAACTATATGTACCAAAATTTGGTAATAATTAACAAATAGTATATTTGATATGGGTGTATTAAATATTTGATATATGTTAAAATGTCACATATTAAAGTGAATTGAATAATATTATTGGATGAATTATATATTTGGTAATAATTACCAAATCATATTTTGGTTGAAACAAATATTATTTTGTAGCAATCATTCGTTTGTTAATAACAACTAAATCATGTATTTGACTAAAAAACACTTTATTTTCGCAAACGTATACATTAATTAATATCGATTTGTGCTAAAACCCAATGACAAAAACGATTTTTCCAATATCGTTACATCCTTACATAGGTATTTATACAATCATAAGTACCTAAATTGCATACGAAGCAGAATATATGTATGTACTTAAGTAGTGTTTTACTTGAATATGTTGTGAATTGCAAAGTTTTCATGGTAATGAGAAGTGAAATCAAATAAATATAGGATTAACGAATGTATATTCAGCCCACACAATCGCCTCAAACTAAAATAACGTTTGGCAACTGGGCAACAATTTAAATTTCAATTAAGGACACGGAAATAACTACCAAAATTTGTTGATAGTTAACAAATATTTTAAAAATCTATCAACCAAATACATTTATTTAAAGGATGCATACTCTTTTCTCAGTATATATATCCCTTTATTTAGTTTACATATCTTTTTTTTAGAATTGTAATATACAAAGACTATTTTTTTTTTTTTTCGTTCAATGGAAATTTTATATTTTAAAAAATATTTTTTTCATAATCTTTGCTGCACCGAAAAAAAAATTGTAACGTAAATTGTAAAAAAAAAGGATGAATTTACTTTGTTTTAAAGTAGAAATTTACCAGCATCTGGATGATTTTTCTTCGTTTTCTGTATAAAATAACTACATTCAAGGATATGTTTACTCCGTGATTGTATCTGTTTTAAGGCAGAAATTTCCAAAATAGAGCGATACTTTTTTTTGTTTTTTTTTGTTTTTGCTTTTAGCCCCCTGTTACCCCTCAAATTGGGCAATGGTTGCAAAAGTAAACCTGTTCCAAAATGTATTCACAGCTTGACACCGTCGACAGTGGGGTGGGGCCAACTCCATAAGAATTTTGAATACTGCTATCGTATTCAGCATCTTCGAAAACGGGGGCTGACAAATGTTTTACTGATGGAATATGCGATTCCAACTTTTTTCTTTGGTCCAAAAACCGAAAGGAACCGATATCTCGAAAACGACGTGAAAGAAAAAAAAACAAAATTTATTTTCAGAATCAGCAGCCGATTTTACATATGAAATGCATAGTGGCACATAAAGTTCATAAATTTTTTAATTATTTGTAAACTAGGGTTATTAATTATAAGATGTTTACTAGCTTGTAGCCATTTTTATTCAATATTATATAACTTTTCCATTTCTCGACCCATTTTCTTAAATAGTATCTTATTTTTTCATAGATATATAAAATATGATATAAAAAAATAAAATGATTTTTCCCATTTTTTTTTTTCTTTTATAAATTTGCAGTTGATTTTGACTTTTTTCTCATTTTTTCGAAAAAAAAAATATTTTTTTAGAAATCAATTTATTTCACCGAAACTAACAAGCCAACCAAAAAGTAAATTGAGCATTATTTATAGGAAATTTAATTACCTTTACTTTGGCATATAGTAAATTTATATATAGATATTGGTTCTTAAGATATTTGTAAGTAAGTGAAACCAACTTTTTTTTTTGGTCCTAAAACCGAAAATGACCGATATCTCGAAAACGACGTGAGGGAAAAAAAAAATAATGTGATTTTCAGAATCAGCAGCCGATTTTACATATAAAATGAATAACGGCATTCAAAGTTCACTTTGGCAGTAAACTAGTGTTATTTTTGATAAATCTTAAGCTGTGGGTTTTTCAATTTTTTTTGAATTTAAGTAAGATGCGAAGTGCACGCTTTCAATTGTGAGGGAGTCATCTAAATCTTGAAGCGCGAACTGATTATAAAAAAGTGAATATTCTCCTCTTTTTTTTTAATAAACTGTGTATGCATTTCGTAAGGGTTTGATCAGAACATACGTTTTATTTATGATAAGGCGTAAAAATACAGCGTTGCTAGTCGCGGCGATTAATCGCCAAATTGACGATTTTTTACCTTTAACCGAATCGACCTAGCTGGTGCAATTTTATTGATTTTTCAATATCCAATATTACTTACTCAAAGTTGAAAGAGACGGTTCGCTTCGAAAAATTGTACGAGTTGGTTCGATTCGGTTACTTTCGTTTGCAGTTTCAAAGTTCAAAAAAATAGCTTCAGCTGGGTCGCTTTGGTTACTTGCGATTGCTTTCTCAAAAATCAAAAAATGCACGAGCTGGGTCGACTCGATTACTTAGGATTGCATATTCAGGAACCAAAAAATTGTACTACTAAAAATTTACTTATAATTTTTTTTTAATTCAGCCTTAATACGGCTCTGGGGACAACGTGAATTTTCGAGCTTAGCTATCAATAATTTGCTTATTGTTTAACAAAGGGATAGACAAAGACAAATACAGAATACTCACAAGAAGAATACATATTAATTTCAGCGAGAATTAAGGAAAATTTTCCTCAGTTATAGTAAATTTTTTGAAGAAACTAACTAATACTGAGTACGTTTTTCCTAAAACAAAACAATCCATTAGATTGAGGAAACATTTACTCAAATGAGGAAAAAGTTGTCCTCAAAAATTTCTTCCAAAGAAAAATTTACTATTTCAAAGGAAAATTTTACTAAAAGCACAATCTCTGTATTTTAGGAAGAGCTTTAACATGCTTTGATGAAATCTGAACTCATTTTAAAGTAATCAATAACTAAATTGAAAGATATTTTCATCAATATGAGGAAAAATTACTAAGGTTAAGGAACATTTTTACACTAAATTGGAGGAAGTCATTTCTTTAAATTTAGTATGGTCATTTTTTTCGGTGTGTTCTACTATTTCCTACAGGTCTATTTTAGTTAAGGTTAGATGAAAAAAAATAAATCGAACTGTCAATTTTCAAGGACAAGCACGCTTGATACTTATCAGCAGTAGTAGGAAATTTACAAAAAAAATTAATTATTTTATAAGACAAGAGATAGCCAATTTTTAAGTAAATGAATATATTTATTGAACTCTACGATTATAAAATGCTAAAGTTGCTATAAAATGCTACGTAATATTGTTCAATTATTATGAATAAAAATTTCTGTTAATTTAAAAATATTTGAGTAATATTATACTTTGGATCGTTTCGCTTCGTTTTCTCGTAATCGTGATTGATACAGACGTGCCATAGCTTATCATAAAAAATACGGTATTAGTAGATACATGATTGCGCTACAAAATTTATGAAAAATAAATGGATTATTTGTCAAACTATTTGTTAAATCTGTAAATTTCCATATACTAAAAAATTGTTTTGAACATGAAAATGGTTTGTATCGCTTTGGCGCAAAATATACTGAACCGATTTTAATAATATCTTTTTTGAAACAACATGTTTGCGCTAAAGAAAGTTTTTGCTGATTATTACTTTTTAAAAGTTTAATAACACAGGCCGACAAACTTTTAAACCAGAGACCAGACCTATCATACCCGAAGAACTTTGGTGCGCTGAATCCGAATCCGAGCTCGGAATTTCTCCTATACGGCAGGTTTTCGAGATATTCTAACCTTAAATAATACTTTCAGATGCTGTAATCAGTTTTGGAAAAACAATTTTATTCGCGATGTAAAATAACCTCAAATATAGCCAAAAACCGTGTTTTTTGCACTTTTAGGTTAGAATATCTCGAAAACCTGACGCATAGGAGAAATTCTGAGCTCGGATTCGGATTCAGCACATCGAAGTCCTTCGGATATGATAAGTCTGGTCTCTGGTTTTGAACTTTTTTTTATTTTTGTCGGTCTGTGTAACTTGTATTTGGCTTCGAAGTTCAAAGAACAAACAAGACGTGCTGAAGAAAAACAGTGAAATATAACAATTATTGTAATGCGATGGAATGTTTATGGGAGGGAAAGAAAGGAATAGAATCACAGGCGTGCCGTGCACATCGCATGCCCGGGGAAAAAAATTATTTGCCGCCCCTACTGAAAAAAAATGTTCGTGGTTTTAAACAAACATTTTGCCTATCTTACCTCACTTCTCACATTGAAAAACTCTAGCAAACTAAGTTATATTTCACGAACATTTAGCCGCCCCCTCAAGCCTTGCACCCGGGTACGCTACTGAATAGAATATATCTACATACTATATAAAATTCAGTTTTTGTCTGTCTTCTATGGACGCAGATACAATACGGCTGAATTCGATGAAATTTTAACAGTTTGTTCGTATCGATCAGGCGGGTGCGTAGGCTATAACAACTTTATTTAGGCATATTTAGGGTGACCCTCATATAAAAATATTTTTAAAATATTATTTTCACGAAATCCGGTTAATCGATTCACATGGAATTTACACCACGTGTCTTTTATGTAAAGAGGCATAGCTTAGACAATACAACTTTTAGTAACGGTGCATATTTAGGTTGGCCCTCATACAAAAATATTTTTGAAATAGAATTTTCACAAGCCCCACTTGATCGATTCACATGGAATTTACACCATGTGTCTTTTATATTAAGAGGCATAGCTTAGACTAGGGATGGCCAGCTGCGGTGCCCAAAAGACAGCGCGCTGACGTTTACAACAAACATTTCGCGCTAGTATGTGTACAAATGTGTGAAGAAATTCCAGCGAAAAAAAAAATGAAAATAAATGTGTTTTGTCTTTTGCGATGACGCCAGACGCAATATCGGTGACTATTTTTCCATGAAATTGAGTTTTTTTACAACAATTAAATAATATTTCAATAATTCCGGCATGCTTAAAAAATTGCCTTTCGCATAAATAATGTTTTTGTTTGCATTTGTTTTGTTTTTTCACTTTTGATTCTGACTGGGTTTCTCGCATATTCAATTTTCATGCGAATCAGCGCATAGAAATCAGCAATTGCACGGCGGGCCGAATGATGGCCCGAAACGGGCAATGTGACTGTGGGAGGGTAAATGGCCAACACTAGCTTAGACAGTTAAACTTTTATCAAGGGTGCATATTTAGGGCGGCCCTCATACAAAAATATTTTTAAAATATAATTTTCACGAAAACCAGTTAATCGATTCACACCGCAGTTACAACACGTAGCTTTTATATTATGAGGCATAGCTAAGGCGCTACAAAACTTTTATTTAGGGTGGCTTTCATTCAAAAATATTTTTAAATTATCACTTCCTCGAAGAACACTAAATCGATTCTCATGGGGTTTTATATTAAGAGCTTAGCCGTAAAAATTTTATCAAGGTTGCATTTTATTAGGGTGGTTCTCATAAAAAAGTATTTTTAAATTGAATTTTCAGGGAGACTTCATAATTTTTTTTATTGCTTCTTATGGTCTTTGGAAGGTCATAACTCATCAACTATTGAACGCAGATGAATGGGAGTTAAAATAAAAGTTAGTTTAGCTAAAAGTTAACGCCACATTCACTGACTGTACGCACGGGTCGCTTGAAGCAAGATCAAGATCGATAAAATTGTCAACCAAATCTGACAATGCACAATTATTATATAGTGTCTTGAGATTCCAAATATATAATCCGCGCAGGCCCGTACCTACCCGACTTTGCTTGGGGGGGCACAAAAAATTTTACTATATATAACGTTTTTTTTGAAAAATTTTGAATGGAGTTACAAGCGATCAAAGTTCACAAAAAGCTACTTTTTTGGTCTTTTTTAAAAGTCACTAAATTTCAATTACTCTGTTTGAAAACAAAAATATTATTTTACAAATATTTGAAGTGTAATTTTTTCCAAGTCGGACAAAATCTGTGAGAAAATGGGTAATTTCCATATTTTCATGCATTCCCGCATATAGCCCATTGACTATGTAATTAAATAAGGAACTAATTCGTAAAAGATATTTTATTGTCTTATATGTTATATTGTTCCCTATAAAAGATAAATCCAACAGTGCTGTTAAATTTAGGCTTGGACTTTTGAGACGGTGCATATTTGTTTTTTTTTATTTTTTTAATTATATATGTATGTATATGCATATGTATATTTTTTTGTGGATATCTCGAAAACGATTCTTAAGAAGAAAAAAAATGATTAGTATTTTTGGAATCTACGCCCCAAATTACATAGAAAAAAGTATATGAGAAATAAGATTATTTTTTGTGTAAACTATATGAATATCTAGTGTGCTTAATGCGTATTTTATTATTTTCGGGCAAAACATATTGCCATTTACGTGCTTCTAAATCCATCTTTGAAAACTATATCCATATTATGAATACTTTGCCTCAAATGGTTGGCGAACGATTCGATGGTGATGACGTAGCAATAGCAGTCGGATTGTCAAACGTGATGGTATCGTTGGAATTTGTCTTCACATTAGTGTTTATGAAGGACTTATTGCAATCGATTGAACCAGTAACGAAAGCGATTCAAGGCCGAGCAATGGGATACAAAGATGCTATGCCACTCATTAGAGCTGTTTCTACAATGCTTGAAAAAATGAGATCACAAAATAGTTTCGATCAATACTATTTTCAAACGATAGATCTGTTAGAACAATTAAAGCCCACAGAATCAGCTCACGCCTCAAATCGTCCAATTCGGAATAGGCAGCAGACAAAAATGCTGAAAGAGTCAGTTGTTGAAGAAACACTGGGTGAACGAAGCGAATCGATCATCATGCAGAAATCAACATTCTACGAAACAATCGATATCGTATTAATTGAAATAACCAATCGCTTTGTTACAAACAATGGCATTCTCACAGCTATCGATACAGCTGATGAAATGGATTTGGAAAAGCTGCCCCCATTGGGCGATTTGGGCATCCAGTTACCAAGTGAAATTGAGCTCAAAATTGCCAAAGAATATATAGATAGAATTCGTTCGGAGAATGATCAATTAAACAAATTTACAAAGCCGGAACAAAAAAAAATTAAGACGGTGGTGCTGACGGAGCTGTATAAGGTGCGTCAAGTAATGGAAAAAGTGTACAATCTTTTTGCAACCATCGAAACTTTCCCGGCTGGAACGGAAGTATGCGAATCGTCATTTTCGGCATTAACACGAATTATACGGCCACAACGAATAGGCATGTTGACTGATAGGCTGAATAATTTATCATTCCTGGCTTTCGAGCACAAACGTCTTGAGTCTATAGATATAGATGTGGTTTTAAAAAGATTCAACGCCCTGAAAGATCGCAGAGTACAGCTATTTTAAATTGCTATTGTTTAAAAAAAATAAACTTTAAACCTAAGTAGTATAAACTATAAATATAATTTTCTAATTGCTTTTGTTTTTGAAGTTTTCCTAAAAAACGCGTGAAGAGCAAATGAAACGCTAGGGGCAAATTAAGCGCTAGGGGGGCAAATGAAGCGCTGAAGCCCCCCCTAGCCCCTATGGTAGGTACGGGCTTGAATCCGCGAAATCGGATCTGCTCATTTACTCGTTTTATGGCCATTTTAAGATTAGCACTTTGGTCAAGATCGGTAAAAATTGTTGACCAAATCTGACAATGCACAATTATTACTTAGTGTTCGGAAATTCCAAAAATAAGATCCGTACAATCGTGCCTGGCCATTATGGCCATTTAAGGTAAACGCATTTACCGATAATTTTAATAAAATTATGAAGCGAACCATGTAGTTTTTTATGCTTTTAAGATCAAGTGAAGTTTTAAAATATGCTATGATAACTGTTGTTTATGTAGTTTGAGTTGCTGAACACGATGAAGTCACTTAATTTTCAACTATCTAAACGCTTTTGTGTTATTCGCCATGGAAAAACACCGATACAAAAAAAAAATTTTTTTGTCGGCCGAAAAACTAGTAGAAACTACAATTTTTTTTTACTATCTTTTGTAGGCTTAAAAAGTATTTTTGACTACAAAGCCCACGTTATGTTATTCATCATTTTCCATGGAAAAGAATTGAAAATTAAAAAAAAAAATCTTTTTTGGGCCTTAAAATTAGTGAAAACTATTTTAAATTATAATTTTGTTTTATGGATTTTTGAGGTATTTTTGACTAAAAAGCTCACCACAAACAATAAATAAAAAAACTTTTATATATGTTGTGTTATTCATCGATTTTTATGAAAAAAGAAATTTAAAAAAAATTTAGCGAACTGTTTTGGGCCTAAAAACCATTGAAAAATAATTTTTATATATTATTGTTTTATGGGCTTTAAAAGTATTTTTGATATTTGTGGACTTTGTAAATCCAAGAAAAGCAAAATTATTATTAATTTAAATGAAACTAAAACTTCAATATGTTTCTGTCAAAATAAAATTTGGAGTTTTAGCAAGCCTAAATAAAATAAAAGAGTTGACTGATGTCGTTAAACTGCGCATGTAACAGCACGGAATGCCTAGGTTTAAACCTAGGGGATGCGCAATGAAGGTTTTTTTAAATTAAATAGAATTTTGAATTAAATGCTTCCAAAGAAGTACATCTGACGTGCTCCCCTTGGAAGCTGCTTCCAGATTTCCCGTTGGGTAATTATTCAGAACTTATACCTTTACAATGAACAATCATATACATTTGAAAATTTTCAAAAATAAAGACCTCAAAAACTGTGTGTATGTTCTACAAAATTTATAAAACTGTTCTAATTTTAAAAGTTTAGTTGAATGAATGTAAATCAGTTAGGGTTACCAAGTGAACGAGATTTACCTGGCCTAGTCGGAAATGTCATGTCAAAGGCGGGAGCCTGGAAGAAATTTAAAAATTTCGGAAAAAGCCGGGAATTCGACGATTTTTGTGAAATGAACTATGTGCCACAACAAAACTTAATTTCTTACCATTTTTTGATTTTTAATATTGCTAACCAATATTAATAAAATATTATAATTATAATTTAAGCATAAATTATTATAATATGAGAAGACCGGGAATTGCTTTTGTACGATTTGGTAACCCTAACGGTTTTCAAAATCTTTGTTAACCTTTATGTATATACGAGTTTTTACAACGTCTCGTCGATACGTACACACCCAGGTATGCACATGTATTTTGCTCGAAAAAGTTATCATTACGAACCAATTGAGATGAAATAAAGCAGTTAAATTTTAAAATAAGTTATTTTATTTCACTTGAGTTAGTATTTGAGAGTTTAAAATACAATTAAATAATAAAAAATAGCTTGCGAACAATTTGAGCATTTAGCAAAATCCCAACTGTGTTCAGAACAAACTGGCTTCATACATATTATGTAGTATGCTTTTCGCGTTTTACAACAACCAGGCCAGGAAATTTTGATTTTCGATTTGAGGTTTTCAGTGTTAGCATCATATGTACATACAAATTTGAATTTTATTACGCTACGCCAATATATAAGGACAACAACAATGTACTCTAATTGCTTACATACCAGGGTATGTACGCATAGCGTACGCGTTGAAAAAACTTAAAACTCCCCCCACACCCCAAATTAGGGTTCAATAAAATAATTAAGGCTATTATATTATTGTACTATTAGAATTAGGAAGCTACTGAGAAAGTCATTTCGCTAAAATATTTGCAAGGTGGTCATTTGTGCTTTTGAAAACTGAAATACACACCCGGGTGTGTCGTATTGACATAAAGGTTAAGTTCAAATTTCACTAGAGGCTGTTTTCGGAACTAATGTATGACGGATACAGCCATGATATGCATCAAAGAACTGTAAACTGTCAAACGCAAAAACAGAGCAAATATGCCGATTTAAGCATTATTGCCGTAATATGCAATAAAATAAGAAATATGCAAAATAAGCAAGATTAAGCAAATGCTTAACATTCTGAGCCCTAGTGATTAGTTACGATTTTGCGGATCATGTTTTTGGAATCTCCGAACACTAAATAATAATTGTTCATTGTCAGATTTGGTTGAAAATTTTATAGATCTTGATCTTGCTTCAAGCGAACCGTGTACGAAGTTCGTCGGGGATCAGCTAAATCCTAATATAGTATGGCAACGCGCACGATTCCGCTTCAATTATTTTCTCACCTACATCAAGTACACAATTTATTAATAATTACCAAATATCGGTATATTGTCTGTCTTTATCTAAGTAATATTAAAATGTTGTTGCTCAATTTTAAAATTTTTCTTTTCTACTCGGAATACTGATGAAGGGTCTGCTAACTCTGCTCTAAATACGCCAACTATTCGAGGTATGTATGTACTTTTATTAGATAGTCTACAAATCAATTGCAAAGGAATTTTTCATGATTTGCTTAAAGTTTGTTTTTTTTTATCAAATTAGACCTTTTCAAAGTAACGATGAACTCATATTTTATTTGTTAGATATGTAAAGTAAAAACTAAATAACAACTATCAATAACATTGGTGCTATTTAATATTTTGTGAGTAAACAATGTCGGTAGAATAAGACAGCTGCAAGAATCAACACAAATTGAAAATTGGAATGACAAACATGCGGAATTAAGTGATTATCAATAATTTATTATCTACTTATGTGTACTTTTTCCAAAAATTTTTATTTGTCTAAGAGACTATCTATGACTTTTTAATACCCCACATATGCCATAAAATTATAAATGTCAAATTTTCTTTAAAATAAATAAATTATTAGAATTCCGAATTCCAACATATTTTATATTTGTCATGAAGTGTTCATCTTATCAATGTTATATGCTACACATAAATATTAAATAAAATTTATTTCTCAAATATCGTTTTACCGGGACTTTTAATCGCATACCTTTTTCAAAATTTATGTATATAAATTTATATATAAATATATAAATATGTATATTAGGGTGATTCAAATTTTTTTCATTTTGTTTTTTTAAGGTGGTGTTGCTTTAAAAGTAAGTTTATGAAATGAAGAAAGAGTTTACGAAAATTCAGCTCTGTACGTTAATTTTATAAGGTGGCGACGAAGCCTGTTAGTTTTACATGTAAATTGTATGGCAAAATTATTTTTTTACTAGGAAGGTATGAATAGGTGATTAATGTTATTGGACTAGAGGGTCGTTTTTCGAAGAAATTTTTTGCGCTGAGCCCAAATCTGGCCTCAGAATTGACTCATCATGTCAGAATTCTGAAATATTTGAGGTTAGGCACCTTTTTTGTCTGCTTTCGAGGCAATGTATACGTTTCAAAGAAAGTTGATGAGCTTATTTTCAACAAAAGCATCATTTAGTAAAATGAGCTTTCAAGTGATGATCTGTGATGTTTACTTGGAAAGTTATAGCCATTTTAAAGTGACAGGAATTTGATTCCCTACAAAGGGTTGCAACCCAACAATATTAACCAACGGGCTTCCATTTCATGTCACCTTGAAATGGCTGTAATTTTGCAAGGAAACATCACAGATCACACTTGATAGCTAATTTTAAAGGGCAAGGACGGTACTAAATGATGCTTTTGTTAAAAATAAGCTGATCAACTTTCTTTGAATCCTATACATTGTCTCGAAAGTAGACAAAAAAAACATCATGATTTAGGTACTTAACCTCAAATAATTCAGAATTCTGACATGATGAGTCAATTCTGAGGCCAGATTTGGGTTCAGCGCAAAAACTTTCTTCGAAAAACGACCCTCTAGTCCAACAACATTAATCACCTATTCATTCAGATACCTTCTTAGTAAAAGTATACAAAAAACATCATCATTCCATATTTTTCCGACTTTTTCAACCTTATTCAGCTTTTTTCGACTTTTTCAACCTCATTCAACTTTTTTGAGCTATTCAGCTTTTTTCAACTGTTTCAACATTTTACAACCTCTTTCAATTTTTGTCAACATTTTCCATATTTTTCCGCCTTTGTCAACTTTATTCAACTTTTCTTGACTTTTTCAACATTGTTCAACTTTTTTCGAGATTTGTCTGAAAATGAATCTATGGACGTAAATGAATTTCTTTTCTGGAAGAATGTGATGTAATGGTGCAGTTCGGAAAATATCAAAGTCGTGAAGGACTTTGGAGACGCCATTTCATATGGAAAGCGGCCGAAAAAATTAATCCGTTATTATGGCGGAAGATATATGCACCAGAAAGTAAACTGACTGATGTCGCCATTCGAATACGATCGGCGCCAACAACATCAGCGGCTGTAGAAAGATCATTTAGTAAATTTGGATGGATCTGCAACAAGAAACGAAATCGACTTACTACAGAGCATATCACATCTCACATATCTTTCCTATAATTACAAATTTTGAAAAGAAAAATGGAATGCACAAACAGATGATAATTACAGCGGAGAAGATTCTTCTGAATACTCAAATATTTTTGAAAATGAATAAATAATTTTGTTTAAAAAACATTGGAATTTACTGTGGGAACTTACCGTATGGTATAGAATTTCGTCTGCTGGAGTTGCTTACTGATAATTTAGAGTTATTTGGCGTACGTGGATTGGACTATGGATATTTAGAGTACATGGGTACAAACCACTGGCATTGTTACTTATATTACTTACTAATTCTTTCCTTTTTCTATTTAATAAAATGTATTTCTTAACAAAATTCTGCAGTTTTAATCATCTATTAGTGCTTTCAGCCATAAATACACAATAAATCGAAACAACCCAATTTGCTCGTGAAAATTATATTTTTGTTGAGCAACAACCCGTCTGGTTGCAGTAGAAAAATAATCATAAAGACAAAAATTCTGAAAAAAGCAGCTGAAACCTTGGATTTTGACTACCCATACTTGCTCACATTACATATAAAAAATTCCGAAATTCGGGGATATACTTTTTTGTTTTTTCTGTCAAATTTTCCACTTTTATCATTTTCACTATAATTTTTTGAAAAATCCGTACAATTCATTTAAAAGCGATAAAAGAAAATTATATTGATTTTTACAAAGTGAAAACAATGCACTTTCCGCCAATATGCTACATTATTGCATTTTGTTTCAAATAAGTTAACTAGAGCGCCCTATCTAGCAATCGCTTTTATAAAAAGTTTCATAGAACATTTTTGGTGTACAAAGTTCAATTTTGAGTCCAGTGTGTCACTAAGCTCAAAAATATTCTCTGACGATTGTCTTAAACATTTTTCCAATCCCTAGCTCTTTCAAATTCTAACTATTTATGGCCAGAAAAATCCACTGTGGGGCGTCGCATTTGATTTTCTCAAAAAATCTAAATAAGAACCACCCTAATATATATATGTACTAGCATTACCCTGTGCGCTTCGCTTCGCCTTAAATTGAAAATTTCGCCCTAATTTTTAAAGTGGTCTTTATGAAAATTCTATTTAAAAAATATTTTTTGTATGAGGGCCACCATAAATAAAAGTTTTGCCTAAGCTATTTTAAAAAAAAATTTTTTCAAAAAAATTCTCGAACACGTAAATCTTCTTTTTCGATACAGAACTCATTAAAAAAATTTCAGCCAAATCAAAAATGTGTCGTTAAATTTTTGGTCAAAATTCGTGCGGTTTGTAAAAGAACGTCCCATATACATATGTGGGTACATAAATACATATACATGTACATTCGAGCGGTTCAAAAAAAAATTTTGATTTTTTCACGATGTGTCAGTGGATTACAATAGCCCTATATGACTAAACAAAACAACCCATAAGGAGTTTCATCAATTTTGAAAACTGGATTGCCGCCGCCTGTTTTAAGTTGCCTACCCATTTTCAAAAATATTGATTTAAAAAATGGTGCAAGCTAAAGAGGTTATCAAACTTTCCAGCAAAAAGGGTATGCTTTTCGAACTATTGTCGATCGAGGAATTCGAATCCGTGATCAGATTTTCTTCTTCATCTTTTTTCTTATAAAAAAATTGAAAATTACACGGACAAAAATTAAAAAATGCCGATTTTTTACTTTCAAGTTGCAAAATCTTGATATAATATTTTACAGCCGATCTAGTGGTACATTATTTTTAATGTACCTTTATTTGCTTAAAAGAAAACCATAAACCGCATATCAATATCTTCTTTCAAAACCAAGACATCTGCATTTTTCTAAATTAATAGACCTGAAATTTTTCGATTCGGCGTTGACATACACTCACGATCAAAAAAAAAACGCTGATTTGAATTTTGCAAGAAGTTTTAAATTTTGATGCGTAAAATAATATCTATCTAGATTTACATTATTGTAAATCTATCAAAAAAAAATGTAAAAAATAATTATTGTGAGTGGGACACTTACCGATTTCGACCGATGACAAGGTGCAGAATCGTTTTGAAATATGACTTTTGCTACGTGTTCGCTTAGTCGGTCGATGCTAGGTAAAACGCCGTTTTTTACAATATCAATATAAGCTGCGGAGTTCACATAACCTTCCGGAAAAAGAATCTCTCCCACCCCACATCTTGTTATTGCCCCCATTTGACCAAAGCAAAAGTCATATTTCAAGACGATTCTGCGCCTTGTCATCGCTATAAATCGGTAAGTGTCCCACTCACAATAATTATTTTTTACACTTTTTTTTGATAGATTTACAATAATAAACTATTTATTTTTGGATAGGTAAAGGAATATAAGGACTATTTGGGAATTGAGTCAGTCCATGGCCCGGTAACAGCCCCGACCTCAATCCCATTGTGAATGTTTGGGCCATTTTAAAACGCAAAGTGCGCCAACAAAACCCTAATAATATTCCAAAGTTAAAGGAAATAATTGAATTCACTTGATACAACGATATTTTAATGGAATTAATACGGAAACTCTATGAGAGCATGCCTTTTCAAATGGAAAGCGTCATCAAGGCAAAAATAGGTCCTACGCGGTATTAAAATCAATTTTACCGTATTATTTGAATTAAATAAATAATAAATAACACTACTCGACAAATTTTTGCAAAATATTATTGCGGCAAATAACCACCATTCCTATAGGAAAATTTTCCGCTGAATCCGAAAATCATAGTGGTTTTCCTGGATCAGGTCTGGTTTTTGAGAGAAAGGGCAAAAACCAAAAACATGTACTGTCCCGGGAGGTAACGCCATATAGGCTCGATTAAAAACGTTATTTTACATGATACTTATTCCAAATCTTTTTGTTTCCTAAAAGTAAAGATCACGACAAAAGTTTTGGAGTAATATATGTCACAACGTCACCACTAGTTTGGTCGCTACGGCTAAAAACAGGTCAACAAAAATGCTATTTCTTGCAATTTTTTAAAAAAAATTCAGCTTTGGCACCTTATAACTCGAAAAAAATCTTTTGAACTCAAAAAGTTAGCTATTCTATCTTGTAGTATGTTGAAAACTAAAAATTTTAAATATACTATTTTTATTTTGGTCTCATTTCATAAAAGTTATTTTAAAAAAACTAAAACAATGTAAGATTCAATTTCATACATTTTTGTTTAAACAGTTGGCATTTTATTAAAATTTATTTGAAAAAAAAATTATAAGCAAAAATGTATGAAATTGACTTACATTGTTTTAGTTTTTTTAACATAACTTACATGAAATGAAGCCAAAAAATAAAAATAGTATATTTAAAATTTTTAGTTTTCAACATACTACAAGATAGGATAGCTAACTTTTTGAGTTCAAAAGATTTTTTTCGAGATATAAGGAACAAAAAATATCGATTTTCTGCTTTCAAGTTGCAAAATCGAACTATATTATTTTATCACCGATCCCATTGTACAATATTTTTAATGTAATTTTATTTGCTTAAAAGAATGCCGTGAACCGAATATAATTTTCTTATTTCAAAACCAAGATATCTACATTTTTCTAAATTAACATATTCTGCATAATTTGAAATTTTTGAAAATCTTAGAAAAATCTATAGAATAGTTCAATTATGCCAGGTCTGTTAATTTAGAAAAATGCTGATATCTTGGTTTTGAAATAAGATATTGATATAAGGCTTACGGTATTCTCTTAAGTTAATTAAGGTACATTAAAAATAATGTACCATTAGATCGGTGATAAAATATTATGCGCGATTTTGCAAATTGAAACTAGAAAATCGGCATTTTTTCATTTTTGTCCGGTCAATTTTCATTTTTTTTTTAAGAAAAACTTATCACGGATTCGAATTCCTCGATCGATAATAGTTGGAAAATTTGATAATCTCTTTAACTTGCACCATTTTTTAAATCAAAATGGGTAGGCAACTTAAAACTGGGGGCGGCAATCCAGTTTTCAATATTGGTGAAAATCGTTATGGGTAGTTTTGTCTAGACATATAATCCACTGACACATCGTGAAAAAAAAAATGTTTTTTTTGAACCGCTCTAATGTACATATACACACGAATTGCAAAGATGTTTGATTAAATTCTCCAAGCTACATCCAAGCTCAAAATCAGCGGCTTCACTAAGTTGAGTGTTGAATGGTGTGGCATAAAAAATTGATAGCATTTTTTCTATGAAAAAAAAAACCTGTCTCTAACTAGTTCTTGTGATCATCTTTTGTATATTTTTAAT
This sequence comes from Meiosimyza platycephala, assembly GCA_963662105.1. Lineage (NCBI taxonomy): Eukaryota > Metazoa > Arthropoda > Insecta > Diptera > Lauxaniidae > Meiosimyza > Meiosimyza platycephala. The sequence goes on from OY759212.1 coordinate 4,612,655, forward strand.
TTCAATTTTTTTTTTCATGCGGTGGAATTTTCATGACTTTTGGTTTCGTTCAAAATATCATACTTATAATTTTTTATTAGAATTCAACGTCTGTTCAAACAACACAAGTATGGCAGCACAGAGTGTTACTTGTTTTATCAATTCTCATTGTAGACAGCTAATTTTAATATTTATATTATAAGTTTGCTAAGCGATATATTTTTTCTTTTAATAAAAAATGTTTCATTAATTACATATTTTTTTGCTTTGATAATCAATTTTTCAATTTTAATTAAGAAAATATTTCTAATGAATGACAACAACAAAAAAGTCATTAAGGTTAATGTTAAATAAACTATGTATGATATTTTTTAATTTTAAAGTAGTCATTGTATGTTATGAAATTCTTATCGGAAATACTATTACTAAGTAAATTTGCAAAATAATAATGTGCACTGCGAAAAATTTGAACAAATTTCTTTTCTAAAGTTCAAGCACTCCTAATCTATTAAAATAAAATGATAACTATATTCATCGATGTCAGCGCATCACGCAAAAACTATTGGAACAATTTTGAACAAATAATTACTTAGTTTTATTCCTTAGACCAGCGATTTTTAAACTGTGGTCCATTCCAGGGGTCCGTGAAACAATTTTGACATCAATAATTTTATATCATCAGACTGTTCGCTTTATTCAAATAATTCATTTACAAAAAAATTCTACATGGCCATGAGTTTTTAAATGATTGCATATTATTTACTTTTGTTCAAACCCAAGATGCCCAGCATCTAACTCTAAAAAAATAAAGTACGCGTTGATTTTCAAATTTTGAGTTTTTGAATTGTACAATTTTTCCGCGTTTCAATTTAAGAAATATATTTTTATTTCATTTCTGTGTGCTGTGTGTTACATACACGTACGTGTGGTGTCGTCTTCAGTTGTGATTAATTTCCGATTACTTCTCCCAACTACGAGTTCAATTTTCCTGGCTGCAGCTGTTACATACATCATATTAAATCCTTTTAAAAAGTATTGGACCCAACTCTATTTTGTATTATATATTTTAAAAACGCTATTCGTCATTTATATTTTTGTAGTTATACTTTAATTCAGAATTTGAGTCTTAAAATGGATCGTTGGCTAAAAACAGGATCTATACTCAAACAAGATGTAGGTGAAAGCGATTCAGATGAGGGACCATCAACCTCCATCAAGAAACGTAAAACTAGAAAGTACTGTGATGAGTATTTATCATTTAGATTTACTTCTGTAAGCAAAGAAGATGTAGAAAGGCCTTTATGTTTATTATGTCGCGAAAGTTTATCAAATGAATGCATGAAACCCGCCAAACTCCGACGTCATTTGGAAACAAAGCATAGCGAGCACATTAGTAAGTCTGTCGATTTCTTAATCAATTTAATATCAAAAAACAAGAACTTGTTTCCAGTCAAAGTCTTATTCAAAATACCGCAACTGGAAGTATCAATAAAAAAGCAGTAAAAGCATCATATGAAGTATCCCTACTAGTAGCAAAAGCTGGAAAACCCCACAATATAGCAGAACAACTAATTCTTCCTGCTGCAAAAGCAATATCAAATACAATGTTGGGGGCTAAAGCTGCAAAAGATTTAAATTTGATTTCCTTATCAAAAGATACGGTCAAGAATAGAATTGAAGATATGTCGTGCAATATAAAAGAACAATTAATTTCAAGAGTGCTTAAAAGTCAATATTACTCACTACAATTAGATGAGAGTGCCGATGTCTCTAATTATGCTAATTTGTTAGCATTTATTAGATATGAATTTGAATTTAAAATACAAGAGGATTTGTTATTTTGTGATTCCCTACCATCGTGTACTACAGCTAAGGCCATATTTAATACTTTGAATCATTTTATAACCGAAAATGGAATCCAGTGGTCAAAATGTGTTGGGATTTGCACTGACGGTGCTCGTGCAATGTCAGGAAGAAGAACTGGGTTGATTGCTCTTATTAAAGGTATAGCACCTCAAGTCGTTTGGAACCATTGCTGCGTACACAGGGAATCGTTAGCATCTAAAAATATGTCAACAGATTTGAAAAAAATATTGGATGAAGTCGTTAAAGTTGTCAATTTCATTAAGGCTCGCCCACTTAATTCCCGTGTATTCAAAGTTTTGTGCGAGGAGATGGGGAGTCAACATAAACAACTATTATTACACACAGAAGTACGTTGGTTGTCACGTGTGAAAGTACTCAGTCGCCTTTTTGAACCTCGTGACGAAATAAGATTATTTTTAATGGACACGCAATTCGAACTGAAAGAATGTTTTAATGATTTTCTCTGGTTAGCTAAGGTTGCTTACTTGACTGATATTTTTTGTTATTTGAATGAGCTGAATTTGAGCCTACAAGGTGCAGCTGTAAATAAATTTAAAGTTGAAGATAAAATAGAAGCGATTATAAAAAAATCGAATTATGGTCAAAACGCATTCAAAAGTGTGTATATGAGTCTTTTCCAACACTCAGCGATTTTATAGAAGTTTCTAATAAAGAGCTTGGCAATGAAACGCGGCTCCTGTTTGTCGAACATTTAATGACTTTAAAAAGCAGCTTCCGAAAATATTTTCCCTGTCCTGATTCTGGCAACGACTGGATCAGGGATCCATTCAACACAGATGTTAGTAATGCTAAGAAATTATCGACATTACAGCAAGATATGCTCGTGGATATCTCTTGCGATACGGCTTTGAAACTTAAGTTCAATAAAATTGAACTAACTAACTTTTGGTTACTCCTAAAATCCGATTACCCTGCACTTGCAAATAAGGCTCTCCAAAACTTGATTCCGTTTTGCACAACTTATTTGTGTGAACAGACTTTTTCGGTACTATTATATATAAAATCAAAGTATAGAAACAAGCTTAGTGTAGAAGCAGACCTGAGGATAAAAATTTCGAATATAGAGCCCGACATTGTGGATTTCGTTTCGAGAATACAACATCATTCATCTCATTAAGTAAAAACTTCTACAGAAGAAAATATAACAAATTTCGCATATAAAATAACAAATAGTCAACAAAAAAATAATTTTCATTTTAATTTTATGTTCAATTAATTTTCATTTTAAGCTTTATTATTATTTATTAAAAAAGCTATGAAAAAACACATAACATATTTTCTTAGCTTTATTTTGACCACAAAATATTTGTCTTAATATTTGAGTTTAATGTACATATTTTGACTTGTAAATTTTTTAATTCTTTTACTTTTCACAATTTTTATTCATTTTGTTTTTAATTACATGAAAATCCTAATAAAAAATGTTTGCCTCTATAAATGCGTAAGATTTGTTAAAATACAGAGATATATGGTATCAGTATCAATATTTATTTTGGACCTTCAAAAAACGGAAATAGTGTTGGAAAGACCTTTAAAAGCCGGAAAACTTAAAGCAAAATAAAACTACTTCGTTCCTTAACCTCGTCAGATGATCGGACATTTTATGCCTATCTGGGAGAGTTTGATAATCGGACAAAGCTTTCAAAAACCAGACTGTCCGGGTGAAAACCGAACGGCCTGAGTGTCTTTGTCATTATTGAGCCAGAAATTAAGCTTATGAACGATGTCAAATGTCTAGGGTTGGGAAGGGGTCCACAAAAAAAATTTAGCACGATAAGGGGTCCGCGGACTACATAAGTTTAAGAACCCCTGCCTTAGACGCTTGTTCATAATTTTCAATAAAAATTATCAAGCTATTCCTATTAAGTATCAAGTTATTTAAGTTTTTAAATTCGCTTAAAGAAATGTCTGTGAAGTTGGCTCAGCAATTTTTTTGATTTTTCAAAAAATAAAACTTGTGTTGCTGATATGCCCGACTTGTGCTATTTTTTATTATCAAAATAATTTTTTAGTGTGAAGTTGGCCCAGCATTTTTCATTTATGTGTATATAAAAAGTAACCTTGTGCTGTAATGTGCTCAGGATGTGCTGCTATATGCCGTAAAGCATCGGTTCTTAAACTGTGGTCCGCGGACCCCTGGGGGTCCGCGAAGCCATTCCAGGGGTCCGCGAAACAATTTTGATATCAATAATTTTACATCATCAAGCTTTTCGCTTTATTTAAATAACTCATTTATTAAAAATTCTACAAGGACATGGCTTTTTGAATGATTGCACATATTTTTTTAAAAAAAACTGTGCATTTACTTTTGTTCAAACAGTTAGATGCCCACTCCACTCTTCCCACTGTTTGACAACATCATCAATTTTTGTAAATTTTAATTTGAACCTACAAGGTGCAGCTTCAAATAAATTTAAAGTTGAAGTTAAGAGCTAAACACAGATGGGACGTGCGATATCGTCCATATTTTTCTTATACGTTAATAGTGCGTACAAAATTGATACTAGAAAATTTATCGCAGAGAAATAGACCAAAATCTTCTTCTTCTTCTTTTCCCTGTTCTGATTCTGGCAACGACTGGATCAGGGATCCCTTCGACTTTAGTATTGCTAAGCAATTATCGATATTAGAGCAAGATATACTCGTGGCTATCCCTTGCTATTGAAACTAAAGTTCAATAAAATTGAACTAACTTTTAGTTACTCCTAAAATCCGATTACTCTGCACTTGCAAATAAGGGCATCCAAAACTTGTTGCCGTTTTGTACGAAGTAAGGAGTGCATTGAAAAATAAATATATCTCAATAACCACAGATTCAATTTTCAATAAGATTATATTTTTTTAATGCAAATTTAATTCAAATGCAGAAAATAATATTTAAAAAAAGAAATATTAATTTTGAAGCGTAAAATTTTTTACTTTCCTCTTATTAGTGCTTTGATGGTATTTTTTTGGATTTTTTGGCCTGACGCGCACCACTTGCTTACATGTCCCTTTTGTTGCCTTTAATTGCCTCTTCACTAGAACCTAATATCTCTCGATTGGCAGGAGTTGGTGGATTGGGTGGGTTCGCTTCTCTAGGAACAAAAGTAATGTTATTTTACTGGTACCACTCAAGAGCCGCTTTACTGTAGCATTCCATGATGAAGATTTCGATGTTCATTGTGCCTCTGGTCACGAAATTTTGGCTTCTTTTACCACAACTGTAAATTGCTCACCAAACAAGAAATTTTCTGGGAAATTTTTTATTTATTTTGTGTTTTAAATTTTTTGGACATGTCCACTAGCGTTGGCAAAATAAAATTCTTGGTCAGGAAACTGAAAAATGTCGGAAAGGACGAACGTTTCAACATCCATAATGCCACATTCGAATTTGGACACAAAATCTTTTCTCAGTTTTTGAGCTCGTATTATTGCTTCGAAATTATTTTCAGCATTCCGATCTGGCACTTTCTGAACTTTGTAGGTCTTCAGCCTAGCCTCCCCTTTCATTTTTCGAACAAATGATACAGAGAAATCTGCTAGCTGAACGATTTTTTTTCTTGAAAGGTTTGGAGTTTTCTTCAGCATGGTTACGACCTTCTTTGCGTTATTACGGTCACCACAACCTTTTTTCCAGAGCGTTCCCTGCTTTTTATTCATGCTAACGTCTGTTTTAAAAATTTTCATTACCCAAGATACCGAATTTATGTTAACTTTAGCATCCCTTGCAATCCTCTTGAAGTATATTGCAGGTTATTTAAAAAAATTTTTAATTTTTTTTCACGCATTTCTATTTTGCTGCTCATGTCTTCGCAAAGTAATAGATGAGAATGCAAAGTGATATGAAATAGTATTTGACATGATTTTCTAAGCTAACCTGATCAAAATAATTAAAATTTTTTTTTTATGAAAGAAGTTATAAGCAAAAACGTTTGCACATATTTCTTATGACGCACTCCTTATTTGTGTGAACAGGCTTTTTGGTACTATTATATATAACATCAAAAATCAGAAACCAGCTTAATGTAGAAGCAGATCTGAGAATAAAACTTCCGAATATAGAGCCCGACATTGTGGATATGGTTTCAAGAAAACAACATCATCCTTCTCATTAAGTAAAAACTTTTACAGAAGAAAATATAACAAATTTCGCTTATAAAATGACCAATAATCACCAAAAAAATAATTTTCATTTCGAGCTTTATTATTATTATATTATTTATTAAAAAAGATATAATAAAAAAACAAATTGTTTTCTATGCTTTATTTTGACCAAGAAATATTTGTCTGAGTTTAATGTACATATTTTGACTTGGAACTTTTTTAATTCTGTTACATTGCCCCAATTTTTATTCATTTTGTATTTTTATTACATGAAAATCCTAATAAAAAATGTTTGCCTCTATAAATGCGCACGATTGGTTAAAATGCAGAGAGATATATGGTATAAGTATCAATATTTATTTTAAAGTAGTGTCTGCATGCTTTTGAACTTCTGGATCTTCAAAAACTAGACATACATAACATACATAGTGTTGAAAAGACCTTTAAAATAAAACCGGAAAAATTAAAGCAAAATAAAAATTCTTTGTTCCTTAACCTCGTCAGATAACCGGACCTTTTATGTCTGGTTGAGTTTGACATCGGTTGGCAAGCCTGAGTGTCTTTGTCATTATTGAGTCAGAAATTAAGCTTAGAACGACGACAAATGTCTAGAGTTGGGATGGGGTCCGCACAAAGAAATTTAACTCGATAAGGGGTCCGCGGACTACATAAGTTTAAGAACCCCTGCCGTAAAGTATATAAAAATTACTGCAGGAACTTCGAACTTTTTATGAGCAAAAACATTTTTTGCGTGTTTCAAACAATGGATGTTGTGCTGTAATGTGCTCGAATTGTGCTCTGATATGCCGCTTCGTAAAAAAAATAATTCCAAGTATTTAATGGGAAAAAATCATTTGAAAAAATGTGTGAAGTTGGGCCCAGCATTTTTTGATTTTCAAAATAAAAGTAATATGCTGTATTGTGCTCGACTTGTGCTATGATGTGCCGTACTGCAAAAAAAAATATTTCAACTTTTGCTATATGAAAGGTTCGAAAAAACATGGAAAATGTTGTAAAATTTGGAAGAAGGTTGAAAAACGACGTTGACAAGAGTTGTGAGAGGTTGAAACAGCTGAAAAAGGCTGATGCAGTTGTTAAAATATGGAAAGTAATGAAAAACATTTAAGAACTCTAATAGAGTTTGAAAATCTTGAAGAAAGGTGTAGAATGTTAAAAAAGACGTCGAAAAAATATGAGAGATGTTGAAAATATCGAAAAAAAAAAAATGTGAAAAAAAGTTGAAAGAAGTTGAAAAAGGTGAAGCTGATAAAGTTGATAATAATCTATATTATAATATTATGAATGAGATTGAAAAGCTCTAAAATCTCGAAAAAAGTTGAATAACATTGTAAAGGTCGAAGAAATATGGAAAATGTTGTAAAAGTTGAAATAGGTTGAAAAATGTGGAAATAGTTGAGAGAGGTTGTAACAGTTGAAAGCGGTTGAATAACTCGAAAAAAGTTGAATGAGGTTGAAAAAGTCGAAATAAATTGAAAGAAGTTGAGAAAGTCCAAAAAAATATGGCAAATGTAAAAAATATTTGAAAGAGGTTGAAAAACTCAAAAAAAATTTAAAATCTCGAAGAAAGGCTGAATAAATTTGAAAGAGGTTGAAAGAGTCGAAAAAATAAGGAGCATGGTGAAAAAAGTTGAATGAGGTTGAAAAAGTTTAAAATCGCTAATGAAGAAAAAATATGGAAAATATTGAAAAGTTTAATGAAATTGAATAAGTCGGAAACATTTGAAAAATATTGAAAATGGTTAAAAAGGCGAATAAAATATGGAAAATATTGAAAGTTGAAAAAAGCTGAAAAGAATGTTGAAAAAGGCTAAAAAAGTCGAAAAAAATATGGAAAATGACGAAAAAAGTTGAAAAAGTAATAAAAATTAAAGACTTTAAAAAAAGTTGAAAGAGGTTGAAACAGTAGAAAAACGCTGATAACATCGATAAAATATAAGAAAAGTATAAAAAAGTTGAAAGCAGTTAAAAATTTCGGAAAAAAGTTGAAAGGAGTTGAAAAAAATTTAAATTGGTTGAAAACGTCAAGTTGAAAAATCTTGGTAAATTCAATCAAGTTGAAAGAGCTTAAAAAACGAAAGGAAAATGTTGAAATAAGTTGAAACAGTCAAAAATATTTTAAGAAAATCAAAAAATGTCGGGCTTACAACTTTTTGTTAACATGGGAGGCCCACTTTAATATAAAAGCTTATGCCAAATTTTATTAGGATCACTCATATAACTAAATATAAAATTTAACGCTTTTTTGCATGTGCATATTGTCAAAGTCCATATACATATATAATTTCAAAGCTTATAGTAAACGACATCTCTATACCAAATTTTAAAAAGATTTTGCTTAAAGTTTCAGCACTTAAGTTTCGAGCTTATTAATTACACAGCTGCACATTTACATAGATATCACTCCTTGCGTGCAAAAATGGCATAGCTCAAAAAACCTTAATTTGAAGAAAAACGCATTTAAAGTTTCCAATAAATTGCTTTTATATAAAAATGATGAAAACTATGTCTATACATATATAAACTCAGCTCACAAGGCAAGTTTATAAGATACCTTTCTGAATTTTTCACACAAAATAAAACATGAAATGGCAAATATTTCTGCATAGTTAACTCGATTTTTTTTTTAGTTATTACGTTCTTGCACGCAAGGAGCGATATCTATGTAAATGTGCAGCTGTGTAATTAATAATAAGCGTTTCATATAACGTTAATTTTTAAGGCAAATATTGAAGTTTAAATACCTGCTTTTGTTAAACACGAGAGGTGTGAATGATTTATTTAAGTTGGTTTTCAATAAATTATAAAAGAAATAAAATGTTAATGTATAGTATACATCGCCTAAAATATTTTGCATTTTTAATGGCTTTATCTAATAATATAAAATGATACTTTCCCAGCTAAAAATTACAACTCACTTTGGTAGCTTTCATTTTTTCTCAATGGTCACATCGGTAAAATTAAAAGTGTGAGTATGTTCATTAGGGTGGTTCTTATTTAGATTTTTTGCGACGCCTCCCAATCGGTTCGAAACAGGATAAGAAAATTTTAAAAATTTATTTAAAATTTTTATCTTTAACCCTTACTGACACTATTTCAAAATGAAATTTAATTTAAGCGAAAATCAAATGCGGGGCCCTTCCAATCGGTTCGAAATAAAACAAAAATATTTAAAAAATTGGCATAATTTTACTTTAGGGGCGATGCTCCAACATTTTTTTATTTTTTTAGAAACATGGAGTTTTACTCCCTAAAACCGAATCTGAATAAAAAAAAAGTCGGTCTTTTATGGCTTTCGAGATAAAATTGGTCAAAGTTGAAAATTTCATGTGAAAATTTTTTTTTTTATTTTGTGTATACGTGTTTTGAGTTATTTTTATGTAAAATTACTGTGGCTAGTAGATGTTGGATATATTATAGACTGATCGGCGGTCGAAGACCTCCGCGAAGCCGGTGTTAGATTTTTGGGAGTTTTAAATACTGAGCTGCGGCCGCAAGCCGCCAACTTACCCTAGTTTTTGTGCATAATTACTGTGGCTAGCGAAGCCGATGTTGGACATACATATATGTATGTACATATAAAAAATAAAGAATAAAATAAAAAAAATTTTACACAATTTATTTATACAAGGGGGGGTGGATACATGAAATTTTCAACTTTGAACAATTTTATCTCGGAAGCCATAAGAGACCGACTCCATGTTTCTAAAAAAAAAAATTTGGAGCATTGCCCCTAAAGTAAAATTGTTCTAAAAAAATTATTTAAAATTTTTAAGTTTAACCCTTACTGGCCCTATTTCAAAGTGAAATTTGATTTAAGCGAAAATCAAATGCGACGCCCTCCCAATCGGTTTAAAAAATTTATTTACAATTTTTATCTTTAACCCTTATTTACCCTACTTCAATGAGAAATTTATCCTAAGACACCAGTTTGTTCATTATTTTTGTATATAATACGCTTAGAAAAGAAAAAATTAGTAACAAATAACATACTGAATTAAAGGCAATGAATTGCGCTTTCTTAATACCGTAAAAAAATTACAAATTATTGATACCATTTTTAGAGAAAATAGCGTTTGGTAAAAAATTTTTAAAAACAGCTGATATAACTAATTTCAAACTTTTATACAACAATTTTACAACCCTAACCACTATTAATTCATACACCTATGGTTTTTTATGCAAGCAAGTTTTTAAAAGTTTTTTTGCAACTGCTTTGTAACTTTTTTTCTGTTTTGTTTATTTTTGTAGGATAGGTCGCATATACAACTATTGAAAAAATTCTTTTTAAAAATAATTTTGCACTCCAGGCACTTTTTATTAATTTTTTTTTCAAAGCAACTAAAAAGTTCTCAACTATAATAGTGTATAAACTGTAAAATTAAATGCCATATTTGAAATCTATAAAGGAATTCCCAACTTATGCTAATTTTTAGAAAAGCTATATACTCAACTTTTCATGACTGTAGCTTGGAAACTAGATGCGAGCGACACTTATTTTTGTTATATTCTTTTTTAAAATTAAAAACCACGTAACAAAAATTGGTTCAAAATAATGGCGGCTTGGGTCTGGAAGGGTTAAAGTTAAAAATTTGAAAAAACTTTTAGATTTTTTTTATTTTATTTCGAACCAATTGAGGTGGTGGTTCTCATATATTTTCCTCTAAGAACCATTAACCATTAAGAACCATTAGCCAAATTTCACATTGAAATAGGGTCAGTATGGGTTAAAGTTAAAATTTTGAAAAAATTCCTAAAACTTTCTTTTATACTATTTCGAACCAACTGAGGGGGCGTCCCCAATTTTTTTTTAAGGACCACCCTAATGTTCATATAGAAAAGCGGCTTTACTGAAAGAATTTTTTTGCGAAATCAATGTGAAAATAAAACAGCTAAGAGTGCTATGTTTATGTTCGATATATGTCGTTATAAGGATATAATGTACGTACAATGAAAAGAAAATTATGACACATAAGCCTTCGCATATTTGACATTACTGTAAAAAATTTCAAAATTTCTTCAAGTGCATTAAAGGCAACAGAGCTACATCCACACACGATGTTGCTTTGTCAATGGTTTATTGACAACTGAATAAGAAGCTAAGCACAGTTGGGTCGTGCAATATCGTCCAGATTTTTCCTATACGTTAGTAGTGAGAACAAAATTGACACTAGAAAATTAATCGCAGAGAAATAGAATAAATTCTGTGTTTTTAGCTTAAGGATGCGTGTGATGTCGATCACTGCTGTAGCGCACAGCAAGCAAACGCACTAACTGTTAGCAAGTGTGTTGACCAGCGCTGCAGAAACATAAAAAAAATTTCAGTGCCAACCACATGAAACTTAGAGTATCACAGCGTGCCAAGCCAAGTTAATATTAAATTAAAGAAAAAAGTATGAGAACGCTATCTGAAGCTTCCAATACCTCATCACGACATACTTATGGAAAATTAAGAAACTTATGCTGTTCACACTTCATAGTAAAATTGCAACGTGACAGAATTGCAATGTGCCAAAATATACAACTGTGCACAGTGAGTTCGCCTCCTTTTAAGGTTTTAATTTTGATTTGTAAATCTGATTAAGAGCGAAAAGGATACGCCATTGTCTGGATTGAGCCTTCAAAGATCTGTGAACATATTGCTCTACAGTTCCAATAAGTATTTGTGCTTAATGCCCAAGAAAACATATATTTGGGTTCAAATTGATCGACTATTTGGGAAACAATAACAACACAATACAACATTGTAATCTTATCAGCCTAATTTACAACAAAGTTTGATTTACATAACTATATCAAAAAAAAAAACAGTTAATCCATATATTTTTAGAAAATTTAGGAAATGCCTACTTTCTTCTGTGTTGTCAAATAAAACGTTCAAAAACAAATTTTGTGCAGTAGGCCTCAACTCAAAAAGAAAAAATGCAAAAAAAAATCATATTTTTCGAAACTTTGGCCGGCGTAAGATTCTTCTAAATCACTTTGTTTGATCTGAAACTTCACATTTTATCGTTTTTCATCTATTGGCACACTTTGAGGGGGATCGATCAACAATCGTACGGAAACAAAATTTTCCCATACACTCGGGGGCCACCTTAATGTACATTGTACATACTCATATGTATATGAGACGTTCTTTTACATTCCGAAAACTTTCTGACCAACACATCTTGGAATCGCTCCAAATTTTTTTTACATATTCTAGGCATTATATTAGTGGACACGAAAATCAGGAATGGATTTGTTATCGAATATATCGAAAGATATCGAGTTGCGAAGGTCAAAGGTTTTACGTTTTTTGGTGTTTTACGCTCATATTCAAATACATAGTTATATCTCCTGTAAATTTTAACGGAAAAATTATTTTTTCATATCGTTTTAAAGCTAAAGAGATCAGCTTTCTTGTAAAATTTTTTCCTTGGGCATTAAATGAAAAATTAATATTGTATTTTTTATAACAAATCAATTGTTTGAAGTTATTTTTTAGAGTGAATACCATTCTATAAAAAACTAAAAAAACACCACTGAATTCCTCGTCAAATTTCCTTTAAAAAATAATTTTTTCAGAGTGGTCGCCAAATACGGACTTTCCCAAATAAATTAAATCTTCCGCGCACCTCTGAAAATACTGCGCGCCGCTGCACTGTTGTCCCAAATCGAGTTTTGGTTCAAATATTGCTGGAGACCGCAAATCTTGTCGGAAATGAACAATTGTTTTTTAAAAATTAATTTTTTTATTATTTTAAGTTAAATGCCGAAAAAATATTTTTTTTTTTTAATATTTTTTTTGTTCAAAAATGGCTAGACAGCGCAAATCTTGTCAGAAATTAACCACTTTTTCTTTTAATTAAAGCTTATCAAAATTCCAACAAATTTCCAGGTCCAGAATTTCGAAATAAAAATATGCTTTTTCGAAAAAAGCCAAACAAACATTATTTTTAAATATTTTTTGTTTCAAAAATTGCTTGAGACCGGAAATTTTATCGGAAACGAAAAATTTTTGTTTTTAGCTGAAAGCTAATTTAAATGCCAACAAATCGCCAGACCCCAATTTGGAAAAAAAAGTTTCGTTTTTTGTAATTTTAAGTTAAATGAAAAAAAAAAATTTTTTTTATATTTTGTGGTTCAAAAATCTTAGTCTCCAGAAATTTTATCGGAAATGAACACTTGGCTTTATAAATAAAAGCCAAACAAAATGCCAATAAGTCGCCGCAGCCTGAATTTTGAAAAAAAGTTTTCATTTTATATAATTTTAAGATAAATGCCAAATAAATGTTTTTTTTGGGTTTTAACTATAAATAATATAAGACGGAAAATTCTTTTCAAAATTCGGGCTCTGACGATTGATTGGCATTTTCGTAAGTTTTTATTTAAAAAAACTTTTTCCATTTCCGACAAAATTTCCGGACGTTAGGAATTTTTGAACCAAAAAAATATTTAAAAAAAATTTTTGTTATGGCTTTTTCCAAAATTCGATACTTTTTTTTCAAAAATTTGAACTTCGAAGATTTGTCCGAATTTCGGTAAGTTTTAATTAAAAGAAAATATTGTTGATTTCTGACAGGATTTGCGCTATCTAACCACTTTTGAAACAAAACATATTTAAAAAAAACATTTTTTGGCATTTAACTTAAAATAATATAAAACGAAAACTTTTTTTCGAAATTTAGGCTAAGACGATTTATTGGCATTTTGATTGACTTTTATTTAAAAAGCTAATTGCTCATTTCCGATTAAATTTCCGGACGCTATGAATTTTTGAACAAAAAAATATTAGAAAAAAAATTTTTTTTTTTCATTTAACTTAAAATTACAAAAAACAAAACTTTTTTTTCCAAATTGGGGTCTGGCGATTAGTTGGCATTTAAATTAGCTTTCAGCAAAAAACGAACATTTTTCGTTTCCGATAAAATTTCTTGTCTCAGGCAATTTTTGAAATAAAAAATATTTAAAAATAATGTTTGTTTGGCTTTTTTCGAAAAAGCTTATTTTTATTTCGAAATTCTGGCTCTGGAAATTTGTTGGAATTTTGATAAGCTTTAATTAAAAGAAAAAATTGTTAATTTCTGTCCTTCCGTATTTGATGAGAGTGGTCATCAAAATTAGTTTTTAAAGGAAATTTGACGAGGAATTCAGTGGTATTTTTTTTAGTTTTTTTTAGAGTGGTAATCATTCTAAAAAATAAGTTTAAATAATTGATTTGTTACATAAAATATTAATTTTTCATTTAATGCCCAAGGAAAAAATTGTACAAGAAAGCTGATCTCTTTAGCTTAAAAACGATATAAAAAAATAATTTTTCCGTTAAAATTTACCGGAGATATAACTTGAATATGAGCGTAAAACACCAAAAAACGTAAAACCTTTGACCTTCGCAACTCGATATCTTTCAATATATTCGATAACATATCTATTCCTGATTATTGTGTCCACTAATATAATGCCTAAAACATGTAAAAAAAATTTGGAGCGATTCCAAGATGTGTCGGTCAGAAAGTGTTCGGAATGTAAAAGAACGTCTCATATGTATGCATCTACATTAGAGCGGTTCAAAAAAAAACTTTTTGATTTTTTCACGATGTGTCAGTGGATTACAAGTTGCCTACCCGTTTTCGAAAATATTGATTTAAAAACTGGAGCAAGCTAAAGAGGTTATAAAATTTTGCAACAAAGTGGGTATGCCTTTCGAACTATTATCGATCGAGGAATTTGAATCCATGATCAATTTTTCTTCTTCTTCTTTTTTTCTTATAAAAAAATTGAAAATTCCCCGGTCAAAAATTAAAAAATGCCGATTTTCTACTTTCAAGTTGCAAAATCCTGATATAATACTTTACCGCCGATCTAGTGGTACATTATTTTTAATGTACCTTTATTTTCTTAAGAGAAAACCATAAGCCGCATAACAATATCTTCTTTCGAAACCAAGATATCTGCATTTTTCTAAATTAATAGACCTGAAATTTTTCGATTCGGCAACTTAAAACAGCCGGTGGAAATCCAGTTTTCAAAATTCATGAAACTCCATATTGGTTGTTTTGTCCAGACATATAGGGCTATTGTAATCCACTGACACATCGTGAAAAAATCAAAAAAATTTTTTTTTTTGAACCGCTCTAATGTACATATGTACATAAGAATAAATATAATTAAAACATTCGAAAAAACTTTCGAAATATTTATAGTTCGCAGGATAAGGTTCGCACCGAGAATAAATTTCAAAACAGATGCTCAATGTTTTTAAAGTTGTATAAAAGTTGATAATTCAAAATTAACACGCTCGGTGAAAAAAAATTCCAACACTTTTTTGAATGTGTCAATTTGGCACTATTGTGCCAGTTTCAGCGGCGCTGGTGTTGACGTTTTGGTTATCAATTCTTTATACGTGCACGCTCTTTGAGCTTCTGATCTCGTACGAACATTCTCTGGGCCATTCTCGGTTGTGACTGATTTCTTTAAACGACCACCTATGTAGTGTAAGACGCATTATTTTTATTTATTATAAATGAATTTTGTAACTTTATTTTTATTTGAATTGCTGTTTTAAAGTTCGTTGTTCCTTTTTATCTGTTTTAAACAAATGTTTTTATGACAATAAATGTATAGCAACCTACAGTGTTGTGAATGTCTTTTAGTCGTATACATATACATATTTCCCTTTTCAGAAGCGTAACCCCCTAAATTACATGAAGTTCTTACTTCACTGTAAATTTTGATTAATATTTACAATAATTTCGAGTTTCGTTTTTTCCGTGTAGGAGACGTAATGTTTTGGTGCCATGGTTAAAATCTAGAAAATTTAAACAGATATCTGATTGAAAATAACAAAAATGAATCTAAGTAGTTAATTCAAACCTACATATATATGGTTAAACTTGTTGATAATATTAACTTGTTAATAAGATTACCCAAGAATCTATTTAAATTGGCCAGGAATCTATTTAAATTGTAAAGGAAATATTCAGTTTTTCTTGAACAGCTCGGAAATCCAAGGCCGCGAGTTTACTCATTTTATTTATTGGCACCGTTTCTATAACCATTACTAGAGGACACATCATCGGCTGACACCACTTTGGACCAACTTTAATTTACTATATTCCCATATTTGGCACTAAATTTCTTTATCAGCCTGTGCTAGTGCGCCGCACAGGAGCCAGCCTGGCAACATCCACAGCTCCTTACTATGTATCTACATTTGATGTCATATATGGGACGTTTTTTTACAAACCGAATGGATTTTGACAAAAATTGATGGACACAGTTTTGATTTGGCAAATTTTTTTTTTATGAGCTCTGTATCAAAAATGAAGAGATACGTGTTCGAGGATTTTTTTGAAACAAATTTTTTTTTTTTGTTTTCAATAAGAAATTTAACGTAGAACACGATAACATCAAAAATTTGATACCGGGCGGGAAAAATTTTAAAAATATATTTAAACATTTAAATTGCTTATAACAATATTAATTTGATAATAACTTTGTAAGAAATAATTTTTTTATTAAAGTTAATTTTCTTAGCTTTAAAATAATATAATATATAATAATTTCAATTATCTATCTTTAACTGAACCGGAGTTATGCATTTTTGAAAACAAACATTTATTCAAAAAAAATTCTTGAATTTGTATCTTCTTTTTCGATACAGAGCTCATAAAAAAAATTTCAGCCAAATCAAAAATACGTCGTCAGAAAAGTGTTCGGTTTGTAAAAGACCGTCCCATGTGTAGAATCTTAAAGTACAAGTCTTTTTCTTTCAAAGGCCGTTGAATTTGCTTAAATAACTTTACTTTTCACCGAGATATCGAATTCTATCAGAAGATAAATATTTTTCGGGTAATAATTTTTGAGGGAATTTTCCTACACCCAACAAATGAATACACACCACTACTCTGTATGTAAGTCGTCAATTTGCGTTGCTGATAAGCTTTTTCATCTAATTCTTACGTAACTTTCCGACTTTGTAACAAATTACCCTAACAAATTACCTGAACAAATAATCGTGTTGGAAGTCTTGGTCTCTTTCTTAAGATATTTTTAAGCCAACCTACAAGGAAAAAACGAAACTCAAAATTATTGTAAATATTAATCAAAATTTAAGAAAAATTAGTAGGTAATTTAGTAATTTAGAAACGGTTCGAGTGTCTATTAAAAATTACTAAGCGTAATATAAAAATTGCATCTAAGCAGGCATTAATTTTTCGAATGCAAGTTTTAATTTTTACAAAGTAGATATAAAAACTTCTGCTATAATTTATTATATTTTAAAAGGACTGTACTATTTTTTAAAAAGTACATTATAAAGTTTTTATGATGAAATAATAATAACTGAAATTGATTCCTAAAATTTTTTACATCAGTTATGTAATCTTTTAATTTTGTATTGAATTGAATCATAAGTGGGGTTATTAAACTCTACAATAGAGTTTTGACTTTTTAGAGCTAAGGCTAGTTATACTAGTCTTCTGCTAGGAAGACTCATGAGTAATGTGTTGAACAAAATTGGGACGGCCAGCGAGTTTCCGTTGCCGTTCTGTTCAACACATTACTTCTAAGCCAATTAGTAAGTTTGGCATGCCTTATATATTTATTTTTTTGCATGAACGTGTTAAGAACTCAAACAAATTAAAATCAAAAGAGAAATAAAATTCAATATAATAACAATTGCTAATCTTGAAATAATTTTTCTATAACTACTTTTTATAAATTATAAAGAGGGAATCATATATTACTGTATGAAATATGTAAAAATTCTAATGTCGCAATTTATTGAAATTTAATAAATTGTTTGTAAAATTTCAAAGTTTTTAGGTGATAATTAAAATGAAGAAAATAATTTTTAATATGCACTTATTAAAAAATGTAAAACGAAAATAATTTCAAACTAGAATAGAGTTTTAAATAATGATTTTTTATTTATTACTATAAAAGAGTAATATTTGTCCTTAGATTTTAATTTTTATAATTTTCTATTAATTTTTAATAAAATTTGAGCTGGTGTTTTTTCCGTGTACACAGAGGGTATATTAACTTTGTCATTCCGTTTGTAACGCATATAAGGGGGCGTGGCAGATATAGAAAAGCGTATATATTCTTGAACAGTGCACGGTGGGCTTTAACCAACTTTTAATAAAAATGTGAGTTGCTACAAAAACTTTAATTGGGGATTATTTGGGATGTAAGTTTGACTCGATGTATGAAAAACATAAGAAATCCTTAGAGCTTTTTTTTTAAATCCATATTTACTGTTTTTCAATGATATTACATTTGTAAAACGTACGTATGAACTTTAAAAAAATATCCGATTTTGTTCAAACAGGACACAGTGCATTATTAGATAGCACCACAGTCCAGATTTCAATTCTCTAGGTGGTCGGAGTCCTGAGAAGGAGCCATATTTTGGCCTGAAAATAGCCGTATTTGGACCTTTTTAAAAATTTTAGTTCTAAAAGCCCACAAATCTAAGTCTAAACTTATGGATATCAATTTTTTTTTAATTTGTCATCTACTATACACAAAAAATAATTCAAGCTTCTAGACCTTAAGACCTGTATTTGCGACCAGATTAAGTGAAAAAGGCCTTAGTAAAATATGACAACTTTGCAAATGGTGCCCCATATCGAGATCTCACTCATAAAACTTAAATTATACTTTATATTGTTAACATTTTTATGCACTTTAAAATGAGATATCACTCAGTGAAAATGGTTAACCAGGTTCAGAGATATTAGACAGTGAATTCGGCTGTTTTCGCAAAAATTGAGTTTTTTTCAAACTTTGACCTTACAGTACTCGGAACTCCGACTATTTAGAGAGCTGAAATTTGTGCTGTAGGGTTAACTTTCAAGGTTCTTTGATGTGTCAAAGCAAAATCGGATATTTTTTAAATTTCAAACGTGAGTTGCACGTATTTCATACGTATGTAATATTACTAAAAAACAGTAAATATGGAATTAAAAAAAAAAGCTCTAAGGTTTTTTTTCTTTTGAGCATCCAAAATAATTGCCCATTCAAATTTTTGTAGTAACTCAACTTGTCATTTAAACTTGGTTAAAGCCCACCGGGAGTGTCTTCACCTAAGTCGATTTAGCTATGTCCGTCCGTCTATTTGTCTGCTGAAACCACGTTTGCGAGAAAACCAAGAAAGCTTGTCTAACTTGTCACTCCTTCTTACAAGCTGCTAGCTTATGAAAATGTACGAAATTGGTTAACAGACACGCCTACCACCCATATTCTATGTATAACGCCAATCATTTTTCGAAAAAAGTTTCATCGAAGATTTTTATGAAGCTTGGTGATTTGTTGCATACATATGTGAACGAAATTTGGATTGGGCTAAGTTTCAAGTTAAAAAAAAACCTCCAAAAAGGAGCGTGGCACAGCTTTAAATTTTAGCTTTTATAACGCCATATCAAATTGTGCTAAAAGTGTGCGTGGCACCTCTCATACAATTAAAAATGTTGATTCCGTATTACTTTTTTCCGTATTCCGTATTTTCAATAAAAAAGCAAAATTTGTGTAAATGACCATTTGTAAGTATGTAACTTAAGTCAATGATTCTATGAAATTTTATTAAAACAACCATTTCACAGCCTACACAGACTGATAAAACGTTCATATTCAAATTCAAAATAACCAGTTATACACACATTAATATTATTTCCCAATTCATTATTTAATTATTATTATTTCCCACTTATAGAGGTTATTCCTAAACGGTCCCATTTATAGAAGGAGAAGCCCATGTTATAGAAGCGAAAACGCACAAAAACTTCAAAATTCATATCCCAGATATAAAGGTTTAATAATCCCAGTAATAGAGGTATTTTGATGCAAAAGTGCTGAGACCTTGAAGTGAGTCTCACTAGTAGAGGTTTTCCACTTATCCTGGTACCGCTTAATCAGGTTTCACTGTAATAAGTAGCAGAATATGTTCTGACGTACTACAAAAATCAAATGACGTAGAATATAAGCTTTCGTCTACTAACCCGGCGTTT
This sequence comes from Meiosimyza platycephala, assembly GCA_963662105.1. Classification (NCBI taxonomy): domain Eukaryota; kingdom Metazoa; phylum Arthropoda; class Insecta; order Diptera; family Lauxaniidae; genus Meiosimyza; species Meiosimyza platycephala. The sequence goes on from OY759212.1 coordinate 4,632,619, forward strand.
ACACACACAAATTCTTGCCGAAAAGTTTCCTTGTTTGATGGCAAGAGGGGAAAAACCAAAGAGACGAGGTAGAAAATATGTCGTATGTTGCAAATGCCAAACAAAAACCACAAAAGTTCACCGGATTTGCCGAGTAAGCGAAAAAGTTTCATCAAATTCCAAAGGGCGCGTCTTATAGCTTAAACATAATTCCGGCGTAAATGCCGCGGCGGCTGACGGTAGAATTAGATTTGGTTTTAATTTTACCGTCGCCGTTGAGAGAGTAGAGGGTTGCGCTCTCTTATCCCATACGATTTTCACAGCAAAAATTTTACGCTGGCGGTATTTACGTCGTACGCCGGAATTCTGTTTAAGCTATTATTTATTTGACAATATACTGTTAAATGACTTCACATAGTCAATAAAAAAGTAATGACTAATGCCATTGAGATTTTTTGTGTACTTTTTTATTAACTTGGTAATATATATGAATTTATTAATGCTTCTACTACATGTTGATAGAGCATTGTATTCCTAAATCTTAGTCATTGAGAAAAAATTTCTCACAATTTTTCTTTTCTTACGAAAAAAAACATATTTATTGGTTTTTACAATCTTAAAAAAAATTCTATTAATAACATATGAATATATACATATATATATACATGTTAAAATATGAATAGAAAAATATGTACTAATAAGATGTTATCTTTTACTTCTCCAAAATTATATACCAAACACCGTATTGACAGTAAAAGCAAGCGCGCATTTGTTTTTTAAAAACATCCATGGTCTGACTGGATTCACCAAACGTAGTCGGTAAAAGCATGCTCTGGAAAGTAGAGTTTCATTACAAATACTAGAGATCTTTACATTCTAGTGGACGAAAAAACGCAAAGGCCCTGAATATTTCGACCGTTATCATTTATTTTCAAGTTTTTTTTTAATAGTGATTTTAAGAATTTACGGGCCCCTTTGAAGAACTGCGGGCCCGGGGGGAATCCACCCGCTCGACGGGCCTGCCCATATCCTCCGGATGCAACCTGTTGCATATACCATCTCAAGATGTCCCTACATTTGGCTTGCCAAGTGATTTAAATGGACTCAATTTCCCAAATAATAGTGATTTATTAAAGTATTATAGTCTTTTGAGTGAAAGGGTTAATGCTGAAAGCAGAATATTTTCATACAAAAGTTTTACACCACAAGTAACAAAAAAATTAATTGAAATTTGGAAAAAATTAAATAACAAAATAATTAATGTTAGAAGTGTTCCTTCAAAGTTAAACGCCTTAGTCGACTATTATCAGAAATAAACATCATTTTATGAAATATTTAACCTCTGGCGATCGACCACTACCTGGTCCAAAAATTCTTTCGCATATTCAAGGCACAGAGAGGTTTGTTCAACTACTAACAACTGTTTCTCGACGTGCTGTTGATAAAAACCGCGAAAAAGTTATGTCAGTGACGGTTGAAAGTCGCAAAAAAGTTCCTCGGCTAGGAAGCAAGCACGATCTAACACTAACTACATACATATCTTTATTTGCATGAAAATTTAGTTTTGAGAAGGCCTCTTACAATTGCAGTGCTAGCAGGCCTTCTCCGAGGAAGCCTTGTTCAATCGCCTGCTGGGTATATTTGATTGAGAATGTAGAATTAAGTAGATAATGTAAGAACAGCAACTGTTTCCTTGGAAAATGCAGATGTCCGTGACACTATGTCGAAGCCTCCCATTTGCATTTGACGAATCCTCCCTGCATTTTCCATTCATTTATTTTACAAATTTTAAATGATGTATTAACAGTAAGAATGTGTTTAAGTGTCTCCACAAAATAGACGAAAAGTTAATTATTATATTAACCAAGTTTCACATAAAAACTAATAAGTAAATATTACATCAAAACGTTGTAAATATAAAATCACTTCTAGCCACGCCCACGAGTCGAGTTCCACTGAGAAATTTTTTTGATAGGTGGGTACCGTTAGGAGCAGCGTTTTTTTTACTGCATGCACGAGTTAGTGTCAGAAGAAATGAGAAAATTTGGCAATGTCGAAGCCTCCCATGTGTCGAATCCTCCGCCTTCTACCCTATATATATTATTTTTACTGTTAAAGTTTGCCAATTTGCCACTTTTACCATTTCTCATGCTAATTTTTGAAAAATCCATACAATTCATATAAAGGTGATAAAAGAAAATTAAATTGATTTTTATAAAGTAGAATAATGTAGGTACCTTATCGCGCCTTATCTTCACAGAAAGTTTCATAGAACTTTTTTGAGCCTTTGAGCCCACTGTGTCACTAAACTCAATACAAATTTAAACTTTTTATAGTATTTTTTTCATTCCGTAAGTATTTTCTGACGATTGTCTTAAAAAATTTTTCAGTTCCTGGCGCTTTCATTTTCTTCCTATTTATGGCCACAAAATTCCACTGTGCGACGGTCCCGTTCGACACCTTGGATATACCCATGATGAGTTAAACTTAAAAATTTGACAAAATTAAAAATTTTTAAATTTGCACAAGTTTTTGAAAATGTATCGTAATGCAAATTCGAATACCTACTATTTTTTGCTGAAGTTTTGAAAATTGTTACTTAGTAGGTATATTGAAAACCTTTGCAAAAGTTCAGAAAAAGTAGTATTTATTGAGTAATCATTTTAGTTTTAATAAATTATTACATTTTTTATAGTACTATTTTGGCAGAAATTTTGAAAATTGTTACTTAGTAGGTAGGTTTTAATAAATTATTGCAATATTTATATTTTATAAAAAAGTTATATGTACAAAAATTTAAGTTTGAGACAATTTTCACGCTACTCTATAAAAAATAAATAATTGAAAAGAAATTTTCGGAAAACTAAATTTTTCGTCGAGTTTTTTAAAGGGTAGAATATATATTAAAAATTAATTATTTTGCATAATAAATCTTTGTAAAAATATGTAGCCCAGCAATTTAAACAACCCCCCCCCCCTCCCCCCGAGCTGCAAGGTTATTTGCACATAATTGGGCAGCTATTGAAGTTTTGTTTTCAATTAAATTTTTACGTAACTGTTGAGATCGGTTAGCGACGTCAACAATACATCCCAAAAGTTTAAGCTTGTAGACGACAGTACAGTAGGTATGTACCTACACGTTTTTGCGAAAACGTCTGAAAATGTTTTTTTTTGTTGTTTATTGTTAAAACGACTCACCTTCACGAAAAATTTTATCGCGCTGTTTTTTTTTTTTTTTTTGTTTTTCGACTGCAGGTATCCTTTGGAATTTAATGTTGTCTTAAGAATTTTGTTGTTGTTTTAATTTATTTAATTGAGGAAATTTTAGTTAAATGGTTTTTGTAAATGTTGTTTTATTTGTTGATCAATATAACAATTGCATGTTTATTTTTTTACAAAAACAATAACAATGAAATGGATAAAAAAATATTAAATTAGAGCCCTATGTTATATAAAAAAAAATTGTGTCCGTCTTGCAACGTTTTTAAACACGAACTGAAAATTGAAACTGAAAACCTGTGCCTTTTTTACCACTTCACAATGCGCATTAGTAACATCAATGAGAAAAAAATATAATAATTGTGGAATAAATAAAAAATCAACAACAAAAAAAAAACAAAAAAGAGAACAGGTGAGTCTTTTCTGCTGAGAATTGCTTAACCGGTATTTTCAACTACAACAATTCAAAAACGAAGACAACAAAAAAAAAAAAACATTTCGATCAGAAGCACAAAGTCACAACTTCAAATTGGATGGCGGCGCAGTGTACCAAATGTCGTCAACGCATGCCAGTTAAAATAAAAAAACAAAAATCATATCATCATCAGCAACAACAACAACAATAAAAGCAACAATAATAACCAAAGTTAAAATGCAACATTCATCGAAAAAAAATATATCCCCAAAAGAGAATCAGAAAATTAAACAGAAAAAAACAAAATAAATAATGCAGAGTGAGATGGCGCATGGAGCTTTAAAAGTAGTTACGTGTATAGATTGTACCCTGTAGGAAATTGTACTATGATGTACAACAAAACTATACCAAGTTTTCATAGAATCAATAAGATTCTACAGCAGTGTTCAATTTATCACAGAATTAATGTTTTTCTTTTTCAAATAGAGAGTCTTGTAATGAACATTCTCTAGGTAATGAAAACCTTCTACAGTAGACGTCCAATATAACGATATAACGAAATTCCATTTTATTTTTCAAATTGCAATTTTCACATTAATGTCGCTACAAATTTTCTCTATTCTAAATGGCGCACACTATATTTGATTCAGCAAGTTATCTTGTTTTTTTTTTTCTTGGAATACTCATTTTCAATGTCACACATTGGAATTTTGTGGCCATAAATAGGAAGAAAATTAAAGTTTTAGGGATTGAAAAAGTAACAATTTTCAAAACTTTTGCAAAAATAGTACTATAACAATTGCAATAATTTATTAAAACTCAAATGAGTACTCAATATCTACTACTTTTTCTGAACTTTTGCAAAAGTTTTCATTATATCTACCTACTAAGTAACAATTTTCAAAACTTTAGCAAAAATAGTACTATAAAAATTGCAATAATTTATTAAAACTAAAATGAGTACACAATATCTACTACTTTTTCTGAACTTTTGCAAAAGTTTTCAATATACCTTCTAAGTAACAATTTTCAAAACTTTTGCAAAAATAGTAGGAATTCGAATTTACATTACAATACATTTTCAAAGATTTGTTGTGCAAATTTAAAAAATGTTAGTTTTGTCAAATTTTTAAGTTATAGTTTATAAGTTTAACTCATCATGGGTATTTCCAAGGTGTCGAACGAGACCGTCGCACAGTGGAACTTTGTGGCCATAAATAGGAAGAAAATGAAAGTGCCAAGGATTGAAACATTTTTTAAGACAATCGTCAAAAAATACTTAAAAAAAACTATAAAAAATTTAAATTTGAATTGAGTTTAGTGGCACAGTGGGCTTTGTACAACAAAAAAGTTCTATGAAACTAAGGCGCTCTAGTTAACTTGTTTGTAATAATATGCAATAATGTAGCATATTGGCGGAAAGTACATTATTTCCACTTTATAAAAATCAATTAAATTTTCTTTTATCACCTTTATATGAACAGACTTGTGCGTAATCAATTACATTTGGTAATTAATTATTCATGCAATTACAATTACTTGTAATTTGTAATTGAAATTTTTCAATTACAATTACATTTATAGTAATTGAAAATTACGAGAATATTTCAATTACAATTACTTATAATTGTAATTGAAATATTTTCAATTAAAATTACTGTAATCCAAAATATGTAGTTGAAAAGCAAAGTAATTGAACGAAATTTGTAATGGATTACTTTTAGTTGTAATTTCCAATTTTTCAAGTAATCAATTACAAGATATACAAACACAAATGCATAAATACATATCCTTAGATACACATATGGGTATTTCTACAGCTACGGACGTGACAAAGTCCAGAAAAAATCTGTGTTGGCTCTTTGTGTAGTACTAGGAGAGGACTGTATTTAGGAAAAATAACAGGCTCAATCGAGCATGCAGTTCCAGGATATTAGTTTACTCGTGTAGTCCATACACAATACGTACCTATATTCAATATAGAACAGAATAAGCATAATGCTACATTCGATATGTTGTTGTTGTTTGCGTTTAAGCAAACTGTAATAAGGTCATTTATACATGTCCAACAAACATTAAACTTGGTGAAAGACTGGAGCTAAAATTCTTCCTTTATATTCCCATATAAAGCATATGCAATAACATAAATATATTTTGTGAATTTTATCGCTTGAAAGAAAATTTTTTTCAAATTTTAATAAATGTAATTGCTGAAAAATGTGTGATTAATTACATTTTCGTTTTAAATTACTTGGCAAAAGTAATAGATTACAGCTTTCTAAAAGATTACATTTTCATGCATTACTAATCCAATTACAAAAGCAATTAGAATTGCATGTAATTGTAGTTTTAAATTACATGTAATTGAAATTAATGTAATTGAAAAATTTCAATTACAATTACTTTTAATTTATTTTTTGAATTAAAAGTAATGATTACTTGTAATCCTAATTGAAAAAAATGTAATTCAAAAATACCCAAGTCTGTATATGAATTGTGCGGAAAAATGGTAAAAGTGGCGAACTTAAATAGTAAAAATAAAATATATATACGCAAATAGAGAGGCTGCAAAGGCTGCAAAACAAAGCAATGCGAAGCATTCTAAAGTGCAATCAATATACCTCAGTAAGATGGATGTTAGAGTCATTAAAGTGGCTGAATGTTAAGCAGAAGCTACAACTTAACACATTGATCGCTGTCTACAAAATAAAAACAGGATGCGCACCTAATTATCTAACAAGACACGTTTCGACAGTAGGCAACGTACAACCATATGGGACGTTCTTTTACAAACCGCACAAAATTCAGGAAAAAAAAAACCTCGACTTCTCCAAATGCGATGAAAATTTTTTTCTTGCATTTTCTAACAAATTCAGTTGACCCATGTTTTTTGTTTTTGCTGAAAAAATTTTTTTTTTGGAAAATATCCACACATGAATTTTTGATAATTGGCTGGATTTTGTCAAATGTACTCATACTTGAAGTCTATTATCTCCAGTTCTACTGATCCGATCAATGTCGGATTTTTTTATTTAATAGTCTATAACGTTAGCTTCTGCAATAAATTTAAAAAAAAGTTTTATACTGTCAAAAAATGAAAAATAATAACAATTTAATTGCTTAAATAGTTTTAATATGATGTTTCCCCAACTAGAATACATTGAAAAAAATAAAATTTTATTCCTTATTCTTTTATCTACAAAAGCCATTTTACAAAAAAGTAGAGTCTCTGTTGGATCGGAAGTTATTAAATATTTTCCAGCGCAAGTCATGAATTCCAGAACAAATTTAAGTGTGCAGCGTGCGACGAATCAAAATTTAATAACGAGTGTTAAATACTCGTTTCTTTGTTTTGATTTAATAACGAGTGTTAAATACTCGCTTCTTTGTTTTGACTCGTCGCACGCTGCTTTTTTTAAATTTATTGCAGAAGCTAACGTTATAGACTAGTACCTGGAGACCGACCACTGTTCGGTTTTTCGCTTTGAGGTTGAAAAAATCGAAAAAATATGGAATTTGTTGAAAAAAGTTGACTTTTCACTTTCACGCTTCAACTTCTCTTTACTTTTTTCTGTTCCATTTTTTTCAACAATTTTGCTTCGTTTTTAGTTTCGTCAAATTGTGGTCTGATGCAAAAGTGTTTATAAAAAGAGTGGATTGGGACCAAGAGTGAATAGAAATGAAAAGGATAATGCAAAATGGCTCGATTTCATTTAAATTGGACACTAAATCGACTGAGATATCGCAGCATTTATATAAAAGAGCGCAACCGATTGTACAGTTAGTACGAGGGGTAAAACCTATAAGCCACTTTGGTACAAAAACTTGTCGCACCTTATTACGTTTAGCGGTTGGTGCTATTTTTTAAATTTTATTGCTGTAAGGATATTTTCCTTGTTCTTCGGCTTATCCCGGAGGTAATCACTCCATAAGTGACAACTCATCGAGGCGGTTCACCCCGAGTAACGTTGTGTCACTCAAAGTCACTTTGGTTCACGAACTTCGTAAACATCCAAAAAAAAAAAAATTCCACGCACCGCAAAACGTTATTAGGTGCGCAAAGTTTTTACACCAACGTGGCCAATAGGTGTTATAGAGCAATTCTACAAAAATCGCACGCAAACCGCAATATCACGATTTTCACTCATCTCGGTGACTCCAAGTAACCCAAAGTGACTCGTGGTGAACCACCTCGATGAGTAGTCACTTATGGAGTGATTACCTCCGGGATAATCCGAAGAACAAGGAAAATATCCTAACAGTAATAAAATCAAAAAATCGCACGCACCGCAAGACATAATTAGATGCGCAAAGTTTTTACACCAACGTGGCCAATAGGTGTTGTAGAGCAATTCTACAAAAATCGCACGCAACCCGCAATACCACGATTTTCACTCATCTCGGTGACTCCAAGTGACCCAAAGTGACTCGGGCTGAACCACCTCGATGAGTAGTCACTTATGGAGTGATTACCTCCGGGATAATCCGAAGAACAAGGAAAATATCCTTACAGTAATAAAATCGAAAAATCGCACGCACCGCAAAACATAATTAGATGCGCTAAGAGTTTGCACCAACGTGGCCTATAGGTGTTATAGACCAATTCTACCAAAATCGCACGCAAACCACAAAATTGCGATTTTAACTCACCTCGGTGACTCCAAGTGACCCAAAGTGACTCGGAGTGAACCGCCTCGATAAGTAGTCACTTATGGAGTGACTACTTCCTGGATACTCCAAAGGACAAGGAAAATATCCTTACAGCAATAATATCCAAAAAATCGCACGCATCGCAAAACATAATTAGGTGCGCTAAGAGTTTGCACCAACGTGGCCTATAGGTGTTATAGACCAATTCTACCAAAATCGCACGCAAACCACAAAATTGCGATTTTCACTCACCTCGGTGACTCCAAGTGACCCAAAGTGACTCGGAGTGAACCGCCTCGATAAGTAGTCACTTATGGAGTGACTACTTCCTGGATACTCCAAAGGACAAGGAAAATATCCTTACAGCAATAATATCCAAAAAATCGCACGCATCGCAAAACATAATTAGGTGCGATAAGAGTTTGCACCAACGTGGCCTATAGGTGTTATAGACCAATTCTACCAAAGTCGCACGCAAACCACAAAATCACGACTTTCACTCACCTCGGTGACTCCAAGTGACCCAAAGTGACTCGTTGTGAACCACCTTGATGAGTAGTCACTTATGGAATGATTACCTCCGGGATAAACCGAAGTACAAGGAAAATATCCTTACAGTAATAAAATCAAAAAATCGCACGCATCGCAAAACATAATTAGGTGCGCTAAGAGTTTGCACCAACGTGGCCTATAGGTGTTATAGACCAATTCTACCAAAATCGCACGCAAACCACAAAATTGCGATTTTCACTCACCTCGGTGACTCCAAGTGACCCAAAGTGACTCGGGGTGAACCGCCTCGATAAGTAGTCACTTATGGAATGACTACTTCCGGGATACTCCAAAGGACAAAGAAAATATCCTTACAGCAACAAATTCCGCAAATCGCTCAGGACGCACTAAGTGATCAAATATTAAAAATGACCACTACAATATTAACACTACACCACTGTAATTAAAAGTCTATTGGAACAAAAAATTTTTTTTATTTTTCGTGCTTTCTCTATCGATTGGAACAAAAAATTTAAAAAAATTACTCCCATAGTACACTAAATAACATTTAACGTTTTTCGTACATATGGGAGGTGCCACGCCCACTTACGCAATCCCGTTGAAATCCATATAATTTCAAAGCTTATAGTAATCGACACCTCTACACCAAATTTAAAGAAAATACCTCCCATAGTGCACTAAATACAACATTCAACGATTTTCGTATATATGGGACGTGCCACGCCCACTAACGAAATCTCGTCGAAATCCATTTAACTTAAAAATTTTTGGTAACCGACATCTCTGTACCAAATTTTAATGAGATTACTCCCATAGTGCACTTAATATAACATTTAACGGTTTTTGTTTGTATGGGAGGTGCCACGCCCACTGAAGCAATCCCGTCGAAATGCATTTAATTTCAAAGCTTATAGTAACCGACAACTCCTCACCAAATTTTAAGAAGATTACTCTCATAGTACAATAAATATAACATTTAACCTGTTTTGCTTGTATGGGAGGTGCCACGCCCACTGGTACTATTACACCCATTTTTCGTCTTGAGGTACCTTATAGCAAGTATATCCACCATATAAAATTTCAGAACGATTGTGTTGTTAATTCTCTTATTATAATGTTTATAAATATTGTGGGCTGTGCCACGCCCTTAAACGAATTTTGCCAGTATAGTGACATAGCATGTTATGGTGACTGCTCTTAGTGGTATTATCTATAAAATTTTTATGAAAATCCTCAGTGCCGTTTTTGAGTAATATTGAATCAAAATTTTCAATTATTGAAAAGTGCCACGCCCACTTTTCCGATTCCGCCCACTTTTGGCAAAATTTAAGACATTTATGATTTGCATCTGTGTACCAAATTTCATCACAATATCTTGAATAGTTTTCAAGATATGACGTTATGAAAATAAAAGTTTAGGGCTGTGCCACGCCCCTCCAGGAGCCTTTGATAAGTTAAAACCCAGCCCAATCCTAATTTTGTTCACATATGTACCTAACCCCCAAGTTTCATCAAAATCGCTGCACCCGTTTTGGAAATAAAGTCTGAAAATATATATATATATATATATATATACATACAATTTTAGCTCGTTTAATAATATTAGATTAAATAAAAAAAATCCGACATTGATCGGATCAGTAGAACTGGAGATAATAGACTTCAAGTATGATTACATTTGACAAAATCTAGTCAATTATCAAAAATTTTTTCAGCAAAAAAAAAAACATGGGTCTAGTAATTTTATGTATATAAGCTGCAAAAAAAATTTCGGGCGATTCTAAAATACCAAGTCGAAAATCCTATGCGGTTTGTAAAAGAACGTCCCATATAGCCTAAGGAACGCCAATAATCTTAGACTTGATTTCCAAAGTACATCAACCGCACAAAACACTATTCTGTTTTTACGCGATAGATACGTTCCTGACAAATCCGCGCAAAAAAAATCGAGTAATAAAAGATACCGTATCCATATAAAAGTAGGGGATTGGTTCCACATTTGAAAAATCAACAAAAATAATAACATAAAAGTATAAAAAATTATCGGTTTTACAGGCGCTGTGACCTATTTTATTTAACTAGCTTATAAAATACAAATGTTTATTAATAAATTACATAGAAAAAAGAAAAAATGCAATAAAAATATTAATTAATCAAAAAGAAAATTCATACAACATATAAGAAATCAACAAAAAAAAAAAGCAATTCATTTTAATAAAATAAAAACATGTAAAAAATATTGTAAATCATTATTTAATCGGTATTATTTTCTGATAAAACGCGCATTTTTTTTGAGAAACTTGAATGTCATGTCATTACTCAAAATTTAAACATAATTTTCAAGCTCATTTATTGTTAAATCGCGTTAAATCAAATCCATTCGCGCGAAAACAGAACGCAACACTTTTTTGAATCGCGTTAAATCAAATTCGTATAAAAAAAAATTCGCGCAAAAACAGAATTAGGTGTACAAGGGTTTTCAACTATTTAACCAATTACCTAGAAACACCAAAGATGAACAGAATTTTAATAATTTTAAAAGGAATTGCATTCAATTCATTAAAACAGCATTATAAAATTAAATTAAATTTCCCAAAGTAATTTCAAGACTGATAAAATTATATATATAAAATGAACATAATTAGAGAAAATAGAAACAACATTTAATGTAAATTTAAAGTATATACATATATACTAATAGATCTTTAATAAAAAAAAAATTTAATAATGTCACCGGATTTCAAAATTTTTTTTATAGGACGGTCATTCTTTTAATAATCGCACACTTTGTCGTTATTGACATTTTTGAGCATTTTTTAAAACGAATAATCTCAAAAACTATAGGAGATAGGATACAAAAATCATTAAATCATTTTTGTTAAGAAATACTCTAACTTTATAAAAAAAATTAAAAAGATTTAAATAAATTTGTTGAAACACTAATTTTTTTAATTAAAAAAATTTTTCTCAAACTATTTTCAATACTACACCTTCTGTTGTTTTTTTGATTTTTTTATACCTATGCACTATGGGCCCGCTGACTACTTTTGCTGGCCAAAACCTATTTTTTCACACTCTGTTATTGTTTTTTTGTTGTTGTAATCTATAAGAAAATACTTCAGAGCACACAAAAATGCACTTGGTTTTTGTAAATACTAACTTACAGTTTAACAGCAAACCATGAAAGCTTAGCTTTCTGAGTAAAATTGTGAATAAAATTTTGTGCGTGTTTTTTTAAGGTTTTTAAAATATCATTTTTGATTGAAAAAAAAAATTAAAAAAAAAATAAAAAATGGAAAAGAAAGGTGATGGTAAGTACTTTAATGTCTATGTATAAAACTTTTCAAAAAAAGATCTGGTGCAGCGAAAAAATCAGTTGTTTAATGCAACCAATAAAATAATTGTGATTTTTTAATTCTTAAATTTGTGTTTTCTTTTAAAATTTTGCCCAAGTTTGCCCAACCTAAAACAAAAAAAAAACAAATAATTTTGGATGTGATAAGTCTGTTTTATCATGTTTTGTGCTGCGAAATTTTACGATTTTTAAGAAAAACATTTTTTTCCAGCCAACTACTGCTTCAAAAATTTCGAGATTTTTCGAGTTTAAAAATGTATTTTTTTATCAAAAGGGTTGAATGGTTTAAGGTTTCCATCTAAATTTCATGAAATATAGTTTAATTTGAAATCAAAAGGTATTACAAGTCTCGAAAGCTCCCTTATACAACGTTTCATACAGATAAAATCAAATTTTCAAATTTTAGCCGCCATACTGGATCCGCCATTTTGAATTTATAATTTTTGGCATCAAATTCAAAATCAGAGACCTCAAAAGCCTCTTTACCCAGCGTTTCATACAGATAACATGAAATTTTCAAATTTTGGCCGCCATACTGGATCAGCCATTTTGAATTTTTAATTTTTGACATCAAATTCAAAATCAGCAACCTCGATCTGGATCCGCCATTTTAAATTTTTAATTTTTGACATCAAATTCGAAATCAGCGACTCCGAAAACCCCCTTATGGAGCCTTTCAGAGTTTTGGTCAGAAAAAGTTGTCAGCGGGCCCATAGTGCTATGTTATTCCTCAATCAATTCTAAATTCCCGCCATAACTTTGAAAACTACGAATTTTTTACTAATGACACGCACCATGTTTTTTCAACATAAAATTCGACATAAAATTTTTTTTTGTTTTTTTTTTTTAATATTATTGTCAATCAATTCTAAGAAATATCTGCATCAAAATTCCCGACAGAACTTTGGAAAACATCATAAGATTCATTAGGGTTTCTCATTTCCCGGCAAATAATGAATCCCGGAAAACGAGAATATTTCGAAGATACTCCCGGGATTCCCGGGAAAACCGAGTTTTAATATTTACTAATTAAAAAAGATTAGTTAACAATTCAAAAAACTTTTTTTTTATTTTGTGTTATGTGCAATCAGAAAATAATTTCAAATTGTTATTTCATTGAGCGAACAGTTTCAGTAACTTTAGTGTGTCAAAACACTTTCCTTTTTATTTATCTTTATTAAGTGTAATTTTTTTGGTGTTTTGACACACCAAAGTTACTGAAACTGTTAGCTCAATGAAATAACAATTTGAAATTAAAATACTCATTTCGTTTTTCATTAAACAAAAAACTTAATTTCTAATACTGAGAACATATAAAAGTTATTTACCAGAAGAGTTTTTAAAATTAGTTCTGATCTAAACTACTGAATTGACGTTGAGTGTCCTAATTTTGGTGACAAAAAGGCCAGTCGCAAATACTCTTTCACTTTCCACTGATGTTGGTTTAATGCAAGGGAGACGCACACGCTTTGATTTTTAAAGAATTTGTATTGCGCATCTGCATAATCACGAAAACAAGAAAGCCATCGGATACGTAATTAGTTTTAAAATATTTTTTTAAGTAAAACAAGTAAATTTGAAATATTTATTTTCCAGTTATATGATGATAAATGTTTAAAATAATCCCGGGAACTAGCAATCCCGGGACAGAAACCCTACAATTCATACAATTAGACTGAAACGCGCCTTCATAAAACGCTCATATTTTCCAAAGCTATGGCGAGAATTTTGAATTGAATGCAGATTCATTCTTAGGATTGATTGAAAATAACATTACAAAAACAAAACAAAAAAAAAAATTGAAAATATTTTGACAAAAAATTTTTTAATTAAAAAAATTAATGTTTTTACAAATTTATTTAAATATTTTTAACTTTTTTTATAAAGTTATAGTATTTCTTAACAAAAATGATTAAATGGTTTTTCATCCTATCTCTTATAGTTTTTTAAATATTTGGTTACAAAAAATGTTCAAAAACGTCAAAAAAAACACAGTGTGCGTTTATTAAAAGAATGACCGATATGTATGTCCGGACTTTCTTAATTTTTCTATATATTATGTAAGAAAGTATGGTTAACTTAAAGCCAAAGTTTCAGCTGCTTCTTTTCACAACTTTTTTTTATGATTATTTTTCTACTGCAACATTTGAAGGAAAAAATATTTTGATTTCTTCACACTTTCAAAAATAATTATTTTCAAATGTAAAAGCTTACAGTGTGAAGGAAGTTGCTTGAATTTGGGATGAAGTTTCCTTAAGTAGAGGGGAACAGGTAAGTGGTGTTTTTCACATTTTCATCACCCTTGCGATAAAAGATATAAATTCGAATGATTTGCAATAGCAGTAGAGATGAGCCTTCGAAGTAGTGGTGGCAGACTATCGATAGCACTATCGATACTATCGATAGTCTTAAATGTGTTGCCACTATCGATAGTTTTCTAAGACTATCGAACATTTGCCACTATTGCAATTTCAATTGGGTTTTCTACATTCCAGCTACATTCAAAGCAACAAAATTTTAATGGTTTTATTATTTAATAACAATAATTGAACGATAAATTTGCAAATTTCGACGAAAAATAGATTTTTTCGATTTTTTAAATTTTTCGGTCATTTTCCCATTGCAGAATACTATTTTTTCCCCATTTATCGAAAGTAGACGTAGCAACGAGTAAGTGAGCCAAAACAGAACTCCGTAGGAGGTGTAGTTTTCAGAGAAATCGCAGTTAAAAATTTTGGTTTTTTTTTTTTAAAAATTAAATTTAACAACCTCAATTTCCGTTTAAGCAAATTACTACTTTTGTCCAACACTATGAAGTATCTTTTGCCCAAGTTTCAGCTTCTATTTATCTATTTTTTGTCAAAGAAAAAAGTTAAAAATCGAATAAACCGGTTTTCCATAATTTGTTCTTTAAGGTTACGTTGAAAATGGCAAACCAAAAAATGTAGATCTTTTTATTTCCTACAACTTTTATATTAAACTTTTTTCATTAGGATGCTTGTTCGACAATATTCCGCTGTCAGAGTGCTGTAACTATAATTATTTTTTTTCTCATTTTTACGACTAATTCTACTGGACTAAAAATGTCGATGCAATATGTTTTTTAAATAAAAATAATTGGTAGTAGTTGAAAAAAAATCTAGACCATTTCTAATGTCACTACTGCAGTGACAATATTAAATTTTTTTTTGTTCTTTAAAGTAATCTAACTATCGATAGTCTATCGATAGTTTCCAGAAACTATCGTCCACTATCGATGGTCAGGACTATCGATAGTTTGCTTCGCAGTTTTTCTTCAATAACTTGTAAACTGTGAAAGATGTCACAAAATTTTTAGCATTTTTGAAGTTGGCATTGCCAACTCAATGGAAATTGTTACCCATTTTGAAGAAAATGATTGTGCCACATGTATCCCACCTTTGCATGGGAGGTAGGCGTGTCCGTGAACCAATTTTTTTCATTCACAAATTTTTGTTACCTTAAGCTTAAAAACATATGTACCAAATTGCAAGAGGCTAGCGCAATTATTACTATTTATGACTGCTGTTTCATCCATCTACTGTGCGTGAGTCCTTCGACTCCTTCGTGGCAAAGGGGTTAGGACTGTGAACTCATAGCTCAGTGGGTTCGATACTCGTAAGTCCAAATGTTTTTTTTTTATTGATATCAATGAAAATAAATGTCACTTTAAAACCTGCTTTTAAATATTTAAAACCACCTTTAAATTTAAAATGTGCTTTCAGAAGTAGCTAGCTCTTTCTTGAATGCTTTTTTGCTGCCTATAATGCCGTTTACGTTTACTGTCAGGCGTTTTTTGTAGCGCTGTACGCCAGCTTCAGAAGCGGCAGGGCCGTTTTTAAGCATAGGCTGCAGCCTAGGGGCCCGCACCACAAGGGGGCCCGCGCCATAAGAAAAACTATTCTAACATTTTAAATTTTGAGTTGCATAAAAAAGGCTGCATAGTTTTGTTGCAATTTGCTTCAATATCTCAGGCGTGTACAAGCAACTTTAATGAATATATTTTCATATTTGCATACACTGTTAACCCTGGCATCGTTCTCTCTTTTGACTTGCTCCCATTTGCCACTTCTTATTAAACCAAACTTTTTGTATGTGGTTTTCAATTTAAAGAATAAATATTTAATTCAAAAATGTTACTCGGATCTGGTTTCGGTAATATAGCCATTATAAGAAAGATAATTTAGTTTGTCAAAACTCAGAAAAATCGTCATATCTCCACAACTATTGGTTAAATTTTAAAGTTCTTTACACCATTATTGTAGGACAATATGTTATCTTTCTTATGACAACCATATTTTTACATCCATGCAGGGATCCAATGTACATTGTACATATATGCGTAATGAGAGTGGGCGGCCTTCAGTCAAGGATTACATCCTCGAATATGTCGAACAATGCTTCTACATAAAAGTTAGGGCAAGTGGGTGGCCTTCGGCCGCGCCTCAGGATTAAAAACTCCCAAAAATCCGACAACGGCTTCGCGATGGCCTTCGGCCGCGAATCAGTCCATAATATATCCAACACCTGGTTTGCTAGTCACAGTAATTTTACATAAGAGTAATGGTAAGTGGGCGGCCTACGGCCGCAGCAGAGGACTTAAAACTCCCAAAAATCCGACACCAGTTTCGCGGCGGCTATAGACTGATCCAACTCCGGCATCGCTACCCACAGTAATTCTAAATAGAAGTTAGTGTATTATGCGAAATTTTTTTTTGAAAATTTATTTTCAAAAAAAAAAATTATTTGGCCTTATGTCCTCATGTTTTTGGGTATTATGTCCGTTCTTACAAGTGGTCATAGCCCCCAAAAATATGGGGATTATAACCGGAAAAAAACGGACATAATGCCCAAAATCATTTTGGGGAATATGATCATCGGGGTTATGACCGGATACCCGTTAAAATAGAGTTTTTGACCTTTTTCGTTTTGTGGGTGGTGGTGTTAAGAATGTAGCTATGGACGTGTCTGCCTTTTATATTTTCCTCCTTAACACACAGGTAATAGTAAAAGTAGAAGATACGAATTCGAATTAAACCTTTTTTTATTTGCTAGGTATTTAATAAATTTCCCCAATGGGGGGCCCGCACACACCTAGAGACGGCGCTGAGAAGCGGCGGCGGTACCATCGAAAACGCAAGCGACGTGAGTGTTTACTGTCAGGCGATCATGTAGAGCGACACGTCGGTTTTTTTACCAGTGACAGTTTTAATCAGTGACAGTTCTTCTTCTTTATTTTTGTATGCCTGCTTAAATTGTCAAAACAGCTTCTTTTGTTTTGTTTTTGCTTACTTTTGACAATTTTGATAGGCATTTTCACGGTTGCGAATTTTGAGTTTGACAAGATAGTTCTTCCATGTAATTAGTTTCTTTCGTGTTTATGAAGTGGTAGATTAAAAACCAAAGAATACAATATTTTTTGTTAAAAACGATGCGTGCTAAAATAAGGCAAGTTTTATTATTGGAAAGCAGTTATTTTTTGCGTACAAAATTTATAACTAGTTTGATCATGAATATAGTTATGTCTCAGAAAAGTTGACCTTTCCGCATCTATTGGTGAAAATTTTTTTTTTCGGAAATGGGCCCAAAATTTTCTTTCCCGGGGTCCGCAACCGTTTCAAATTATGTTAAAAATCCATTTTCGACCTTCCTGATCGATTGGTGCAAACAACTTCTTTCGAAAATGGATCCAAAAAGGTATATTCCGGGATCGTCTCAAATTATATTAAAAGTTCAATTTCCACCTTTCTTCATCGGTTGGTGCAAATATTTTTTTTCCTAAATGTGTCCAAAACGTTCACTTCCGGGGTCCGGGGCCGACCCGTATTATTTAAAAAATTTATTTTTTATCTTTCCTCATCAATTGATGCAAAAAAAAAATTTCCAAAATCGGTTCAAAACGGTCTTTTTCGTGGTTCGGGGCCGTTCCAAATATGTCAAAAATCCACTTTGGACCTTTCCTCATCCATTCGTAGCAAGCGACTGCGCTTCATAGCATGCCGACGCTCGTGTCGCACTACGTAAAATCGCCTCACAGTAAACACTTCCATATGCTTGCATGTACTTGAACGTCGGTAGTGACAAGCTGGTGTGTAGCGCTACAAAAAATGCCTGACAGTAAACGCGCCCTAAATGAAATGAAATGAATATTTATGCAGTTCATTGTGAAATAGCATAATGCGTTAAACAGAATACGTCAACGATTATTCGCTGTCAAAATTATAGCACAGTTGAACGTATGAAATGGAACAGAATTGGTGGCTGGTAATCTGCCGACGGGTACCCTTCGATTTAGCTTGAACTCTATTTTCATCGTCGGCGTACGATGATCAGTGTCACATTTCGAAACAGCTTGTGTCAATTTTTTTGCTTGCGTTTGTAATGTCAATGAATTCAAAATGGTATCTGAGTTTTCCGTCGTTCGTCGTCCGTCGGAATTGTGTTTACTCCAACGATTTTCCGACAATGCTTTTCTTTTGACAGCGGGTAATCGTGTAGTCAATTTCCCGACCCCTTTCGTATTTTGTTTAATGCATAACTCAGCCAATACACACACCACTACTGCACAACGCAAGTACTTCGTGCCAAAGCATATGGAATGAAATGAAACTCCCCAGCAGGCAATTGAACAAGGCCTTCCTCGGAGAAGGCCTGCTAGCACTGCTGTAGGCTTGCCAGATCCAAATTATGTTTCACCTGGACATTTAAAAAAAAACAAAAAAAATAGGGATTTATCTGGACACTTAAAAAAAAAATCATGATTTATCTGGACAAAAAAGAAAACTAAAGCTTAGTGTCAGAGGAACATATATATTTTATTTAGATAAAATAAACATAACAAAAACATAACAGAAACATAACGATTCAGTTAAAAAAAATAAGTGATTTTTTAAATAAGTTACATTAAGTCCATAAATACTTATTATTAGACCGAACGGCTTTTATCAATTTATTTCCACTTGGAGTTTCTAAAATGTTACCAAATGATTGACAGTTTTCGGTACAGTTTAATCTTATAATTAGTTCTGACTTTATCAGATCTGTCAGCATTCGATTTCTTTCTTTAGAGTATAAGCTGTTTAAAAGGCTAAAAACTTCTTCACAATATGCGTTGGTTATTGGAATTGGAAAAATAAATGAGATCAATTTTCTTAAGATGTTCAATTCGTCATTTTTAAATTTGGAAAAAAATTATCCCCCAATTTTATCGTTGGGAATATTTTTTGGTAGATTTTCATACAAACTACGTAAGCAACAATAATCTGTATATAATTCATCGTTGTTGACATAATTTTCTAAGCCTAAGACTCCTATTGCTGTTTGTAGTTAATCCCAGGAAATTAATTAATATAAGAAAAAATAAGGATACTTTTGAATTGAAACGTCACTATATTCATACCGGGAATTCAATTCTGGTTGACAAAATTATTACGTATTGTTTGACATTTGCTGAACTCGAAAATAAAAGAGAAATAGGGAGCATTTGTCAGTGCAGTAACCATGTTAGTTAAATCATGGTGTTGCACACTTATTTTCATTTAAAGGTACGTAGCTGTTGGTCGCGTTCAGGAGGATTAAGACCTTATGACATCCTTATAAATCATCTTTTCTTGTTTGAAAAATGTCAACTTCTTGCGAGCAGTCCGTATCTTTTGGACGTGACGAATGTTAATTCATTTTTAATGCCTACGGCAGATATTTTTATATCTAGTCCTATTTTTCTTTTATTTCATTGTTCAAATTTTATCTGGACATATTTCTGATTGTCGGGACTCTGGACATGGGACTAAAAATCTAGACAATCCCGACGAATCCAGTCCATCTGGTAACCCTACACTGCTGCGATTGTAAGAGGCCTTCTCCAAACAAAATTTACATGCAAATGAAAATATTTATACTCATTTTTTTTTTTTATTATGATTTTGTTTTCTTTACATTCTGTTAATATCAGCAATAAGTAAATTTTATAAGTAGTGAAATTTTAATCAGCAGAATAGTGAAACTCCAATGAGTGCACACTGGGGATGTCAATTCGGGATCCCGGACTATTTCAAGTCCCGAATATCCCGGGATTAGCAGACGCAAGTCCCGGGATTTATGAAAACAAATTTTTTAGCAAACAATTTTAGTTATATAAATTTTGTCGTAAAAAATTATGTGCAAAAAAAATGTAAATTTACAACATTGGAAATGAAGCATTGGCAACACCTTATTGTAAAATCTTTAAATATGGCGGTAAAGTGTGCGTAAACGCAGCAATATTTTTAGAACGCAAAAAAAATAATGCCAAAAATGACTTACACACAGGGTTGTCAGGTGGCCGTTAATTGAATTGTAAAGCCGTTGGCTGCGGAGGAGGCCGTTAAGTCGTTAATTAGAGGCTAAAGCCGTTAATGGCGGTTAATTTTATCGAAAGGTCTCAGATATTTATGTTACGAAAAATTTAAAAATTTTATAAATTCGACCTCATTCAAATATTTGATGAGCAAAAAAAAAAAGGTCACACAAAAATTTTTTTTTTAATTCTTCGATTGCAACTTGGCAACTCAGCTGACACACACGGAAATTCGGCTAAATTATGCAATAAATTTATAGAATTTTTATTACGATATTTTCTTTTTAGAATCCTATATTAGAATACTCAATTAATTAGTTACAGATGCCTATGTTTCGGGATCATCCCGAGATCCCAGGATTATATTTTTAGATCCCGAAAATCCCGGGATCAGAAAAAGTCAGAAAATTGACATTCCTAGTGTACACTCTATTATTAACTCAGAGTCTTCCCGCGTATTAATATTTAATCTTTTCCAAGTACTTCTATGACCCCTCCTAAGGTAAGTGCTCTTAGAAGGCCTGCTTGAGAAGGCCTGTTTTATCGGGACATTCCATATAAAAAAGAAAGTAAGTTTGAAAGGAGGTGGCAAGGCCTTAATCTTACCAAGGAAGGCCTGCTAGAAGCACTGCTAGCTCCTGCCCTTGCCTACTGGGTCTCGGCATAATTCTAATACCATCGCAAAAAAAAAAGTTACGTTGTGTTGTTACAGTTAATGATAATGGAAATAAGCGTCAGTTGCCAGAGAATACTGGTGGGCCTGGTTGTGAGAGGCCGACAAAAAAAAGTATTGCGCAATAACTCGAAAAGTAAGCCACAAGTAGCAAAATATGTTGGGACCAATGATGTAGAGCAGAAAAGACCCACATTGATTTCATGTCCGAAAAATTCCCAAGCGACAATACATGACCCACTTTTCGAAAAAATACCGTTTTTATTGAAAGATTTAAATTAACATTATTCGTTCCAGGGACCGTAAATAATTTTTATTTTCTATAATTAATGTCAAAAAAATCACAATGAAGGAAAAGTCAGAGTTTGAGTATTCAGAAGAATTTCTTTTGACGAGAAGCCTAGATATATGACATGATTTTTAATTATGTGATTTTTAAGAAAGTTGATTTTATCGACTGATTTTTATTATAATTAAGCATTATTTAATCGATCTTACAGTCATTCAGCAAAGACCAATATTTTAAATTTTTACTTGGTAATTTGGTAAAAACTATAAAAATCCATAATTACAATCATTTTTGATCTAAAACATAAAAATTCATTGGATCAATTACTTTTGATCTAAAAAACAAAAGTCCATATTAGCGATTATTTTTTGATTGAAAAATATAGGAATTGAAAATATCGATTAATTTTGGTCGAAATGAATAGAAATCCAAAATAACGATTAATTCTGATCGAAATGAATAGAAGTCCAAAATAACGATTATGTTTGATCGAAAAAATAAAAATCCAAAATAACGATTATTTCTGATCGAAATGAATAGAGGTCCAAAATAACGATTATTTATGATCGAAAAAATAAAAATCCAATATAAAGATTATATTTGATAAAAAAAAATAGAAATCCAAAGTAACGATTAGAAGAATAGAAATTCAAAATAACGATTATTTATGTTAAAAAAAAATTTTAAATCCGAAATAACGATTACTATTGATCGACAAAAATAGAAATCCATTTATAATGATTATGCATTGGTTTTTATTAGAGATGTTATGGACATCCGTATCCGTAACGGAAACCACCGGATATCTGAAAAAACAAGTTATCCGTAACCGAAACCGAAATAAAGATTTTTTATTATCCACATCTGTAACCGAAACCGAAATCTCATATCCAGACAGGGTTGCCAGATAAAAACTTTGAAAATTCCCCATCAAAAATTTATTTTTCCCCAAAATAAACCTATTTTTAAAAATTTTTTTTTGTAATAATTACATTTTTTTGGCGAATATTAACTTAAGTATATTCATAGTGTTATCCGTAACTAATTTGTTTTCCCTCCAAAATGAACTAATTTTTAGCCATTATTCCCACGAAAAATATGTTTTTATGATATCGTTCATTACATAAATAACTGCACACATTAGGATGGGTCAAATTTTATGGCGACCAAGCGTCTGGTGGAAACGCAATCCATGGTAAATTCTAAGAAAATTTGACGAAGAAATCATGGGTCTAAAAGACACGGTTGTATCAGATAAAAAATTAAAATAACTTATATCATTGGTTTTGTCAGTTTTCTGAATCTGTTCTTATCATGAAAAAAGTTTGATATTCCGGCCGAATTTAAGAAAGGTATTGTTAGAAAATGATCGAAAATGCTGAAAAAATTACAATATGAAGAAAAACAACGAAAAATCAAAATTTGTGTCTCTCCCTTCATGGTATTTGCATATATGCAAGTTAACAGAGACTATGGTATACCTTGTATAAGATCAATTGTAATTCAAAGTTAGTTAATAAACGAGACTCATGAACATAACATTAAGATATAAGGAAACAAAAAGCGATATGTACGTTACGTGACAAAAAGAAAAAATTGTTTTATCTACATCTATAAAAACGCAAAAATCTGTGGAAAAACCGACTGAGTTTTTTAATGCAACAAATTTTAATACAGGGGTCGGCAAAGCAATAATACTTTCTCTTTCTCTCTTGTTGTATACGCATACAAGAAAATTAGCTCTGCTACTCATGAGTAGCAGCGCGCCGATACCTATTTTAATACAAAGTATCTGAGACTTGACGTTAGTCATGTCGTTACAAACTTTGACATTTTAAAAAAAAAATTGTGAATTTACCCTAGCGAAATATTTTAAGTTCTACGCATTAAATTATTTATCCACTAATGTAGTGTTGGCCATTTACCCTCCCGCGGTCACATTGCCCGTTTCCGGCCATCATTCGGCCCGCCGTGCAGTTACTGATTTCTATGCGCTGATTCGCATGAAAATTGAATATGCGAGAAACCCAGTTGGAATCAAACGTGCAAAAACAAAAGAAATGCAAACGAAAACATTATTTATGCGAAAGGTAATTTTTTAAGCATGTATTATTGAAATATTATTTAATTGTTGTAAAAAAATTCAATTTCATGGAAAAATAGTCACCGAAATTGCGTCTGGCGTCATCACAAAATATTGAACCAGATATTGAAAGTCTTATTTTGAGTAAACTCTGTTTCAGTGATGCATGAATTTCTACTGGGTCATTTTTTCTATTCGTGGAAAAGACAAAACACATTTATTTTCATTTTTTTTCGCTGGAAATTCTTCACACATTTGTACACATCCTAGCGCGAAATGTTTGTTGTAAACGTCAGCGCGCTGTCGACTTTTGGGCACAGCAGCTGGCCATCCCCACACTAATGTAATAAAATATTAAGTTATACACTCACGGTCAAAAAAAACGCAGACTTGAATTTTGCAAGAAGTTTTATATTTTGATGCGTAAAATAATATCTACTCTTGTTTAACGGTTTTAAGTTTGTTAGATACTGTTACTAGGGACAAGTTTTGAGTATTTTCAAAACTGTCGACCTAACAATAAATTCTAGGAACCTTTTCCAAATAAACACATAATTGCTAGTTTTGTAATCAGAAATTACAACTTATTTATATGAAAAAATACATTGTTTTTTGTAGTTTGTTTTACGCATTTTTAATTTCTCACATATTCTTTAATTATTTATTATTAAATTATTTTAAATAATACGGTAAAATTGATTTTAATACCGCGTAGGACCTATTTTTACCTTGATGACGCTTTCCATTCGAAAATGCATGCTCTCATAGAGTTTCCGTATTAATTCCATTAAAATATCGTTGTACCAAGTGGATTCAATTATTTCCTTTAACTTTGGAATATTACAGTGGACCCCGTTTAATTGATCTTTTAATGGCGCAAAAAATTTGGATCTATTAGCCGGGGAATCAATAAAGAGGGGCCCGCTTATTTGATCCAACGGATCATTTAAAAGAATCTCGGATAATTGATCGATTTAGTCAATTAAGCGAAGAAAAATGTAGAAATGTTTTTTACTGACCTTACCTTAAGTCACAAAATAATAATCAGAAAAAATTAAATAAATATCGCTGTTAATTAAAAGGTTTTATTTTTTTTAACTATACGAACATAAAAATGTAAATAACTTTTTAAGTAAAAGGAACTTCAATTCAACTTTAAATAAAATTAACAATAAATTCAGGTATGTGTAGCATTTCACAAAAAAAAAAAAAAAACACGTATGTATGTATTCCTAAAATTTGCTTAAAAAAATCGGTCATGCATGATTTCATTTCAGTTTTCAGTCTACTAGTAAGGATTTCGCTCTCCATATTTTGTAATTCAATGAAATATTTATTCTGAGGAAGAAAATATGTGCGAAGGGTGTGAATATTTTGAAGTAGCTCGCTTACAGTCGGAACCCTAACAGTCGTTTCTTCTTCTTCTTCGTCTGCTTCTTCGGAAATTTCAGAAGTTACAATGGTGCTGACGATTTCTTCGTCTGTAAGATCCCCATAGAATTTCAGCACAATGTTTTTACAAGAAATGCATTCTTTCGAGTAGTTTTGTTATTCAAAATAGGCATACTTTATTGTACACATTTTAAGTAAAACAAATATTTTCACTAAATCTATACCACAATATTAAATCAATGAATACAATAAATAAATGAAATGCAGCAATTTGCAATTTACCACTTACAATAAAAAAATTTACTTTGACACTTCGGCCAGTATTGCCGCTAACTACTTTGTGATCAATGTTGCTTTTAGCATTGTTGATCTCTTAAAAGGGGAGTTTTTCATGTATTTTTAACTTGGGAAATATTTTTTCTGGTTATTTAGAAGGGGAAATCAAATAAGCGGGAATCATTTTACAGGGGATTTATATACATAGTTCAAATGAGGAAAATTTCATTGGGTTTTTTTTTAGACCAGTAATCCGGGGAATTCAGCTAACCGGGGATCTATTAAGCGGGGTCCACTGTATTAGGGTTTTATTGGTGCACTTTTCGTTTTAAAATGGCCCAAACATCCATAATGGGATCGAGGTCGGGGCTGTTACCGGGCCATGGACTGACTCAATTCCCAAAAAGTCCTTGTATTCCTTTACATATGCAAAAAATAAATAGTTCATTATTGTAAATCTATCAAAAAAAATGTAAAAAATAATTATTGTGAGTGGGACACTTACCGATTCCGACCGATGACAAGGTTCAGAATCGTTTTGAAATATGACTTTTGGTACGTGCTCGCTAAGTCGGTCGATGCTAGGTAAAACGCCGTTTTTTACGATAACAATATAAGCTGCGGAGTTCACATAACCTTCCGCAAGAAGAATCTCTCCCACCCCACATCTTGTTATTGCCCCCATTTGACCAAAGCAAAAGTCATATTTCAAGACGATTCTGCACCTTGTCATCGCACGAAATCGGTAAGTGTCCCACCCACAATAATTATTTTTTACACTTTTTTTTGATAGATTTACAATAATGAACTATTTATTTTTGCATAGGTAAAGGAATATAAGGACTTTTTGAGAATTGAGTCAGTCCACGGCCCGGTAACAGCCCCGACCTCAATCCCATTGTGAATGTTTGGGCCATTTTAAAACGCAAAGTGCGCCAACAAAACCCTAATAATATTCCAAAGTTAAAGGAAATAATTGAATCCACTTGGTACAACGATATTTTAATGGAATTAATACGGAAACTCTATGAGAGCATGCATTTTCGAATGGAAAGCGTCATCAAGGTAAAAATAGGTCCTACGCGGTATTAAAATCAATTTTACCGTATTATTTAAAATAATTTAATAATAAATAATTATAGAATATGTGAGAAATTAAAAATGCGTAAAAAAAACTACAAAAAACAATGTATTTTTTCATATAAATAAGTTGTAATTTCTGATTACAAAACTAGCAATTATGTGTTTATTTGGAAAAGGTTCCTAGAATTTATTATTGTTAGGTCGACAGTTTTGAAAATACTCAAAACTTGTCCCTAGTAACAGTATCTAACAAACTTAGAACCGTTAAACAAGAGTAGATATTATTTTACGCATCAAAATATAAAACTTCTTGCAAAATTCAAGTCTGCGTTTTTTTGACCGTGAGTGTAGTAATAACTATGTGATATACGGCAGTGCACTGTTATGTAAATTTACACGGTCAATCATTGCATTGTTTACTTCAAAACCTTAGAGAAATTGTAAATAATGTTGTTCAAAATGAGGCATATTTCGCTCACTCGGAAAATGTTTTTATATGCTATTTTTCACAATATTTTACTTTAGTTTAGATCGCTTTATTTGAAATTTAAATATTTTTTTATGTATAAAGGACAAATAATCCTCGAAACGTCGACGCTGCAGGAAAAAGTTTATAGATTTCTTCTATTAATTTTAATTAATCTATATAATTTTAATTAATCGGAAAAGATCGATCTAAGCCTTTATAAATAAAAAAAAAATTTTAATTTTTAACAATGTTCATCATTAAAAAAGCCCTCTAACTGCTCTATTGCAGTATGCGAGACTTCAAATTTATTTGGCAGATTTGCTTAATATAGGAATTCATGGTCGCCGGAAGTGTTTTTATACAAACATATTTAATTCCAGAATTTTTCTGTCCTATCAGTCTTGCTCCATCGGTGATTCGCAAGCGGTTTAAATTTTAAAACAATGTCAACATTTTCAGAGCCAAAAACTGCTTTCAAATTTGATAAAGATGTTACTCTCAATGCTCGAATTGTTTAGACTTATATTTTTTTTACTTCTATTTTTTCTCCCCGAAAATTCCCCCGAACAAATTTTTTTCCCAAGCTTTTTCCCCACACTTTCCGTTTCCCCAAAATTTCCCACACTAAAATATTTTTCCCCGAAATTGCGAAAAAAATCCCCAATCTGGGAACCCTGTATCCAGATATAAACAGTTGAGCAATGTGGCGAGCAAAGAGTATCAAAAGAGGCGAAGCTCTCGACCGAATTCTACTACTAACGCAAAAAAATTCAGTTGCGGGGCTGCTTTTAAAAACTCACCCACCCGTGGTGACTAATAAAATTTTTGACTTTACCACTTAGGGCATTTTTGGCCAAATTAGGGACTTTTAAAAAAAAATTTTATTAAATAGTCGAAAAAATCAATGTAACTTAGACAAATTCTAAAAATTATTAAAGTAAAAGGATAAATAATATAGTTTGCGGGTTTTTTGTCCTTTAAATAAGTAAAAATCATTTCCATGCTCTATTTAGTTAAAAATCTTAGCATATGGTCACCTGCTCATCTGACAAATGTCAAATAATACTTCACCACTTATTTTTGCGCACAAAATTATTCATTGACTATGAAAGGATTTATTTAATTATATTTAATAAAATTGATGCAGATTATGACCGGGTAAAACAAATTTTTGTCGTTTTGGAAATGTGATGTAATTCCACAACTTTTGAGCCTAATAAAACAGCTGGAAAGAAGGTAAACAATACAGAAAATGCAGGTAGAACAAAGAAGTATACTACAGTTTCCATAATTACAATTTATTTGATTTTCAGATGATTTACCTAGTGGTGATGAATCTTTAAATTCGGATTCCAAAACTGAAAAGAGAGTGTGATAACGCCAGAAAAATTTGCAGAAGTTTTGTGCGATGATTTGGACTTGAATCCTATACCATTTGTACCAGCGATCACCCAGGCGATTCGTCAACAAATTGAAGCATTTCCCAGTGAACCACCAATACTTGAAGAGAGCTGTGATCAGCGTGTAATTGTTAAATTCAATATACACGTCGGAAAAACTTCACTTGTGGACCAAGTTGAATGGGATATGTCAGAAAAAAATAACAATCCCGAAGAATTTGCAATAAAACTATGCGCCGAGTTGGGTTTGGGTAGAGAATTTTTCACCGCCATAGCTTACAGCATACGTGGTCAATTGTTCTGGCATTGTCGTACTTATGCATTTAGTGAGGCACCTCTGTCAACTATCGATGTTCCATTCCGTAATCCCAGCAATTCATGGGCACCATTTTTGGAAACTTTAACCCACGCTGAAATGGAGAAGAAAATAAGAGATCAAGATTGTAACACTAGACGAATGCGTCGCTTGGCTAATACAACTGGTTGGTAATTCAAGAATCTTTAAAAATGTTTAATATCCATACTCGAACGAAAATAAAACTTAAAAGGAGACTTAATATAAACTTAATTTGATTTAATTTTTTCCCATTGAAGTCTACATTTTATTCTTATTGTGTAACACTTAATGAAAGTACAATTTTAGCATTCTTATTCTAAGTCATCAACTATCCGCCGAATCAGCTTTGATCCTGATCACCATCATAAAATTGATTTTTTGGTTCAACCACTTTATCTTCATCGGCTTGAGATTCGTACATCTGAAGCTGGCTCTTCTTTAACACGCAATTCTTCGATATCCATTGCATCAGGTGGCATTTGAACCATCTGCACACTTGGTGAATGTTGACACATTTTTAAGTTTTCGTACACATGCTTAACTATTAGCTCCAAATATTGTTTTGAATAGCTTTTTCTCTCCGCGAATTGACTTCTGGATGCAGCGTAAAATCCGGCGCAAAAAACTATATATTCAGTCATGGGTAATTCATTAGAAATATTTTCTTTCAATACCCCAATCAATGTCTCCTCCAGCAGCAGTTACATCTTCATTTCCTGCACCTTCTAAATTAAAATCGCCAAAGTGCTATTACGAATTGAATTATTATACATCTCAGGCAATTTTACCAACACGGCAATGAATTCTTCACGTAAGTTGTCTCCTTTCACGTTAAGCTGTTGCAGTAATGCTGCACGTTCATTTAGTAGCTGTGCTTCAGGTTTTCCTAACTCTTGGACACATTTAACGCTTTCATCGTTGTGTTGTTTGTTTTGCAGCTACTGTTTCATGTTGTCGCAAATTTCATTGTAAATATAGCTCTTGTTATCCTTTAAAGGATAAAGGTTTCTTGCTTCTTGTGGCTCATTAGACTGGTTTTGCATGGTGGGATTACTTTTCTGTAAGGAAGAAAATACATAAGTTTATATTTAAACTATAAAACTATAAAATAACTTACTTACGACAATCTTCTGATTTTATATTGAAATGTCATTTTTAGTAGGACCTCAAAGTCAGCTGTTGGTTTGTTCACCATACTGAAAAATAAATAAAAATTTCACCTTTTCCACGGTTGCAAAAATCAGCTATTTTCACTAACACATATGGGACTGATTGAAACGTAACCTCACATTGCCATGGGACTAATTGAAACACAACCTCACATTTGCTTTATATTTTTTTAGCGTTCTTCTTCTTTTTCTTAGTTTTTTTATAAAGAAAACGGAATAACAAGAAGATTATTATGCCCACCCAAAAATTAATAATTATTTTTAAGGTTCAAAAAATTATATATCTTGTTCGGCAAGTTTCAAAAAGCATTGCAATTGGATTTTAAAATTTTCATATTTTGGGATTATTTTCATAAAATTTTTTTTTTTCACCACGACGTGAAGATGTTGCCACTACGGACAAAAACCTAAACGATATGCCGGAAATTGTCGCAAATCAGCAAAGTTTTCCCGAAAAGCTAGTTCTTATGACGGCTTCAACAAGTTAACTTATCTTTGCATATACATATATTCCATAACCCCAAATTTAAATCGCTCGAAAACAAGTTTATTTATCATAAACAATCTAAACATAATAAGAGGAATTATTAATTAGAGGAATGCATTAACGTTACTTGATGTACCTTTTTTTTTAACTTAATCTTTGAATTAAGCCGAATAACACGAATAATCGCACCCGCTTTCTGTTCTTTTTAAATCTAAAACTCGATCAGATTTCTATTCTATTCTAATTCTATTACAATTTTTTAAGCAGACAAATTTTTTTTAATAAATAAATAGTCTTATTAAAGATTATGATTAAATACTTTTAAAATTAAAAAACATAATGGCAGTTTTTTGGAAAAATAAATAAAAATAAAAGTTGATAGAGTTAAATAAAATGAATCAATCTCATTTCTGAACTAAATTAATGGCAGTTAAACAAAAACTTGTTATTACAACGTACTGCTATAAAAACGAAATTTTTGTTGATATTATTATTAAAGTTACATCGTTTTGAAAAAACAGTAGTTTAGGTATGAAGAAAATAAGAACTTTGAAACATTTTTTGTATTATGATAATAAAAAATATGAAACTTTTCAATTATTTAACAGCATTACATAAATATATAAATTCCCCAAGTGTTTCTTCAAATCGCCTAATAATACCCCAAATGAAAAGAAAATTCCACAAAATTCCTGCGAGTGAACAGTTATTCAGTGCTGCAGGTTTAATATATAATTCACTTAGAAATCGGCTCAGTGGAGAAAAAACACCAAAATTACTTTTTGTAAAATATTATTTACCTTTACTTCAGTTAAAAACTAATTTCATTGATTTGCACTAAACATAAATAAAAACAAAAATACAATAAAAGGTTTTTTTATTTTTTAATGATAGATTGCTTATCCGTATCCGAAACCGAAATAAAATTATATAGCCTTATCCGTATCCGAAACCGATACAACAATATTTAATATCCGTATCCGTAACAGAATCCGAAATTCCGTATCCACAACATCCCTAGTTTCTATCATAAAATTCATAATCGTTACGGTCCCTGATTCATTCAGATCCTTAAATAACAGACTAAATAACTTTAAAATTCTGTTTTCTCCGTTTCATGTTTTTTCCGATGGAGCACTTACATTCTGAGCAGACGATGTGGTTATAAAACATAGAAGCACTGGCTGGATATGTTTCAACATAAAATAACCAATATTATAACATACTTTTAGGATGATGATTAACACTAAACAAAGCTAGGAAGACGGTGGGTTATGCCGGTGGAGCGCTCTCCGCCTATGCAGCGACGTCACTCTCTTTCCAATGAGTGCGTTTCTACGAGCTCGAGTGCATAGAGTCTATGGCATAGACTAATATAGACCGGAAAGTATTTTCGGCGGGAAAAACACTTTTTGTTAGTGTGAGTGAAAATTGAATTTCACCCTTGTGTGATGAGTTCGCTCGTGTGAGTGTGCCACTTTGTAGATATTTTTTCATAAACTAGGGAATTTATAAGTCTTAGAATTGAAATGAAAAAAAATTATATTTTTTGTAAAGAAAGCCATAATAAAATGTTTAAAAAAACGTTAGCAATTACATTATATATCAAATTTGAATAAAGTAAAGGAAAAATCAATCGAATTGTTTTTTGTGTAAAAAATTCAAAATCTGGCAGCTTACAAGCTGTAGGCAGTTGCTAAAATTAACGCCTCTCCCGTCCCCCCCTCCCTCTTCAAAACTTCTTCAATGGTGGAATAAGTTTGATACGAAAAGCTTTTCAATCAATAAAATGAACTTTTCTGAGAGCAAATATTTTATTTTATTAGTAAATGACCTATGTTATTCAATAATTACCATTATGTATGCGATTGGTTTTTGTGGAAAAATTATTGCTTATTGGTTTAAATTTTTACGTTTTGATTTTCGGATGACAGAGTCATTGATAATGTCGTCACAATCTGAAGACATGAGCAAAGCTGACTATATTGTTAACAAAGCAAGTGCGTTCAATCGTTCTGCAACCAGTTTTGATCTCAAGTAGTTTTTCACTAGCCGATCGATCGCCAATGTTCAGTTATAATGACACTTTTCCCTTATAATGTGGGTAGACGTGGCAACGAAATAGGCGGGAAATTCAATTTCCATCAATAAAATTTTTTTTTCAAAGTTTCCGCCAATATTTGCCGCCTGTATGGTAAATCCGGGCCTGTCCAATTCCGCAAGTACATTCAGATGGCTATGAGAAGATTTTAGCCGTCCGCAAAGAAGCAACAAGATGCATTCGTCAAATGTTTGGTCCTCAAATAGATCATTTTATAAATTTTGAGAATGACTCATATTTCAATATGATCAATTGGCTCAAATTCGAAGTGACTGAGCCGCCATGCTTGAAGTTCTTCACGCAAGACCAGCTGGAAGCATTACAATATTCAAAAGAAATAATCAAATTAGGAGCCGTTCTAGTATTACGTAACGCACTTGGGGTGGGGGGGGGGGGGCGGGTTCGAACAACGCGTTACGCTACGAGTTAAAAATCTCTTGCGAAAATTTGGTAGTGTTACAAAGTTTTTAAACACGGTTTCGTGTTGTACTCGACCAGACCTACAACCTGCACTAGGTCATTTGAAAAGTATATTTTCACTGTAGCACCGTGTAATTGTGACTTTTAGGTAAACATGGTCACTTGGGTGATAACCGTAACGTTTAAGGAGAGGGAGGTGGAGCGTTTTTTTTCAAGTAGTACATGAATCTGCAATGGCGGTCACCGATGAACATGATGTTTTATAAGGGCCATATTTTATCTAAGCTCAAGCGCCGCCAGAAATACAACCAACTTGAATCACGTCGAAATATGGTCGATTAAAATTCTATGCTTTTTATAACGAATTCGATGCCACTGTAAAACTAGATAGAAAGACAACAGTAGAGCTTAGAGAAAAGTAACTTGATAAATAAATTAAAGTTTTACATACATAAACAAGTTTTCTCACTATCAAAGCTCCATGTTTTGTTTAAATGATAAGCAGAGCGAATGAAATTGTACCGTACGGTGAGTTTTTTATAATTCATGTTGTAGATCTGGTGTGTTCTTAAAGTCAATGACCTTTGGAGCAAAAAATTTGGTCTCCTGAGGACAAAAACATCATGCTTAAGATACGTGTTCTGTGAGATCGATTTCAACATACATATAATATTTTCATTTTGTAATTTATATTTTTTCTAATAATATATTTTTAATAATTTGTAACCGCTCATCAATTGTAACGATTAACGTAAAAGTAACAACACTAATTTCCAAATTATATCGTACTCTAATTCTAATGTTCTCTTTGCCTCTTTTCTTTTGTCACTGGAAATTAATCTAAAAGGGTACCGTTTCTACGAAATGTAAATTTTTAATAATTGAGTTCAATAAAAACTACCGAAGAACAAACATCTCGTGTTGATCTTGTTTTTTAACCACACAATACGATTCTAAATACCGAAGATATGACGAAAACTTTAATAAGGGGACCCCCACGTTCGATAAAAAACTTTAAAAATAGTTCTAATGGAGTAATCGAAATACTTTAGTTGGAAAAATTTAATGATTTTTTGCAAGCTTTAATTTTCTGACATTAAGGTGGTACATTAGGATGGTATAAACTGAGATATGGTGGGTAAGTTAAAAAACGGGGCACTTTATGCCAAGGATTATTAGATCAAAAGGTTGGTCTGCTCAAGACAAAAACATTGATATATCATTCTTTAAGATCGGGCTGTAAGTGCCGAAGATATGATGTTTTTTTCAAATGCGCGACCTCTATTTTCGTCCAAAAAAAAACAAATTTTTTTTTTTTCGAAATTACCCTGCAAAAATGCTTCAGATTTGCTGGTATACCGAGAAATTTTTTTTTTGAGGTACGGTCTACTATGCATACATGCGACAAAGAGTTGTGTTAGTGAGAACCAGCTAGTAACCTTCAATATTAACTAGTCAAAGTATTTTTACGAGTTCTTTTGTAGCCTAGTTTTGATAGCCTTTTTTCGAGAAATGCAGATATTAATAAAACTTTATGAAATACCGTATATAAGGTATTTTTGAAGATAAATATGACATGATTGACTTCCTATTAATACGTATCGTCAAAAGACGTAACCTCAAAAAATTCAAAATCGAGTTTTTTATTAATTATGATGCATTTGACTAAACTACATGTCTCTTCAGAGTTTTTAAATCATATGTGCAATAATAAAGATTTTAAAACGATATTCAAAAGGCCGTAGCAAGTTTTTGAGTTTCATATAGCAAATAGACGTAACACACTAGCATGAAAAAAACATGAAACACAATATTTGAATTCTTAAGATAACTAAGTAAACTTTGTTCTTTTCAATCTATTTTAATGAGAAATACGTAACAATATATTTTTCCAGTGTACGTTTTTCGCTTTTCCTGTACAAAACTAAAAAGTGTGGCTTCGGCTTTTTGGATGTTAGGTAACGATAAACTATTGTATATTTCTACAAGCCTTAGGCTAAAAAAATTAAACAATAAGCAAATACTTCCGTTATATGTATGCAATTTTCGTTTTTATTCAGTCAAACAATATCATACTGACAAATTATAATATTTCCCTGGAAAAAATCATATTTACCCAAAAAACACCCACAAATCAGGAACGATTCCTTACAATTTGATTTTTCAACATATGGTACCTATGGTTTTAAAAATTTTTGAAAATCAATGCGTGTGAGGAAGAAGAAGACTTTCTGGTCTAGATTAGTCTATGCTCGAGTGCTTCCAACAACAATTCAACAGCAACTAATAATATTCTTCCTGCGCATTCTACTCCAAGCGCTCATTTGGGTAATGCGCATGCGTTTTTTTCTCAAAACTCTTCTCTGAGTACATGTGATAATCCAAAGCCGCTAATGTTGTAAACAGAATTGGGTCGGAGTCGGAAAAGCGGAAGCAGAATTCCGCTGTCAAAAATGAAAGTCCGTCGGAAAGTCATTTGAATAAACACAAGTGCGGCGGAACGGAAAATTCAGCTGTCATTTTGTTTACATGGAAAAAATTTTTGAATTGAAATCTTTTTGCTGTGACAAAGTGTAACATTTTTTGGTGATTATTTGAGTTAGAATTATTGTTGAAAAAAAAAATGAATACCAATATGCAAACAATAGTGCGTATAATAAAAATTGTAGCAGTAATGGACGTTATGTACAACATGTATGTTGAGGCATGTAAGCGCATAAAAAGGAGGTGGTGAGTGCGTCCTGTTAATTTAACCAGGAACGAGTTGGGGTTTTACGGAACGTGCTTTCTTGAACAAAAAATGAAGGACGAGGAACACTTTTTTAAGGCCACTAGGATGAGCTTTCCCAAATTCTATACACTTTTGTCCTTGATTCAAGAAAGGCTTCAACGCTTTTCGAGAAGAGCGCCAATAAGCCCAGAAAGTCGTTTAGCACTGACATTAATGTAAGTAATTTTGGTCATAAACGCAATAATATGGGAAAATATAAATGTGTCTCATTTCAAGTACTTATCACAAGGATGCAGTCCACAATATCTTGCGTGGTCACACAAGTTGGGAGTGTCCACGGTTAGAGAAATTGTTTATGATACCTGCACACAATGCACACTTTTTTGTGGCATTCAAGAAGAAAGAGCTTGGGAGTTGAATCAGCAACGCTCTACATTGGAATCAGCTGATTTAACTAGCGTGCCCGAACAAGCAGTGTTAAACAACTCCACAGTCACGTATGCACGTGAAATGTTTGATGCACTATGCATGCGTTTCGAAGAACCTAACAGTAACTGCCGCTGGGATAGTCCGCTGTTTGTATGTTTTCCGGATGACCATTTAGACTTGGAAGCAATATATAGTGCGCTTTTTGAATCCAAACCATTGCCGAAAAATCTAAGTACTCACAATGTAAGTTAGCTTTAGGATATTTCTTAAAAATATATGTTTAACTCAATAGCGGTATTCACGATCTGTAGTATTTGGTCTTGTATTGTGTATTTTTGATAAATTTGATATTTGTAGTAAATTTGATATCGTAACAAAAACAAAACACTTGCTTTTTTCAAATACTCTAAATATCAAAAATACAATGACAAAACCCTATTGTAACTTTTGTATAGTATTTGTGCATTTGTCAATCGAAGTTACCATAGTAAAATAAAGAAAACATGTCAGTCAAAGTCACCATATCATAATTTCTCAAATACTTTTCAAATAATTTAGTAAAATAAAGAAAAATATTTTAGGACGCTCACAATCTAGTAAAAATTGTAAATATTTACAAAAAATACTAAAAGTACTACAGATCGTGAATACCGCTAATATAATTTTATTTTTGACGTGCAGCCTCCACTTAGTTTAATTTAATTACCTTTTCGAATTAGATCACCTTACGCAAGAGATTGTGGCTGATGTTCTAGCAACACTACCGGCAAAAGGTAGTGAAACAAAAATTAATATTCCTACTTACATGAATGCCATACAATTAAATCGTCTGCGTAGACAATTTTTAAACTACAGCAAATTAAATCATGCTACAACGAGCAGTTTGGATAAAGTACCACAACTATTTGTACAATTTCTTAACTCAAACTGCGGTCAATAAAAAGTAAATAAGAATTTAATTTAAATTATTTTATTTAAATTGGTTAACAAAATGTTTTATATGTACATACTAGTAGAAATATTTTATAAAAATATAACTATGTTTACTAATTCATATACATACTGTTGAGTGTGTCCATTTAAATGATGAAGGCGCTGAAAATTAAGATAAAATTATGCACTTTAGAAAACACATGTACATACATACATACCCTGAATAAATTTGTGCAACTGGAGTAATGTTGGCGCTGTCGAGATCCAACCAATCTCAATGGTGATCCAAAGCCAAGTATTTATAATTCCTAGGTTGTTGATTGTGTCTGCAGTCGGCTGTAAAAACAAAAATAATATTTAAAGTAACTTTAATTGACAAAATAAATTTACCTCAAATTCCTTTGTTGATGTTGCCGGCTGCCATAATAAAAATGTCAAAACAATGAGCACTGCCAGATTAAAACGTTGGCAATATCGTAAGAAATTATTTAAGACACCGGTGCTGCCAAGATTTATCCTCTCCAATCCCGAACCAAAAATAAAATAAAAAAATTACTTGTTAAGTTTTATTTTTACTAAATGGGATCTAAATAACTCATTTCTGCAAAAAAAATTTAAAAATTTTTTTTATAAATAATAGTTTTTAAATGTCCACATATGTGGACAATGGTTAATTATGCCTAAAAAATTCAAATATTTTCTTTGGTTTTTTGTTGTGAATTTTACTAGCCCCAAAAACTAATAATAACTTTAATAAATAAAGAAAAATATAATTCATTTGATCATATGTGGTAAGATAGGAACTTAATAGTAGTAAAAACTATTTCGTATACGAACATAGATATATGAATATTTTTATGATTTTTCATGGTATTTTAAGAAGCACTTGTTACTACTAACGCAAAGGTACAAATTATATTTTTTGCATATTGTACGAGTTCTTGAAGTGTAGCCTGAATTTCGACATCTAGTTGCATTATTTGATTTGAGAAATTTTGGAAAATAGTCGAGAGCATCGAATCGTTTCTCAATAACCAATGACACGCTTGCTTTCCTGCGCTTCGGGCACTTAGTCAAACCCTGGTCCAATTGTGGACTTACGGAAGAAGTTGAGCGTTTTGAGCACACCCTTCCCTCGCCTTGCTGGAAAATCCTATCAAGGTTATTCCTACACATAATTTATAATAAAGAAAACATATTTTTCGCTCTTTTTAAACTTTCTGATGCCTATTAAGCATAATCCCGCAGTTCACAATTACTAAATCTACGAAATGAATGAAGGCCCTTACTATCTACTCTTTAGTAACAGCGGTGCAATGAAACGTAACGGTCACAGAGATCTACTCTTCCCATATACTTTTTGTACATGCTGACGACGGTTGGTTTAGGCAAGGTAATTCTGGGAGAATGTTCCTTGGACCATCGTTGACACACAACTTTTGGCTGAGCTTCAAGAAATCAATACAAAGTTTACTATTTTTATAAGCAAAAGCATCCAAAGTACACATACGTGGACAGTGAATTCACACTTTTTTTACACACAAAAACCTACAGTCCACATATGTGGACATGTTTTTATTGACAGATTACTTTTACAGTGTTCAGTATTTAATGTTAATTTCACGACACACAGATACAGTAATGTTTGCTTTTTACTATTTTTTCAATTTTTGGTAATAAATTCTTTATTTAATAACATTTTCTTACTTACCAAACAGACGACCTTTCTTCCGCGACATACTTGCAAAAATTATATGAAAAAACTCGCCGAAAAAAGTAAACAGAAAAAATAAAAGTGTACTAAGGAGAGAGAATATTTTCTCTTTATATTGCGCCAATATTTGAGAGAAATCACGAAAAGTCCGCAAATATATGAATAGGAAAATTTATGTCCACATATGTGGACATTAACCCCGAAGAGGTTATCGACATAATCGATGTTGATAAAATAGTTCAATGAGCAAGAGAGTATAATTCTTTGGTAGTGGTAGGATTAAATTCGAATGTATTAAAACTATTATGTAGTATTGCAATAGGCTTAATCCCCGGTCAAGTGTTTAAGCGAAAGTGTTCGCCCCGGTATACATGAATATAATTCGTAGACATGTATACTAATGTACAAAATTTGAAGCGGAACCTATGTATTATGCCACAAAAAAAAAAATAGGCCTAGAAACAGAATGTTCTTCCAGAAAATTTTAAAAGTTATTTTACCGCCGCCAAAGAAAGACGTGCTACGTTTAATCGTTAAGTGTTTTTTTTCAAGTTTTTGCTTTTTAAAATTGTACAGTCCTCGTATAAGTGTTCGTATTCATAAAGTGAAAGTGGTTTTAGTGCCAAGGAATAGAATTCAACATCCTTCTTATCTGCAGCAACCAAGGTAAAATTTTGTTTGTTACAGAAATAATGAAAGTTAGGACTAGTTTTCTCCATAGGCGTGATTTATTCAAATAGGTACCTGTTCAGCAACACAACATATTGCACAAATACGGAAAAAAAAAGATGTAAGCTCAGACTAGGACTTTAAATTTTGTAAAGGATAAAATCCATTTTTATTGTTAGTGTGGCCGATTAAAATACGTGCGGAGGAATTTCCTTAAAGGTTCAACGACATATAGATATCTGGAGGACATAACAAAAAAAAAGCTAAGTCGGCCATAATCTTTTTCGTATATATACTTTAGTATCCTTGCTTTATTTTGCTATATTCCGTGCAACATCAAATTTACGTGATTAGAAAATTTTATTCGCTGGGTTCGGTTTGAGTCTAATCAACCAACAGGACCGTAACGTAAAAAAATAGATCCTATAAAAAGTAAAAAACGGAATTCCGTACAAGAATCATTTGCTGTCGAGCAACCAATTGGTTCGAACAGTGGGACCAATCAAGAAAATTCAAAGTGAAATTTATTTTAAGATTGCTTATATCAGAAAATTTGGAAATCAAATAATTTGTTTTTTTCTTTTTTGCATAAATGTATGTGTTAAATTTAAAGTTATTTTAATGTTTTTTTTTATTCGTATTTTAACGTGTAAAGAGGAAATCGCGGAGTTATTTCGGTAAAATTTTCGTAATCGTTCGGAAAGTGTTCGTATTTTTTTTGCATACCGCGGCTAAGAGAGCTCTTTTAGGGTGGTTCTAAACCAATGGGAAAATTAATCGGTTAATTATTTCAAGCCAAAAATAATAAAATTCTTCAGTGATTTTCTCTAGTTAAATATATATTTTTTTTTAGTTATTTTGAATTTAAAGCACAAAGCGATTTGCTATGCATGATAATACATATTAAATTTTATTATTATTGTCTATAAAATTATATCTTACATATAACCTTTTTAATTATATATACATGATTTTATAAACTTTAAATTTTCAGCGTTTAATTTACATATATTTGATTAATTTTGATATTTTGGTTTAGCCAATTTTCACTTTGAAAGTTTTGTCTGCTACAATTGTTTAGCCAGTTTTTTTTTTGTTGTCATCGAATTGTTTGTCGAGTCAGTTTGCCAAATCCGTCTAATTTTTGCCGGTGCGTTTCTGAAATTACATTTTTATGAATTAACTAATTTCCATTTAAATAAAAATGTGCTAAATTTATAACTACAGGGTGCGTGAGTCTGGCTGAGGTATGAGTTAGGGTGGCCTAGCAATATTTTATAGTGGGTGATACTTCGTAAGTCTAATTAGGTATCACAGGATGGGCGGGCACATGGAGGTGTTTGTTAAGCCTCTCTCTTGTGTGGGTGACGAAAAGAATAAAGTTGTCTTGTGGTCTAGTCCTACGTGAATTTCGGTGATGATTTTGAAAGATATTGTTTTGATTCGAATTTAAAGATTGTAGTTCGTGTAATTGATTTTTTTTTTGATTTTTGATATGTAGTTTTTTTTTATTTATTCAATTTCTTATGGAAATTAAATTATTGTTAGGCCTTCGGTCCAATACGGCGGGTTAAGACCAGCCCTGAAACGCTTGCTAGCCGGAGCGAGCCGAGTTGGACAAGATAACATAAGGTACAATCATAATTTACAAAAAATTATATGATTTAAACATATAACAATACGTTTATTTTTTTTGCTAGTGAACAGCACATCTAGGTTAAAACTAAGTCTCAATTGTATTTTTTTTAACCAAAAAATTTCCCAGAATTTGTAAAAAATAAATTTATGTAATGTAAAAACTTTTCAGTTAAGTCAATAAAAAGTAATACCTCTTGAAAACAGTGCATTTAAAAGCAATTCAATAAAGTATAACAAAAAAAAAAAAAGAAGAAATCAAAAAACTGCACATGCTAAGTAAAATAAAACTTAAAAATATTCAATTCAGCTCAATTTTTGTTTTTTAAACTTTAGTCGTCACTCTTTAAAAATACTTCGTAGCTTATGACACATTATTGAAATCACTAATTTCATTATCGTTACAATCGTCCACATACATTTCTTTTTGGATTTCATTTTTTGGTTTTTGGCCAACCCAGAATAAACTCCCGTATTCACTCTTCAGCATTGACCGCGGATTCTGTGCGTATTTTGTACGTCGTCCAGTTTCGCTGCGTATTATTTAAAAGCCAACAGCTTTAACAATTTCCATATTTTATGCTGTTTTCGCCCTGAATATCGCTAAAATGGTATAGTAATGGGCCAAGATTAACCCAAATACCACCAGGTACCAAAATTCTATAAATAAGTGAAGTTAAATTAATTGTGTTGAAGAAAAAGAACACTTCACATACTGGTAGTTTCAATAAATTCAGCGATATTATTCGCACAATCTATAAAAAAATAAGTAGCTACACAGTCAAATGAATTGGGTTTCTTATAAACCTAACAAAAAAAAAAAAAACATTAATTACAGAAATTGATAAACTATTTGTTAGATATTATTACCTCTAAGAAATCACCAGCTACGATGTAATTGTTTCCTTTTGGTGGATGTTTAACCGGACATACGTCGGGAAAGCGCACAGGAGCCGTTTGATCATCACGTTGTAAGTTATTTACATATTGATAAACCCAAGGGTAAATGGTGAATTGGTTCTCTTAAGTACATCTTGATAAAAACATGTAATAAGTAAAATTTTTAAACTTGTGGGTTTTAAACTTGTGTTAACGACGTCAGTAAAAATCCTTTTTATTAATCTCAGTCGGAATTTTCATTGTATCTAAAACTGCTAAAGCCTTTTCCTTTGCCTTCTCGAAACCTTCGGTGACTATACGTGGATGTAAGCCTTCAGCCAGAAAGATATCAGCTTGTTTTAGCAATTCAGCGATAAGTAGCACAGTGCACGTTGTGCCGTCATCAGTTGAGTCATCTTGAGCAGTGCTGACTCTAGCAATCATAGAAGCAGTTGGATGTTGAATTTGCATTTCGTGCAAAAGCACATTGCCGTCTTTGGTGATTTTGATGTCACCAGCACCGGAGACCAACATTTTCATGGTACCCTTGGTCCTAAGTTGGTTTTCATTACATCTTGCAATCCTTTCATTGCCGAAATGTTTATTGCAAGGCTTGGGCGGCACGGGCAAATTTAGCTTTGGATTAAGTAAACTTATATGATGCCATTTTTAATTTAACTTTTTTTCACCTTTAAATTAATATTGATGTGAATTAAATTGCAAAATTTTAGTTCCAGCAAAGAATGTGAATGAAATGTGCAACTAACACAAGTAACAGCGTTGACAAAAAAAAGTAAAAACGTAAACAAAAAAATTGACACAAGCTGAAATACAACCCTGATCCGACGGAGAAAATAGAAATAAATCTAAATCGACGGATGTCCGTCGGTAGGCTATCAGTCGTACGCCGCAGTTCTGTTCAATTTCATAGCATCAAGTGTGTTCTAATTTTTGATAGCGGAATTCTGCTTCCGCTTTTCCGACTCCGACCCAATTCTGTTTACAACATAAATCTGAAATAAACAGAACATATGTTGTCCTCTTCTCTCTCATGGGGAGCTAAATGTTCAACTCCGAACATCTCACCAGCACCTATAAGCGCAACAGTCTCTTCTCTTTGCCAGCAACAACTCTGGCAACAAGTAGTATAGCGCGCATTTCACGCGAAGCGGACAGGGGAAATGGGGTTCATGTTTCCAATTTCAGATATATTTGAATATGTTGTACCTGTATATGTCCGCGACACAGAAACAAAATATTTTTATAATGGCAACACTGGTTTACAAAATTTGGGTCTTTGAAAATTGGAGAAATGTTAAGGTATGTACTGCTTCAAATGCCATTATTTAGTTTAAAAAAAGTCTAGTGAAATGAATTATTCACTGGATTTTATACTTCATTTATTGGCCTTTTCAACCTCATAATTGAATTTTGAAAATAAAAAAAGAATACACTGAAAAAAATGATAAATATTTTTTTTTTGATTTTTTACAATGTTCGCCATACAAAAAAATGTTTTTTAGTGCATTAAAAAAAAGCTTATATTATATTTATACTTCATGCCAAGTTTGTTAATGGTCCTTCCAACCGTTTTGGAGCTATATGCATTGCAATGCCGAAGCCCGACGCAGCTCCGTTCTCGCGTCGAGTCGTTAGCACGACTTACTATTATATTGATATTTGGCTTATGTGCAGTTTAGCTCACAATCGAAATTGATTATAAACCAAATATCGATACGTCATACGTATAAGTTGGTAACTCGAAAATTGTCATTCTTCAGTATGACCATTTTAGTATTGTTTTCGATATAAAAAGGAAATAAAAAACCAAACCGCTACCTATGTTTAAGGTAGACCTACTCCCAGATGCTGCCAAGCTAAAAAAAATGAAACGCATCCAATATAAAAATTGCAATATTTATTGCACCGAAAAATTTCTGTCGAGGAGCCCCACAAACGTAATGGGCCAGTCCAATGCGTAAACTGCAAAGAGTATGGCCATACTAAAACTTATTGTAATCTCCATACTGTATGTGTCGCATGTGGTGAACTTCACCACAGCTTCTTATGTACCAAAAAAACGGAAAATAGTTCAAGCTCCAAAAAATGTAGCAATTGCAATGGAAACAATACTGCTAACTATAGAGGCTGTCATGTATATCAAAGCCTAAAACAAAGGGGAACTTTACTTAAGCAAGCTGCTCGCAATCCGACTAAAAATGTCTTTACCTCTGCCGCTTCTGCCCACCAGCAGTTCTCTGCTGCTTCTGCCCCCCAGCA
This sequence comes from Meiosimyza platycephala, assembly GCA_963662105.1. Lineage (NCBI taxonomy): Eukaryota > Metazoa > Arthropoda > Insecta > Diptera > Lauxaniidae > Meiosimyza > Meiosimyza platycephala. The sequence goes on from OY759212.1 coordinate 4,676,552, forward strand.
GTCCTCTGCCAACCCTTATACACCAGCTATTTCTTATGGTAATGTTGTAAAATCAGGCTGTCAAATGCAACACCTAACACCACAGGGACCAAACAATAACCTTGAGCTAATGATTTCTAATTTTACTCAAAGCTTATCACACTTCATGATAGCCATGCAAAAATCTTAAGATCGTATCGTTGAAATGCAAACCCAATTAATGACTGCTCTCCTAGCCAAGTTATAGGTCTTATAAAGACTTGCGCATGGAATGCAAACGGCGTAAGCCAACATAAACTAGAAATTTCAAACTTCTTGTCTCGGGAAGATGTAGATGTAATGCTTCTATCCGAAACCCACTTAACAAATAAATATAACTTCACTATTCCAGGCTATATATTCCATAAAACCTATCACCCAGACGGCAAAGCCCATGGCGGTACTGGTATACTAATTCGAAGAAGGCTTAAACATTCTTGCTTAGGGGCTTATGCCCATAACTATCTACAAGCCACTTCAATTACTTTGCAAAGTAATGGCAAAGACCTTTCTTTATCTGCAGTTTACTGTCCTCCCCGCTTTGCTGTATCAGAGGCGCAGATTATGGACTATTTTAAAACTTTGGGTAATAAATTTGTAGCAGCCGGTGACTATAACGCAAAACACATTTTCTGGGGCTCCCGCATTAATAATCCCAAAGGTAATCAGCTGTATAACGCAATAAACAAAAATAGCAATCTGGATGTTGCTTCTCCCGGAAAACCTACATATTGGCCAGCGGACCCCAACAAAATTCCTGACCTAATCGATTTTGCCGTCACCAAGGGTATTCGCAGAGATTTAATTTCTGTCAGTACAAGTTTTGAGTTATCATCTGATCATTCCCCTGTTATCATACAAATTTTTGAAAAACCCAAGCATAGAGAGGTACCACCTACCCTTACAACTCCTTATACAAAATGGATTAATTACAAAAAATACATAAGCACACATATCCACACAAATTATAAAATAGGATATAAAGAGCTTGTTGATGATGCTGTTGAGGTTATAAATTCCATTTTAACTACAGCAGCAAATAACTCTACGCCTAAAAATTCAATTAGTAGAAGAAAAGATAGATTTTCTACTAATGCTGAAATAGAAAATTAGTATCGGATAACAGAAGGCTTAGACGGGAATGGCAGAAATATAGGTCCCCAGCATCCAAAATAAAACTTAGGGAAGCCGAAAAGAAGATAAAAGCTGCTCTTTCTAGAGAACAAAATAATCACCATTATAGTTTTATTCAAAACCTTTCTCCAAACAAAAGTAATAAATCATCGCTTTGGAAGTCTAGCTGCGTATTTAGAAATCCAATTGAGACCGAGCCTCCTATAAGGGATAGTAATGGCGATTGGGCACGAACTGATGAGGAAAAGGCATATGTTTTTGCACAACATCTAAGCCTAGTATTTCAACACAATTGTGTCTCAAACAATACTGATCTACCTGCGCAAATAAGTAACACTCAAAATATAAACATGCATATTACCCCAACTGAAGTCGCTAATGTCATAAAAAATAAACTTATGTGTAGAAAAGCACCTGGCCATGACTCCATTACTCCCATAATGCTCAAAAATTTACCCCAAACAGCTGTAGTTTTCATCACCAGGCTCTTCAATGCTATAATTAATTTTGGCCACTATCCTGGTGAGTGGAAAAAATCAATAATTAAAATGATTTCGAAGCCCGGCAAAGATTCCACCTTACCATCTTCATACAGACCTATTAGCTTGCTTCCCTGCCTCTCAAAACTGTTTGAAAAAGTGTTCTTATAAAAGGTTATGCCTTACCTTCCTTTACACCAGTTTGGTTTTAGGGAAAAACATGGAACCATTGAGCAAGTGAATAGAATAACAAACGAAATAGGAAATGCTTTTGAACACAGAGAATACTGTTCCGCCATATTTCTTGACATTAAGCAAGCTTTTGATAAAGTATGGCATGAGGGCCTAATTTACAAAATCAGACAACTCCTACCACAAAATATCCACGCAGTCCTAGTGTCATATTTGGCCAACAGGTGCTATAGTTTTAAATATCATAGTTTTAATACAACTGAGTTCTCGATTGGCGCTGGAGTTCCACAGGGTAGTGTTCTTGGCCCGTTTTTATATATCTTATTCACTTCTGATATTCCGACAAATGACCAGCTAGTTACCTCCACTTTTGCGGACGATACGGCTATTTTACGTCGTCACAAAAATACTGTGGTTGCCACCAACCAGCTTCAAAATCATCTAGTTCTTATTGAAAATTGGTTATCAAAATGGCGTATCAAGGTGAAAGAGCAAAAATGCCGAAATGTCACATTTACATTAAATAGAAACCTAACTCCAACCATAAAATTAAATGGCATTCGAGTTCCAGAAGCAAATTATGTAACTTATCTTGGCTTTCACATAGATAAACGTTTAACTTGGCGTAAACACACCGAAGCCAAAAAGATGCAAATGAAACTCAAAGCTGCTAGCTTGCACTGGTCACTCTAAATTTGACAAAATGTCGCGTTATTGAAATTTAAATATCGAAAACAGACCATTTTTCAATAAATTTTTTACATAAGAACTAAGGATGCAAGCGATACGAATACGATTACCGATATATGGGTATATTCCGATACATCGATATCGGCGATATTTATTTGCCGATACACCGATATATACAAAAAAAAAATACTCCTGTGCCCCAAAGAGTCAAAATCAATTAATAACATTTGTCAACACCATGTACCATGCTTCAAATTAATGCAGACGTTGAGAATTCCACAATAAACAAATAATAAATAAAGAAAAAAAGGAAAATTACTAAAGTTAGCTACTTAAAACAAAAACCACAATTCAACAACAATTATAACAAAGAAAAAAACCAAAAAAGGTTTAATTTGGAAAGTGTAGAATCTCATTATTTAGCAACGGCGCTTGATACAAACTACGAACATTCCAATTGCAGTCTATTATTTCTACGGCAAATAAGCGGATTGCAAATTTAATTAATTTACCACTATATACCAAAACCTCTTCACAAACAGTTACGTTCCAACCTAGTACGAGTTCTGAACGAATTACAAGACGGGGTATATGGAGTGTTTGTGAAAATATTATTAAGGAATCTGAAGAAGAATAACCATTGTCCTCTTTGTGCTCCGATTTTTTCAAAAAAAAAAAATAGAGATAGTTTCTATTTCCCAATATTGCAACAGATGCAGATCCTCTCAGTTTTTGGCGTAATGAGGTTCTGCACCCAAATTTAAAAAAATTGGCACAAATGTATTTCAGTTTTCAAATGATTTCTGTCGCATCCGAGCGACTGTTTTCAACGACAGGTCTAATCCAAACAGAGTTGCGAAATTGCATTTCACCGCATAACTTGAGTTCTTCCTGAATAAAAACCTAGTTAGTGTTAATTTTAATTATTAACTTTTATACTTAAAAAATAAATAAAATTAAAAAAAAAATAAATTTAAATAATAAATAAAAATTTGAATTCTTCTATTACTTATAGGCTGTTAATTTATTTATAATGATTTTACAACTTTGCGTCATAGTCAATCCTTCTTTTTAATCCAACATCTATGTCAGTCTCTGTGACAACTTTTTATATCGTATCGGTATCCGTATCGGTATCGACGATAAATTTTTATGAATATCGGTATCCGTATCGTATCGGCCAAAACGCGTATCATTGCATCCCTAGTAAAAACTAAGAAGTTATTAATTTAAAAAATTGTTGGAGGCTCCGGCCATAGCCACTGAAGTTTTGAATAACATATTCAAAATTGAGATGAATCGGATGAATGGTTTTTTTATTTTCATCCCGCCGAGCAGAAAAAAGTAGTTTCGAGATAAATGAGATTGATTACACAGGTTTACAAAAAAAAAAAAAGTTGCTGTCCATATGGTCAGACCATATTTTTCCTAGGTAATTTGATACCCTGAACTCGACGTGTTAGAGCTATATAGACCTCAAATTCGAGTTCAGGGCATCAAATTACCTAGGAAAAATATGGTCTGGTCAAATGGACAGCAACTTTTTTTTTTTGTAAACCTGTGTTATTTTCGGACGCGGTCCAACCGTTCGCTACCTGCTATAAAGGCTGTATAACCTAAAATACTGTCAATATCATTACAAAAACTTAACAGTATATGTATTCTAAGATTGTACTTTCGAAATATTAAAAAAAAATCAATTTGCCTAAAATTCTAGACCACCGGGTGGCATTAAGTTACCAAGTGCCAATTCTGCTATATTAGCCGCGTTTTATTCGCTTTGGTTAAACCTAAAAATCAATAAAATGCCTAAGTTTAACATTTTAATAATGCTGCTAATGACCACTAGGAGGCATGACACAACTTTCTCGTATGGATGTACAGTACCTAGAGCGATAAGGGGCCTCATACATCAGTACATACTATTTTTTTTTCGAAAAATTGCTATCAAACGCTTTAGAACTGTTTTTATATCAACATTTTTTCTTTCGTTGTCCGTGCACTTAAAAAAATATCGACGATAAAAGATGAAAAACAAAACTATTTGACGTTGAGTTAAAAAAGGAAAAATAAAAGAAGAGCCAAGGCAGCGATCAATGACTGTTGTTTCAGGGCAGTTTTTTTATAATGTGACTTTATTTAAATATTTGAGCCCAGCACCTGCTGCATGCATAGGGCCTCGCTTCACCTACAACCAACTTTGCAAATTCTAGCAAAGTGGCCATATTTTCTTGATTATTTAAGGTTTGTGTCTACAATTACTTACAATGTGCGACAAAACAAGTTCAATCAATACAGATCATCATTACCTTGAATTGTGCTTAAAGTGGGCGGAATTGAAAAAGTGGACGTAGCAATTTTCAACAAATGAAAACTTTAGTTCCGTATTACACAAAATTGGTACATACGATTTTCATAAATTAAGATGATACCACTGAAAGCAGTGATCAATATAACCTACAACAGTATGCTGGAAAAACTCGTTAAGCTTGCTAAAAGGTAGCTTATTACTAAAATTTGGCACAACAGTAGCGCTGGGCGTGGCACCTCCAATATAAGCAAAAAACGTTAGTTTTCTATGAGAGTTATCTTCATAAGATTTGGTGTATAGATGTCAGTTACTATAAGCTTTGAAATCAAATGGATTTCGATGGGATTGCAACAGTGAGCGTGGCACCTCCCATAAAAGAAAAATACCTTAGATGGCATATCTATTGAAATATGTGTGCGATCATACTGAAATTTCGTGCATAAGTTGTGTTTACGGAAAGCTATTTCTGTATAAAAATCGGACTGGATTGTACTAGTGGGTTTTAAGTTTAATTACGGCATATAACACAAACTATACAAGCTATTATGTTCAAATGTGGTATGCGTATGTCAATCACGAATATAATTTATTGAACCAAAAGTAAGTGCAATTGGAACAGTGGGCGTGGCATATTTCAACATTTGCATTTTTCTTCGATTTTTTTCAACATTTTCCATATTCTTTTGACTTTTGTCATTATTTTAACTTTTTCCAATACATATATCTCATATGTAAATATTTGTTCAATTCTTTCCAACCTCTTTCAACTTTTTTCATAATTTTCTTTATTTTTATGACTTTTTCAACAATTTTGAATTGTTTCAAGATTTCTCAACTTTTTTTGAGTTTTTCAAACGCTTTCAATATTTTTCAACATTTTCCACATATTTTCCACTTTTTACAATATTTTATATACGGGACGTTTCACGTCAAGCGGATCACCTTCGGGGCCAAAAAGTGGGTGGACCGATCAAGACGTACAAGGTCTTAAAATGTTTGTCTCATGAAAGGCTTCTAAAAGCCCGCTAAGAAATTCAAAATGGCGGATCCAATATAGCGACCGGAAGCCGGAGAAAATCGAGTGTCCAGCCAAAAAAGCTTGTAAAAATAAAAATTCTCAACCGATCAAGCCGTTTCTTGGCTCAAATTGTAGCTCCTAAATAGCTGGCGTGTAAGATTGACAGAATTCAAAATGGCGGATCCAACATGGTGACTGAATTTTTAGAAAGTCAACCGATTTGCACTAAGTTTGGTATACGGGGGTCTTGATGATCAGATAGCACGAATCCGAGATCAAATTTTACAAATTCACGATGGCGGATCCAAGATGGCGGACGAAATTTTCGGAAGTCAACCAATTTGCACCAAATTTAGTATACGGGTGTCTTGGTGAGCAGTGATTACGAATCCGAATTGAAATTCTACAAAATTAAGATGGCGGATCCAAGATGGCGGACGAAGTTTTCGAAAGTCAACCGATTTGCACCAAATTTAATATACGGGGGTCTTGAGAATCACTTACTCTATATTCGCAATTGGCGAGTCAAAAACTTCTGTATAACAAATTTAGTGCAAACCGGATGACTTTCGAAAATTTTGTCCGCCATAATGGATCCGCCATCTTGATTTTGTAAAATCTGATCTTGGATTCGTGATCAGTGATCCCCAAGACCCTCTTATACCAAATTTGATATAAATCGGATGACTTTCCAAAAATTTGTCCGCCATCTTGGATCCGCCATCTTGATTTTATAAAATCTGATCTTGGATTCATGACCCCAGTATATTAAATTTAGTGCAAATCGGTTGACTTTCGAAAATTTCGTGCGTCATCTTGGATCCGTGATCTTGATTTTGTAAAATTTGATCTCGGATTCGTGATCAGTGATCACCAAGACTCCCGTATACTAAATTTGGTGCAAATCGGTTGACTTCCGAAAATTTCATCCGCCCTATTGATTTTGTAAAGTTTGATCTCGGATTCGTGATCAGTGATCACCAAGACCCCGTTTACCAAATTTGGTGCAAATCGGTTGACTTTCAAAAATTTGGCCACCATATTGAATATTTGACCACCATATTGGATCCGCCATCTTGAATTCTGTCAACCGAAAGCTCTTTCGGAGCTACAATTTGAGCCAAAAAACGACCCGATCAATTGCGAATTTTTATTTTTACAAGCTTCTATTTCTGGACACTCGACTTTTCTCCGGCTTCCGCCGCCATATTGGATCGGCCATTTTGAATTTCTTAACGAGCCACACGGCTTTTAAAAGCCTTTCATGAGATGAACATTTTAAGACCTCGTATGTCTTGATCGGTCCAGCCAATTTTTGGCCCCGAAGGTGATCCGCTTGACGTGAAACAATTTGGTACAAATCGGTTCATTTTCAAAAAATTCGTGCGCCCTCTTGGATCCACCATCTTAATTTTGTAACATCAGTTTTCGGATTCGTGATCAGTAACCCCAAAGACAACTATGTACCGAATTTGATGCAAATGGGTTGACTTTCAAAAATTTGGTCACCATATTGGATTTTTGACCACCACATTGGATCCGCCGTTTTAGGTTCTGTCAATCTTCCACGCCAGCTTTTTAGGAGCTACCATTTGAGCCAAGAGACGACTCGATCGGTTGAGACTTTTTATTTTTACAAGCTTTTTTGTCTGGACACTCGATTTTTCTCCGGCTTCCGTCCGCCATATTGGATCCGCTATTTGGAATTTCTTAACGGGCCATACAGCTTTTAGAAGATTTTCATCATACGAATATTTTAAGACCTCGTACGTCTTGATCGGTCCAGCTAATTTTTGGCCCCGAAGGTGATCCGCTTGACGTGAAACGTCCCATACATATTTTTTTCTACTCTCTCAACCTCTTTCAACTTTGTTCGTCATTTTCTTTCTTTTTTTCTTGAATTTTCATTGATTTTGAATTGTTTCAACTTCTTTAATCTATTTTTGAGTTTTACAACCACTTTTTTACATTTTTCAACATTTTCCGTATTTTTTCCAATTTTTCAACTTTTTACATTTCCAATATCGGTCGGTCTTTTACAAACCGCACAAAATTCAGGAAAAAAAACCTCGACTTCTCCAAATGCGATGAACATTTTTTTTCCTGCATCTTCTAACAAATTCAGTTTACCTATGTTTTTTGATTTTGCTGAAAAGTTTTTTTTTTTTCGAAAATATCCACATGGACCAAAACGCAAAAATGTTTGCTACGGAGAAAAATTTTTTTTTTTCAAATTTCGCGGGTTCTTCATTATTTTCTGGTTATACATATCCCTAGGTATCGAGAAGCGCAAATGTCAACCCGAAATCTATTGTTTGCTGCGAGAACTTAGACTTGTTTCTTGGTTGCCACTTGATGAATAAAAATGAACAAAAATACAACACGAAACAAAAAGATACGTTGTATTCAATATCTGTTATTTTTTACTTGCTATCCGCTTTTTTGAGATAGTGTTAAGTCTAATGAAAGTAACTAAATAAAATATTTGAAGGAAAAAAATGTTATCAACATTTTGTGTAAAAAAGAATTCGACCGCATTTTTTTAATGTAACGTAACAGTCCAAAATCCCAAAAAGTTTTTTGGCGAAAAATCTAGCACGTCAACAAAAGAGAAAGACCTTATTTTTTTCGAGCAGTTTTAGTATATTTTCTAAAGAAAATAAAAAATTAGCGGTGCATTTACTTATGTGGGTCTCCAGCGCCGAAAACAATTTGTAACGTAACAGTCTTTTTTAGTCGATAATCAAATATTATAAAAGCAATGTTGATTTTCTCACCTTAAATGTATGTATTTTTGATGTTTGTGAAAAGCTGAGCAAGGCTTTACATTTTTATAACCCCACCAGCACCACTCTTTAGTCCTCTTTTGGAACATTTTAGTCAAATTTTCTGAAAAATTAAAATACGGGTCAAACGAGTGAGAAAATCTTCATACGGTCTTAGGAAAAAAAAATTCCTCATGAAAAAACTAACAACAAAACTTCCTCAGGCTCATCTGTATGGTAGTAAAATTCAAAAATAAATTTTTCAATTTCTTTATATCGATCGTTTACTGGAAGACAGTTATAACTAAAAAAAATTTTTTTCGAGTTAATTACACATTTGTTTTATGTCGAAAAATCGTAAAGGTATCTAATGGCTTGTGATAAGAGTTTATATAGAGACACTTTCATTTATTGTCATCTTCAACTTTAAGTGCGTTTTTCTGGTTTTTTGAGTTGTGACAGTCTTCCAGAAAACGAGCGATATGTTTTTATAATTTTAAATGTACATATCTCTCGTACGTAAATTTTTTTCAGAAAATTTCAATAACATTCTCTATAGAGGGATTAAGTGCAAATGAAACATGTTCATGAGGAACAACTTTTCTCAGACACCAAATCTCTTAGACTTGAATTAAAAAAGCCGTAAAGAGCGTTTAACTGTGTCAATTACCAGTTAGTTTACCGATATCTGAAAACGCAGAAGTCTTGACCAAAATCTGATGGCAGATTCTAGCTCAGTGACCCCAAATTGCACTGGTTACCCAAATTTTAGAAATAATTTTTGCACATAGTACAACGTAACAGTCCGCACATTTTTGCTTCTACAGCACTTAAAAACAAAATTTTCAGTGTAATTCAAATGTAATTTATTACTTTTATTCTAATGCTTAGAAATTATAAACTTCACATTGAAAGTAGTTCACCAAAAGAGCAGACTTTTTCAACAATGTGAGGCAACTTCAAGATCTACTTCCAAAACTATGTAACGTAACAGTCCATGCTCACACGTTCAAAGCTCCGAAATAACAAGGGATACAAACATTTCTATATAAACAGAAAATGTTACTACAGAATCATACTTTTAGATGCATGGATCAAATATATTTAAAGTACTCAATTCCATGTGTTTTCAGAGCAATTTACGTTCGAATGTAACGGAACAGTCCGCGTTTTGGTCCACATATGAATTTTTGATAATTGGCTGGATTTTGTCAAATCTACTCATACTTGAAGTGTATTATCTCCAGTTCTACTGATCCGATCAATGTCGGACCTTTTTTATTTAGTGGTCCATAACGTTAGCTTTTGTAGTAAATTAAAAATAAAATTATATTGTCATCAAATGAAAAATAATATCAATTTAATTTTTTAAATAGTTGTAACATGGTGTCCAAACTAGAATACATTTAAAAAAAATTACATTTTGTTCCTTATTCTTTTATCTACAAAACCCAATTTACAAAAAGTGGAGTCTCTGTTAGATCGAAAGTTATTAAATATTTTCGATCTTAAGTCATTGATCGGATGAGTAGAACTGGAGATAATAGACTTCAAGTTTGAGTAGATTTGACAAAATCCAGCCAATTAACAAAAATTCATATGTGGATATTTTCGAAAACAAATTTTTTCAGCAAAATCAAAAAATTTTATGTATATAAGCTGTAAAAAAAATTTCGGAAGATTCTAAAATACCAAGTCCAAAATGCTGTACGGTTTGTAAAAGATGACCGATATTTTTTTTCACTTTTGCAACCTCTTTCAACTTTGCTCGTCATTTTCTTTATTTTCTCGACTTTTACATCGATTTTGAATGGCTTCTACATTTTTGAACCTCTTCAATTTTTTTTTGAGTTTTTTAACCGCCTTAACATTTTCCATATTTTTTCGACTTTCTCAATTTCTTTCAATAATTTTCATATATTTTAGACCTTTTCAGTTTTTTACAACTGTTTCAGCACTTTTTAACCATTTAACATTATTTTCGACATATTCAACCGCTTCAACGTCTTATTAACATTTATTTGAAAGGTATGTGATTTTCGGTCTGGCCGAAGATAACACTTTTAAAAGTCTTTTCATGTTTTTGATGATCAGCTTTTCTTTTGTGTAATATGTTGAGGTTTATCTCCATATTTTCTTTGTGCGAATTTGCCTACGTCTGTTGCTTAAGTTATGAGAACATGTTCTCTTGAGGAAATTATTACTTTTAAATTTCGTAGTGATGGCAGCCCTAAAGTCAACACATTTCCTCGCTGTATTTATGTACTCTCATGGTCGTCGTAGATGCTGTCGCTACCACGGAAAATGAAAATGAAAATGCGAGTAGACCGTTTTCACTCTTGTAGCATGAGTTAGCACACAGCGCGTAAGTGTGTGGTGTTTGTTGGTGGCGCGCGTGAGTCTGTGTATTGTTGCCCCCTGTATGTGTGCGCGGGTGAGCGCAGAAAATTTCATTATTGTTATTTATTTATTTTTTTGTTTTTTTTTTAATAAATAAATCTGTGTTGGCAGTGTTTACTAGCAGCAGCTGGCTGCACGAAAAAATTACGCCAGTAAAAATTTCGAGTTTTTCCATTTCTATCGTGTGTATGGCAAACAAATTTGCGAATACATACAAGAATTAAACAACAAAAAAATAGAAAAAGCAAATTTGGCCAAAGTATTAAAAACAACAGGAAAATCAGCAAATAAATGCATAGTTCATACTTTAGTGAGTTAAGTCCCTAAAAAAAAATAACTAAAAAAAACAATAAGACATGGAGGTAAGGAGCAACTAACCAAAAAATCCGTCAGGGCCAACGCAGGACATGACAAATGGAGCAGAAAAAGTAAAAAAAAAACAAAAGCATACAACCTCATTAAGAGCTTTTGACTCCCGACACCGTCCTTTGAATGCCCTGGCGTTCATAACACCCTGCACACCAGCTGCTTGCAGTAAAATACAAAAATAAAATTATTTTTTAATTTCTTTTTATTTTTTTTTCCATTTGGTCGTTAGTTTTTAATGCACAGAAAAATAAGTGCTGTGTGTCCTAGTTTTTCATATAGTTATGCAAACGTGCAAAAAAAGTGCTTCTAAATACAAGTAGCATATATTGATTTTTTTATAAAACTTAAAGTTAAAACAAACAAAAAACCAAGACAGTGTGCACAGTGGTCACAAAACGAATTTTTTCGTACAAAAATCGCCAGAGGGAATTTTGTTTTGGCATTCACTTTTAGTTTTTTTGTTACAAAAAATCGCTAGAGCGCTCTCTACAAATCTTGTCGGAAATTAATAATTTATTTTTTTAAATTAAAACTAACGAAAATGTCAACAAATCGTCGGATCACCAATTTTGAAAAAAAGTTTCGTTTTATATTATTTTTGATAGAAGGACAATTTTATAAAAAAAATTTTGATGCAAAGAGTGAGGAGAGCGCAGGTTTTAACGAAAAACTTAAAATTTTTTTACCAAAATTTCCACAAATCCTCGGACTAAATTTATAAAAACTTCAAAATTCAAGCAAATCCTTTTAGCCCGAATTTTAGAAAAAAAAACGTTTGAAGTTAAACGCCAAAAAAGAAAATAAATATTAATTTCCGACAAAGTTTTTAGAAAGCGCTCTAGCATTTTTTGCACAAAAAAAAAACTTAAAATGAAAGCCAAAGCCAAATTTTTTTTAAATATTTTTTGGTGCGGAAATGGCTGAGGAGCGCGTTAATCCTGTTGGAAATGAATAATTTTTTTTTTTAAATAAGAACTTTAAAATCTAAAAATACCGAATTTTAGAAAACAAAATGTCGTTTTACGTTCAATGCAAAAAAAGAAAATATGTTTAATAATAATAAAAAATGTATACTCTTAACATAATTCAGGCTACGACGATTTGTTGGCATTTTAAATAAAAATTTGCGAAAAAAATTTTTCATTTCTGACAAAATTTGCTTTCTCTATAGATTTTTGATCCAAAAAACTCGATTTGGCACCAGTGTGCGGTGGTTCCGAAAACAAAAACAAAGCAATATATCCTCTCGTGTGTCAGTGACTTTGTTGTTACTAAGCCAACGTAAAGTGCGACGAGCTCATGCTGCTAGTGTATACGGATGCTTTTCGAGAGTATCCGAGCATCCAGAATTTAATTGTGTCATGTGCATATCCTCCAATGCAAGGAAAATACAGAGGATATGCATTAATTTCAGTATCAGTTCTTAATATGTTTCTGAGACCTTATACTCCCCAGTTTGTTAATAAGCTGGTTTCCACAAATAATATATTATAATTTTGAAAGCAAAAATAAAAAAAACTGTGAATTGAAAATATGTACATAGTTGATAAGCGCTAGTTGCTCGGAATCTAGTTGTCTAATTGAGTTTGCAATTTAATGGAATTTCGCAAAAAAAAATTAAATAAACTGATAAAAATGTAATGCTTAAATTTTTTTTTAATATGTTTTTCATTCATTCTATATCAAATTAAAAATATTGTGTTTGTTGAGAGAGTTTTTATTTTAAAAGTAACAGACTTCAAATTAAAAACTAAATAAATTTCAGAGCAGAATTGACAATGTTATTTACCGGCAAAACTAGTTACCTAAAAATATGCAATGAAATCTTAATGCAATCGAAACCGGTGTTGGACTATAGAATGTAAGCTCTGAACCGCTAGCAGCACATCCATTTTTTATGCAGTAGTTCTCTATCGTAAGCAAAGGAAGACAATAAAGATTAATCAATTTCATTGTATGCTTAGAAAGTGAGCAGCCTTTGGTCTGGATTTACATTCTCAAGTTTGTCCAACTTTATATACGCTAGCCACAGTAATTCTACATAAAAGTTGAGGGTAAGTGGGCCCCGGTGCAGTAATTAAATCGTCCGATAAGTTCAATATTGGTTTCGAGGCAGCTTGTAGTATATTCAACAACGGATAGTTATTTTGCATTAAAATTAAATTGTACACCTTTAGACTAGTTTGGCCTAGGAAAAAGTAGATCATCGTAAGAAATTTAATGGTAATTGAAAAGTTAATTTTTTTTTCGCCAATTGATAGGAAAAGCTCGCAAATGGCTTTTGGACACCACTTATTAGGATCTTAGAAAGGATCGAAAACGGTTCTTTCAAGTGAACCGGAGCCACCTTAAGTGATGCCCAAAAGCCATTTTCGAGCTTTGGACCATCCAAAAAAATTTTTTTTTCTCCAAATGATAGGAAAAAATCGAAAATGGCTTTTGGATATCAGTTAAAAGCAAAATTTTTTTTTGATCCACCCTAAAATTTTTTTTTTTTTTTTGCTCCAATCGATAGGAAAAGGTCGAAAATGGCTTTTGGACATCACTTAGGGTGGCACCGTACCCTGGAAAAGACTGTTTATGAAACTTTCGGTCCTTTCCAAGCTCCGAAGCCACCTTAAGTGATGTCCGGCGGAATGAAAAAATCAATTTAATATTGAAGTTTTTAAAAGTATGTGGTGCCCTCGCACCCTGTCCGAAATACATATATGGAATCCGGCATTTTGAACAGGAAATGCAGGCATTATAATATGTTTTCTTTTGTTAAAGCCAGAAGCGAAGTGGCAAATACAATTTGCTGAAATTTTTTTAATTGATTTTGTTCATTTCAATTAATTACTACGTACTTATAAATAATAAGTAATTTTATACCATTTCAGGATAAATCCTTTAACTGTCGTAAAGCACAGAAGCTTGAAATTACCGCATAAAATAAAATAAAAGAAAGGCCAGGACGCCAAGATTTCAAAGGATTTAACAAAAAGATAAAGAGCTGCAACTATAAAATGTAACGTTACATCATTACGATTGGTGGTTGAGCGAACGCTGTTACCAATACAGTATTTCTGCTGATGTCGTATTCTGAGGCCAGCTATATCCAACATGAATGCCCATTCAAAACGAGATTAATTTAGGCGTCAAAAAACTCAATAAAAAAAATAATAATGCAAAACTTTATTTCATACAAACAATAAAACAAAATAATAATGAGCAATATTAATTAACTAGTTAATTAATTAACAAAACAATCAATTAATTAATTAAATAATAACAGCAAATACGATAAATAAAAACTACTGGGCAAAGATAGAAAACAACAAAGATATTAAATAACAAATAAGGACTCAAAGTAATAAATCGTCAGAAAAAATAAGTTAGCAACAATTTTTCAATTGAACTTCCCTATTTCTTTTTAACTCCACAAAGCTACATTCACTAAAACATTCCACCACACAGCATGGCCTCGGTCGCCGCTTGGCTGCCATTTGCACGGGCGGCGGCCATCGGCTGGGTGCCTATTGCTACCCATCCGCTGCCACCGCCTCCAATACCAAAAGATCGACGCAAAACAGATGATGAAAAACTGTTGATTAACGTGTCTGGTCGCCGCTTTGAAACCTGGCGTAATACGCTTGAAAAATATCCCGACACTCTGCTTGGCTCCAACGAACGGGAATTTTTCTATGACGAAGACTGCAAAGAGTATTTCTTTGATCGGGATCCAGACATATTCCGTCACATACTTAATTATTATCGTACGGGGAAGCTGCACTATCCAAAACATGAATGCTTAACCAGCTACGACGAGGAATTAGCATTCTTTGGCATCATGCCTGATGTAATCGGTGATTGCTGCTATGAGGATTATCGCGATCGTAAGCGCGAGAATGCTGAACGCCTGATGGATGACAAATTATCTGAAAATGGTGATCAGAATCTGCAGCAACTAACGAATATACGCCAGAAGATGTGGCGCGCTTTCGAAAATCCACACACATCTACGTCGGCGCTGGTGTTCTATTATGTAACTGGTTTCTTCATCGCCGTATCGGTGATGGCGAACGTTGTTGAGACAGTGCCGTGTGGCCACCGGCCCGGCCGTGCCGGTACGCTACCCTGTGGACTGCGTTACAAGATCGTATTTTTCTGCTTAGACACCGCATGTGTAATGATCTTTACGGCTGAGTATTTGTTGCGTCTATTTGCGGCGCCCGATCGTTGCAAGTTCGTACGCAGCGTTATGAGCATCATCGATGTGGTCGCAATTCTACCCTATTACATTGGGTTGGGCATCACTGATAACGACGACGTTAGCGGCGCCTTTGTGACGTTGCGAGTATTTCGTGTATTTCGCATCTTCAAGTTCTCACGCCATTCGCAAGGATTGCGAATATTGGGCTATACGCTGAAATCATGTGCTTCCGAACTCGGTTTTCTAGTATTTTCGTTAGCGATGGCGATCATCATATTTGCGACCGTTATGTTTTACGCTGAGAAGAATGTTAACGGCACGAACTTTACATCGATACCTGCAGCTTTTTGGTACACCATAGTAACGATGACAACATTGGGGTACGTAATGCGTAGTCTTTGTAAAAATACTATTTCAAAAAAATATTTTTGTAAGAGAGCAACCCTAAATATGCACTCTAAATTTAAGATTTATAACCTATGTCGGGGCGGAGAGAAATCGAACCAAAACAGCGATCATTAAAATCGGTCAGCAGTTATTGAATTATAAATGGTGTAACGAACTCGACTTTTTTCGCCAATAACTTGTAAACTATAAGAGATATTGCACAGTTTTTACCATTTTTCAAACGGTTATTTTCAGAGCTCGGAGACACCTTAAGTGATGTCCAAAAGCCATTTTCGACCTTTAGGGTGGATCAAAAAAAATTTTGTTTGCTCCAATCCATAGGGAAAGATCGAAAATGACTTTTGGACATCACTTAGGGTGGCTTCGAACCATGGAAAGAACCGTTTTTTAACCTTTCGGTCCTTTCCAAGGTCCGGAGCCATCCTAAGTGATGTCCGGCAGAATGAAAATATCAATTTAAGATTGAAGTCTTTAAAAAGTTAAAAGTATGTGGTGCTTTCGCACGCTGTCCGACATATATTTGTGGAAACAGGCATTTTATACAAGAAATGCTGGCATTATAATATGTTTTCATTTGTTAAAGACAAAAGCGAGTGACAAATACAATTTACTTAATTTTTTTAATTTATTTCTTTACTAACATATGCGTACTTTATATTAATTAAGCTATTTTGAAGAAAATGTCTCAACCACCAACTTAACTTTGTACTGGAGGTAGGCGTGTGCGTGAGCCGATTTTTTTCATATTCTCAAATTTTTGTTGTTTTAACCTAAAGATCAACTTGTCCAAATTTCAGGCGCCCAGCTTTATTATTACTATTTATGGGCACCAGTTTTAGTATTTCTCCAATAACTTGAAAACTATAAAAGATATCGCACTATTTTTAACATTTTTGAAATGAACATTGCCAAGTTAATGGAAATGGAAGAAAATGCTTTAACCACATACCACATTTGTATTGGAAGTAGGCGATAGGCGATGAGCCGATTTATTCAAAATTCACAAATTTTTATTGCTTTAACCTAAAAAACAACTGTATCGAATTTCATAATGCAACATAAAAGTATAATTTGTATAATTTGAATTCAGAAGTTACGCAAAAGCTATGCTTCGTCATTTCGACGACGCAAATTTTAAAAAAATCATGTATCGATGTATCGAAATGTCCATATTTTTTTCAATAATTATCGGCGATATTTTTTATTTTGATATATCGAAAAACGATAAATAAAATATTATTTCGAGAACAATGAAACCACAATGGATTAACAAGGTAGAATTATCTTGCCAAACTGAAATTAATGCAACCGTGGAACTTTTCACTTTAAAAAATATCGATTATCGATATATTCGGTATATTTTTTTGTCGAAATAATTCGATACTGTTTGGATATATCGATCATCGATATTTCGATATTTTTTTTTTACTAGCCCTAGTATAATAATCATTTTTTTTCCTTTTTCAGCTATGGTGATATGGTGCCAGAAACGATCGCTGGAAAAATAGTTGGCGGCGTTTGTTCTCTCAGTGGTGTGCTGGTTATCGCCTTACCTGTACCTGTAATCGTCTCAAACTTTAGTAGAATTTATCATCAAAATCAACGCGCTGACAAACGTAAAGCACAGCGGGTAAGCGAATTTTTTGTTTTGGGAAAATACGATCGATGCTGCTAATATGACTTAACAATTTAATTTTTTTTTTTGTTTTTTTTATGACGCAGAAAGCACGTCTTGCTCGCATTCGAATTGCAAAAGCGTCATCAGGTGCCGCATTTGTTAATAAGAAGAAAGCAGCCGAGGCGCGCTGGGCCGCACAAGAATCAGGCATTGAGCTGGACGACAATTATCGAGATGAAGATATTTTCGAGCTTCAACATCATCATCTTCTACGATGTCTAGAGAAGACGACGGTAGGCAATGAAAAGGATTTACATTAATACAATTCCACAAACTTAAAGGGCGCAAAGTTAAGGTGTTATCTTCGGCCTGGCCGAAACTCACATGCTCTACACTGCATTGAAAGTTATTTTTAAATAAATGTTAAAAAGTCGCTGAAAAGGTTAAATAAGTCGAAAAAAATGTGAAATGTTAAAAGTGTCGAGACAGTTGAAAAAGACTGAAAAAGTCTAAAAAAATATAAAAACCATTGAAGAAAGTTGAAAGTAATTGAAAAAGTTCAAAAAAATATGAAAAATGATGAAAAATGTTGAAAAAGTCGATAAAACGTGGAAAATGTTGAAAAAGGTCGAAAGTCCGTTGAAAAACTCAAAAAAAAGTTGAAAGAGGTTGAGAAATGTTGAAAAATTCGTTAAAATAAAGAAAATACTGAAGAAAGTTGAAAGAGGATGGAAGAGTCGAACAAATACATATAAGATATATTGAAAAAAGTTAAAAGCTTGAAAAAGACCAAAGAATATACAATAAATGCTCAAACTTTTCAGAAATATAAAAGCACTTATAATGCACTACTTAAAGACTAAAAATCAATTCTCAATGCATTATAACAGTACTTTTCTTTAATTGCTTATAAACATGTATAAAATTCTTCTTTTTTTCTTGGTGCAGCAGGATAGAACCACTTTTTAATTGCTCTATAAATGAAACAAAAATATATTGTTTGTATTAAAAAATTGATTTTATTGTAATAGTCTTATCTGAATATTTATTTAAAAATGTATACTTTTACCGTTATTCGCAATAACTTTGTAAATTCTGCATTTCATTGACTCGTATAGAGATTTTAAGTAATCATGAGAAAAATCGGTCCCTGCTGCTTTTATTCCTTCAATAAGCTCATTCTTAGATTTGTTCTGTATTCCTCCTTCGTAGTCCTTACGGGTTTGCCAACTTCAAACATTTTCAATAATGTTAAGAGCGGATGAGAAGGGCGGCAAATTTAAGGTTTCAAAATTTTGGCTAGAAATCCATGATTTAACTACACGTGCCGTGTGTAGGTGCATGATCATGTTGATAAATCCACTCTAGTGGTCCAAAAATATCATTAATCTTTGGAAAAACTAGTTCCAGAAGATTTTTGTAATGATCTCCCGGCCATTCGCGTACTTTTTACGATAAGATCAATAGTTGCGTAGTATGGAACTGCAGCCCATACCATAACGCCGCCCTCTCTACTGTGATGAAGGGTCAAAAATTATTTCTGAGAACGCAAATAGTGAAAATTAAAGTTATAGCATTATGTGCGTAAGCAGGAAAAATTTTTGACTCGTCATCACAGTAGAGAGGGCGGTGTTAAGGTATGGGCTGCAGTTCCATACTACGCAACTATTGATCTTATCGTATAAAGTACGCGAATGACCGGGAGATCATTACAAAAATCTTCTAGAACTAGTTTTTCCAAAGATTAATGATATTTTTGGACCACTAGAGTGGATTTATCAACATGATAATGCACCTATACACACGGCACGTGTAGTTAAATCATGGATTTCTAGCCAAAATTTTGAAACCTTAAATTTGCCGCCCTTCTCATCCGCTCTTAACATTATTGAAAATGTTTGAAGTTGGCTAACCCGTAAGGTCTACGAAGGAGGAATACAGTACAAAACTAAGAATGAGCTTATTGAAGGAATAAAAGCAGCAGGGACCGATTTTTCTCATGATTACTTAAAGTCTCTATACGAGTCAATGAAATGCAGAATTTACAAAGTTATTGCGAATAACGGAAAAAGTATACATTTTTAAATAAATATTCAGATAAAACTATTACAATAAAATGAATTTTTTAATACAAACAATTTATTTTTGTTTCATTTATAGAGCAATGAAAAAGTGGTTCTATCCTGGTGAACCAAGAAAAAAAGACGAATTTTATACATGTTTATAAGCAATTAAAGAAAAGTACCGTTATAATGCATTGGGAATTAGTCTTTAAGTAATGCATTATAAGTGCTTTTATATTTCTGAAAAGTTTGAGCATTTATTGTTTTTGCATTCACAATTTATAGAGATTTTTTGCATAAAATTCAGTTGGTTCTATCCTGATGAACCGCAGTGTATGCTTGACATACGCATACCAAATTTTAGCACAATAGCTTGTATAGTTTGCGATGCATACCGTAGCTAGTCTTAAAATTTAGGGCGTTGACACACCCACTGGTACAATTTAGTCCGATTTTGATACAGAAATAGCTTTCTCTTGAACCAAATTTCAGTATGATTGCTCAAATATTTCGTTGGATATGTCACTTAAAGTATTTAATTGTATAGTAGGTGCCACGCCCACTGTTGCTATTTCGCCCACTTTTGATGCAGATATACCATATAGCAAGTATGCCACTTACATAAAAATTGAATTGCTGGAATAGTTCACTTAAAATAGCGCTTAAAATTTTATCTCAATATGGGAGGTGCCACGCCCACTGTTGCCATGAGGTTAGGTATGAACTTTTTTTTTGTAGGCCTGTGTTATTTAAGCATTTAATTTTTTTTTTTCATTATTTATTTTTTTTAATGTTTTCTTCTTTTCAACAATAATTTTTTTTTTGCAGATCTGAGACGCGCAAGTGCATTGAAATGAATACATTTTTTTTTTAATTTAAGGAAGTGTCAATTTTTATTTAACAATTTAATTTTTTTTATTGAAGCTACTTAATTTGTAAATATTATACTCTACATGAAAAATATTAACATAAGTAATTTTTTACTTACATGCCTGTTAGTAAACAACATATGTTTTGTGAAATTTTACATAAATCAATTATTGTTTAGAAATTCGTTTGTTTGTTTTTTTGTTTTTTGTTTAAAATTTGTATTCGAATTGTCACTTTAATATGGCAAATGTATCGTGTACAATATAGAATATGATACATTTATCTTGTAAGTTTTGTCAATTTTTTTTTTCACATAGGAAGTTTTTTTTTATGTGAATTGTCACCATTGCACAAAGTTGTTTGCTGGGAAGTCCTTTCGTATATAATATAGAAAGATTTAAAAATATCTCTAAGAATTCATGGGTTCCTAAAAAATTCAACTCAATACAAATTTTTAAAAAGACATATATATACATAAATTAAAATATGCGTGCTGTGATGCACAGTGTTATCGTTAACAAGATTCATAGCTCTTAAACTTCTCAAGCAAATTTGCTGCGCATTTGCATAAATGTAAAATTTTGAGACAATTTTGCAGGCAAGTGTTTTGTGTTTTGCGACCGTGATGTTGAAGAGGTTGAATGAGTCGAAAATAATGTTAAATGTTAAAAGGTTGAAAAGGGTTGAAAAAGTTGAAAAATACTGAAAAAGACTAAAATATATGAAAATTATTGAAAGAAATTGAAAAAGTCGAAAGAATATCGAAAATGTTGAAAGCGGCTAAAAAACTCAAAAAAAGTTGAAGAGGTAGAGAATTTCAAAACTGCTGAAAAAGTTGAGAAAATAAAGAAAATGACGAACAAACTTGAAAGAGAAGAAAAAAATATGGAAAATATTATGATATAAAAAATTGAAAAATTGTAAAAAATATGGGATGAATTGAAAAATGTTGAAAGTGGTTGAAAAACTCAAAAAAAAGTTGAAAGAGGTTGAAAAGTTGAACAAATACATAATATGGGATATATTGGAAAAAGTTAAAAAAATATAAAACGTTAGAAAATATTGAAAAATTTCGAATAGAAATAAGAAAGTTGAAATATGCCACGCCTACTTCTCCAGTTCCGCATATTTTTAGTTCAATAATTTATATTCGTGATTGACATACGAATAACAAATTTCAAAATAATAACTTGTATACTTTGCGATACATGCCGTAATTAGTCGTGAAATTTAGGGCGTTGGCACACCCACTAGTACAATCTAATCCAATTTTAATTCAGAAATAGCTTTCCATAAACAAACCGTGCACAAAATTTCAGTATGATCGCTCACATATTTCGTTAGATATGCCACTTAAGGGGGCAGGTCCAGTCATAGCCGTGAAAATTAGGGCATTTTCAATAATTTTTTTTTGGTATTAATTTAATTTATTTAATAAAAGTGATAATGGGGAATTATTACATAATGTTTCAACTTGACTTAACGAAAGTTTAAAAAAAAATATTAAAAATAAAAAAAGTTATAGCTGGTTGTGTTGGACCCTGTCCCATACATAGTGTCTTGCGGTGACCATCACAAATCCTTGGAAAATCATCTAAAATCAATCGGATAAGAAAAATTATTTAGTTAAATAAATTATCTAGTGCCTGATCGAAGGTTTTTATTTTTTTTAAAAATCAACCAAATGGGGGCTTCAGGAACAATTATTTCCGGATTTTCGGTAAAAAATCAACAATTTTTTATGAATAATTATTCATAAAAAATCGATTTTTAAAAAAAAACAAAATCCTTCAATCAAGCACTAGATTTTTATGTTTTTCAAAAACTGTGTAAATTTCATTGAAATCTATCGAGCGGTTTTAGAGTTACAGTGGTCACCGCTTCCGAAAACATAGTTTTGAGAAAAGTGCATTTTAAGTTTTACGCTCGGTACTCTTAGCACCGAGAGCCCTTTTGTTATTGCCGAATAACTTCAAAAGTAATTGTCGGATTGACTTAAAATTTTCAAGATATATTTTTAAGATAGAATACTTTAAGAAAATGCAAAAAAAAAAGTTCGATTTCTCAAAAATCATGACTGCACCTGCCCCCTTAAGGTATTTTAATTGTATGGGAGGTGACACGCCCACTGCTGCTATTTCGGCCGCTTTTGATGCAAACATACCTTATAGCAAGTAAGCCACTTACATCAAATTTCATGCCAATTGCTGCAATAGTTCACTTCAAATACCACTTACAATTTTAAGTCAATATGGGTGGTGCCACGCCTACTGACGCAATCCCCTCGAAATCCATTTGATGTTGAAGCTTATAGTAACTGACATCAATACACCAAATCTCATGAAGATAACTATCATTGCAAGCTATCTTTAATATTTAACGCTTTGTGCTTAAATGGGAGTTGCCACGCCCACCGGCACTATTTTGTCAAATCTTTGTAATAAAATATGCTTTTAGCAAGTATATCTGCCATATTAATTTTCATAAGGATTACGTTGTTAGTTCTCTTATTATCACGGTTATAAATATTGTGGGATGTACTACGCCCTTCAATGAGTTTTCTCAGCATACTGACGTAGCTTGTGTTTGTGACTGCTTTTAGTGGTATCGTCTTTAAAATTTTTATACAAATGGTATGTGCTAATTTCGAGTTATGTCTACGGAATCAAAATTTTCAATTGTTCAATTCAAGATATACAGTTGCTCACAAAATTGAGCATACAGGCTTCATTAAAACACATTATTGTTTGTTTAGGCAAAAAAAATTACAAACGCAAAATGCATAAAAGGGAACAAAAAATGGGCAACGAGCTGCTTATACTAGTTTTCCACTATTTATTTATTTATTTTTTTTTTTTTTTTTTTTAAACAATATTATGGAATAAATCCTTACACTAAAGATTACAAGAATCTTATAAGACAGCAAAACACAAAACATAGTGCACACACACATTCCTTCCTCCTTCAGAGAGCTAACCGAGATTTACATATAGCACTTGCAACTTCGTTCGTATAGCCAGAAAAGCTTTCAACAGAGCGCTCGTCAAGAAATCTGTAATTTCAAAAGAGCTACAAAAGCAATTGCATGTGAAGGAGGAAGGAATGTGTGTGTGCACTATATTTTGTGTTTTGCTATGATTCTCAACTAGTCAATGCAGAAAATAAGATATAGTGTGCTTGCAGACTATTAAACATCGGCTAACAAAGCTTACTGATGAAGTGACGTAGCGTCATGGAAACTAGTATAAGCAGCTCATTGCCCATTTTATGTTCCTTTTTATGCATTTTGCGTTTGTAATTTTTTGCACTAAAACTACTGAACAAACAGCTCTGTAAAATACATATTAAATTTTACATTGTTCCAAAAACACAAAGAAAGAAAAAAAAATTAAATTTTATTAAAAAAAAATGCAGTTCGAAACGTAAACATTTCATTCGCAATAATAAGTAACAAAACAAAAATTTTATTCACAAATAAATTTTTTTCTTATAGCAAAATAAAAAGTATACTTAATTTTAAGGCACAAAATTGAGCATACATATGAAAGAAAATAAATAAATAGCATTCTAAATCCTGCCAAAATACTACAAAATCAATGCAAACTCAAGCTCTAGTATTTTGTGCTGCCCCCTTGAGCATTTACGATACCTTGCAACCGCCGGGGCATAGATTTTACCAGTTTTTCTGTGAAATATGGCGGAATACTGATCTAAACTTCTTCCATTTTTGATTTAAGCACTCTTTTGTTCGAATGCCTTTCTCTTGGTCTCATTTTAACTTCATGCCATAAATGCTCGATTAGGATAAAATCGGGCGACTGCGGAGGAGTTTTAAGCTGCTTCGGGGCATTATATATCAACCATTCGCGCACTAAATGAGATGTGTGCTTCGGATCCTTATCCTGTAGAAAGTAACTTTAATTTTATGGCGGAGCTCTTCATATTTCTCTGTAGAATATTAAGGTACATCACTTTGTCCATCCAAAGAACTTAAAATTTTCACAACCACTTGAAACTATCAGCCCCACAACATCACACATCTTCCACCGTGCTTTATTTTTGTGCGCAAAAACGACCGTACATTTCGTCAGTAAATAAGAAAAAACGATTAGAGTTTGCTCGGCAACATATAAATCAACCAGAAAGTTTCTGGGAAAGTGTTTTGTGGTCCGACGAAACAAAATTGAATTTATTTGGGTCCGATGGAGAACAAATGGTTTGGAGAAAGCCTATTAAGGAATTAGAAACAAAGCACATAAATTCATAGTAGAGGAGCCCACGATGCTAAATGTGGAGTTACTCGAGCGTCGCGGGGACCTATTGGATTTTGAAGATTAGGTGGTAGGAAGAAATAAAGGTCATATAATGTTTAACCCTTCACCGGTGGGGGAAGTCACTACAGGCTTTCAAAAATGTAAAAAAAAACATGTACATGGATTTACTCGAGCGCGTCAGATATTGATGGTGTATATGCTGGGACATGCCTCTGATGACGGAGATATATTAATCTGCCGATTTTGATGGTGGGCGTGGCCGTACGGATGAGTTAAAAATGGAAAAAAAAACATTTACTCGAGCGCGTCAGATATTCATAGGGGATGTTAAGTGATCCCGAACGAAGCTCCCATTCCTTAGACTGACGATTCGGATGTGACGCAAGCGAGTGGCCACCTTTCGAAAATGCAAAAAAAAAACGATATTTGTAGTTACTCGAGCGCGTCAGATTTTTATACAGACGGTTCAGCTTGATGTCCTGGTCATGCTGATCCATAATCTTACGATTATCTGGAGGAGTTTGCTTAATCTGACCGTTTGAAAAATTTTTTTTTCATGATTTTTTTTTTCTTAAATTTTAAAAATCCCAATCAGTGATGCCATTTGGGTTTTGTGAAAATGTACAGAATCGAGACTTGAAATGTACTTTCAGAGGCCGAATGTCCTTTTTGTCTTGAACACCCAATTTTACTTAGATTTATCTATAGTTTCTAAAAAAAAAATTTCATTTTGCCACCAGAAAAACCTTAACAAACATATATTTCACACACATTAAATAACTAATTACAAAATGCACACATTGCGATTATTTAGAAAAAAGGTTATTATCATAAGCTGTCCAAATGTACCGAAAATGTACTGAAAATGTCCTGAAAATTATTTAAATGTACTAAAAATTACGATTTTTTAGAACGCACTCGCTGAAGAATGGCGTATGAATAAAAGCCCTTTAGTAATCCTCGAAACGTTTAGAAACAGATGCTCATAAAAACTATTAATTAACCTTCCTATGTTATACTAAAAATCGGTTATTGATAAATTTCGGACATTATCTTATTTTATAGCGGCAATATAAATTTCGAAATTGGTAATAAGTACATATTGAATTTGTCTTTCCTCTTATGTTCCACATACACTTTGACGCAAACGAAAATAGTACCAAAAAAGATGGGTTTCCGGAAAACCGTACTATGGTATTTTAGCTATGAAAATAGTATCAATTTTGGTACTAAAGTACCGTCTGTGCCAACACTGGTGGAGACGGTGCGTGAGTGTGAGAGAGATAGACACGGAGTGGGGAATACATAAGGTGACCATCCGTTCCGTATTTCCCGGCACAGTGTTGTATTTCAGTGGATATTTCGGATTTTTTTTTTTTTTTTTAAGAAATACGGGACGTAAAAAAAAAGAAGAATAATGAACAGCTAAAAAGAATAAGGAACAACTAAATTATTTGTATATTAAGTTCCTAAAAACCAAAAAATTTAGCTACACGCGCTAAACTTTAATGACGAATTTTGTTGCTTCGGCTTGTGGAAATCGGCAGATTATATGTTTTCCGTTATCCTTGAATTATTTCTTTCAAAATAAAAAAAAATTTGACCGCGTCGAGTAAATCCAGGTGACGTTTTTTTTTTTTGCAAGTTTGTGACCCTGCCACTCCCTTGCGTCACGGTCAAATCGTCAGATTAGTGAAATTTAGGCTCTTTAGCATGTAATTAACCCACCATGTCTTAATCTGACGCGCTCGAGTAAATCCAGCTATCGATTTCTTTTTACTATTCTGACCGGCTCCCCTACACTCGCGGCACTAGATAGAGGGATAATATTCGGTAGATGTACTCAACAAGGTGCAAGGTATCCCCCATATCTTAATCTGACGCGCTCGAGTAAATCCCGAAATCCCTGCTTGGGCTCCCCTACTATCAACAATAAAGCACGGATGAGGTTGTGTGATGTTGTGGGGCTGATAGCTTCAAATGGTTGTCAAAATTTTAAGTTTTTTGGATGGACAGAGAAATATGAGGAGCTCCGCCATAAAATTAAAGTTACCTGAGAATTATTACTTTCAACAGGATAACGATCCGAAGCACACATCTCATTTAGTGCGCGAATGGTTGATATATAATGCCCCGAAGCAGCTTAAAACTCCTCCACAATTGCCCGATCTTATCCTAATCGAGCATTTATGGCATGAAGTTAAAATCAGACCAAGAGAAAGGCATTTTTCGAACAAAAGAGTGCTTAAATCAAAAATGGAAGAAGTTTGGATCAGTATTCCGTCATATTTCACAGAAAAACTGGTAAAATCTATGCCCCGGCGGTTGCAAGGTATCGTAAATGCTCAAGGGGGCAGCACAAAATACTAGAGCTTGAGTTTGCATTGATTTTCTAGAATTTTGGCAGGATTTAGAATGCTATTTATTTATTTTCTTTCATATGTATGCTCAATTTTGTGCCTTAAAATTAAGTATACTTTTTATTTTGCTATAAGAAAAAAATTTATTTGTGAATTACATTTTTGTTTTGTTACTTATTATTGTGAATGAAATGTTTACGTTTCGAACTGCATTTTTTTTTTTAATAAAATTTAATTTTTTTCGGCTAAACAAACAATAATGTGTTTTAATGAAGTCTGTATGCTCAATTTTGTGAGCAACTGTACATACATATGTACAGTATAGTCGCGGTAATCCGGACTTTCCAGTAATCCGGACATATCTACGATTCGGACATTTTTGAAATTTTGCCTCTAAAATTCGGACAAAACTAAGTCAAAGTATGTTTTGGTTAGCAAATAGACTGTCGCTGGCACGAACATGTCTACTTTGATTTTTTCAAATTTATTTCGTAAAGTTACGAGGCTCCTTTTGAGTACATGTTCATACTCGTGAGTTTTTGCAGGGACGTTGTTTATTAAAAATTTGTGGATTTTTTTCAGTCATTTTATTCCCTACTCATATGATTACAATTTCTTTATAAAAATATAAAAAGTGAATGAAATACAATCATATACGCCTCAAATATGTATTCTACATATGATTTATATAATAATTATTGAGCTATCTGTATTCCGGACAAATCCAGTTATTCGGACATACCACGAAACTATATATGTCCGGATTATCGCGACAGTACTGTATATGTTTTTTGTCCGATTGTATGACCGAACTGCGTTAGATGTAAATTTTTATAATAAACTTAGAAATTGTGTTGTAATGAGCTTTGGAACAAAGCTGGTAGTGGTTTATTTTTAGCTGAGCCCGATCACCCCCCCCCCTCCCCGCCCGTAGTAATTGTTATTATATATAATTTAACATGCCCACAAATTCCAATGTAAAGATTTTTGTATATTACTTTCATTTTTATGTCATTTCATACTTCGTAACTAAAATTCACGCAACATAATCAAAACAATACAAATTATGAAAAACAAACAAACAAAATCATAGGATCGTGAATTTGTCGAGCTTGAGATACCTTACAATGGGCAGCCAAAACGTCCGGGGTCGCCCTCACCGATGGCAAGCCCAGCACATTCAACCAATAGTGCAGTGGGGCTAATGCAGTCCTGTTGTGGACGTTGTTGTTCACAACGCTATCAGGTAAGCAATTAATGGACATCTAAGTATGTCTAACAATTATGAATAAATTAAGGTTCACTCTAATGTGTAATACACATAATTACTAGTACAGTTATTTTACATCAATATAGGTATTTGTGTATTGTATTTTTTTTGAGCTTGTATAACGTTTTGTTTTGCTTTGATTTTATTTCTGATTTAAGCAAAGAAGTACAGTGGCTCCAACGCATAATCGGACAAAGGGTTCTTTTTTTAAAAATTATATGAAAAATTATGAACCAAAAATTGGAATGCCATTCAATTCATCCTTAATCCTCTATTCATACAACAACAAAAAAATTTAAAAAAACCTAACCATAATTTTTTTAGAAGTTATAAAAACTTTTACTTGCTCAACGAATAATCATAATCAATCATACCAAATAGTGAAAAAATTGTCGATATTTTTTTTTATAATGGATTATTTTGAGTATTTGGTTTTACGTTGCGTTTCTTTGCATCTGTTAGTTACATTTAGTGTTAGAAATTATATTAATTACAACGCGTATTATCAGCAATGGCTCCAAGAGGAAAGCAAGCATGCCAGCTTATTGTAAAATTGCATGGAGAGGGAAAACTGTCCACGAAATTTGTGAATTAGTCGCAGAACGTCATTCGACTATCCACGAAATCATAAAAAGGTACCGTGAAGACATTAGATTGACTTGCAAGTCCAAAGATGGGCAGGGAAAAAATCTTAATAGAAGATTACAACGCAGCATTTTAGACGAAATTAAAAAATATCCGTTCAAAACTGCAAAAATTAAATCAAATATCTTTGAATAATAGGCTTGGAAAGGATGTGTGCTTGAACACTGTATGTAGTGTGTTACATAAGAGCAATTTTCATGGTAAATGGCCCAATTAACACAATCAAGATGGTGAAATTTGCTAAAGAATACCTTTTCAAAACTGATGAATTTTGAAAAACCGTAAGCACTTATTTAATATATTTAGAATGTTATTATTACAACTTCATCTGAATAGAGGATCTTCAATATACATTGTTATGTATGAATAGAGGATTATGGATGAATTGAATGGCATTCAAATTTTTTTGAATTTCCAATTGGTTCGTAATTTTTCATATAATTTTTAAAAAAGAAATCTTTGTCCGATTATGCGTTGGAGCCACTGTATATATAAAAGAACTACATTCCGAGCAATGTCGATAATTGGAACGTATATACGTGGCGAGCGACAGCTTTACGGTCTTAGAATTAGGGGAAATGTGATTTTGGCTTATTTGCGCATTGAGGATTTTAACAATGACGTACAATTCCCTCTGCTCTGCCATTTTGTATTTTATTAGGATTTTCTATTTTTTTATTTTAATTTATATGAAGTTTTTTGAATATCTTCCGCCATTTTTTATTTACATTTTACAAATAAATATAATTAATTATTTTACATTTGAGCTGCATTTGAGAAAAATCATTTTTTTTGATACCAAGCAACCAGCAAATCCAGAAGCAGGATTTTTATTTTGACTTCTCCAAAAGAACAAATTTGCAACCGATCCCGTTGTTGCCTTTTGTATTCAGATAAATTCAGTGAAAAAAATCCTAGCAAAATGCGTGCATTTGTTGTTGTTTTTATGTAGCTTACAACCGATCCCGTTATTTGTATTGTTGTTGCTTTTTTTCAGCCGCAAAATTCAAATGAAAATTGCCACATATTATATTCCTGTTGTTTGCTTGGATGTGTTCCACATTTTGCTATTTGTCGCAACCAGAATTTTTTGCCAAGGGGGTTTTTAATCTAACGAAATTAATCACTTATATTTTCATATTTTCTTGTTTTACTTGAAACAAATCATTAGTTAACACAAGTTAATACCTGAATAAATTAAATATGAATAGTTTAATCACTAAAACACGAAAATCAAATTTTGAAAGAGAAAAAAATTAGACTTTCTTTAAAATTAACAAAGAAAATAAATAAAAATGTCAAAATACACTGCCACTGCCGACGTGCTAGTTTTATTTTGGCTTAAACCTATGCAAATTCAAAAATATTTATGTTGGGGGCTTCAGCCTCCTTGATACCTGGTTCCGTAGCTGTCAAAAAATTGTTCTACTCAATGTATTTGTTTACATTATGCATTTAGGCGGAGAGCCGGCTGTAGAAAAGCCAAGTGTATAAGATTACAGCTTGAAATATATGTCAAATTATAGAGCTCGATGAGCTTAAACACAATATATAGAGTTGCCTTGCCATAGCCTGTCCTAAATATGGGTTGCCACCCGTTTTTTGGGCCATTTTTTTTAATAAAAAGTGTATAAGATTACAGCTTGAAATGTATGTCAAATGATAGAGCTCGATGAGCCTAAACAGATTATATAGGGTTGCCTTGCAGTGGCGTAGCTAAGAGTTGAGGGGCCCACCCGCGAAAATCTTAGTGAGGCCCCCTTGAAACAATTTTTTTATCTTCGAATGAGCAAACCTAAGTAACCGAATCGACCCAGCTCGTGCAGTTTTTTAATAATTAAATATGCAAACCTAAGTAACTGAATCAACCCAGCTCAAACTATTTATTGATCGTTGAATCGACAAACCCAAGTAACTGAAACGACTCAACTCGTGACATTCTTTTGATCTTTGAAACTGCAATCCTAAGTAACCGAATCGACCCAGCTGGTACAATTGATTTGATCGTTGAAACTGCAAGCGTAAGAAACCGAGTTGATCCAACTGGTGCAGTTTGAGAGACAATAGGATCCCCTGCAAAATCATTTATGAGGCCTCCCCCATGTCGATGAAAGTGATAAAAATTCAAATTTGAATTAAAAAAAAGGAAAATATCTTTAATTGTAAAAATAAGTTTTTATTAGTAAAAAAATAATAATATTGTTTGATGTCCTATTCAAATCTTTTTTTTCTGCAAATTCATCAATATTGGTTTTTTCGCCCGTTCACATTCAATCGATAACAGTGCTAAAGCAGATCATCGGACTTGTGACATACTAGAACGTAAATAATTTTTAACTTTGAAAAAGACTGTTCTGCTGAAGCAACTGTTACTGGTAATGTTAAATACAATTTTATTATGATCATTACGTCTGCGACATTACTTAAAAAAGAGGAACGGTTTTCTATTAAATATTGTAATAATTCTTTAATTGATGTGTCGCGTGAAATATTTTTTTTAATTTAATTTCGGAGGGATAAAAGCTGGTTTGTAAAATCTGATGAAATTTCTTCGGAGTATAGACTAAATAATTCTTCTGCTGCTGTCCGTAACATCGTCATTCATGGCAAGTAAATTTTTAGGGAAAATGCAGCGAAAGTTTTTGGATATTTTTTGGGTTCCTCCGAACCTTAAGCGCGATTGTCCAAAGATTGTATCCAGATCAGCATTGAACACATTAACTTCAAATGCGTGTCGTAGATCGCTAATCACATCGTGCTTTGACAACTCATCGAAAAAATATTTTACTTTTCTCACTCTTTTATGCTCGAATACTGCTTCGATTTCCCAACTGGAAGCTAAAACTTGAGCTTCTTCGACGACATTTTCAAAATTGTTTCTTAATTCTATTATATTATTTAAAAAAAATTTATACTCAACAATGGAAGCTCAAACCGGTACATGGTACAATTGTAGGAGTACTTAAGCAAACTTTAAACTCTTTTAGTACTTTCTGAGCGAAGCCAGGTTTTTTTGTACTGGTTTGGTTCTTCAGTGATACGCATCTAAATAAAACTAATGTCAGTCTGTCAGTGTTCATTAGCTTCTGTCACCCTAGTTCATTGTTTTCTCGCGCTTTATATATTGATCTGGAAAATATTGCCTTAGGCAAAACAATCAATGAGAAGAAGAAAAAAAAAGTTAAAAGTTTACTACAAACACAGTTTGGAAAAAATGAAATTAATGAACAAAATGTAGAAGAAGACAGTTATTCTGACAATGAGTACCTACTATAATATCTGTGGCACAAAGGAAAAACAGCTTAAACGATCTGTGATAACAAGACAAAGCAATATAAGTTTTGTGTATGAGCATGTAATTTACTCTGTTTCGCTTTGTCATCAAAGATCGACTTAAGCTGTTTTTCCTTACTACCACAGATATAATTGCATACAAATCAACATTATTATTGGCATATTACAGGCAGGCCCGGATTTAGAAATCTGCCGCCCATAGGCTAGTCAAAAATTGCCGCCCCTCTTCACTAGTAAATATAGAAAAAAAAAATTTGTAATATCAAAAGTGAGGACAGTTTTTTTTTTTGCTTAACATTTTTAGGTAATTCAGTTCACACAATCCTAGTATTTGCACTTTTTTTCCCCCTGTGTAAATAAATTTTAAAAATTAAAAAAAAAAAAAATTTCCCAGTTCCCAATATTTGCGGCCCCTAAAATCGTGCCGCCCTAGGCACTGGCCTAGTGTGCCTCTAAGGTAAATCCGGCCCTGATTACAGGCACATATTCATTAAAAGGTTTTACAAAAAGGCACATATTCACTAAAGGGGTTTGCAAAAAGGCACATGTCCATTAAAGGGTCGAACAAAAACACACATGTCCACTAAAGGGTTTTACAAAAAGACACATGTCCACTTAAGGGTTTTACATAAAGGCACATGTCCACTTAAGGGTTTTGCAAAAAAGCACATGTCCACTAAATGGTCGAACAAAAAAGCACATGTCCACTAAAGGGTTTTACAAAAAGGCTCATTTCATCTAAAGGGTTCGGCAAAAGGCACATGTCCACTAAAGGAAATTTTTCAATTTTTGAAAATTTTGATATTTTTGTTCATTTTTCGATACCTTTTTGAATTTTTTTTTGAAATTTTCATAATTTTTTCTAAATTTTGAAATCTTCAGCTTTTTTCAATTTTTAAAATTTTTAATTTTTTGAAGTTTTCTAATGTTTGTGAATTTTTGAAATTTTTAGTTTTTGAAAATTTTGATATTTTTGTTAATTTTTCGATACCATTTTGAATTTTTTTTGAAATTTTTGTACTGTAGTAAATTTTTTTTTTCCTATTTTCTCCTAAAGTATTAAATATTTTTAAAATTTTTTTTTTTTTGGTCTGAATGAGTTAAAACAATAGCGCTAACTGACATAATCATAGTAAGTCAATGTGATCAGTTCAGGAGACATAAGCAGTTTTTTGCAATTTCTGAGAATTTTTTCAATTGTACATATGCCGTTCTGTTCGTCCACTTCTCAAAAGTTTAAATGTACTTATCTTATTACCACAGCAAGCTCAAGAAAAATGTAAGGTTTTGAATGCTTATCATATTGTGTTACTGATGATGTAGCTTAGGGTTGGCCATTTACCCTCCCTCGGTCACAATCTATGAAATGTGCCATCATTCGTCCCGCCGTGCAGTTGCTAATTTCTATGCGCTGGTTCGTTTGAAAAATGAATATGCAAGAGATCCAGTCAGAATCAAACGTGCAAAAACAAATCAAATGTGCGCAATGCCAGTTCTGAAAATTTCAGGTCAAAGACATTATTTCTGCGAAAAGCAATTTTTTACACATGTATTATTGACTTATAAAAAAATGAGAGACTAAAAACACTGCTCTTGTGTACATCATTGCTGTAAAAAAAACTCATATTCATGGAAAAATACAGTGGCTCACAGCTTATTTCATGCAGTGCATACTTTTAATTTCAATTCTCTGTAACTTCGAAACTATATGGAGTATTAAAAAAGTTTTGATACCATTTGAAAGAACAAAAATTGTAATTTTAAAAAAATGTTTACATAATGTAAAAAAATATTACCTGGAATTTTTATAATAGAAAATCGAAGAATACTACTGAATTTCATGTCACAGCTTATTTCATGCAGACATGTATAAACTGAAAAATCATTGTTTAAAATAATGATTTCATAATTTTAGGTATGTAGTGTGGAAGCCTCTTTGGTCAACTACAGCTTAAAAACGGTTTGGCATCGAAGCTTCAAATATTTTATTGGTATCTGGCGAGTTATAGCACCACTCAATTTTAAGTGAATTTTTTAGGTCGTTTTTGCTTGAAATGTTGTGTATTCGGATATTTTTTTCCAAAATCGTCCATAAATTTACAAGCACCCTTAGATCAGGTGACTATGCTGGCGGTGCCATCAAATTAGGGCACTTGTATATTAACCAGAATTGAACTAAGCCCGCTTTATATTTCGGGTTTTTATATTGGTAAAACCGTAAGTTTGTCTGCATGGCAAGTTTTTCGGCACTCTGCAACAAATTAACACTTATTATCTGAAGACACATATCCATAGTCATGAAATTTCCTATAAAAGCCAAATTTCCGGTACCAGCAGCTGACATGCAAGCCCACACAGAAAGTTTTTAACTGGCGAGTAGTTCTCAAAAAGCCGTTCATCAGTTAAAAATGAGATTATCCGTCTGATTTTCGCCAAATAACATGTTTTGAAGACCACTGAGTACTGGAATTCAGTAATATTTGTGGACGAATCGAAATTGAACTTATTTGACTCAGATAGCATTTCGCGAAAGCCAAATAGAAAAAACAACAAGGAAAACATACACGCGATATAAAATAGTGCCATGGTTTGGGCTTGCATGTCAGCTGCTGGTACCGGAAATTTGTCTTTTTTGTGTAGCCATGCGATGCTTTCGCAGTTATTTATTTATTGACATCAGTGATGCACGAATTTCTACTTAGTAATGTTTTCTTTACGTGGAAAAGACAAAACACATTTATACTCATGTTTTTTTTTCGTTGGAATTCCTACTCACATTTATACACATACTAGCGCGAAATTTGTGTTATAAACGTCAGCGCGCTGTCGACTTTTGGATACCTCAGTTGGCCATCCCTAATGTAGCTAAACAATTATTATAACTGAGCTATTGATCATAGTTATAAGATACACATTGACACTTAGAAATTTGTCTCTAATAAACAAATGCTACTTTTTTTTTGAATTCTGTTTCTTTCCTTTGCTTAATATTTTTGGTTTATGATTTTTTTTTTGCTTTTCGATTTTTCAGGCTTGCGGAAAATATATGCCAGCCACAAGTAAAGCTCAAAACAACCAAAGCAATCAACCGATGGACGGCACATACCTGGTGGAGGCATCTTTTTAAGTGGATGATGATGATGATGATGATGCCTGTCTGATTCCTGCGCTGCCATGCTAGCAAAATTTTTGAAAAAGAAAGACGACAAAAACCATTGTGCAACACAGTTTCAAAACCATAACACAACGATGGGCCAGTTTTTCAGTGAAAGTAAAAACTCAGTTTTAGTTTAAACTAAGCATAAAGTCAGCCACTAGTTGTCTTAAAAATGTTAATACCTAGTAGCTTAAACTACAAAATTTTGAGTGTTTATTATTTCTTATGGTAATACTTGCAGCTGTTTTTATTTTTGTTTATTTGCAAATAGAACTCTCCCTCTACTAGTTAAGCGAACTTTAAATCAACTTAGCTTAAATTCGAACTAAAATAAAAAAAACAGTGTCTAAAACAAGCCAAAATTAATATTAAAAAGATTTTGAAATATAACGTTAATTTTTTAATAAAGAAATTTTGTTGCTGATTCTTCCCAAAAAAAAACAATTCAAAACGTCATTGTATAGCGAAAAAGTTCGTTTCAAAAATGCTTATAATGCAAAAGATAATGTTTTTACAATAAAATTCAAACATAAGATTAAAATGAAATGTTAAAAACGCTTTAAGAAGAACTTCCATCTATAAACATGCCAAAGCATAATTGCGCCTTTAAATATGCAATTTACATTAAAGGCAGAAATACATTAAAAGCAACGCATGCATCGCGCATCTGTCAAATCCAGTTAAAAATAATGTTATCATATGGCAACGCTCACATAAAAAGCATGCTGTGATGATCGATGCTTGATGCAAAGTTGCCGGAAAAGAGAGTGACAAAAACAAAATTTGTAAACAATACATTTTTGCTGAGAGCATCATATGGGAAAAGAGAATGACTACATTAAATGCATGCTTTCTATGTGTGTTGATGAGCACTCGACGCAGTCATCGATGCTTCATAGATTCTTCTTTTCGACGCCTTTTCACGGAGCTCGGCTGGATTCGCAAAGCTCTATACACTCAGTAGTTGTCTTTGGATATCAGCAGAAATACTGTGCACATTCGATTAATGTCAAATGTATCACTTTAGCAAAAGTCATATGAAACACAAACGTTCTTGAGCATTTTTTTTATGTTTTTTTAATTATTACCGTATTATTTTCATAAAACATAATTCTATTTTGTTAATGCTTACACCACATGCTAACATATTTTGTTCATCGACTTATAAAAGCATGTCGAAAATGACATCAGCGATCGTGGAAATACATAAAAATGAAAAACGTCTTTCCGAAGCGAGTTGAAGAAGAACTGTCAAAGTTCATTACGTTTCTTTAGTCAAATTAAGCAACATTCTGCATTTAAGATTTTTGGCTTTTAGGAGATCTTGACACTGAAATTGACAAAGTCAAATGTGCCCCGGTATCAAAGGTACCCCACTTTTGTTGTAAGTCTTTGTTTTTTCAATATGTAATTTTATTTTCAAAGAATTTAGTTTAGTATAAAATTTTTTTATCGGCATATTGAATGGCTTACGGAAAGGAGGAGAAGTGAGCGCCAAAAACACTATTTTTTAGTAAATTCATTAATGAGTTTTTTAAATACAACTGATATGATTTCAAACGTAACTTATGTAAGTATTTAGCTATTTTTTACGCGTTCACAGCTAAAGACTATGCATGGATTGAAAGAAACTGTTAATAATTACAATTTACTTAAGAAACAACAAAAATAAGTAAAATTTTCATATAGTAAAAAACAAAATTTTCGTATAGTACAATTCAGCAGAAATACTTTTTTACTTTCATATCCTATAGATATATGTTTCCATCTTATTCCGGCAACCCGCGAAAGTGATAATGAAGGCAGAAATACATAAATAGCATCTGCATCTGTCAAATCCAGTAAAAAAAAAATGTTATCATATGGCAACGCTCACATAAAAAGCATGCTGTGATCGTCGTTACTTGATGCCGATCTTTCAACTTTTTTTAAGCAACGAAGCATTGACAGATCGAAAACATTTTTTGCTGAGAGAATCGTATGGGAAAAGAGAGTGACAAAAACTAAATTTGTAAACAATAAATTTTTGCTGAGTGAAACGTACGGGAAAAGAGAGTGACAGCACAGAGAGTGTTGAAAAGCACACGATGCATGCGATGCTTTTTATGTACATATTTCTGCCTTGAGTTGCTATCAGAAACGCATGCGTGTTGCCAGTATAAATCTGTATAAATATTACTTTGAATAAAAAGCTGCCAGAGTATAAACTTGAGAAAAAATAAAATATCAAAGAATAAAAATACTACATACATGAAGTTGTTACTTTATTAAGAAAAAATTAAATTTAAAAACATTAAATTTATAGCAAGATACTCGTATATGTATTTCTGCTATAATTGTTGTAGTAGCAGTATCAACAGAATTATTGCTGTAAATAATTTCAAGCAATATATGTCCATACATATATCACGACACTCCAGATATATGAACATACATACTACATTCATATGTTCAACCTTCACTCTTGGTGTTCAGTAGTCTTTAATGGAGATCAGGTGCTATGAGAATTCTAAAAAATAAAATGGTCAAGCTATTTAAAAAAAAAAAAATTTTGACAAATCGAAAGCAAAACAATTTTCAAAGCCTTGAGAAGTGATAAAAATTTTACTTTAATCCCAATAAAATGCAACTCATTTTAAAGATATTTTTTTAGTGATAGAACCTCTATTCAAATTTCTGTATTAACCATCAGAGGCGCTTGGGTATTCCCAAATAGTTCAAAAATATTAGCAGTAAAGAAAATCGTAAGTAAATTTAAACTATGATTTCGGCGTAAACAAATTATGTACTCACATACAAACATATCTATAATTTTAAATATGAAATTGCTTATAGGGAAATGGCTTGTAACGCTTTGGCGCGAAATATACTGAACGATTTAAAAAATTTGTTTTTTAAAATAACATATTTATGCTAAAGAATGTTATTGTATACTTAGTTTTGTGAAGTTAAATTGCTTCTTGAATTCTGACTTAGGCAAAAATCGGTCTATTTTGTTTGCTTTTTAATGAAATTTCAGAAAGAAGAATTATTTTCATATTAACATATGTATGTATCATATATCTATACTATTTATATGAAATAGCTTCTATGGAAATGGTTCGTAACGCTTTGGCGCGAAATGTACGCAACCTATTCTAAAAATTTGTTTTTTAAAACAACATATTTGTGCTAAAAAATAATTTTGCATACTTATTTTTTTGAAGTTTTTAGGATTAAGTTTTTGCGAAATTTCATTTAATTTTTCGCGCAGCGAACGAGCAGGCGCTGAGTGAGCGTAAAAATGAGAACGCGAAAAAAGTAAAAAGCGTTAAAGAGCGTAAAAATGCGTGCACGTATACAGTAACATCAATACATGCTTATCGTTGCTTGTGGTAATGGTCACCCCTATTACTAGGTATATTGTTTATGAAATCATAATTTAGATTTGCGTATGTTTAAGTTTATGTGCAACGTTTGCATTTTCCTATTTTCAATGCTTTGGAATATATAATTTTTTTTGATATTTTATCTTATATTCAAAAATAGTAAGACCTTTTTATGAATTTTACAATCCAAGTCACATCAAAAATTTCTGAACGCTTTGACTTGCCAGTTGAACATATTACTGGAGCGCCGTTATATATATACGCATGTAATAACAAAATTAGATAAAAAGTACTAAAATGAATATTTCAGAAAACAATTGAAAAAATAAATTCCTGTTAATAATAAATCAATCAAAATGATTGAAGCAATTAACGAAAACAAAAATTGTCAGACAGCAAAAAAACAAATTACCTAAATAGAATAAACAACTAATGAAAGGGTATCCTAAACATTCCACAGTAAAACAATAAAAACGAAATTTTACAGAGCTAAAATACATATAAATATGTTTTTGGAAAGCTGCTTTTGTGCTGAGCAAGGATTTTAAAAATATTTCGATGCCCATATCTAAGAAACTAAAAAAAAATGGTTATGCAAATTTCAACATTCTAAGATCATAGTTCAAGCAACTTTCTCTTTGGCAAATAAGTATAATGTCCATATATATTAGACTGATCCTTAAAATGCTTAGAGCCGAAAATGCATGCTTGCTTACCATATGCAATTAAATGGTAACTACATACTTCAAATGGCTGACTTTTTTGGAGCCCAACGTAAAGCTGATGTCTCATAGTTCCTTGGAATATAGAAAAAATTTTAGTTTAAAAAAAACAAATCGAGTTTAAAATTGCTATAGGCATCTTCAATTTTGTTATGTAATTTTTTTTTTATTAGACATTTAAGCTGATTATTGGTCTTCGTTTATGACCATTTTAAGAGCCAGTCTAATATAGATATTACATAAGTATAAAAATATAAATAGTAAGTATAGTCTGTAAATAGATACAAGAATTTTTGTTGAGACTTAAACCAAAGACATAAAAACGAATGTATATTAAATCAATAAAGTAATAACTCCGTGTTAGTCCGGAGACTGAAAGGATTTTTATTCTAAAAAAAATTTATTTTTGTTTTTATTTATTTTTTATGAGGAACTAATGATGCCCGTGGACTCGCATGCGCACGTCCCCTAATTTTTCCTAATGAAATAACACTCTCTGTTCTCTCTTCTCTTCAGAAATAACCAAAAAAAAACAACTGCAAGAGAGTTTCTTTTTTGAACTTCCAAGCAGTGCTGTCGTTTGTACTACCATAGTACTTTTGTACTACTCTTCAGCCACGCGTACTACTGTACTACTCAACCCTCAATTTGTACTACCGAAAATTTGCACCAACCAATCCGCAATTTGTACTACCCCACCGTTCTTTGATCTCTCATGCTTCAATGACATTGGCATTATTTTAATATTGAAGTGTCAAAATCAACGCTCGTTATTTTTGTTTACTTATTTTGACATTAAAAAATTTTAACATCGCATCAACCATTAGAATTTAACTATGAAAGATTCATACTTTTTAAACGCGGCCAATTTCGTTTGTAATAATTTTTTTTGTGCGTAGTTATAGGGCGCCGAAAGACCTGTTGCGTGTGTTGAGAACTCCACACGGGTGAGACTT
The DNA here is from genome assembly GCA_963662105.1 of Meiosimyza platycephala. Classification (NCBI taxonomy): domain Eukaryota; kingdom Metazoa; phylum Arthropoda; class Insecta; order Diptera; family Lauxaniidae; genus Meiosimyza; species Meiosimyza platycephala. The sequence continues at coordinate 4,717,125 of OY759212.1, forward strand.
CCCCATGTTGAATGCAACACGGAAAATTTTAATTTAAACCGCGAATTCTCAAGCGTATTGATTCCAATACAAAAGTAGAAAATCATATATTTCAGAATCCAGAAGGTTTGTATACAAAAATTTATTATGATGTGCACGACCAAATTCTTTCGTCACTGAGAATCTTGTTTTGGACAGATTTAGCAAAGTTTCCAAATCCCTTGAAGCTCTTGTACTTCGCAAAGATTGTGATGTTGATAAAATATTAATTTTTATAAAGATAATTTCAAAAAAGATAATTTACTTAGTGATCGAAAAATTTTCAGTGTACTGAAATGAAACTAAATTGAAAAGTTTAGGAGATGTAGTAGATTTTTTACATAAACATCCATAGTATAAGGACTACATTCCAGAATTCGTTTGATTCGTGAAATTGTTAATGACTATATCTGCATCATTTTGCTCCAATGCGACGAGTTTTTCGACTCTTAAAAGGCTGAAATTGTATATGCGTCCAACGATGGGTTAAAAACGTTTATACATATCATGTTCGGATTTTACACATGTACCACAAGTTGGCTGATAAAATAGACAAGGAAAGAATGAAGAGTTTTTGACAAAATAAACATTTATTTACTTACGCAATAATTAGTGAGAACTTTATTGTAGACATCCTACATTACTTCTTCATAATCATGATTCTGTAAGATTATCGCCAATTTAAAAATATCATCATTTTCGAACCTCCCCCCACGCGTTTCAACAAATTCCACACCCGCTTTTAAAACTTTATGGCGCCCTTGCGTAGTTATGTATGCAAAACTAGTCATAACATAATAAATGTATTTCATATAACAATATCATACTATAATAAATGAATTTCAACAAATACTATGTAAACTTTTATTAATAACACTAGTTTACTGCCAAAATGAACTTTGAATAACGTTATTCATTTTATATGTAAAACCGGCTGCTGATTCTGAAAATCACTAGGGGTTTTCACACGCAACGTTGTTATTCGTTATTCGTTATTCGTTAAATTTGTTAAAGCTTGCTAACTGTGAAGACTCGTTTTTTACGTCAGTTGTTAATCGTTAAAATATTTTCAACACAGCTGATATTGCAAGTAAGACACAGAAACACACGAAAAGAGTAAAATGCCTAAAAAAAGTGAGAAATCTAAAATAATTACACATTTGATTGAAAAAACGATTCAAGCACAAAAGCACAAAACAGCTGATTAATGTTTCACCGAATAACGAGTAATTTGTCGGGGTTTCCAGCTCGTTAAAGTGTTATTCGTTAAGCCGGCATTTTGTTAAATTTACAAAAACAAAATACATGTAGAACTTTAACGAATAACGAATAACAACGTTGCGTGTGAAAACCCCTACTATATTTTTTTTTTCTTTCCCGTTGTTTTCTAGATATCGGTCATTTTCGGTTTAAGGATCAAAAAAAAGTTAGTTTGACTTACTTACAAATATCTTAAGAACCAATATCGATATATAAATTTACTATATGTCAAAATAATGGTGATTAAATTTCCTATAAATAATGCCCAAATTAATTTTTGGTTGGCTTGTTAGTTTCGGTGAAATAAATTGATTTCTAAAAAAATATTTTTTTTTTCGAAAAAATGAGAAAAAAGTCAAAATCAACTGCAAATCTATAAAAGAAAAAAAATTGGAAAAATCATTTTATTTTTTTATATTTTTTAAGAAAATCGTTTAAGAAATGGGAAAGTTATATCATATTGAATAAAAATGGCCACAAGCTAATAAAAATCTTATAATTAATAACACTAGTTTACTAGTTTATTCATTTCTTATGTAAAATTTGGCTGCTGATTCTGAAAATCAAATTATTTTGTTTTTTTTTCACGTCGTTTTCGAGATATCGGTCATTTTCGGTTTTGGACCAAAGAAAAAAGTTGGAATCGCATATTCCATCAGTAAAACATTTGTCATCCCCCGTTTTCGAAGATGCTGAATACGATGGCAGTATTCAAAATTCTTATGGAGTTGGCCCCACCTCTCAAAATGGACAAAAACCGCCCCCAAAATGACGAAATCGCATATTCCGCGTCTTCTATCGGTACAATATTTGTCACCCCCCGTTTTCGAGGATGCTGAGCACGATGGCGGTGTTTAAAATTCTTTCGGAACTGGCCCCACGCCCCAAAATGGCCAAAAATGAGAATTTGGGTCCGTTATGGCAGTTTTTGCTCACTTCGGGAGGTTGAGTCAACATTTAATTTCTAGCATATACCAGTATCTACATAACAAAATTTTATTAAAAAATTTGCATTTTGGGATTCGAAAAATTCTTACCCACATAAAAAAACGGAAAAATAGGCAAAAATGAAATTCGGCCGTTTTTTATTTTTCTTTTAAAAATTTCCAGTTAATTTTTACTTTTTTCACATTTTTTCGAAAAAAAAATTTTGTTTTTTAATCAATTTTTTTTGGCGAAACTATCATGCCAATGCAAAAGTAATGTGAGCATTATTTGTAGGAAATTTAATTACCTTTAATTTGACATATAAATAATATGTTTATATATAGGTATTTTTCCTTGAGATATTTGTAATTAAGTTGAACAAACTTTTTTTTTGGTCCAAAGGCCGAAAGTGACCGATATCTCACAAACGACGTAAAAGAAAAAAAAAATAATTTGATTTTCAGAATCAGCAGCCGATATTACATAGGAAATGAATAGTGGCACCTAAAGTTCATACATTTTTTAATTAATAATAGAGTTTAGCTATTACAGCTATTAGCTTTCTTAGCAATTTAGCTTGAAGCTTTGAAACCAAGTCAAAAGCTTATATATTAAGGGAAATGAAAAAATTATACATGCAATTAATTTATTATATATTTATAATTTTTTCTTAGCTTTATCGCACTTTCTCAACATTCACACCCAGATCATATGTATATAAACATACAAATGCATTAATGTAATTGTATGGATTTATTTATATGATCTAAGGCATAAATGTTAGAAAAAATTTACCCATCATCCGGTGGGGCTCGGACAACACAAACATAAAGACCAACAACCATTAAGCTACAAAATTAACTATAGTTATTTTTCAATCTAAGCTTGAGTTGACCTTTTGACAAGCTAATATTATTTATATCGCAATTATTAATGAGAGTAGTCATGCGATTAAAAAGAGCATAATTACATAGTTCTACTGACTAGTTGGAAAAATATCTGATATGAGTTACGATTACCCCTACGATTACTGTTAAAATAAATATATTTCAGAAGCTCTGGCGCCGCAAGTGACCCAGTTACAAGCTGATGCAAATAAAGTATACCCGCAATATTTCTACGGGTACTCAAAGACTGCATACGTAATAACTTTAAACGATCCTCATAAGGAGGAAGGTTTAAGAGGTCATTCCAATTTAAGCCCCTGAGAGCAAACCGAACAAAATTTTTTTGGACTCGTTCTACTCTATCTATATGTATATTGTAATATGGAGACCATACTTGGCTAGCATACTCTAAGTGAGGACGCACAATTGTATTATATAAAGTGACTGTTACCAACGGGCTATTAAATTCTTTTGCCCACCGCTTTATAAATCCAAGTAATGACGAGGCCTTCTTACAGATTATGTTAATATGTTCATTAAACGTCTACTTAGCATCGACATGTATACCAAGGTCTTTGACTATATCGACACGACAGATTTTCATATCATTAATTGTATAATTGTTTGTAAACTAGAGTAATTTATTTTTATCATATGAGTAAGTGTCAGTAATCATATATTAGTGTAGTACTACCCATTTTCACAAAAAACACCCAAAAATATAAAATTGAGCACTTAAATTTTTTTTAAAACGACAGCACTGCTTCCAAGCCAAATGCAAACGGTATAAATGAGAAAAAAAAACAACAATAACAACACAAAAATCAAGAAGCAGCATAAGCAGTGGTGCCAACCAGGGATGATATTTGGGGGCTTTTAGGGCTTTTTTGAGCCCTTTTAATTTTCAAAAGCCCAGTGGCCTTTTTTATTAATTTTTGACTCTTTGCAAAATTCTACCAAAAAAATAATTACAATTTTTTATTTTTCAAAGGAAAGCTTACTGGGATATAATTTTTTCATTTGACGTTTTAATTTCAATGCAGCTTGCGCAATCAGTGCTACCGCAACATAAGTCTTGAAATCACAGTATTGTATTAGAGAAGTAACCTTGGTTTTTAAAAGTTTTTTATAGTAAATATTTGTTACATCTTACAAAATTGGGCCATTTTTCTTATTTTTTTTTGCGCCATTTTCCCTATTTTGGTGTGGGGCTGCTGATCAATTACATTGAAAATATGGAAAAGGTGTTTTTTTTTAATGTGCACATTGTGCATATACATACTATGAACGCCAAAAGTGAGTCAACACTTATTCAATTAATTTATTTGCAAAGATTTCGATTGCAACGTAAATAATTTAATCCAATGTTAATTCTTATAGTTAAAGCTTATTCAATACTAAGGAAATGAACATAAAAAAAAAACAACAACATGGCAAATAAGGCGAGTATGCACAACAAAACCAAAATTCTTCATATTTTTCGCATCAAAAGTGAGTCAACATTAGTAAGTAGTAATTATAAATAGACAAATTTTAATATTTTGTTTGTCCTCCCTTTGCTTTGATGACACATTTGAGTCTACGTGGCATTGATTCGAAAATGTCTTGGTGTATTCTGGCGAAATTTTGAGCCATTCTTCCCGTAGCGCCGATTTTAAAGTCTCCTTGGAAGTCACGTTCCTTTTTCTAATTTGACGGTCCAAATGATCCCATAAATTCTCAATTGGGTTGAGATCTGGAGATTGGGGAGGATGAGGAAGCTGTTTTTTGGTGTTATATAGCAGAAATTCTCTTGCTAAGTTCGATTTGTGCTTGGGATCATTATCTTGCTGAAAGATCCATTCAACTGGCAGACCCAAGGCGGCGATGCTAGGTCTTAGATTTTTTTTTTAAATATCAATATACCTTTTGGCATTCATTGTTGTCTCAATAAAGTCCAGTTCACCGACACCAGCAGCAGAAAAACACCCCCAAACCATTACTGAGCCCCCGCCATGCTTAACCGTTTGTTGGATGTTTTGATCATGGAACTCTGCATTTGTTTTTCGCCATATTTTTCGGGGCTTTTCTCCCCCAAAGATTTCAAACTTACTTTCGTCAGTGAAAAGAACGTTGCTCCAAAAAGAAAAGTCTTCATTTTGATATTTTACAGCATAATCTCGTCGCTTTGCTTTATTCACTTTCGATATGAAGGGTGTCTTCCTTGGACGCCGACCATAAATCCCATTTTTATGCAGGATTCGCCTTATGGTATTACTACTCACGCTTTTTCCTGTATCTGCTACGATGTCTTTAGCGATCTGTACTGCACTGGACCTGGGATTCGTTCTTACAATGCCAACTATTTGCCTCTCATCTCGTTCAGTCAAAACTTTTGGTCGCCCAGATCGCTTAAAATTTTCGATCAATTTAAAATTTTCGAACTTATCAACTATTTTTTTAATTGTTGTATGGTGTCTTCCAACAATTTCAGCAATTTCACGTAAAAGTTTTCCATTTTTTCTTAAATCAATAATAATTTTCCACGTCTCAAATGAAATTTCGGTTCTCATCTTAATTTAACGCGTGTATGCTAATTTAAGTCAAAATGTCAACTAAATGCGATCACAAAGAATGCGTAATTTATGCCTACAACAAAAACCTACAACAAAAGTAACGGCAAATATAACGGTTTCCTTGCAAAAACAATGCTAAATGCAAGCGTTGACTCACTTTTGGTGCAAAAAAAATGTGTTGAATTTGCTTTTGATCTCAATATAGCCTATTGACATTGTTGTTGTTGTTTCTTTGTTTTTAATGTTATGAATAATCAATAGCTCTTTCAGTTAAAGTAATTAACTTATATCAGTTACGAACTTTATAGTAAGAATTTCTAGAAGAATTTCAATTTTGTTACTGTTGACTCACTTTTGGCGCTCATAGTATGTATGACTAATGCTGCCAACTCTGGACCGGCAAAAAGCAGTACATTTGAGTAAAATAACAAAAAAAAAAGGTCACGAATGGAATAAAAACGACTTTTGCACGGCAAAAGCAGTACATTTATCTGTGACATAAAAACATTAGTACGCCTCGCTTTCATTTTCTTAATTTTTAATAAAATATCAATCAATACTGAACCCAAAAATTACAATAAGCGGCAAAAAGAGCGCCACTGAACGACTGACAGAATAATGATATTGGTAGCATTCAGAAAATGCTGCATCAAAGCTTCTAACATTTCATCTGACAAGTGTTTTTCTGAGTGCGGTTTGCATTTCGTCCGCTTACATCTACGTTCTTTCCGCTTTGTTTGAACGCAAACGGGAGTACAAATGGAAGTACAATATCTCTAGAACAGGGGTCGGCAAAATTAAAAGTGTGATTGTGTTGGTGAGAGGAGAGAGGCTGCACCGCAAGAAATTTTTCGCAGAAATCGTTTGCGAAACGAATGTTGCGACAGAAAGTGAAAAATAAGATAAATTAGAAAAGGTATTCAGATTCTAAAATTTAGAGCGCAATGCATTTTTTGTTATAAGTCATATTTCAAAACGATTCTGAAACTTGTCATCGGTCGGAATCGGTAAGTGTCCCACTCACAATAATTATTTTTTACATTTTTTTTGATAGATTTACAATAATGAACTATTTATTTTTGCATATGTAAAGGAATACAAGGACTTTTTGGGAATTGAGTCAGCCCATGGCCCGGTAACAGCCCCGACCTCGATCCCATTATGCATGTTTGGGCCATTTTAAAACGCAAAGTGCGCCAACAAAACCCTAATAATATTCCAAAGTTAAAAAAAATAATTGAATCCACTTGGTACAACGATATTTTAATGGAATTAATATGGAAACTCTATGAGAACATGCATTTTCGAATGGAAAGCGTCATCAAGGTAAAAATAGGTCCTACGCGGTATTAAAATCAATTTTACCGTATTATTTAAAATAATTTAATAATAAATAATTAAAGAATATGTGAGAAATTCAAAATGCGTAAAAAAAACTACAAAAAACAATGTATTTTTTCATATAAATAAGTTGTAATTTCTGATTACAAAACTAGCAATTATGTGTTTATTTGGAAAAGGTTCCTAGACAGTCGGGTCGACAGTTTTGAAAATACTCAAAACTTGTCCCTAGTAACAGTATCTAACAAACTTAAAACCGTTACACAAGAGTAGATATTATTTTACGCATCAAAATATAAAACTTCTTGCAAAATTCAAGTCTGCGTTTTTTTTGACCGTGAGTGTATGTCGTCAAAAGAAAATAACGAACTGGCGACGAAAAGGCATCTGAAATGATTCGTAATGTCTTTTCGTTGTAAATTCGTTCATTTGGCATAGCTGTAAAAAAAATTCTCCGCGCAACATGTTGTTTTGTCAATGGTTTTTCGACAACTGAATGAAAGAGCATACGAATTCGTGTAATATTTGAGCGCACAATTGTGCTATGTCGTGCCGACCCCTGCTCTAGAAGTACAGACAGCTGCAAAGGAGTATTGTACTCCTAAACTGAGTACAGTTGGCAGCATTATGTATGACCATTTATCAAGGTTTCTTATGATAAAATGGTTTGGCCTTGTACTGAATGTTAAAAACAATATTTCTTACAAGGGCAAATCATTATATCATAAAAAGCGCTATTTTTTAAAAATATGTTTTCCCTGTAGACCTTTTATCTCTTTTCAATTATCGTAAATCTTCTCAAAATATAGCTACAAGGAAATATATGAAAAAAATCATAAATATATAAAAAAAATTGGATTTTTTTTGGCCATATATCATTTTAGGTGCTGGAGCAATATTTCATAATCTTTTCGTTTTGGTGCTATTTTGCGTGGGACCATTTTACGCAAAGCCCAAATTTGTTTGTACATTATAATTAGACCAGACCAGACCAGTCTGAAAATAATTCTTTCAATAAATTATTTTTAAGTCTTATTTTTTAGAATATTTTTTAATGTCTTTAAAAACTTATTTGAAAAGTTAGTTTTAAGGGTCTTTTGAGACCTTTATTTTATAATGCGTCGTAATGCGCAACAAAATAAATATCAAGGAAAGACAAAAAGACTTTAAAAAAACTTTTACTTTTTGGAATAAAAGTTTTTTCAGACTTTTAAAAAACGTATTCAAAAATAAAACTTTTAAAAGATAAGAGTTCGATTAAATTTATAAAAGTTAAAGTATATGAACAATTCTTTTTTAAAAAATGTTTACTTTTGATCATCACTAACAACTTTTATGCAATAAAAAATTATTTTAGAAAAATGTTTTAAAAGTTCCAAGCTCAATTCAGTTCTTCAACTCTTGGAGAACATTTTTGTGGAATTTTGGATTAAAAATAATAATGAATATTGCAGCAATCAGTCATTTCGTGAAACACCTACATAAAATATGCAGAGAGCGAATATTCGGATTTAGTGTATTTACAAAAAAAAAAGTATTTAAGAAAAGATTTGATTCGTAGTAAAAAGGTTGGTGTTTATATTGAACTAAAAAATTGAGTTGTAGCGATCCTAGGCTAGGTTTTCGAGTAATATTGCTCACCGGTTTAAAAAAAAGGTACTTTTCATGAAATGACTGATTGCTGCTTTATTCATGAATCTTTTGTATCCAAAATTTTACAAAATGTTCTCCAAGATTTCTATAAATATAATGTTTAAAAAAATATCCCTTAAATGATCACAATATTCAAAAGAAAAATTTAAATGTTTATTTTTCTCCTAAAAAACTTTAGTGAACCCTTAGGGGACGTCCATTAATTACGTGAGGTGTTTTTTGAAAATTCGGACCCCCCCTCCCCTTGGTGAGATATGTCGGGAAGTGAGATTTAAATTATACTTTTTAATGTAAATTCTATGCAGTAAAAAGCTGACGTGAGGTTTTCCTTAACCCCCGCCCCCCCTTTGTGAGATTTTGCCAGACCCCCTCCCCCCTATTTTAGCTCACCTAATTAATGGACGTCCCCTTAAGTAATACGATGGCTTTCGACTTTTTAAACTTCAAATAGAAATTATTTCAAATCAAATACCAGAGATTCTTTTCTATGAAAAAAGTTTTATTTGATTTATAATAGGTTAAATTTGATGTGCTAATTCTGCAATTTTGTCGTTTGTTTCTGCATTTCCTTTTAAAAAACTTTCTAAAAATCGATCTCACCATAGTTACATAGTTCTTTAAAATATCGTTCATTTTCTTCAATAACGTCATAACCAGGGCTTAGAAAATTAAGCTCGAAAAAACTGATTTTAAGCGCTTAAATATTCTCCAAAAAAGTACCAAATATGCACGCAAATATGCCTTAAAAAAACACAAAATATAGCAAAAAGACATATTAGCGGTATTCACGATCTGTTGTACTTTTAGTATTTTTTGTAAATATTTACAATTTTTACTACAGATTGTGAGCGTCCTAAAATATTTTTTTAGTTCTTTTGACGTTTGTTGATTTTGACATTTTTGGCTCATTTCAGAAGTGAAAGTAAAAAAAGAATATTGATTGCTGAAAAATAAAAATGCCGAGAAGCAGTGAGAAAACAAATATATTAAACTACATTATAGAAGATGCAGAAAATGTAATTCATGATTTGAATGGCAAGTCATAAAATAAACGAGTGCTGTTTTAATTTTTTGAAACATAATTAATTGAAGTTTCAGATGATGAAGGTGATGCTGTCGATGTTATACTGGAGGAGACGATGGAAGAAGTTTCTCTAGTCTTGGAATGTCGCCGTGGAATTGAAAGATTCATTCCAAAATCATATGAGTGGCGTAATGAGGTGTTGGCGAACATGGATACTAACCGGTTTTTACAGATGATAAGGGTAAATAAGACTCAGGTTTCATACTTGGTGTCTCTACTGGAAAATAATTTGGAATTTGTAAAGCCGCACTCATGCAAACAATTCTTCATCAACCTACAGTTAGCCATTGTCCTATACAGACTTGGTGCTTACGGAGAAAATGCTTCCATACGAAAAATAGCATCAATTTTTGGAGTTGGTGACGGGGGAACAATTGATAAAATAACGGCCAGAATCTTCAATGCATTTTTGAGCATGCAATAAAAGTTCATTTTCTGGCCAGCCAAATCAGAGCGTAAGAAAATTGTTTCCGAAATTTGAAAAACATATATGTATTGAAAGAGGTTTTAAAAATATATAAGGGTAATTCACGATCTTGTTGCATCGTTGCAAATGCGTTTTTGCAAGAGAAGATTTTTGTGAACACACCATATTGCAAATATATATCAATGCGTTTTGTAAAAGCAGCTAATTTTGCATTTGCAACGATGCAACAAGATCGTGAATTACCCTATTGCAGAGATTCTTAAACTGTAGTCCGCGGACCCCTGGGAGTGCATTTACTTTTGCTTAAACCAGGGATGCCCACCATCTAACTGTTTCCACTCTTTGACATCATCAATTTTTGTAAATTTATATTTGAGCCTACAAGGTGCAGCTTCAAATAAATTTAAAGTTGAAGATAAAATAGAAGTGATTATAAAAAAAAATCGAATTATATTCAAATCGCATTCAAAAGTGTGTTTATGGGTCTTTTCCAACATTTGACGATTTTATAGAATTTTCTAATAAAGAGCTCGATAATGAAATGATGCTGCTCTTTGTTGAACATTTAATGGCTCTAAAAAGCAGCTTCCGGAAGTATTTTCCCTGTCCTGGTTCTGGCAACGACTGGTTTCTGAGATCCATTCAACACAGATGTTAGTAATGCTAAGCAATTATCGACATTAGAGCAAGATATGCTTGTGGATATCTCTTCCGATTAGGTTTTGAAACTAAAGTTAAATAAAATTGAACTACCTAACTTTTAATTCCTCCTAAAATCCGATTACCCTGCACTTGCAAATAAGGTCCTCCAAAACTTGATTCCGTTTTGTACGAAGTATTTGTGTGAACAGGCTTTTTCGGTACTATTATATATGTATGTTCTAAATCAAAAAATGGAAGCAAACTTAACGTAGAACTAGACCTGAGGACGAAACCTGCGAATATAGAGCAGGGTTCGCATAATATCCCTCACGAATGCTCATTCCTTACTTTTTCTCACTCATGCGAATTCTGTTTTGTGATTTCTCGTGAGCTAGAGTTTTTGTTGTGTCTATTTATCAAAGAGTAAGAGTAATCAAGTTTTCACTTGATATTTTCAATTGAAGTGAATGACACTTTGATAAATACACACAACAACCAAAGAGTATAAATAATAATAATATTTATACTCTTTGATATAGGCGCATTAAATATTTGATATATATTAAAATGTCACATATTACAGTGAATTGAATAATATTATATATATTTGGTAATAATTACCCAAATTGGTTGAAACAAATATTATTTTTTGTATCAATCATTTATTTTTAATAATCACTAAATCATTTATTTGACTAAAAAAAATTTATTTTTCGCAAACGAATACATTCATTAATATCGATGTTTAGATGAAAGGTTGGAGTAAGTAAGTACAAAATGGGATGATTCCACCGCTGCCGTCGATATGTCCAACGTTGAAATCTATGGGTTTGTGTGTGGGTCCAACGTTGTATTTCTTGTGGGTGATGTTGTGTTGATATTGTTGTTTGTTGAATTCGTGAATCCGTGTTATTTTATTTGTGTGAATTGTGAATTTATGTTGTTTTGTGATTTTATGGTTTTTTATGTTTTTTGATACTTTGTTTTCCGTATTTGGTTGAATTGTTGATGTTCGGGTGACTTTGTTGAAATCAATGAATATGGCTGTCTCGTCCAAGTCGAAGGAGACCTGAAGCGATTGCAGCGTCATTTACACCATTGACGGGCAGTAGAACAAGCAGCGTAATTTAGGCTGTGTTCACACTGTTTACAATGTATGTAAACAATCGATTTGTGCTAAAAATCGATAACCAAAAACGATTCTTCCAATATCGTAACATCCTTAAATGGGATTTCGTTTGTATTTATACAATCGTAAATACCTTGCGTACCAAGCAGAATATACTTAAGTAGTGTTTTACATGAATATTTTGTGAATTGCAAAGTTTTCAGGTTAATGAGAAGTGAAATCAAACTAATATAACGTTTGGCCCAGTAAGCAACCATTTAAATTTCAATTGAGCATATGGTAATAACTAGCAAAATTTGTTCATAGTTAACAAATATTTTAAAAATCTATCAACCAAATACATTTATTTAAAGGAAGCATACTCATTTCTCAGTATTCAAAAAAAAAACTTTTAGCCAACCAATAAATAACACTATAGTCTAAGAGCTGGCAGCCGCTCTGAGCAACGTACTAGGTACAAAGCTAAAATTTTGTCTATGCTTGATTTAGTACTATTTAAATAAGAAAATCAAAATCTGGCAGCATTGGCGCGGTCGCGAAGGTACACCCTAAAATTTTCAAAAAAAGTAGAATATATCAAAATTTTGTATCTACTCATTGAATTACGGACGATTTTAGATTTTGCAAATTTTCTATTAAGCATCGAATAAAATTGAAACCACGGAATTTTTTAATTATTTTTTTATTGAAACATGTATTGAGGGTATTCTGACAATATTTACTAACTTAAGTTTGACTTTTCCAAAGCCCCATCACTAACAATTATAAAAAAACAGTTATGTATATGATATTTTGTTCAAATTCGAAAACAAGACTGACTCCAATACCGATGATAAAGATTTCACTAAAATAAGAAACTTAAAAGCTTAAAAGAAAAATTACGTTTTGTTTTAAATAACACTTCGCAAATTTCTTCTTCTGGGGACAGGGACTTCTCTTTACAAAATACTTTTAACTTCCTTTCAACAATTCAGCCGAAAACGAAAAAGACGGGTATATTTGTAACAAATTAAGGTCACGTTTGGATACCTTGATACCTTGAATGCTTTAATATTTTTAAGGTCATATTTTAAAAGAGAATAGGAAGTTTTGCAATTTAATTTTATAAAAATATTTCCTGATAAAAAAAAGACTTGATAACTTTAACGTATAATAATGAATGTATTTAAAAAAAATTGTTATACTTAACAAAAATTTAAGTTGTTTATATTATATTTTATTTTTGAAGTGAAACTTCTTTAGTGGTAGTCATTTGAAAAATTTGTAACGTAACGCAACGCAAAATTTGAAACGCAAAACATATACTCATGAAACGCTTTTTTTAAGTAGGATCTAAAATATCAATAGCAATAAATTATATATCAAATTAAAGTACCCATCAAGCAGAGTGTGCTGAAGCTATCAGCTTTAAGATCGAGTGAGATATAAGCGTGGAAAGATTTTCTATTTTTTCAATTTTGTCAAGCAATGCACTGATCAATTACCAAAGCCTTTCTATAGCGAGGAAAATTACGTTGATTTCTTTCTATTACTATGTTTATGCGACAGCTTCGTTCGTTTTACCGAGTACCGATCGGAAATCATGCAAGAGTCGACCTGGCCTGGCACTCGGAGAAGATTGTTTGCTTTCCCATATTCGAATTGCCCACTAGCCTGCAGGCTTCTAGAATAGCAAAGACATATGATTGAAAGACGCTGGCTTAGTTAGGTAATCGAAAAGATTAAGAATTTCCTCTGTCTTTTGAATAGACCCCCGAACCTACCCCGCAGTCCTCCTTTGACCCATCGCACAGTGAATGGATCTGTATGAAACGGCGCACAGTGGCGCCTTTTGCGATTTCGCGTTGCTAAAATCATAACTTTTGAACGGGTAAAGATATTTGAGTACAGTTTTTTGATTTTGGTAGGTAATTTCTGTAGCTATGACATATATAAGATTCAGGTTTGAGGCTTAGCTATAAATACTTTTAAAAAGAGGTGAAAGTCCAAATTTTGAAATTTTTGGTTTTTAGTGGTATGAATTCATAAAAAAAAAATTTTTTTATAAATTTTTTGCGCTTTATTCAATTAATGAACTTTTAATAATTTAAAAATTTTTTAAATACTTTTTTAAAAAAAAATTTTTTCATTTTTACTAATTCATTCATAGGCATTTATTTTTTTATCTCTTAACATAATTTATAAACAGTCTTTCTCAAAGGCTAGAAAAGTTTCAAAAAAAAGGTTACAGTGATAAATTAGGTAATTTCTTTAAAAAATCAACAACAATCTACAATTCTATAAAAATATCATCATTATTTTGGATATCTAAGAAACTTAAAACAGTACTACAGAAGTTATCAGTCAGTTCTTTTCGTGACCTAACGTGCCTAAGTGATGAAATCAAAGGATCTGAAGATGCTGAAAGTATATTGAACAAGCCCTCATTCTTTCGAATACGTGAAATTTTACATGTATAGCTATATCTGTACTTCTTATAATCTTTGTTTTTAGACTCTTGGGCTTCTTCTGATAATTCTCCTATTGGTAAGGCTTGATAATTGATAATTTGTCCACTATGAGCTAAGATCTTATGGACAGAGGGTGTCAGTAATTTTTGGCTATATTTATGTTCTAATATGTCTGCAGTTTCCTTGGTATACTTTTCAAATTTTTCTACTTTAACGGGTTCTCTACAGATAGTACGTTTAAAATAACTTGTAATCTTTTTATCACGTCCTCATCGACTCCCGTTATTTCTGTTCCTGGTTTCTCAAAAAATCGCCTTGCTGTGTTTCCGTCATTTGTGTTACCAAATCCTTGCTTAGGAGTATCTACTATGATACCCAGTTTTTATCGAAATTGATCTTGTATTATTTTTTTGAAATGTTTCCAGTGGCGACTGCTATTTTTCTCTTTTTCGTAAAATCCCCACAGTTTTCAATTTGTTTTGCTGGTCTTCCTCTGGAGGCCTGTGATGTGCTAGGAATATCATCAAGTGATAGCTCAAAGTCCTTTTTAAGAAAGTCTGCATACTTTATATAAAAATTCGCTTTGGTTCTATTACATGACACCCAATATCTCTTTGTGTTGCAGTAAAAGTTTTTTAACTTTTGTGTATGCTCATCCTTAATATGTTTCGGGTATTTGTTTTTTACCGCAACCACAAATGAATCTCCATTTTCGCTGTTTGCAAATATTTCAAACAAATTTTAATAAGATATACTCATTTTCCTTGGAAACTTGCGTAGCTCACACTTTAAATAGTCAGAAAAGATTGAGTTATTGAGGCTTAAGATTTGACTTTTATACAAATACAGATACAAAATATTGTGTTACAAACCTCAAACATAATACTTGTTCAGCGAAAAAATTGAACTACCTAATAAGCTTAATTCCTTGTATGATATCTACCGTAATAAAACAGGTGTCTATAAAGTTGGCCTGCACTAGAGTTCACTGTTATCAGAAGTGCATCTACCTGTGTTCTATACAAAAAATACAGCTTTATTCTATTTGACATTACTAGATATTTTTAAATTGCATTAAAAATTTAGATATAAATATCTGAGGCAAGTATTACTATTTCGCTATACAAAAGCGAATTTTCTTAAAAAGAGTGAAATGATTTGGTAAAAGTGACAAATCAAGCGTTTTGGAGGTGGGGCAAAGCCCATGTTATATGGACAGAAGTTTTCTAGGTACTCTTTACATATGCATCTATTTGCGTCAAATAGTTTTGGAAATAGGAAGAATAAATTAAGAAAGGGACGTGGTAACGTCCATATTTACAATTTTTAATTTATTTTGAGTGATGTCTATATTCGCTGCAAACATTCTATCAAATTCAGATTAACAATTTCCAAGTCAAAATATCATAGACTGAAAATCGTCATCACACAACAAATTCAGTTTTATGCATATCATGTCACATAAGTAGCTATAACTTCTAAATGGGCAAATTCATGCAGGTAAGACCTATACAATTTTTGTTGGCAGATATGTTAACTATAATCTCCTATTCACCAATCCTTGATTGACATTGATTTGTGGATTATAGGCCAAGGTAAATTTGAAAAACTATGCTAAAAACGACCTTTTTTAAAAAATTCATGAAAATTACTAACTATCACCCGGATAGTCTGGTTTTTGAAAGCTTTGTCCGATTATCAAACTCACCCAGATAGGCATAAAATGTCTGACGAGGTTTTACTTTGCTTTAAGTTTTCCGGTTTTTAAAGGTCTTTCCAACACTATTTCCGTTTTTTGAAGGTCCACAATAAATATTGATACTGATACCATATATCTCTGTATTTTAACAAATCTTACGCATTTATAGAGGCAAACATTTTTTATTAGGATTTTCATGTAATTAAAAAACAAAATGAATAAAAATTGTGAAAAGTAAAAGAATTAAAAAATTTACAAGTCAAAATATGTACATTAAACTCAAAAATTAAGACAAATATTTTGTGGTCAAAATAAAGCTAAGAAAATAAGTTATATTTTTTTTCATAGCTTTTTTAATAAATAATAATAAAGCTTAAAATGAAAATTAATTGAACATAAAATTAAAATGAAAATTATTTTTTTGTTGACTATTTGTTATTTTATATGCGAAATTTGTTATATTTTCTTCTGTAGAAGTTTTTACTTAATGAGATGAATGATGTTGTTTTCTCGAAACGAAATCCACAATGTCGGGCTCTATATTCGAAATTTTTATCCTCAGGTCTGCTTCTACACTAAGCTTGTTTCTATACTTTGATTTTATATATAATAGTACCGAAAAAGTCTGTTCACACAAATAAGTTGTGCAAAACGGAATCAAGTTTTGGAGAGCCTTATTTGCAAGTACAGGGTAATCGGATTTTAGGAGTAACCAAAAGTTAGTTAGTTCAATTTTATTGAACTTAAGTTTCAAAGCCGTATCGCAAGAGATATCCACGAGCATATCTTGCTGTAATGTCGATAATTTCTTAGCATTACTAACATCTGTGTTGAATGGATCCCTGATCCAGTCGTTGTCAGAATCAGGACGGGGAAAATATTTTCGTAAGCTGCTTTTTAAAGTCATTAAATGTTCGACAAACAGGAGCCGCGTTTCATTGCCAAGCTCTTTATTAGAAACTTCTATAAAATCGCTGAGTGTTGGAAAAGACTCATATACACACTTTTGAATGCGTTTTGACCATAATTCGATTTTTTTTATAATCGATTCATTTTATCTTCAACTTTAAATTTATTTACAGCTGCACCTTGTAGGCTCAAATTCAGCTCATTCAAATAAGAAAAAATATCAGTCAAGTAAGTAACCTTAGCTAACCAGAGAAAATCATTAAAACATTCTTTCAGTTCGAATTGCGTGTCCATTAAAAATAATTTTATTTCGTCACGAAGTTCAAAAAGGCGACAGTACTTTCCCACGTGACAACCAACGTATGTAATAATAGTTGTTTATGTTGACTCCCCATCTCCTCGCACAAAACTTTGAAAACACGGGAATTAAGTGGGCGAGCCTTAATGAAATTGACAACTTTAACGACTTCATCCAAAATTTTTTTCAAATCTGTTGACATATTTTTAGATGCTAACGATTCCCTGTGTACGCAGCAATAGTTCCAAACGACTTGAGGTGCTATACCTTTAATAAGAGTAATCAACCCAGTTCTTCTTCCTGACATTGCACGAGCACCGTCAGTGCAAATCCCAACACATTTTGACCACTGGATTCCATTTTCGGTTATAAAATGATTCAAAGTATTAAATATGGCCTTAGCTGTAGTACACGATGGTAGGGAATCACAAAATAACAAATCCTCTTGTATTTTAAATTCAAATTCATATCTAATAAATGCTAACAAATTAGCATTATGAGAGACATCGGTACTCTCATCTAAATGTAGTGAGTAATATTGACTTTTAAGCACTCTTGAAATTAATTGCTCTTTTATATTTCAGGACATATCTTCAATTCTATTCTTGACCGTATCTTTTGATAAGGAAATCAAATTTAAATCTTTTGCAGCTTTAGCCCCCAACATTGTATTTGATATTGCTTTTGCAGCAGGAAGAATTAGTTGTTCTGCTATATTGTGGGGTTTTCCAGCTTTTGCTACTAGTAGGGATACTTCATATGATGCTTTTACTGCTTTTTTATTGATACTTCCAGTTGCGGTATTTTGAATAAGACTTTGACTGGAAACAAGTTCTTGTTTTTTGATATTAAAGAAATCGACAGACTTACTAATGTGCTCGCTATGCTTTGTTTCCAAATGACGTCGGAGTTTGGCGGGTTTCATGCATTCGTTTGATAAACTATCGCGACATAACAAACATAAAGGCCTTTCTACATCTTCTTTGCTTACAGAAGTAAATCCAAATGATAAATACTCATCACAGTACTTTCTAGTTTTACGTTTCTTGATGGAGGTTGATGGTCCCTCATCTGAATCGCTTTCACCTACATCTTGTTTGAGTATAGATCCTGTTTTTAGCCAACGATCCATTTTAAGACTCAAATTCTGAATTAAAGTATAACTACAAAAATATAATGACGAGAAGCGTTTTTAAAATATATAATACAAAATAGAGTTGGGTCAAATACTTTGTAAAAGGATTTAATATGATGTATGTAACAGCTGCAGCCAGGAAAATTGAACTCGTAGCTGGGAGAAGTAATCGGAAATTAATCACAACTGAAGACACCACACGTACGTGTATGTAACACTCAGCACACAGAAATGAAATAAAAATATATTTCTTAAATTGAAACGCGGAAAAATTGTACTATTCAAAAACTCAAAATTTGAAAATCAACGCGTACTTTGTTTTTTTAGAGTTAGATGCTGGGCATCTTGGGTTTGAACAAAAGTAAATGCACACTTTGTTTTTTAAAAATATAGGATATGCAATCATTTAAAAACTCATGGCCATGTAGAATTTTTTTGTAAATGAATAATTTGAATAAAGCGAACAGTTTGATGATATAAAATTATTGATGTCAAAATTGTTTCGCGGACCCCTGGTTTAAGAATCGCTGCGCTAGACTCTTGAAATTTGGTACATATGTTTGTAAGGTGAAAATAAAAAAAAATTGTGAATATGGAAAAATCGGTTCACGGACACGCCTACTTCCCATTCAAAGGTGGGATGTGGTTGAGACCTGTTTTCAAAATGGGTATCAATTTCCTTTAACTTAGCAATGCTGATTTTAAAAAAAATTACTAATTTTGCGATATCCTTTATAGTTTTCAAGTTATTAGAGAAAAACCAAAAAAGGTGGCCATTAACAGTTGTAATAGCGCTAGAGTCTTGAAATTTGGCACATATGTTTTTTGGATTAAAACAAGAAAGACTTGTGAATATGAAAAAAATCGGTCAACGGAGACGCCTACCTCCCATACAAAGGTGGGATGTGGCAAAGAGTATAAATAATAAAAAGAGATTTCATAGATGAGTCTATACAAAAAATGTTCCTACGTTGCGGTGCCATCGACAGTTGGTCTAAAACTTCGCCGTGAAATCAAGATCCACAGGAGAAATTTTTTTCAAAAAAGTGGTCGAACGCGTCATAGAAAAGCGAAATTGAAAAAGGAGAATTAACAGAACTCGTTTTTCATTTTCGTTCGTATAGAAATTTCATTTTATATGTTAAAATAATTAATATCTATTGTTTTGGAACCTGCATTTGAGAAAATTCATTTGTATTGCTACCAAGCAACCAGCAAATGCAGAAGGAGGATTTTTATTTTGACTTCTCCATAATAACAAATTTGCAACCGATCCCGCGTCTTTTGCGTTGTTGTTGTTGCCTTTTTTATTCCGAAAAATTCAGTTGAAATAATCCTAGCAAAATGCGTGTAATTGGTGTTGTTCTTGTGTAGTTTACAACCGATCCCGTTATTTGTATTGTTGCTTTTTTTCAGCCGAAAAATTCAGACGAAAATTAGCAAATATTATATTCCTGTTGTTTGCTTGTATGTGTTTCACATTTTGCTATTTGTCGCAACCAGAACTTTTTGCCAAGGGGGTTTTTAATCTAATGAAATTAATCACTTATATTTTCATATTTTCTTGTTTTACTTGAAACAAATCATTAGTTAACACAACTTAATACCTAAATAGATTAAATTAGAATAGTTTAATCACTTGCATTGATTCGGCATTTAAAAAACCACGAAAATCAAATTTTGAAATACAAAAAAATTAAACTTTCTTTAAAATTAACAAAGAAACTAATTAAAAATGCTTACATACACTGCCACTGCCGACGTGTTAGTTTTATTTGGGCTTAAGTCCTTGAAAATTCAAAAATATTTATGTTGGGGGCTTCAGCCTCCATAATTATTTTAACATATAAAATGAAATTTCTATACGAACGAAAATGAAAAACGAGTTCTGTTAATTCTCCTTTTTCAATTTCGCTTTTCTATGACGCGTTCGACCACTTTTTTGAAAAAAATTTCTCCTGTGGATCTTGATTTCACGGCGAAGTTTTAGACCAACTGTCGATGGCACCGCAACGTAGGAACATTTTTTGTATAGACTCATCTATGAAATCTCTTTTTATTATTTATACTCTTTGGATGTGGTTGAGACTTTATTTCACAACTGGTATCAATTACCATAAATTTGGCAATGCTGATTTCAAAAATGTTACAAATTTCACGATATCTTTTATAGTTTACAAGTAATTGGAGATAAAGTTTCAATAGTTTATCTGTTAGGTTTTTGAAAAGCATTGGAGTTTACATATTTTACCCCAAGGGGGATAAAAAGAAAACAAATAGCCCTTACCTGTTCCCCTCTACTTAAGGGAACTTCTTTCCAAATTCAAGCAACTTCCTTCACACTTTGAGCTTTTACAATTGATAAAATTATTGTTAAGCGATGCGAAATATGAAGAAATAAAAATATTTTTTCCTTCAAATGTTGCAGTAGAAAAATAATCATAAAAAAAAAGTTCTAAAAAAAGGAGCTGAAACCTTGGATTTTGGTTAACCATACTTTCTTACATTACATATAAAAAATTTCCGAAATTCGGGGATATACTTTTTGTTTTTTTCTGTCAAAGTTTGCCAATTTTCTCAACTATGACTTTTTAAGCCCCAATTTTAAAAAATCAGCATAATTCAAAAGCATAAGCACACATTTGTTGAAAAGTATGGTCTATGAACTTTATGCCAATATGCAATACTGGTATACAGTATCTACTCATTGAATTAGGGACGATGGAAAATTTTTGGAAATTTCCTATTTAGTATCGAATAAAATTAAAACCTCGGAATTTTTTAATTATTTTTTTATTGAAACATGAATTGGGGGTGTTAACCGTTATTATAAAACTTAAATTTGGTATTTACACAACGTCTGTGTGAATGTGGCAGCTGCCAAAGTAGTATGTATCAAAATAATGTTGTGTTTGAAATTTGATATAATTAATCATTTGTGCACTTTTCTCTTTTGGGTTTTGTTTTTTGTATGTGTTATGATTCTTAACATATTCAGAACACAACGCGAAGAAAAATCTCGTGATGATTTGTTCAAAACTTCACCATTATGCTACCAAAGCAGTCATTTTATAAGCGAGAACCGTTATTTTTGAAAAACCGACACTATGGGTATAATAAAGGATATTTATGATGTTCAAAGATCACGGGTGGCTGTTGAAAAAGGTCAATCTACACTGTAATATCTAAAATTATTGAAATTTCGAAGTCCTTTGTGATAAACATCGCTAAAAGTGTGAATATGTCTACTGTTTTTTAAATGTTCCCCCAAATAATCGTCAAAATTGTTCAAGAAAACAAAAAAAAACTTCAAATAATGACCAAAGAATTGTGCAGAAAACCATAATGGAACGAAGTGCATCAACATATTCAGTACTGTACGATCTCAACGAAGCTGGAATCGACATTTCGCTCAATACATTGTAACGCCGATTTAAAGAAAATGGCTTGATATGCGAAGGTCCTGCAAAAAAGCTAAAACTTACAAATGCTATGTGCAAACGGAGGCTGTATTGGGCTCAGATTCCGCGTAACACTTCCAACGACTACTGGAATATAGTGACTTACTTTAATTCAGTTAAATTCAGTGACGTCAACGTAAAATTCTCAGAAATTTTCTTTTGAATAATTTCTTATGTTTTTATTTTTTAAAGGTAATTTTTAGTGATGAGTGCCTGCTGGAAGCAGTTTCCCAAAGGGTCAGATTTGCTGGCAGAAGGCCTCAAAAGCGATACTCAGCCAGCTGTCTAGTTCCAACTACGAAAAACCTACCGTCTGCTATGATTTGAAGCCGCATAACCTCCGAAGGATCAGGGCGATATAGTTTTTTGATAAAACAATAAGATCCGAACAGTACATTAACATGTTTTGCTGCCCTACATCATTTCATTTCATTTTCATTAATTCAATTATATGACAAAATGCTACAAGATAAAATCTTATAATTAACAATAAGGATTTATAACAACTTTAAAAACAACCTATGAAAAGAATTCAGATTACTTAAATTAACTGTTATAACTATAAACGTATATATATATTTAAAAATAAAAAAGAAAATTCAAATTTGATACATTATTTAACTACATATTATTCATGTCATTACGTCGAATGATTAATATGCTCCAAAAGGCGCTCCCAAAACTGTGCTGCTGACCTAACGGTTTGCAATTCAAAAGGGAGATTATTCCACAGTCGAATTGCAGCGACAAGAAAAAAGCGTTCCAAAACTAAAGTTCTGTGTCGTGGTAAGATCAATTTTAAGCCCCTTCGAGACTGCGCAAAGTGTAGTAGCTCATGAAGGTATTCTGGACAGTTATGCTGAATGATATTATGTAGTTTTATAACGTTGCGAAATCTATAAAGTTCTTCCAAACTTAATCCTAACATACTTTTGTTTAGATGAGCAACACTTTCGCTTCTAGGTATGCTATAGACAAATCTAAGACAGTCATTGAACGCAACATTAAGCCTACGTTTGCAAGTAGAATCAAGACTTGGATAGATTGAACAGTTGAAAGTAAATAATGGCAAAATTAAACTTTTAACTAATCTCATTTTCATATCGTTAGACAAATAGCTCCCAGACACCCTGAGGCTTCTAAGGCTGGCATAAATTTGTTGGATAGCGGCTGTTGTAGCATCACAGCAACTTAGAGAACTATTTATTTTGTAGCCAAGGTACCGAACTTTGTCGTTATATGCATTGTTATTTAAGATTAGTGGAGGGAAGTCTCGACTGGATACGGGATGATTTGAGCAAATCATACCAACACATTTCGTTGGATTAAGTTTTAAGCCATTATTCAAAGACCAAACATGAATATAATTTAAATCCTCATTTATTCTAACCACACAGTCCTCGGAAAGCCCCATGGGTCTAGAGAAATAAATTAAAACATCGTCCGCATACATGTGAACTTGACTGTTAACGACTACATCGGTTGATCATTGATAAATAATGAAAGCAGAAGGGTTCCTAGGACAGAGCCCTGAGGAATCCCGCAATTAACAACAATAGGTCTAGACGAACCTTGTTCAGCTATAACTGTCAAAGTTCTATCGCATAAGTAGTTCTTCATCAGCTTTAATGCCGTGTTGGAAAAACTAAACTGATGTTTCAATTTTTTTAATAATATCGAGTAGATACTGTAGCTTATTAAATTATCTTTCATATGACATCTATATTTTGAAAATTCCTTCAGCCGTTCTCTAGTTATAATGATTTTTTCAAAAATATTTTGCATTTCGAAACGTTTAGGGTGTACCTTCGCGATCGCGCCAATTCTGCCAGATGTTGATTTTCTTATCTTACTAGTACTAAATTACATAAACACAAAATTTTAGTTGTGCGTGTATGTCTTTTTATGAATAGTTTGCATTTTGAAAATAAGAGTATTTAGTTCCTGTAATTTTTTATTCAACTCATCGACTCGTTTAACTCTTGCCGTTACTCAAGTCACAAGAACAAAATACAAGCGAAATACTCTTTCGCGCTGTATTTCTCATAGCAAACTGCTGAAGCACTCTTTGAGAATTAACTTTTTTAATGTAAAAAAGCCTCTGCTTTCGATTAAAAGCATTAAAAAAATAGTAAAAATACCGTTTTTGAGATATAACACGTTTTGTGATGTTTCACCAGGAAAATGGAAAATTTCGGAAAATCTGTTAAAACTATTGGAAAGCTGAGGAAAAAATACATCGAAATGATGTGTCGGGAAATTTTTTTAGGTACATTTGTGTACCACCAGCACGAGTTGAAAACAACAGAAATTAGCGTTCGCGCGCTGCGCTGGTACATTTGACGTGTTTCTCTTCATATACATACATCTAATTCTGTTTTACACGGTAATTGGTTGCAGGAAAACACGTGCAAAAAAAATTTAAGCCCAAAAGATTTTGAATCGTGCTAAATGGAATAAAATCGTTTAAAAAAATTTAAAATTTGTTTATTTTTAAACCGTGTTAAATCAAATCCGAATAAAAAAAGACCGTGTAAAACAGAATTAGGTGTACAGATAAGCATTTCAATTTTGCAGGTGTCTGCATTTTTAAATGTTACTTTTACCATTCCACATCATTTTTAATTTTATGAACTTTAATTGTCAGCTTATCAATTTAAAATTTTTCTGTATTGTAGAGAAGAGTCTGACAAAATTTTTACGGTATGAAACGTGCCAATAGTATTAGTGATATTACTGTTCTGATCGAAAATATGTAAAAAAACCATCTTTTCCTTTTTTAAAACAAACTTCAATTTTGAAGTCCTATGTCTGGAATTAATAATATGGATTGAAAAAGTAAGAGCTCCTTTCATATAGAAAGTTTCATTATAAGAATTTTAAGAATCCAAATGCTTACAGAAAAGCTATAATTTACGAAACTTGAGCATTTTATTAACATCAATGAAAAAACCATTTTTCTTATAAAGTCAAATAATTTTTCAAATCGATTAAGGCAGATGCCATCATTAATATCCTCAAAATTTGATGGATTTTATGAAAAAGTTTCGTTTTGTGGAAATAAAATTGTTTTGTAGAAGATAGCGTTCATATTTCGTACCAGAGACATTTCCTTCAAATCAAAAAATTGCGAAATTTCTTTTGCTCTAATCGTTATCTCTTCAAAAAAAGTGCAATATTTCAAAAAAAATTATGAAGAGCCATTATTTATTAAGGAAATACCGACGATTTGAAAAAAGTGCTTTCAAAAAATGTTTTTCATATTTGTAATTTTAACATACAAAGTTCAAATGACCATAATTTTGAGAAATGTGGTTTTTCAGCAAAATAAAAAAATATGGGTATTTTAAAATTGAACATAGAACGATCCCTGTAAATTTTAAGCAAATCGATGACATTGATGGTATCTGCCTAAACCGATTTGAAAAATAATTTGACTTTGAGCCGATGGCCTGGCTTCTAGTGCTCTTAACGAACCATTGTAGAGTAATTATTTACTTCGTAATATTAAATTAATAATAATAATAAATTATTTGACTTTATAAGAAAAAATGGTTTTTCCATTGATGCTAATAAAATGCTCGAGTTTCGTAAATTATAACTTTTCTGTAGGCATTTGCATTCTTAGAATTATTATAATGAAACATTTTATATGATTGGTGGGCTAATTTTTTCCAATTTTCTTCCAACTTGAAATTTGTTTAAAAAAAAAACGAAAAAAAAGGTTTTTTTACTTATTTTCGATCAGAACTGCCAGCCATGTCCCTAATACTATTGGCGCGTTTCATACCTTAAAATTTTTGTCTGACTCTTCTCTACAATACAAAATATTAAAAATCGATTGGCTGACAATTAAAGTCCTTACAACCATTTATGTGAAGTATGTCCTCTCAACAGTGCATTTTTTTGAATTTTGCTATTTATATGGAAAATTGGGGCCAATCGAAAAAAATAATTAACATATTCGGATTCTACGGAAAATTCCACTATAGAAAGTGTTATAGCCAGTCGTTGTGGAAATTCTTGTTGAGTAGTGTTGTAAGGGGGAGGGGCCCGTACATGGTTACCCCCGGGCCCGGATTTTCTTTCGGCGGCCCTTCCTAGTACGGTACTCAAAGTGGCTGCCAGCTCTCCTACTACTACGTTGGCTGATGTCGTTAAGCAGCGGATGCAACCATTGTATTAAAAGGGAACCAGGTTTGAAACCTTTGTTTCGTCAAAATTTTTGTGTAAACGGAGTTTAATAAATATAATTAAAGCAAGAAACAATAAAATTTAAAATATTTGTAACTGTTTGAATTTGGTCACGTGCGCAATCGTAAGTGTTAAATTTTTGTAATCAACATAATCGTTTGGTTTTTTTTTTGCAAAGTTGTGAAGAGGGCTGGTGCACAGTATAATTTTCTTTAGTAGGCAGTGACACGCCCCTAACAGGACAATACGTTTCCACCGCTAAACTAATCGACAGATTTTAATGAAATTTGGTTTGAAGCTGGATTGTACCATAAAAAAGGTCATAAGAGATTCTAAGTACTTTAAGTAGGCGTGACACCGCCCCTGATGGGAAAAAAACGCAGCCACGACTGAGTCACTACTCCAATTTTGACCAATTTCGGTATGGTGATAAACTTGTTACTGGGGCGATGTCACGTCCCTTACAAGAAAAAAATCGGTTTAAAAGCAAAAAGAAAAGTTGCATATTATTTTAAAAAATATTAAATTTAAATTAATTAAAATTGATCTCACCAATTTAATTCAACAATGATTATTATTAAATTTGTTTTTTAATTATGTACTTTGTAAATCTTAAATACATTCTACTATAGTAGAAAAACATATCTAGTAGCGTAGCTAGGATGGTGCCGTGGGTGCGGCCGCATCGGGCGCAAGCCTTGGAGGGCGGCAAAATGGTCGTGAAATATTTATTCATTTTGATAGGGTTTTTTGGAAATCAAAAATGAGAACCTTTTTTTTAGTGAATGCAAGAAAATTCGAATGTATAGGTGGAAATTTTCGAAGTTTTAGGCTATTGTTTTTGATGGTGAAAAATGAGGACTTTTTTTTATTTTTAACTTCTCTTGAGAAGTTATTATAATAGGTCCGAAAATCGAAATAGGTAATTTTGTGTTTTCTTTACGTTTCAAGACCTCGACAATCGTTTACAAGTATTTTTAGAGTGATGTCTGTGTGTGTGTGTGTGTGTGTGTGTACTTATGTACGTACGTATGTAGACATATTTTGGCTTTCGTTTCCTCAATAACTACCGGACCGAATTTTTTGATGACCATATCAATCGATACGCCACGTCATGACTTAGATCTGAAAGGAGTCTGGAAAATATCGGTCCAGCGGTTCGTTTTTTATTCATAAAAAACCGACTTTTTTATGCACGCAATATAAATTTCATATAAAAGTATGGATTCGTAGAGTTGAAATAGATATTCATCAGAATGCCTATGTATTTGTTTAATCTAGATAAATAGTGCCATATTGTAATCATAAGATATTCTCAAATGATTTTCGAAGTATCGAAACATTAAAAAAAAAAGAATTGTTCTCAAGAGAAGTTGCTTGTACGGTACTTGCTGCCGAACCGATTTTTTTTTTTTATTATTTTCTCGTCAAAATTTTTCTTTTGGTACTTAGGGGTCGCCATTCCAAGTGTTCGCACCAGGCGCCAAAAATGCACGCTACACCTCTGAACATATCCCGTTCGCAATGTTCCGATTCGAATCATATTAAACTTTGTAAGAAAAAAAATAAATGAGATTTTTTAATCAAACTGAAACTAATAAAAATAAATGACCATGAAAAACCATTTCCATTTTGTGTCACGTACGAATCGCTATTTTATTGCTTTTATCTTGGCACCAGTAGTACGTCTGCCATCAATTTTACCACTACATGTAATGCCGTCAGATGCGAATAAGGCGTATCTCAAAAAAATTGATATTCGAGATTCTTATGGCATTGGATAGCTTAAGAAAGTACGCGTCTAATGAACTAATCCAAATAACGATATTTTAATTCAAACATATAAAAAATCCCTTAAGAATATTTTCTCTATCTCAATTTTACCCCAAATTACTAAGCGATTTAGACGTATGTCAATATGTATGTAAATATTATTTGTTTTGTATGAAAGTTTGTATGAGAAGTCTTAAGTAAAATGGCGTATCTACATTTTTAAAGCTATAAATACTAAGCGAAATGGACATATCTCATAAAAAACGTATAAGCACATGGAATTTTGATATTTTCCCTTAATCATAAATAAATAACATTAAAATGATATTTAAATTGCCAAAAATAAATTAAAAAATCCGTAGAGAAAGTAAGAAGAAGACGGCATTTACAAAACATCAATTATCTCTAAACTAGTTTTTTTGAGATACGCCTTATTCGCTTCTGACGGCAGTATAGTGCTACCAAAGTGCTGTTCTTTAACACATTGAGTGCCAAGCGGTTTTTATGAAAATCGTCGCCGGAGGCCAAACATTTTTTTTTAGAAATGTGTAAAAGTGGTATATAATGATTTCTTTGGCATCCGCGATCTAGTCTGTTTCTTATTTTTGAACTTATAACGGTTTTTGTATGTCGTTCGTTTTTGGACGACACGGCACTGATCGACGAGACTGGTATTGTAAAAGTCGCAGTGGTACGAAAATGTACGACATTTTCATGTACATTATTTACTTTTATTTCACCTACTGCATATATGTACATATATTTACAAAATGGATCAAAATGAACAAAAGTTGGATCAAAATATATTTTAAGATAATTTTTTACTTCTGCTTCATATTAATATAAGTAAATGAATTATAATTGGAAATATACCTCAGATAGTTTCTATTATAAAACCAAAGAAAATCATCGTAGGGCCATAAAAATTGGACAAAATTTTCACTAAATATACTCTAAAAACATAAACAAATTCACGTAGAGTCCAACAAAAACGAACTACACTGTCATCTGTGAAACAACCCCTGTCGTATCGTTTCGTACGACGTGGCACCCCAGGAAGGATTAGGTGTCGTACACAAACGTTCGACGTGGCACTCAATGTGTTAAATGGTAAATGTACTCAAGTTGACGTCATGCTTTAGGAATGTAAACAAAACGAACAGCTGATTGAAATTTCAACGCAGTGGTGTGATGTGTTTTCACTCAAAATTTGCCACATTTGAACGAAATTAAAAGTAACCTTTTCGTTAGGTCTGATCTTTTTAGCTTTAAAACTATGTATATAAAGAGATTATTTTTCTGTAAAAATTTACCGGAGATATAACAATTTGAATATGACCGTAAGACAGCGATTTAAAAATGTGTCTGTCAGAAAGTATTCGTTTTGTAAAAGAACGTCTCCCTTCCAAAAAAACAAATTTGCAACCGAATGAGATGCGTAGGTAGGCAAAGCCCCCTCTTGCTCCTATGGTGGGTACGGGCCTGGTTCGACACCATGGAAACACCCGTATTCTCTATTCTAAGTATCTACACATCCGGGAATGCGCTGGCAAAGCCGCGCGAATAGCTAGATGTTAATAAAATAACAGTCACGGCATTAAATCAGCTTTAAACTACGTTGCTATGTTGTGAAATCTATCATATTGCTTACGTATAATCTAAAAACTTTAAACTATGTGACTTATAACGCAATGCCCATGATATGCTTCTACACAACTGTACATTTTTTCAGTTATTTCTTTTTTTTTCAAAGCTCTAGTTTTTTCTTCAACTTTCGATATGTGGTTTCTTTCATTTATTTCGTTTCAATGATTTAATATTTGCGATAAACCTTATTCTTATCGTTTATATAATCATTTCTTATAAATATCAATAAGCTAAAAATTACAACAAAATTAATAAAAAAAAGTGTACTGCTTCAACTACCGTAGCTAAGTTTCTGTTGAAAACCGCTCGCTTATATCTTGAAAACTAATCTAGCCTTGCAGTGCCGCGCACACCCGCCACCGTCTGTCTAATCGGCAGGTTGTCGTCCATTTAGCGATAGTTGTTGAAGAAAAGGTTTTTTGTCAATAATATTTTCTTGCAGTTATTTGCTTTTGATAAATATTTGTACATTGTTATTACTTTAATATAATAAAGGGTGCTGGTAACAATTTAAATCAAGCAATAGTTTTTCACTGTCAAAAACAAAAAACAAAAAAAATACAACTGGAATTGTTACGTATTATCGGGAATTTATATATGAAAGCAAATAAATTCTTAGGATTTATTGAAAGAGCAACAATATACAGCCATGGACATATAGTAAATGGCACATTTTGTTAAAAGTTCTTTCTGATGCTATATTATCGTAAATATTATTATCAAATAAACTGTTATGCATTGTCAGGAATTTATATATAAAAACAAATAAATTCTTAGGAGTTATTGAAAGAGCAAAAACATAAAGCCATGGACATATAAATGGCACATGTCCGATTTTGCTTGAAATTGTTGCTTACCATTTTGTGTGTTATTTTGTAAACCGTACGAAGATCACTGATCTCGCTTGTCTTTTTTGCAGTAGGCTTTTACCTGCTTTTTTTGAGCGTTGTATCTGTGCGGCGTCTTGCCTGCGGTCTCTCGTTTGCACTTCATCACTAATGCGTTTTACAGACTCTTCTTTTCTCAATTGGTATTCCAGTTAGCATCGCTCATCCAGGGTTTTCTATTCCCTGTGTTAAAGCATGATCAAATGCGACGCAGCCCCCATTCGGTTTGAAACAGGATAAAAAAATTCAAAAAAATTTATTGAAAATTTTTATCTCTAACCCATACTTACCCTATTTCTAAGAGAAATGGGGTTCATACCTCATTTATAAAGGTTCTAATCCTTTTCTTTTTAATTTTTAATAATTCTTCAAAAATTATATTTATATTAATTTTAATAATAAGAACAATAATTTCAGTATCTGCTAATTCTTTGGCTTAAGTTAAGCCAAAAACAAATGCGAGGCCAGCCCAATCGGTTCGAAACAAAATAAAAATATTTATTTAAAATTTTTATCTGTAACCCTTACTTATCCTATTTCAATGTGAAATTTGGCCAAAGCCACATGTCTGCTCATTATTTTTGTATATAATATGCTTAGAAAACAAAAAAGTAACAAATAGCATAATGAATTGGGCTTTCTTAATACCGTAAAAAAATTACAAATTACTAACAAAACTTTTTAGAGAAAATAACGTTTGTTTGAAAAAAATGTTAAAAAATTTTTAAAACAACCATAACTCAAAATATACTACTTTCAAACTTTCAAAATATACTACTTTCAAACTTTTCAATTTTATAGTCTGTAAAATTAATTGCCATATGACATCAAAATATATAGAATCTATGTATTAAGGAATTTCCAACTTATACTGATTTTTAGAAAAGGCTTAGAAAGGGTTAAAGATAAAAATGTCAAAAAATTCCTTAAATTTTGTTCCTATTTCGAACCAATTGAGGAGGCGCCTCCAACTTTTTTTTTAAGGACCACCCTAATGAACTCACTAGCTGTTATACATAAATGACGACTTGATATTGGTGGAATCTATAACCTACATATTTGCCATTTTTATTTTGGTAGAATAGTTAAAACTTTTTCTTAAAATCCTTAAGCCTTAACCAAAATAGAAACCAAAATAGACGTTAGCAATTGAACGATACCATTGCACTCGTTACATCTGTTTTAGGCATTTAACCCAAAATGTTATGTTGTAAACAGAATTGGGTCTGAGTCGGAAAAGCGGAAACAGAATTTCGCTGTCAAAAAAAATTCCGTCGGAAAATCATTTGAATAAACACAATTGCGGCGAAACGGAAAAGTTCGCTATGGACGCTGTGTACAACATGTATGTATATTGAGGCATGAAAGCGCATAAAAAGGAGGTGGTGGGTGCGTCCCTATACAAACTATACAAATGGTACATCATTTTAAAGCAAGAGAATCAAGCATTCTTATATTTTAAAAAAAGTATAGGTTTTTAACACAATTTTTAAAAAAAATCGTTTTTTAAAAAAAAAATTATCAAAATTTCCGAATTTCCAAAATTATAGGTTAAATTCCAAAGATTTGCTAACCATTATTGTAGGCCATTAAATTGTCTTTCTTATGACACCCATATTTTTGATATCAATGCAGGGGTTCTCAACTTATAATAGTTTTTACAAAAGCTATATCCGAAACTTCCGATGGCTATATCTCTGAAACTAGATCCGAGCGACACTATTTTTGCATGTTTTTTATTTGCTTTAACTCCCTTTTATCTCTAAGAAAAAAAAAATTGGACTATGGGAGCTAAAGTAAACCTGTTCTTTCTTATGGACATTTCTGTAATCCTTTACAGAAAGGTCGTACAAGCGGACCTCTTCAATCGATTTCTCGTTATAACTTGTTTCACTCATTTTTTAAATTCTTTAATCCGGAATATTTTTAAATAGATTTTATTTTTGCAGAATATATGACTTTTTACAAAATTCTCATTTAAAACGTAAACAAAAAAATTGACACAAGCTGATTGGAAATACAACCCTGATCCGACGGAGAAAATAGAATTAAATCTAAATCGACGGATGTCCGTCGGTAGGCTATCAGTCGTACGCCGCAGTTCTGTTCAATTTCATAGCATCAAGTGTGTTCTAATTTTTGACAGCGGAATTCCGCTTCCGCTTTTCCAACTCCGACACAATTCTGTTTACAACATTACGCTAGCTAACGAATCGAAGCAGATGTTATGACGTGTAGTGACGGTCTGAAGTTCAGTTCTTACGGTACAACAAAATGTTTCGTTCACTTTCGTTCAGTTTTGGCCTTAGAATGCTAAGGAAAAAATAGAAACAAATAGGTTTTTTTTACTGATAGTAAATATAAAAAAACAGCAACGATTACACTATACTATATATAGCCAGAATTTGCGGCCTCCTAAAATCTGTCACAGTAGGCTCGAGCCTCGTTATGTTCCGAATTCGGCGATAATTTTATTATATATTTTTGTTATTATTTTACAGCAAATTTCTCACCGTGTACTAATAAATTTATTAATATTTTTATCTACTGTTAGATAAAACAAGTAGAAATCCAACAAATACCAAATATGTGTACATAAATATGTGTCACTTCAATAAAAATTTTAAAGTTATACACAAGTTTTATAAAAAGCAGACATACATATTTACTTATACATATGAAAATTCCAGCAATTAAGGTAGAAAGTGTAAAGACTGTAAAAAGGGGTGAATCATAAAAAGTTTTAATTAATCACACAGCAGGTTAAATTGATTAGTCGTATCAGCAATTGAATACTTGGGCGTCACTGGAAACAATTTTACTGAGTATTAAATTCTCTAATAAAAATGTAAGATTTGTCTCAAAATTCACAAAACTAAATATTTTGTTCAAAAAAAAAAAAAGAAATAAAGATCAGCAAAAAATATGTAAAACATGTGACAATGTGCTTTAAGACAGTCATCGCCTGCGATGCACTTGCAAATGAAACGTCATATTCAGCGCACATTTGCGTAAGTGAGAAATTTTTGTAAAACAATGCGTTTCGAAAAGTTTGCACCGAATGTTCTTTGGCAAGTTCGTATATTCATGCGGAAAATCAAAATGCAAAATTTTGAAATCTTCAGCTTTTTTTAATTTTTTTAAGTTTTCCAATTTGTTTTAAGATTTCTATTTTTTGTAAATTTTTGAAACTTTTCAATTTTTGAAATTTTTGTTAATTTTTCGATACTTTTTGAATTTTTTTTGGCATGTTTATATTTTTTACTGTGATTCTAAACTGGTCAATGCGAAAAGTAAAATATAGTATGCTTGCAGATTTTTAAACATCGGCTAACTAAGCTTACTGATGATACCATATAGCGGTGATTGAAACTACATACATCAGGCCCGTGCGCAGAAATCATCCAAGGGGGGGAGGTTTTAACCCAGCAGTTCCCAGAAAAAAAATTTTTTCATGCGATTTTGGAAAATTCACTAAAAAACAAAGCATTTGCTAAAAAAAAAAATTTAAAAAAAAATTTGATTTTGTTTATTGAAAATATTTACACCAAAAAATTCAAAAATGTCATCACCGACTACCTTGGATGTTGGTAAAAAATAGCGATCTGCAGAGTTCAAACATTGTATTAAGTTTGATACGCTGGGTATTACTGGGTTAACTCGGATATTTCATGTCAGGTTATAAAGCAAAGCATACAAAAAAGACATAAATACAAAAATTGTTTTATGAATATATATGTATATATGCTTATGTGTGTATAGTCTATACATATCGGCCATTCTTTTATAACTGCACACTTTGTTTTTTTATTACCATTTTGAGCATTTTTCGAAACGAAATATCTCAAAAACTATAGGAGATAGGATAAAAATTACAGAATTTTTTTGTTATGAAATACTATAACTTTATAAAAAAAATTAAAAAGATTTAAATAAATTTGTTGAAACATTAATTTTTTTATTTAAAAAAATTTTTCTCGAGACTACTTTAATATAACATCTTGATTTTTAATGATTTTTTTATGAGTTATTCCTCAATTAAACCTAAGAGTGCATGTACTTTCATATCGAAATTCCCGACATAACTTTGGAAAATATCATAAAATTCACACCTTTTTCTATATACATATATGTACATATGTGAGTTTTTTTTAATATCATAAAATTTTTCGTAAGAGGCGCAAGTCTTTTTGGTTTTTCATTTAATTAAGAATATATTGTCAATAAAGGTCTATATAAAAAAATTTCCAATGGGGGAGGTAGAACCCCCAAAACCCCCCCTTGCGCACAGGCCTGACATACACAGTATAAGCAGCTACTAGTTGTCTATTTTTGTTTGCTGTAACTTTTTTCTATTTTTTGCACTTACATTACGTGAACAGCAAGCTCAGTAAAAGATATAAAATTCGTAAATTTGGCAGTAATCAGCAATTTTCCATTTTTATAAAAAAACTAGCTGGCCCGACAGTCGTTGTTCTGTCAATTAATGCAAGAAAAAAAAATTTGATAAAGATATAATAGATAGAATATTGCTTTGAACTTTCCGTAGCTAAGTGGGCATAAAAACACTTCAATTATTGTGGAAAAATTTAGCATAATGACTTTGTCATATGAAATACTATCCAAATTTCTGACTTTCCCGTGTGAACTTTCCAAACGCTTTTCCTACGTTTTGTTAATTCCATTTATATCACAATGAGCGATCTTCAAGAAAATACAATTTCAAAAAATATCTCAGTATGAGGACCACCCTAAATAAAATTTATAAAGCTTTATAAAGGCCGTACTTTTTTGAAAAATAATGAAAATCGCACTATTACAGTCAATGGAGCGATTACAGTCACAAAATGGAAAAATTGGACTTGGTTGGCATGTGGTGTCAACAAAACGGTGCCACATGTTACACGGCATGCGATACCATGAACCTATTGATAGGCAAGTTTGGTGAGCGCAGTTAATCTCACGTTTTGGAGCCACAACTAGACTATTTTTTGTGGGGCTACGAGAAGTCTGTCACGTGTATAGGGATAAGCCAGCCCCAATTGCCTGGCACTGGAAGACATTATTACAGCTGCCACTTTTGAGATACCGCGGCCGAAGTGACGAAAAAAGTATGCCAACATTGAAGCTTACGGATGTACCACCCCAGGCGTAATCGCGTGCAAACACTTACACGAAATAATCTTTAAAAATAAATGGAAAGAATTGATATATCGCTTCAAATAAATATTTCATTCACTATTGCAAATTTTCTGTTCCTTTTTCAATTTTCAAAAACCAAACAATTCTGAAAGCAAAAAAGTAATAACGAATCATAAAACTTTATTACTTTATTTGAAATGAAAATGTTGCATATTTTTCGGCGTATGTAATGAATGAAATCTAAATAATGTTTTATGATTCCGTTATTACTTTTTTCTTTCAGAATTGTATTTACATCCTCTAATATGTCCAAAAGCGGCTTCGCGGTTCGATTGAGTCTACAATATGTGCAACACTGTATTCGCTATTCACAGTGCTTTTACATTAAAATTAAATTGCATACTTTCAGGCCTTCAAATTAACAAGACTGGCCTAGGAAAAACTAGTTTATCCTAAAAACTAGTTTGGCTGGTGACATACACATATGGGACATTCATTTACAAACCGAACACTTTTCTGACGACGCATTTTTGATTTGGCTAAAATTTTGTTTATGGGTTCTGTAACGAAAAAGAAGAGATATGTGTTCGAGGATTTTTTTGAAAACAATATTTTTTTTTCAAAATAGAGCGAATTCAAATTTTGAGAATTTCGTGATTTTTGGCTTGAAGACTCATCTTCAAAAATTAATAACGCCGGTTCGGTTTCTCCATTAACAAAAACCGTTTTCAATAGGAAATTTGACGTAGAATGGTGATATTAAAAATGTGATACAGGGTGGGGGCAATTGTTAAAAATCGATTTAAACATTAAAATTGTTTGTAACAATATTAATTTGTTAATAATTTTTTACGACATAATTTTTTTATTAAAGTTAATTTTCTTAGCTTTAAAATGAAAACAATTTTTCTAACTTTAACAGAATCGGAGCTATGAATTTTTGAAAGTGAGTCTCCAAGCTAAAAATCACGAAATTCTCAAAATTTAAATTCGCTCTATTTGAAAAAAAAAAAATTAAAAAAAGTTCTCGAACACGTATCTCTTCTTTTTCGATACAGAAACCATAAAAAAGTTTCAGCCAAATCAAAACTACGTTGTCAGAAAAATGTTGGGTTTGTGAAAGAAAGTCCCATATGGGTATTTCCATGGTATCGAATGGGACCGTCGTACACTTTTAAAGTAGAATAAAAGTCATAGTAAAACACTTTTTTTTCTTTTATTACTTAAAGGAATAGCCCTTTGGTAGCACTATATTTAGTCGTAAAGTTGATGGCTCAACGATAAAGGCAATAAAAGGGCGATTCGTACGGGACAAAATATGGAAGTGTTTTTCATGGCCATTTATGGAAAAGCATAAGTCAGTGAAACCTATCATCATTTTTTAATGCAACTAATTTTAAAATCTTATGGAATAACATGACTTTTTATTAAATTTCGTTTGATTGAAAAATCGTACTTATTTTATTTCTTACAAAGTATAATATATAATATATTTTTCCATTATGGTTTACCTGGTAATTTTTTCATATATTTTAGTACTTGAGATTTATATAGTAATTAAAAAACAAATTTAATATTAATCACTACCGAATTAAATTAGTGAGATCAATTTCAATTCATTTAATATAAATTTTAAACATTTTTCTTATAAGAAACTTTTATTTTTGCTGCTTAAATGTTTTTTCTTGTAAGGGGCGTGACATCGCCGCGCTAAAAACAAATTTCTCTTATCAGGAATCAGATTATCACCATACCAAATTGGTGGAGCGACTGAGACGTGGCTGCTGTTTTGCCCATTTTGGGGCAGTGCCACGCCTACTTAAAGGAGTCTTTTATACTACTACTATTGAAATGAAAATTATATTGTGCAGTGTCCCTCTTCACAACTTTGCAAAAAAAAAAATTAAGCGATTATGTTGTGTTCTGGCAGTTGAAAAGGGTTCTAAACGTGAATGAATTCAGGTGTAAATTGTTTAACCCTTAACCGCCCATTGTATCATATTTGATACATTCCGTTAATGTAAGTTCAAATAAATGCTATTCAAATTTTTAAACTTTCTGCCAGTTGAATTAAATTCGTTACAAAATGCTGGTTATGGTTCCCGTTATTCTGTTTACAGTTATATACATACAAGTTTGTATGTACGTAAATAACAGCAACAGTCAGCAAAGAGTATAAATAATCATCCATAGCTGTCAAAAAATGTTTCTACTCAATTTATTTGTTTACATTTTGCATTGGATTTTGACAACTACGGAACCAGATTTAGCTGTCAAATTTTGATAGGACAAATTAATGTAACCTTTATTGTTATTTTCATGAATATGTTGAAAAATATAGAAATTGAAGAATATTTTGATTATTGCAAAATGATTTCAATTCTAGCTGCAAGACAAAAGAATTTTTGTTTGAAGCAGACGCTCAGCAAATCAAACAAGATGAATATTATTTTTATTTTTCAGTTTGAACTGAAAAACGCATGAAGATGAACAAGGGGTCAAGGAGGCTGAAGCCCCCAACATAAATATTTTTGAATTTTCAAGGACTTAAGCCCAAATAAAACTAACACGTCGGCAGTGGTAGTGTATTTAAACATTTTTAATTAGTTTCTTTGTTAATTTTAAAGAAAGTTTAATTTTTTTGTATTTCAAAATTTGATTTTCGTGGTTTTTTAAATGCCGAATCAATGCAAGTGATTAAACTATTCTAATTTAATCTATTTAGGTATTAAGTTGTGTTAACTAATGATTTGTTTCAAGTAAAACAAGAAAATATGAAAATATAAGTGATTAATTTCATTAGATTAAAAACCCCCTTGGCAAAAAGTTCTGGTTGCGACAAATAGCAAAATGTGAAACACATACAAGCAAACAACAGGAATATAATATTTGCTAATTTTCGTCTGAATTTTTTCGGCTGAAAAAAAGCAAGAATACAAATAACGGGATCGGTTGTAAACTACACAAGAACAACAACAATTACACGCATTTTGCTAGGATTATTTCAACTGAATTTTTCGGAATAAAAAAGGCAACAACAACAACGCAAAAGACGCGGGATCGGTTGCAAATTTGTTATTATGGAGAAGTCAAAATAAAAATCCTCCTTCTGCATTTGCTGGTTGCTTGGTAGCAATACAAATGAATTTTCTCAAATGCAGGTTCCAAAACAATAGATATTAATTATTTTAACATATAAAATGAAATTTCTATACGAACGAAAATGAAAAACGAGTTCTGTTAATTCTCCTTTTTCAATTTCGCTTTTCTATGACGCGTTCGACCACTTTTTTGAAAAAAATTTCTCCTGTGGATCTTGATTTCACGGCGAAGTTTTAGACCAACTGTCGATGGCACCGCAACGAGGCAACATTTTTTGTATAGATTCATCTATGAAATCTCTTTTTATTATTTATACTCTTTGCAGTCAGTGTCATCTTGATTGCCAGTGAAGAAGCAAGTTTTCTATAAGTGTGTTTCATAGTCGATTTTCAAAAACTTTTTAAAAAAAATGTAAGTGGATAACAAATATTATGTATTTTTAACGACAGAAGTTATTTTGTGAAAATAAATAAATTTGCTTTTGCTTATTGCGAAAAATGTGTTTGTCTCATATTTGATACAGTGGCCGGTAAACATGAAGAATAAGTGCAGACTTACTGATGCAGATATTGAAAAATTGTTCGAAGCCTGGTCGGACAGTGAAGATAATTTTGAGTTGTCTGATGATGAAATAAATGATGAGGCTATTTCCAGTGATGAAGCTGTGGAAGAAAACGTAGAAAATGCTCAAGACAATATCAGCGATGCTGAAACACTTGAAACGTGCAGCCCGCCGCAAGGTTCAACGATTCAAAAAACTAGAAACATTTTGTGGCGGAAAAACAATTTAGTTATTGATGATTCCTATTTAGCGTTTGAAGAAAATGAATTTCCTCCAGAACTAAAGACACTGGAAACACCATTGCAGTTTTTTAAATATTTTTTAAATGACGAAATCATGGATTTAATGGACAGCTTTATTTTGCTGATCCAAAATAAAAATTAAGTCCAAGAAATGGTACTTAAGGATTTTTTTGAATGTTTTTCTTAGATAATATCAGATAATAACGTTTTATTAATAACTTTTAATTTTTCGGTCACGGTGGACCTTTCTGTGGAAATACCCATATACGACATCAAATGTAGATACATAGTAAAGATCTGTGAATGTTGTTGCCAGGCTGGCTCCTGTGTCGCGCACAAGCACAGGCTGATAAAGAAATTTAGTGCCAAATATATATTGGAAATTAAAGTTGGTCCAAAGTGGTGTCAATCGATGATGTGTCCCTAGTAATGGTTATAGAAACGGGGCCAATAAATAAAATGATTAACCTCGGGTGAGCTTGTATTTCCGAACTATCCAAGAAAAAGTGAATATTCCATTTGAAAAAGGAGCTTATAGTTGGAATCTAAAGTTGGTCCGATCTGAAGAAGAAAGAGGTGTCAATTGATGATGGGTTCTGGTAATGATCATAGAAACGACCATAGCTGGGCACCGTTAATCAAATAGTTAACTTCGTTAATCGCTAATCCTTTACTAATAAAGTTAACTTCGTTAAACGTTAAAGCGTTACATATCGGAAGGTTTAACGCAAGTTAAAGTTAATCGTTAATCCGTTAAGATGTGATAAATATTGAATTTTCTATATCGTTGCGTTAATGATCTTCTCATAAAAACTGTTGGTTTGGACTCTGGAAGTTAACAGTTTAGGAACAAAAAAAAGACGTGTATAATTGGAGTGTATAATTTAGTCATCTGGCATAATGTGGATATTCCCTTTCATGAACATTAATATGTTGAAGCGCTCGTCAGAAAGCGCGGCTCGTTTCGGCGTTGAAATATATTTGCCCGTGGAAAAAAGACGTTACACTGCAGCGCGTGAGGGTATAGCAGTATTATATTTAATAAAAAGATTTATGAATATCACCGAGGATACCGCATCGTTGAACAAGTCTTTTGATTTCATGTCTACCCACATTTTGACGAGATATTAAGCCTTACTCTTTAAATATTTGTGGCTCTAAGGTTTTCCTTAAGACTCAGTGACAGAATTTAAAAATTCTTTCTCATGATCGTCGTTGTTACTCGCGTTGCTGCCTCCGCCAATTAAACTATCTCTGTCTTTCCAACTTTCGGCAGCTTCTTGTCGTAACGCCTCTTCTACCTTTTTTTTCATGCATTTTTTTACTGCATCCACCCGACTGCTGTCATACGTTTCCAGCCATATCCACCGAAACTTCGGGTAACAAGCCGCGACAAGTTGGCACTATCCGTCGCCCAGAAGTGGTCCCAACGTTTTCTCTATGCCGTTGAATAAGGGATTGGCTAAAGCTGTGCAATTTACTATGCCTTTAGACTCTATAGCGGTATTCACGATCTGTAGTACTTTTAGTATTTTTTGTAAATATTTACAATTTTTATTACAGATTGTGAGTGTCCTAAAATATTTTTCTTTATTTTACTGAATAATTTGAAAAGTATTTGAGAAACTTCGATTGACATGTTTTCTTTATTTTACTATGGTAACTTCGATTGAAAATGCACAAATACTATACAAAAGTTACAATAGGGTTTTGTCATTGTATTTTTGATATTTAGAGCAGCGATTCTTAAACTGTGGTCCGCGGACCCCCAGGGGTCCGCGAAACAATTTTGACATTAATAATTTTATATCATCAAACTGTTCGCTTTATTCAAATAATTCATTTACAAAAAAATTCTACATGGCCATGAGTTTTTAAATGATTGCATATACTATATTTTTAAAAAACAAAGTGTGCATTTACTTTTGTTCAAACCCAAGATGCCCAGCATCTAACTCTAAAAAAACAAAGTACGCGTTGATTTTCAAATTTTGAGTTTTTGAATAGTACAATTTTTCCGCGTTTCAATTTAAGAAATATATTTTTATTTCATTTCTGTGTGCTGAGTGTTACATACACGTACGTGTGGTGTCTTCAGTTGTGATTAATTTCCGATTACTTCTCCCAGCTACGAGTTCAATTTTCCTGGCTGCAGCTGTTACATACATCATATTAAATCCTTTTAAAAAGTATTTGACCCAACTCTATTTTGTATTATATATTTTAAAAACGCTATTCGTCATTATATTTTTGTAGTTATACTTTAATTCAGAATTTGAGTCTTAAAATGGATCGTTGGCTAAAAACAGGATCTATACTCAAACAAGATGTAGGTGAAAGCGATTCAGATGAGGGACCATCAACCTCCATCAAGAAACGTAAAACTAGAAAGTACTGTGATGAGTATTTATCATTTGGATTTACTTCTGTAAGCAAAGAAGATGTAGAAAGGCCTTTATGTTTGTTATGTCGCGATAGTTTATCAAACGAATGCATGAAACCCGCCAAACTCCGACGTCATTTGGAAACAAAGCATAGCGAGCACATTAGTAAGTCTGTCGATTTCTTTAATATCAAAAAACAAGAACTTGTTTCCAGTCAAAGTCTTATTCAAAATACCGCAACTGGAAGTATCAATAAAAAAGCAGTAAAAGCATCATATGAAGTATCCCTACTAGTAGCAAAAGCTGGAAAACCCCACAATATAGCAGAACAACTAATTCTTCCTGCTGCAAAAGCAATATCAAATACAATGTTGGGGGCTAAAGCTGCAAAAGATTTAAATTTGATTTCCTTATCAAAAGATACGGTCAAGAATAGAATTGAAGATATGTCCTGAAATATAAAAGAGCAATTAATTTCAAGAGTGCTTAAAAGTCAATATTACTCACTACATTTAGATGAGAGTACCGATGTCTCTCATAATGCTAATTTGTTAGCATTTATTAGATATGAATTTGAATTTAAAATACAAGAGGATTTGTTATTTTGTGATTCCCTACCATCGTGTACTACAGCTAAGGCCATATTTAATACTTTGAATCATTTTATAACCGAAAATGGAATCCAGTGGTCAAAATGTGTTGGGATTTGCACTGACGGTGCTCGTGCAATGTCAGGAAGAAGAACTGGGTTGATTACTCTTATTAAAGGTATAGCACCTCAAGTCGTTTGGAACTATTGCTGCGTACACAGGGAATCGTTAGCATCTAAAAATATGTCAACAGATTTGAAAAAAATATTGGATGAAGTCGTTAAAGTTGTCAATTTCATTAAGGCTCGCCCACTTAATTCCCGTGTTTTCAAAGTTTTGTGCGAGGAGATGGGGAGTCAACATAAACAACTATTATTACACACAGAAGTACGTTGGTTGTCACGTGGGAAAGTACTCAGTCGCCTTTTTGAACTTCGTGACGAAATAAGATTATTTTTAATGGACACGCAATTCGAACTGAAAGAATGTTTTAATGATTTTCTCTGGTTAGCTAAGGTTACTTACTTGACTGATATTT
Organism: Meiosimyza platycephala; assembly: GCA_963662105.1. Taxonomy (NCBI): domain Eukaryota; kingdom Metazoa; phylum Arthropoda; class Insecta; order Diptera; family Lauxaniidae; genus Meiosimyza; species Meiosimyza platycephala. The sequence continues at coordinate 4,760,061 of OY759212.1, forward strand.
TTTGTTATTTGAATGAGCTGAATTTGAGCCTACAACGTGCAGCTGTAAATAAATTTAAAGTTGAAGATAAAATGAAGCGATTATAAAAAAAATCGAATTATGGTCAAAACGCATTCAAAAGTGTGTATATGAGTCTTTTCCAACACTCAGCGATTTTATAGAAGTTTCTAATAAAGAGCTTGGCAATGAAACGCGGCTCCTGTTTGTCGAACATTTAATGACTTTAAAAGCAGCTTACGAAAATATTTTCCCTGTCCTGATTCTGACAACGACTGGATCAGGGATCCATTCAACACAGATGTTAGTAATGCTAAGAAATTATCGACATTACAGCAAGATATGCTCGTGGATATCTCTTGCGATACAGCTTTGAAACTTAAGTTCAATAAAATTGAACTAACTAACTTTTGGTTACTAATAAAATCCGATTACCCTGCACTTGCAAATAAGGCTCTCCAAAACTTGATTCCGTTTTGCACAACTTATTTGTGTGAACAGACTTTTTCGGTACTATTATATATAAAATCAAAGTATAGAAACAAGCTTAGTGTAGAAGCAGACCTGAGGATAAAAATTTCGAATATAGAGCCCGACATTGTGGATTTGGTTTCGAAAAAACAACATCATTCATCTCATTAAGTAAAAACTTCTACAGAAGAAAATATAACAAATTTCGCATATAAAATAATAAATAGTCAACAAAAAAATAATTTTCATTTTAATTTAATGTTCAATTAATTTTCATTTTAAGCTTTATTATTATTTATTAAAAAAGCTATGAAAAAAAACATAACTTATTTTCTTAGCTTTATTTTGACCACAAAATATTTGTCTTAATATTTGAGTTTAATGTACATATTTTGACTTGTAAATTTTTTAATTCTTTTCTTTCCACAATTTTTATTCATTTTGTTTTTTAATTACATGAAAATCCTAATAAAAAATGTTTGCCTCTATAAATGCGTAAGATTTGTTAAAATACAGAGATATATGGTATCAGTATCAATATTTATTTTGGACCTTCAAAAAACGGAAATAGTGTTGGAAAGACTTTTAAAAACCGGAAAACTTAAAGCAAAGTAAAACTACTTCGTTCCTTAACCTCGTCAGATGATCGGACATTTTATGCCTATCTGGAAAAGTTTGATAATCGGACAAAGCTTTCAAAAACCAGACTGTCCGGGTGAAAACCGAACGGCCTGAGTGTCTTTGTCATTATTGAGCCAGAAATTAAGCTTATGAACGATGTCAAATGTCTAGGGTTGGCAAGGGGTCCGCAAAAAAAATTTAGCTCGATAAGGGGTCCGCGGACTACATAAGTTTAAGAACCCCTGACTTAGAGTATTTGAAAAAAAAAAAGTGTTTTGTTTTGTTACGATATCAAATTTACTACAAATATCAAATTTTACAAAAATACACAATACAAGACCAAATACTACAGATCGTGAATACCGCTTATATATTTTAATTTAAGGACAGTTTTTTTTTAAATGCTATAAAATTTATAGTATAAATGTAAAACATTTTGTCTAAGGTCAACCTAAACAAAGATGAAAGACAAAGATATTCAGGAGCAAAAGAAGAAAAAAAAATGTTATAGTGAAACATGAAGTAATAAGGCATTATTATCGGAGGCAAAAGAGCATGAACAATATCTTTATGGAAACGAGTAAAATGCCTGCATGAAACATCTCTCCCTTTTTTTTCACAAGAAAATTCATTCACGTCTTCGTCTTTAAATACATCTCAAATTTTTGGTTCATAAGTATAGAAATGCCATCGAAATCAATTTCTCAATCGCCAATGCCATGAAAACATCCTATCAAATCCTTTGCAACTACTTTAGTGAGAATCATTGTTAGAAATACAACAGAAATGGTTAGTTTGTTCATCATTTTGCTTAATATTATTATGAGAATGTTTCTACCTTCTTAACTGGGTTAACGATTAACGGACCTGGGGAAATTTAACGGAAGTTACCGAGTCCGTTAACGTTTTTTAAAGTTAACTTAAAAGTTAATCCGTTAGTCGAAATGTTAACTTCGTTAATTAACGAGTTAATGCCCAGCTATGGAAACGAGCAGTAAAATAAAAGTGGCTTTGTTTTATTTTTTGCAATTTCCTTGTCAATTTAAATAGATTCCTGCTCAATGTAAATAGAATCCTGGTTAATATTATTAACAAGCCTCAACTGAGTTTAACCATAGTATATAACTTTGAATTAACTAGATACATTTTTGCTATTTCCAAACAGATTTCTGATTAAATTAACTAGATTTTACCATGTCACCAAAACATTACGTCTCCTAACTAGTTGAATTAACCAGGTCCTAGTTGATTATTTTCTCAGTGTACCATGGACATGTGCCATTCTGTTCGCCCACACTGCTCATCTAAGGTTGTACTATTCGGCAAAAGAAAAAAAAAACTTAGAGGTTCATTAAAAGAGCAAAGAACGACTCATATCGATCATTCTTTTAGATTTCAGGTGGAAATAAATCGAGTACTTCAAGTGCGATATAATTTTTTTTGCTGCAACTCTCTACATTTCACCTGGGGGGTTCCGAATTTTCAAAAAGAAACACCTCACGCAAATAATGCATGGCCTCTTATGCGAATGCACTCATAAAAGGAATTTATCGTGAAGGGCTATTGCGAGTCAAAAATCCCTGCTATGATAACGTTACCACGTTACGATAACGTCAATTGACGAAAAAAGAACTTAAAGCATACGAACTAAGGAATCAGAGAGCTCCACGCGGAACGTTAGCGTATGGATGATGCACATACTCTTAAGTCAAGGTGGTACCTTTATGTTAAACGTTTACGTTATTGTTGTTGTTATTGTTATTGTCACAGTTGTTGTTTTATTGATAACTTATAATTCACGTAGCTTGAGTTTTAAAAAAAAATCCTTTTTTTTCTTCTTCTTCTGCACAACACTAAGGTAAGAAAGAGTAAACAAATTGAAGTACAGTAAAGATAACAACTTCGTATATATAGTGATATCTGTAAAAGAAATTGTCATTATTTGGCTATTGAACATCGAACGGCAGAGTCAATATATAACACGTTTAACTTACGTCCATCGATCAATATATAAATTTTTGTTCTTTTTTTTCAAAAAATTAAATCAAATTTTTAATGATTAGTTTTAATAAGTTTTTTTTCTTATTACAATAAACATAAGTGGAGATGGATAAACTGAAAAAAAAGGAGAGATAAAATGAAAACCAAAAAAAAAAATGATGTGCGCGTGTGTTCACTTTAAGTTTGAGCTGAAAAATCGAGTGTGTTCCAAAAACTTTAAAACTCTAAAATTCACCAAATGACAACACTGTAGCACAAGTTTTTAAAAAAAAAACTTTGACAGATTTTAAAAATATGGATGTTCGTTTACAAACCGCACGAATTTTGACAAAAATTGAACAACAAATTTTTGAATGGGCTGAAATTTTTTTATGGGTTCTGAAACGAAAAATTTTATTGTTACTATAAGAAATAAATTTATTTGTGTAGTGCGGCACGTCTTATCGGCGCGCGAATTCTATTGACTCATTTTTTTGCTCGTCTTTTTTATTAAAGTTCATAATTTCAATTTTCTAGCTTTAACAGAACCGGGTTTCTGAATTTGTGAAAGTGAGTCTTTAAGCCAAAAATCACGAAATTCTCAAAATTTAAATCGCTCTATTTTGAAACAAAAAAAAGTTTTAAAACATCCTGGATCTCTTCTTTTTCGATACAGAACCCACAAAAAAATTTCAGCCAAATCAAAATTGCGTCGTCAGAAAAGTGTTCGGTTTGTAAAAGAACTTCCCATATGTATATTTTCTGGAAGGTAATCAACTTTGTCATGCACTGAATTTGAAGCTGAAATCCGATTTTCGCCAAATTCTTTTTGGAGCATTATATACAATACTTGAGCAGCATAAAATATTACCTTCCCAAAAATATGTATAACACTCAATTTTTTTTTTTGTTTTTCAAACTTTGTAACTGATTTTGTGTACTCAAAACTATTGAGTCTCCAAAGCTCAAATATTCCAAACGTAAAAAACCGCATGAAAATTAACTCAATACTGCCCGGCGATGGGCATGGAAATCTAGCAAAAGCGCGCAACTACAAAATCAAGCAACAGAAAACCAAATTTTAAAGTTTTTTTTTTTTGCTTATATTTACAAATTCCAAATTCGCCAACGGTTCGAGCCATGAGGGCTGAAAGTGCCACTACGTGTCCATCGCTGGTGTAGTGTGTGTAATTTTTTTCAAAGTCTAAAGATATGTATTTTCGTTCAGCATTATATTATTTTATATATATTAGTGCACGTTGGTCAGTAGAGTAGGGGGCTCATCACATGTTCCATTTGAAAACAGTGAGATTCTTCTATTCTACTTTCTAAAACACTAAAAATCAACAAACAAAAAAAATAAAATCTAAAATTTAATATTGTAGTACATAGTTGAAGCTGAACACAGTTTTGCAGATAAGTTTAAATAGTTCCAAAAATGTTATAGGGTCATAATAACCACATGACTTTTTTGTTATATAACAGCAGAAATATGATAAACCACAAGCACTAAAATAAATGAAAATCATTTAATCAATGATTTATTTTCTTTGCGCCGAATTCGTAAGTTATGCCCGTCCATATCTTATCAAGTATTTGAGATAATGAAGCAGCAGGTGTGTGTGTGAAATAAAGGAAAGGTACATTTTTTTGCTAAATTTCTAATGACATTTTAACTCTTTTTAGATTTGATATTTCAGATTTATTTTTAAAATCAAAATAGGCGCAAGAAAATTTAAGCACACTTCACTGCACACTGAGACTTAACTACCAAAACGAAGGTACTCCCTAAACAAATATAAAAATGGGGCTTAACATACTTACATATACATACATAAATACACGCGGCGTAATATGTTTGAAAAGTCAAAAAAAAAAAATTTTAAATCTCAAAAAATGTGGAAAAGCGGAAAAATGTCTTAATAATAAAAGAGTTTAGCTACTACAACTATTAACCATCTTAGCTATTTAGCTTGAAGCTCTAAGTCAAGTACAAAAAAACCCATGAACTTCTTGTGGAAGTTGATGCATCATGAAGCACACGAAATACCTAGAAAACGTGGTAAAACGTTGAAAATGCCGAACAGCTAAAAAAGCCAAAAAAAAACTTCAAAGAAGTTTTTGAGAGTTCGAAAAATGTTGTTGTTGGTAAAAAAGGCGAAAAACTTGAAAAATTGTTGGAAAAAACTCTATCCAGACGCCATTGATGTATGTACAGTAAACACGGAGGTGGAAACATTATGGTTTGGGGTGCATTTTCTTGGCATGGCGTAGGTCCGCTTGTAAAAATTAACGGCAAAATGGAAAAGTTTCAGTATTTGGACATTTTGAGCAACCATATGGAACCATATGCCTTCCATTCCATGCCAATTAAATGGAAATTCATGCAAGACAATGACCCCAAACACTCCTCTTAAGTAGTAAAAAATTGGTTTTGTGCGGAGAAGATCGACATTTTGGATTGGCCAGCCCAAAGCCCTGACTTAAATCCTATTGAGAACCTGTGGAACGAAGTCAAGGTTGAAATTGCAAAGGAAAACTTTAAAAATATGGACGATCTTTGGTCTGCCGCACAGAAAGCTTGGTATGCCATACCTAAATCAAAATGCCAAAAACTGGTGGAGAGTATGGGTCGAAGGTGTGATGCTGTGATAAAAAACAAAGACTTCAGCACTAAATATTAATTATTCAAATGTTTGCACATACTTTAAAATCAACAAATGCAATTTTTACACTATTATTTCTCTTTTTTCCTAGATTGTGCCATTTATGAGTCCAGCTCATTTCATCGGTTTTTTTTATATATTGATCCTTTTTTTTTTTTTTGTTAATGAATTATAACTTTAATTTATATTATTATTGAATATGAAGAATAAATCTTTAAGAAAAACCAAATACTTATTGTTTGTCAATAATGGAAATAAAGCATAACAAAGAACACATAAAAAAAGTGTGCCATTTATATATCCATAGCTGTATGTATACAGCTCCTGTGAAGGTAGACGATGATTGATATTTTCCACATTAGTCCGATATGAAATTATTTTAAGTTTTTTTTTCTAAAAGTAAAGCTTACATTTTAAATGTGCTAAATATCTAACCATTTTTTTTTATTTTTCAGAAAATATTTTATTAAATATTTAATTTAAAATTGAAACTCATAGCTAACTTCTGCTTGACCTGGTATGCTATATGTATAACAAGTATTTGCTTGTTGTATTTTTTTTAAAATTTTATTGTTACTTAAGTTATTGTTATTTTTATATATATCATTACTTTTATATATCATTATTTTTAGTTTAATTTTAATTAAACAGCTAGTTTTTGCATGAAATATGCAGATTTAATATATTACATACATTCATTTAAATTACAATATTTTATTTAGGTTTTTTTCTAAATGAAATTAAGATAAAGTTGTTACGAAAACTTATGTTTAAAAATAAAATTTACAATTTATAAAACTTTATATTTATTCAGCTTATTTTTTTTGATTCCTCTAACTACATACTAACTACATTATTGTGTTTCGAGTTTCGAGATAATTGTTGTTTTGTTTATGTCAATTTGTTGAAATACATGTAAAATTGAGACAGAGGAAATTTTTAACGTAGATTTTTTATAGGTTTGAGCTAAGATTCCATCATTTGGCGTGGTTCATTAGATGCGTAATTTTTGAAGCTATTCGGTGGCATAAGAATCCAGAATATGCATTTTTTTGAGATACGCCTTTTTTGCTACTGAGCGCAGTATAGATCTTTCGCATACATATGTTAGTTAGCCCTACAAAGAAATGTATAAGAGTAGTGAAAAATATGCTACGATGACTAACCCACATTGATATTGAAAAATTCGAAAACATGTGGAAAATGTTGAAAAGTATTGAAAACGGTTGAAAAACTCAAAAAAAGTTGAAGAGTTTGAAAAATATTGAAATAATTCAAATTCAATGAAAAAGTCGAGAAAACAACGAATTAAGTTGAAAGAGGTTGCAAAAGTGGAAAAAATATGGAAAATGTTAAAAGTTGAAAAAGTCGAATAAATATGGATAATGTTGGAAAATATTGAAAACGGTTGAAAAACTCAAAAAAGTTGAAGAGTTTGAAAAAAATTGAAACAATTCAAATTCAATGAAAAAGTCGAGCAGATAAAGAAAATGACGAATAAAGTTAATTTTGTCATGTTTGTAGAATAAAAAATAGCATTGATCAATAAGTAAAAATTTACAATATTGGTCTTTGCTGAATTTGACTGTAAGTTCGATTAAATAATGTTTAATTATAATAAAAAAAAATAATCAGTCGCAAAAATCAACTTTCTTAAAACCATATGGAGAACACGCCAATTTTCAAAAAATATGTGGCTGGCAGCACCACAATTTCGAAAAATAAATCATAGCATAACTTTAGGCCGACGCACTGGGGTAATTGGTATCAATCTGTGCGCTTAATTCACACAGATAATTTAGTAAAGTTATAACTATGTATTTTAGTTAATTATATATAAAGTAGTAAAAAATTAATGCAATTTATAATACTTCAGAACATTTTTTTTTGTGATCAAAAATACAAAGTACGCACTGTGCATTCTCATAAAAATCAATTAATTATTTAATCTTAAAAATTCACTAAAATTGGTGATTTCCTTATACTGCAAATTAATTATCATCATGATCGTGTTCAGCTTCGCCTTCACTTTCGCTTACATCATTATCATTCCCATTGTAATAATCATTTATATCATTACCTTCTTCTTTCGCTATTATTAACAACTCCAATTTTTTCTGCGGCAATTTGGTTTTACTGCATATAATAGGATCAGAACTGATAAGAAGCCTATTCAAAATGTCTTTGTTTGTTTTTCTTTTCTGCAACATTTCCGAGAAAAATGTTCCCTGAAAGCCTTAAAATCTTTATTTCAGGCTTCCTGAGCTTCTTCAGATAATTGACCGATTGGCAATAATGCATGGGCAATGACGTCTGGACCGTGAATCAAATATTTATGCAGTGTTGTTGGCATATTATTCCAGGGATAGTGCTTGACAAAAGATTTTGCACAATTTAAAGCAAAATTGCGAAACTTTTCCTTGTTGATTCAATGGCCACTAGAAACAACAATTAAAATATTGTGGATATTTCTTATCAAATTGACGTCGATTTTGGTAATGCTCGCTGACACATCGGCATTTTGGAAGAATCACCTTGCAGTGTTGCCATCATTCGAGTTACCGAATCCGGGCTTTGGTATGTCCACAATCAGTCCAGTTTTTTCTCTGAATTCTTTTTGTATGCGGGACTTAGTTTGAGCTACTAAAAATTTCTCACTTTCTGAACGAGCCTGCTACTTTTTTATTGGCAGTTTGTATGCTATGTGCAGCTGGCACACAAAAAATCGAATCCATCCATGAAGCACAGAAAGCCCAAATTGTAGATTTTCCTATTAACCATATCATCAATTTTATTGAAGTCTTTAGAAGTGGCCTCACACAAGTATCATTTTTGTGTTGATTTCGTGTCAGTTAATGCATTACATACTTTCCTGTCAATCATTGTTAAAATCAAATTGTGACTGACTTCTAAATAAATTTAATTAATTTAAAAAACAGTGAGTGAACAACAAAAAAAAAACAATAACAGCTTTACTTATTTATTTTCATCTATTTTATAAATATGCGTTTGTTCTTATTTTCCTTCGCGGAATGCATGCATATTTGGCCCTTGAGTTCATATAATAAAAATAAAAATGCAGAAAAAGTGCGCAACATTCGCGCAACTTTTTTTTCATAGAATGTTACTAAAATATCTATACATGCATTACGTTAATGAAAACAGTTTTGCCCGATCCCCGAAGGAGCTCAACTATATGTCCATGAATAGGGCCAAAATATGATAATTTTTAAGCTTTCGGAAAAAACACAAAATAAAATATTTCTAAACATTTTTTAACAAAGCAAAATACACACTTTATTACTGAAATACCTGAACAATCCATCATCATTTTAAAGATAATTTGCCAATTCAAAAAGAAAAATCGTTTTAAAGTAATGAGAAAATCATGCCTATCGCTGTGCGCACACAAAATGAAAATAAACGCAAACTTTCAGAGTGCATTGCGGGAATACGGTAAATTATTTTGCTACAATGCTTTAACCCCATTGATAGAGAATTTTATTTATTTTGACCCGGTGTCAAAATCATATATGTACCTTTAATTTTCATTTTTGAATTAATCTCCAAAATCGTCACAAATTACCCCAGTGTGCGATGGTTTAACGCTATGACAACAAGCGAGAAAGTGACAAAAGATAACAAAAGTAATGTACGCACTTTGTACACAGGGCCGTATAACCGCATACGCCACCGACGCCATGGCGTATGGGCGGCAAGGCCACGGGGGCGGCAAAATTTTGAAAAAAGTTTTTTTTTTTAAATCCAAAAATTAACACCAAGTATGAAGTGGTAGAAAGAAATGAAAGTCTATATGAATATTTTCTTTAGAATTTTTATTTAACGTAGGTATAGTAAAAAACAGAAATATATTTACAGAGGTACTTTTCTCGTTTTCAGCACGCTAAATTCATCTATTAGCTGGTTATAATCAAAATTTTTATTCAGCTCAGCCTCAATGCACAGCAAAGCGAGTGCATTTGTTTAGACGCTCGTTGCGTTGAGTGGAACGATAGAAATTTTTTACCCTCTTCAAAACTGAAAAAGATCACTCTCCACTAAAATTTGATACCATCATGCATAAATACATGCATAACGCAGTATGGAGATTTGGATAGATATTTTGAAATTTATTCTTACAGATTATTTTTGATAAATCTAAAGCTGTGAGTTTTTCAATTTTTATTGAATTTAAGTAAGATGCGAAGTGCACGCATTCAATTGTGAGGGAGTCATCTAAATCTTGAGGATAAATTTTTATAAGCTCTTCGACTTCTTTGGCAATCACATCAAGACTCATCTGTTGTATTTTGACGAGAAACCCGTAATTTTTATTAGCCTCCACATAAGCAACTTTGCGTTTTTTTCAAATTCTGAATCAATACATCTAAAATTGAAAAAAAAAAACGTTCACTCGGAAATGTTCTGATGCAGAAAACTGACAATCTTCCGTGGAGTTTTCCTCGTCATAATGTGCTTTACGCTTTCGATAGCGTTTATTTTCCATTGTATAACATTTTATTTGGCTCTTATCTTTACTTCTAGTCTCATAAATTAAATGAATTTTCGTTTCAGAGTTCTGACAAAAAACCAATTGGAGATTCATAGTTCAATACTGCAGTATTTAACTCAGCCAGAGATAATTGCAGTGATGCAGATGCAATGGATAAAAACAGATGCAACATATAAAAACTGGTCACGACAAAAAAAGTTTCAGTTCTCAGGTTGATAAAACTTTCGATCGTTTGGCTTGTGAAGCGTATATGTAACTCCTGTCACAAAGTTAGCAGACAATTGCATATCGCGAATCTGTAGAACGGTAACCCGCGAAAATTTTGTGTAGTAGTTTGATAATTGGCACTAGTGCACATCAGCCATCGGTTGGCACGAAAAGTCTGGACATTTAAATTTGAATTTGCAAAGCGTACGAACTGATTATAAAAAAATGAATATTCTCTCTTTTTTTTTAATAAATTGTGTATGCATTTCGTAAGGGTTTGATCAGAATATACGTTTTATTTATGATAAGGCGTAAAAATACAGCGTTGCTAGTCGCGGCGATTTATCGCCAAATTGACGATTTTTTACCTTTAACCGAATCGACCTAACTGGTGCAGATTTTATTGATTTTTCAACATCCAATATTCCTTATTCAAAGTTAAAAGAGACGCACAGTGTTGCGACTAGAACAAGGCCTGGTCGCAAACGACCTCCTGGGCCGGTACGGGTCAATTTATGGACGCGAAAACTATTCGGCCAATTTTGATGAAATTTTTACAGTATCTTAGTATCGATCAAGCGAGTTTCATAGGTTATAAAAGGATGCATATTTAAGGTGGCCATTATTCAAAAATATATTTAAAATATAATTTTCACAAAGACCACTTGATCGATTCATATGGAATTTACACCAAGTGTCTTTTATATTAAAAGGCATAGCTTAGGCTATAAGACTTTTATTAAGGATGCATATTTAGGGTGGCCCTCATACAAATATATTTTTAAAATATAATTTTCACGAAGACCGGTTAATAAATTCACACCGAATTTACACCACTTAGCTTTTATATTAAAAGGCATAGCTTAAATAGGTTTAAGTTTTTATCGTTTTTCGCGAAGGTATAACTCACATTTTTTGATAGAAAAAATGTTCTCTGAAAACAAACAAAAAAAAAATATATATGTGCAAAATTGTGCAAAAAGATATTACTTTCAGAAGAAGCAGTGAAAGAATACCTTTCATTATAAAAAATAAAATGGCTGAATACACGTGAATACAAATATTTTCTACTCACCCAAAGTTGGGAAACTAAATTTATTATTTAACCTTATTAAGACATAAGACGAGTAAATGAGCAGATCCGATTTCGCGGATTATATATTTGGAATCTCAAGACACTATATAATAATTGTGCATTGTCAGATTTGGTTAACAATTTTATCGATCTTGTTCTTGGTTCAAGCGAACCGTGTAAGGTGAAAAAACGAATTTTTCTAAAAAAGGCTTATTGTAGTGACCGAAAAAGCAGCCCTGATGAAGCAGTCAAAAAACTGCGAAACGTCGGTAAATAAAAAGAAAATTATTTTTTTTTAAACTCAAAAAAAGTTTTTTAAACGGTTTTTTATTTTATTTTTTTCGGTCACTACAATAAGCCTTTTTTAGAAAAATTCGTTTTTTCACCTTATTAAAATAGTTTTACGTTAATTACATATAATATTCTGTTTTTATCCTGTACAAATATTCTGAGCAGTGTATAATAGCACGATAATTAACACCGTAATTTTTAAACTGATGCACCATAATTTACTTCAAAACACGGTAATTCAACCCTAGAAACACGGTAATCTAAAATTTTCAGTTGGAGACATTGCTTGGATATTAAGAGATTTGCCGAAGAATCGCAAGGTGGTGGATACAAAATGGGTATACCAAATCAAAAGCTCGGCAGAAAACGAAGGTGAGCGGTTTAAAGCAGAGACGTGAACCGGTTTTGAACCGGAAAACCGCTTTTTTTGCTAATTAACTGAACCATTAACCGAACCGAAATTCTCCTCAAATGTTTGAACCGAACCACTTTTTATAAAAGTTTGAAGGTTCATTTTGACCAATTTTCAATAGACAAATTTTTCACATTTTTATGTTTTCTTTTGTTAAATATGGTAATACTATGTTGGCAACCCATCTCATTTGACAGACACGTGTCACTTAATTTTGCTCGTTATTGCAATTTTCTATTTATTTTATAAAATGTTAAAATATCCAGTGCACAATTATTTCGTTTATTGCGAGTCCAGTGATAAAACCGAATGTAAACATTGCGACGTGAAAATGAAGGGAGAACATGCTCAACATTTTCGGTAGAGAGGGCATTTTCCACCCTAAAATTTATTCTAGAAGACCTGCGGGGAAATATTGACGAGGAATTGTTAGAAGATATTCTTCTCATTAATCTCAACTGATTATTATAAGTCAAATTTTTTATCAAATAAGATTTTTTTACTACGTACACCCATCCCTCCCTTAACGGACACTCTTTATACGGAATTTCGCTATAACGGAATTGAAAAATTATTCTACGGTCTCTGTTAACGTATAAAAAATTCGATTTACGGCAAAAAAAAAACGTACAATTTTAAATTTTAAATATGTAGTAGGCAGGTATTGCCTAGCAACAACTATGTGTACGCATTATCTTTTTGTCTTTATATGTAAATTATGTAATTATCTCATTGTCTTCAAGTAATTGAGCAAGTGCGATCATAAGAATTTTGTTTTGTTTTTTGTAGAAAGTTTTTTTCTGTTTTTTGTAGAAGTTATTTTTTTTGTGTTCGTAATAAAAAATTATTAGGTAAATATTTGATACTGTGAATATTTTTTGAAAGCATATATTACATAGAAACAAAATATAATATTTTTTTCTTACCTTATTTAAAAAAAAATAGGCCTTATAAAATGCCAAAAAAGGGGAACACCCGTGTTATTGGAGGAGAAAAAAAAGAAGTCGAAAAGCAATAACATTAGAAAAGAAATTAGATGTAATACTGTAACGAACCTCGCGCCGAGGTTTTAACTCGTCGGTGTCCAAGGTTTGGCTACAAAAATTTATATTTTTGCAGGTGACTGACGAGAATTTATTTTCCAACAGAAATAAATAATAACAGTACTGATCCTTTTTCTTTTCAAAAACGTTATAATTTTATTCTCTTAAATCCATATTACTTAAACTATTTCTTACACTACCGACGAAAGTTTTAATGTTCGGACGCGTACGTCGTGTTTTCTCAGGCGCACGGTCGCATAGGTTCCACGCTGATTGCTTCTGCTCTACTACAGCCCCGCCGTACGGGTTTTGGCACGGCTCAGTCACGGTACGACAGAATCCACAGATTCTGGACGCTGCTCTACTCACACAAGTGTCGGCACAGCACAACAATCGTGTAGCAGAATCCCTAGGCTACAATCTACGCGATCCTGCACGGCTTCTGCTTGGTCTCAGTCGCACGGTTTCCGGCACAGCTCAGTTGCCATACAACAGATTCCACAGAACTTTAGAACGCCGCTCTGCTCACACGAATGTCGGCACAGCTCAACAAGCGTATGGCAGAAACTTCAGACTACAGTCTACGCTACCCTTCACGGCTTCTGCTCGGTCTCAGTCGCACGGTTCCCGGCACAGCTCAGTTGCCGTACGATAGATCCCACAGATCTTTGGACGCTATTCTGTTCACACGAGTGTCGGCACAGCTCAACAAGCGTGTGGCAGAACCACCAATTAGCTACTTGCTATTCTACTGCTAACTACAACTAACTAGGGCTTACCAACTGCAGAGTTGTTTCCTCGCTGAGATCACCAGTCGACTGCGTACCTCCTACTGGTGTGCTACTGCTTTTATAGCCCTTTGTGCTGCGTGGTGTAGAGTTTGAACAGCTGTTTGTCAAGTCTCCACAAACAGCTGTTCCCTAAGTGTTGCCGTTCTACTTAATATATGTTACACAATTTTCTTAACATAATTATTTTTAATGCGTAATTTATTTATAAGTAAATTAAATTAAATAATTCATAGGTTCTTTTTTTTCTCTTTTAACTAATTCAAACTATAATTCAGTACAGTATCATATAAAATAAAAATATGTTTTCACGCGATTTTTGTGGGCGGAAACGCGGGTACCAACTTCCGCCTTCACAATACGTCGTTCTGAAACTGGTGAAAAACTTACTGAAATTTCAAAAGTATTAGGCCTCGCAAGATCTACAGTTGGTACTATACTTGATAACAAGGCTAAAATTAAAGCACAATCACAATCAGCTGCTCCACGAAGTGCTGCAAAACTAACTCGTCATGGAAGTTATATTATGGAAAAAATGGAAAATCTATTAGGTATATGGATCGAAGATAATAATCAACGTAATATACCTATGAGCACAATGACGATCCAGGAAAAAGGCAAAAGTATTTTTGAAAAATTAAAACTTGAAAATAGTAATCCAGCTAGTGAAACTTTCCTCGCCAGTAAAGGTTGGTTTGAAAAATTTAAAAACCGCCACAATTTGCACAATATAAAGTTGAAAGGTGAAGCTGCGAGTTCTGATATTACGGCAGCGCGTGATTATCCAAAAATATTAAAACAAATTATAGAAGAAGGAGAATATGTTGCGGAGCAGATTTTTAACGTAGACGAAACTGGCTTGTACTGGAAACGGATGCCAGAAAAAACTTATATTTCTAAGGATGAAAAGTCTGCACATGGCTTCAAAGTAGCAAAAGAGCGTTTAACTCTACTTCTCAGGGGCAATGCAGCTGGAGATTTTAAGTTGAAGCCTCTATTAATATACCTTTCCGAAAATCCTAGAGCTCTCAAAGGATGTAATAAGTCCCATTTGCCAATTATTTGGAAATCCAACAAAAAAGCATGGATGACTTCAAGTTTATTTGAATCTTGGTTCAAAAACTGTTTTTGTCCCGAAGTCAAACTTTATTTAAAAAGAAAAAACCTCAGTAATAAAATTCTTTTGCTCCTGGATAATGCTCCAAGCCATCCAGTAAATCTACATGAGCTATCTAATAATGTTCGGATTGAGTACCTGCCTAAAAATACAACAGCCTTGATTCAACCAATGATCTTCATTCAAAGCATATTATTTGAGAAGAACTTTTAAACAACTAATTGTTGCCAGTGAGATAGATGGACATGGTTTTGCTTCAATTAAAACGTTCTGGAAAAATTACAATATTAAAGATGCTATACAGAATATTGCAGAATCATGGAAAGAAATTGAACCGTCTACAATGAAGGGTGTTTGGAAAAAAATTTGGCCAGAAAATGTTAATAACGATGATGTTGATGTTCAAGTTCTTCCGGAAGTCCTTCAAAATATAGTAAATCTTGGTAATCAACTTGGTTTTGAAGATTTTGTAGAATCAGATGTTACAGATTTAATAAATGCTCATGGAGCTAGTCTTTCTGATGATGATTTGCTACAGTTGGACCAAAATCGTCGACCTGAAGAAGACGATAATGAAGATATCATTGCAAATATTTCTCAGGAGCTTTCCACAAAAGACCTGTCTACTGCTCTTTTCCATTTCGAAGAAGGTATTAAGGTCCTGACCGAAAAAGATGTGAATAACGAACGTAGCTTGAAGGTATCTCGAGCTGTAAATGAAGCTATAGATTGATACAAGCAGCTATACAAAGAAAAAATAAAATCGTCAACTCAACAAAAATTAACCAGCTTTTTTCAACCAGTTGCTTCCACATCAGCTAATACTACTTTTGACGCCATTCAAAACTTGGATACCAGCTCTGAAGCGGATTTGAATTCACAATCAGATTGCAGTAGTTCATCATAAGATAAATGCTCAAAGATCGTAATATATTGTGTTCGTAATATAATGGATTAATTTATGTTTTTAAAGAATTTTGTTATTTTTAATTATTTTTATATGTAAATAGTATTTCTGAAATAATTTTATTTTTGTTTTTGAATATTTTTATGTATGTATTTAATACTTTATTTTAATAGTTATGTAATAAATATTTATGAATTATTATCTTAATAAATATTTTTTCTTTTTTAATAAAATGTATAATTCATATCACTTTTAGTATACATATTACATTATTTTTACATATATGTACCGTATACAATACGTACATACATTAATATGATATGTTCGAAAAAAAAATCGATTTACGGAATTTCGATTTACGGACAACTTTTCTGGAACGGAACCCCGCCGTTAAGCGAGGGATGGGTGTACTTATAGCGTATGACATATATTATATGTTTACATGAATGTTTCTATATTCTTTTGGATTGTTACTGAATAACAATAACACAAATATGCATAGTTTGTTTTAATTCCCGAACCGTTGAACCGAACCGAAACTCCGGTTCAAAGAAAATAAAAACCGTTTTGACGAAACAATCCAAAAGTGAAAAATCGGTTCGAACCGCTGAACCGAACCGACTAAATTTTTCACCCGGTTCACGTCCCTGGTTTAAAGCCAGACTGGTTGCTCGTGGCTTTAGTCAAAAATTTGGAGTGGACTATTTAGAAACATTTAGTCCAGTAGCAAAATTTACATCTATTCGAACTATTTTGAGTATTGCAGCTATGGAAAAACTACATATGACGCAGTTTGATGTAAAAAAAGCGTTTTTAAATGGTGAAATTAAAGGAGATATATTCGTACGACAGCCGAAGGGATATGATGATGGGAGCGGCAGAGCCTGTAAACTTCAGAAAAGTTTGTACGGACTCAAACAGGCATCGAGGTGTTGGAACCAAACTTTTACAAAGCTACTTAAAGAATTTAATTTAAAACCTTGTGCTGCTGATCCTTGTGTATTCATGACCAGAAAAAGCAGAAAACTATTTTAGCCATATAAATAGACGATGCAAAGTGGGGTATTTTATAGCAAAACGTGAGATCAATTCAGCCAGAGCATTAATTAATGTAAAAACTTTTTTTTTTAATTACTTATTTATAAAAAATGAGAAAACTAATGTAATTGAATATTCCTTAGTGCAACTTTTTTTTTAATCCATAAGAGGCAGAAATTAAGGTGCCAATCAAATTTTCCAAACTGCTATTTTTCAGAATTTATTATCTCACCACCAGTAGTAGATATGATTATAATTCTTTTCAGGATCAATTAATACACTCTTGAAATACTCGAAAAAATTGTTTTTAATTAATTTTTAAAAATATACACTGCCGCTCAACTGAATAGGTTCAACATGTTTCTCGCATTTTAGCCTATCTCCCTTAATTTCTTTCACTTAGTTTTTTTATTACTTTTAAAAGATCATTTGTTTATATGTAATTCAAGAAAAAAAAATAACGGGAAAAATCAACAGTTATTTTGTTGTTTGGCTTTGATTTGAATCTGCCAATAATGCATGGTAATTTTTTGGCTCATCTGAATAGGTTCAGTCGCAAAAGTGTCAATTGGCGTAAAAGTACGTAGTGAAATCGTTGCATTTTTTTTGAATTTCACATTTGCAATTAGCTTAAAAAATTGGTCGCGGCAAACTTCTGACGGAAGTAGAAAAAGGAAAAGTTTAAGTGTTTCGCAAATCCGGCCTAAATCATCGTCATATCGCAAAAAAATTTTACCAAAGCCAAATTTTTGTTAGCAATAATCTGCGCACTGAACCTGGCTATAGGAAACACAACAAAAAAAAGCATATATAAAACCGCTACAAAAAAGGATAGGTAGACCATCATCAGAACCGCGTGCAATTCCCGCGACTCAACCGCGAATATTAAAGAAAAAACGGCCATAGAGACTAGTTTATTAACCCCAAGTCGTGTTTTTCGTAGAGTTGAATATTTAAAGAGACGCCCGAATACTGCGAGAGAAAATTCGGACTGAAGGGATCAGTACATGATCTCTCTACAGCACTTCCCGTTAAAGTACCTATAGAAAAGGGTCAAACACCCTACGTTACGTCGCACAGTGGAGGATCTTGGAAATTCGGTGGCCATAAATCATTTTTCACATTTCACTGTATCAAAAATCTAATGATGCAGTTTTGTTACGCATACTTTGGTAAAGATTAATTTTCTGGTTCGTAGGTGGACGGGAACATATTGAGAGGCGTGCCAATTGAAAAGACCATTCCCTTTTTTTTGTATATTTTTTTCAAATTTGGAGCTGTGTAACTTTTGAACGGCACAATATTTTTACACAAATCTTTTTTTTAAATGAAGGTTAATAAAATACCTTTTTAATATTTTTTTTTTTATTATTATTTTATTTTGTTACTTCATTCAATTTATAATATAATTCATAATAATTACAATTCATTTTAACCATTCAAGAAAACATAACAAAATATATATACGTATAAAGGGAATTAGTAACTCTACATCCTGTAGTCCTATAGAACTAGTGGCGGATGCAGATATGTAATTTACATAATTAATCTTAAATTGAATCTTCATTGAATCGTGGGGTCTAATAATTATTCCAATTGAAAGACAAAAATTCTTAAATTAAAAAAAAAAAGAAAAAAATATGATAATAACAAATTACAAAATATATAATAATAATGCAGTGATATTACGTATTTAATTATATTTAACTTATATCTCAAAAAGATTTTATAGACCTAAGTACATAGATATATGAGACATGAATTATCAAAAAGTTTTATGATATTATGTCAGTTAAAACATTTATATCATGAAATGAATATTCAAAGAGCCAAGATTTCACCTGTCTGAGGAAGACAGGTCCATTTCGGAGACATCTGATGCTATATGGTAATTTATTTATTAATCTTGGAGCAACCGATGTATAATAACGTAAGAATATGGCCAGATTATGATGTGGAACAGTAGACAAATCAAGATCATTTGTTCTTAAGTTATAGCCTAAGTGAATTCGGCTATTTATATTGCAACCTGACCTTACAAAATATATCTTTAATACTTTGTAGTAATATAGATGTCTTAAAGGCAAAATGCTCAATTTTATAAAGAGTGGTAGACTAGCTTCATAGCGTCTTTTCTTACAAATTAATCGAACTACTTGTTTTTGAATGTTAAGAAGAGAATTAATTTTATTTATATGTGTCCCTCCCCAGCACGTTAAACCATATTCCAACTTTGAGTTGTCTAGCTGCTCCCAATAAATATTTTTTCATGGCAGTTGTATGCTCAGACCAATTCATTTTCGAATCAAGTAAAACTCCTAGATATTTAAAGGTATTTACACAATCAATTACAAAACAATCATCTGCACAAGAAAATGACTCATCATACGTAACTGAAAAGTTTCTAAATATGCAAATGTAATTCGAGATCAAGTATTTATTACAGTTTGCGCCGTGGAATATAAAATTATCCAGTTGAACTTCTTTTCCTGATACATTGAAAAACATTATTTTAGTTTTGTCACTGAGAACAAACTTATGTGTTAAAAACCAGTGTCTTAAAATTGCAAAATCATGGTTAATTTCAGAAACTACATTTGCAGTGGTTGCACAAGTGAAGGTACATACCATATCATCAGCAAATGCAATCGGTTTTCCTAGGAAACGCTGAAAAAAAAGTGAATTAATATAGATTAAAAACAATATAGGGCCTAAGACAGAGCCTTGCGGCACGCCTATATTAATATTTTTGAAATTACTCAAATGATTGTCTAACTTCACTCTTTGTAATCTATTAGATAAATAGGAAGAAAGCCATTTGTGCATAGATCCACGAAAACTACACTTAAAAAGTTTATTCAGTAAGATAGTATGATCCACTGTATCAAATGCCTTAGTTATATCTATAAAAAGGGCTGCAGTCACCCTTTTGTAGTTTAAGCCATCATAAACATTGTTACAAAAACTCAACAATGCATCTTCAGTTGACAAACCCTCTCTGAATCCGAACTGGCCATCAAAGAAAAAATTTTGCTTATGCAGAAAACCTGCCATCCTAGTTTTCACTACTTTTTCAAATATTTTTGAAAATGTAGAAAGAATTGAAATTGGCCTATAGTTATTAAGATTAGATCTATCGCCTTTATTAAACAAAGGGATGACTTCAGCTCTTTTCAATTTATCAGGAAAGAAGCCGGAAGAAATGCTTTTATTAATGAGGTGGCATAAATCATGTGCAATGTTTAAAGCAATTTTTTTTAATATAGTGCTTGAAAAACTGCACTCAGTGCTAGAGTTTGAGTTCTTTAGCGATAAAAATAATCTTATATACCTCAAACGAAGTAGTAGGCACCCAATAAAACTATTAGGAGTTGAATTTTCATTGTGAATACAATCACATAAAGAATTATTCAAACCAGCTTCTGATACAACATGGTTTCCAATACTCGCAAAAAATTCATAAAAGATATTAGCTTTTTCAAAAGGTTCAGCGTAGGTTCTATTATTTAGTTTTAAATCATAAGCTTTTTCATTATGAGTTGTTCTGTTAATAATGCTATTGACTAAGTGCCACTCTTTTTTTATATTACCTTTAACTTTACCAAATTCGTTTGTGAAGTAATTGTTTTTACAGGTTGTAGTCATGGATGATAACTCTTTACACAGCTTTTTGTAAAGAAGCTTAAGCCTTTCGCTGTTTGGATATTTTCTACACTTTTTATAAACCTTATTTTTAGTTTTTATCTTATTTAGCAAATCTGATGTCATCCAAGACTTCAGTCTTTTTTTTGCCGATGGTATAGACTTTACAGTTTTAGTATTTAATTTCACGTAGTGGGTCAGCGCAAAGAGAATAAATAATAAAAAGAGATTTCATGGATGAATCTAAACAGAAAATGTTGCGACTGTGCGACATGTTATTTATTTGGTCTAAAACTTCGCCATGAAATTAAGATCCACAGGAGAATTTTTACTCAAAAAAGTGGTCGAACGCGTCATAGTAAGGCGAATTTGAAATAGGAGAATTAACTAAACTCGTTTATTTGCAATCGTAAATAATATCTATTGTTTTGGAACCTGCATTTGCGAAAATTCATTTGTATTGCTACCAAGCAACCAGCAAATCCAGAAGAAGGATTTTAATTTTGACTTCTCCAAAATTTCAAATTTGCAACCGATCCCGCGTCTTTTGCGTTGTTGTTGTTGCCTTTGTTATTCCGAAAAATTCAGTTGAAATAATCCTAGCAAAATGAGTGTAATTGTTGTTGTTCTTTTGTAGTTTACAACCGATTCCGTTATTTGTATTGTTGTTGCTTTTTTTCAGCCGAAAAATTCAGACGAAAATTAGCAAATATTATATTCCTGTTGTTTGCTTGTATGTGTTTCACATTTTGCTATTTGTCGCAACCAGAATTTTTTGCCAAGGGGGTTTTTAATCTAACGAAATTAATCACTTATATTTTCATATTTTCTTGTTTTACTTGAAACAAATCATTAGTTAACACAACTTAATACCTAAATAGATTAAATTAGAATAGTTTAATCACTTGCATTGATTCGGCATTTAAAAAACCACGTTGGTTGTAAGTAAAAAAAGATATACATAAAATATTTATCCACCATATCATAATGTTATGTATTTTCAGATCAATGACTTCCACCACAACAATTGCATTTTTAAATGCTAAGGAAATTCGTTCGTTACGCAATGAATTTTTTCATCACATATACCGTTCACGAAGTAACATTTTTCGCCAAAGTCAACATTGTGCTGGAAGGTAATTTCCACCAATGGTTGACCAAATTCGTTTGCTACAAAACGAATTTTTCATCAGACTTTTCGTCAAAGTCAACATTGTGCTGGAAGGTGATTTCCACCAATGGTTGACAAAATTCGCTTGCTACAAAACGAATTTTTCATCACACTTTTCACCAAAGTCAACATTGTGCTGGAAGACAATTTCATCACATATACCGTTCACGAAGTAACATTTTTCGCCAAAGTCAACATTGCGCTGGAAGGCAATTTCCACCAATGATTGAATTTTTTCTATCATCAAAGCCGTAAGTCATAAAAAATAAAATTTTTCCATTGCATAAAACATAACAATGTATTTTCAGATCAATGATTGTTTTTCACATAAATAGCATTTTTCAATGCTAAAAAATCTATTTCTTTATGTTATGGATTTTTTATGTTTGAATTTACATAATGCTTCATATTATACCCAAAGTCATTTCAAACAATAAATAAAATTCTTCAACATTGAACTCGTCCGTAAGTTAGAAGAAAATTAAATAAAATTTGCATCTCATAATGTTATGAAATTTCAGATCAATTACTAACTTTTTGATCGCTGCTTTTTTGGGAAATAAATGATCACTAATTGACTGAAGCTATATTTAAACACCTGTCATTGATCGTAAGTCGCAGTACAAATTTACTTTTTTCATTACTTAATTTATATATTTACAGCTCAATCAATAATCAACATATACCTATTAAGGCGCACAACGGAAGGCGTAGCAGCATAAAACTAAAAATTGTCCTTGCTCAACTCGAGGAAAACAAAATTTCCTAAACACTATAATTCAACCGAATTTGTTTTGAATTTTTGGATTTTTTAATAATTTTAATAGTTCTATGAAAAATTTAAATCAATAACTAATTACTAAAGTACTTTCATTTAGTAAAATTTGTTTTGAACTTTTCTAATTTTCAATAATAGTAAAACAATTAATTACATATGTATATAAAGTCAAATATAAATTTCAATATTAATGCCGAATTCAGAAAATGACTTCGCATATGAGACGAAGATTTTTATAATTTATTCAATCTCTATTAATCAAATAGAAATTTTTAATATTAATTAATTAATTGCATATAAGATTAAATTAAATAAATATAATAAATAATATAAAAATGAAAATGAAAATGACTTCGCATATGCGACGAAGCTTTTCAAAATAAGGGATGATTTTGTATTCATGCACAAAAGCAAAAACCAATCAAGGGCATGCATACATATGTGTGTGTGTGTGCAGGTTTTTGCTTCGCTTATGCTGTAATAAAAATCCTACTTAAGTAAAAATTAAATTTTTTATGTGTTTATAGATATATTTTTCATAATTTATCATTTAACTTAAATTCCCAAAAAAAAAAAAAAAACTAAAGATATCAACCAAAAATAAAATAAAATAACATAAGTTAATTAGATGAAAATACTTCGTTTCATTGATTTAGCATTGTTGCCAAATTCCCATAATGACCTACCAAATTTAATTTTATATGAAATCCATTAATATGAATTGCATATAAAATGAAATTTCTATGCAGCATACGAAAGAAAAAAATGTAATTATTTATACTATTTGTATTGTATTTTGTATTATATTTCGCAGGCTGCATACAAATTTCATTTTATATGCAATTCATATCGAAATTTTTTATTTAATTTAATTTTATACGCAATTAATATTAAAAATTTCTATTTGATTAATAGAGATTGAATAAATTATAAAAATGTAAAACAATATGAATTTCTATTATTTTTCTTGCTGTAGCATCTTTGTCGTTCCTTCAAATTGGTTAAAGTTTTATCAGTCGTAGGAAAATAAAAAAAAATATTTCTGCTGAACGGGGATTCGAACATAGATCTACAGTGTGCAAGGCAAGTGTATAAGCCACTAAGATACTGTGCTAATAATAAATTGCTCGTCTATTTCCTATATAATGGAGTACATATATATGTAAATTGATTGGATCTTTTTATCTTTTTATGATTCTTCAATAAGCAAATGTACTATACCGTTAGATTTTCAGGGTTATTGTAAGAATTTATCTATGAACAAAGAGAAAAGTTTTAATCCTAATTTTTAGTCCTAAATTATTGAAAAAAATCGGTTTGGCAGCAAGTACCGTACAAGCAACTTCTCTTGAGAACAATTCTTTTTTTTTAATGTTTCGATACTTCGAAAATCATTTGAGAATATCTTATGATTACAATATGGCACTATTTATCTAGATTAAACAAATACATAGGCATTCTGATGAATATCTATTTCAACTCTACGAATCCATACTTTTATATGAAATTTATATTGCGTGCATTATGAATAAAAAACGAACCGCTGGACCGATTTTTTCCAGATTCCTTTCAGATCTAAGTCATGACGTGGCGTATCGATGGATATGGTCATCAAAAAATTCTGTCCGGTAGTTATTGAGGAAACGAAAGCCAAAATATGTCTACATACGTACTACGTACATACATACGTACACACACACACAGACATCACTCTAAAAATACTTGTAAACGATTGTCGAGGTCTTGAAACGTAAAGAAAACACAAAATTACCTATTTCGATTTTCGGACCTATTATAATAACTTCTCAAGAGAAGTTAATAAACTAGATTCTGGAAAAAAATAGCTTTGATTGAAAGGGCTAAGGATTTTGCTTGTTCGAATGGATCAAACCAAGTCCAATCTATTGTAAATGTGCAGATACCGTGAACGGTACGGTGTTTTTTAGC
Source organism: Meiosimyza platycephala (assembly GCA_963662105.1). Lineage (NCBI taxonomy): Eukaryota > Metazoa > Arthropoda > Insecta > Diptera > Lauxaniidae > Meiosimyza > Meiosimyza platycephala. The sequence goes on from OY759212.1 coordinate 4,784,725, forward strand.
AGTTTACAATAGTTTTTATCTTAAAAGTGATAAAAATATTCCAAGTGTTTTTATAAAGTGATAAATATTCGTATTTCCAAAAGTTTTTGCCGAGTAGTCTTTGAATAAAGGTAAGTTTAGTTACAAAGTTGTATTATTTTGTTAAATAAAGTTAATTAAAAAAAAAACTTAAAATAAAAAAAAAGCAAGATTCGTATACTGTGAGTGCTAATGCAGTGCTCATAGAGTAGTGGAATTTGCATTTACAGTATGCGTCCAATATTTATTCGTCCCGTATTTCCCGGGCAGTTCTGTATTTCAACATGCTGTCCCGGTTTTTTTAAGAAATAAGGGACGTACAAATGTCCCGTATTTAAGTTTTAGACACGTATTTGTCCCGTATTTGCATACATACATATATGTAATACTTCTATGTTGCTACTACAGTCAATTTCTGTTCACGCACATTTAAGATGTTCAATGCTATCAATTCTACTGCGCATGACTCAAAATTGACAATTGATTTTGATGAAACACAGAAGCGGTTGATTTTTTTTATCATAACCTTTTCCAATTAAAAAAATTTAGTTTTCTTCATTAGATCTAATTTTTTTTCGCGCTGCCCCTGAAATTATTTGACATTTAATTCATTTTGTTTATAAATATTTCAGATTTATTGAATTTTTCTTTACACCCTTCAAACAATTTTCTGAGCGTTCAGATTTTGTGAGTCTGAAAAGATTCATATTTTTGATAAAAACATGAGCCTAAAACTGGTTGCTAGCCTCTCACATATTTTGACTCTTTTCTGACTCCCTTATGTTTCATAAATTTTGAACTTCAAAAGAGTAACAAATACGATGACATATGACTCTTTTCTGACTCTGTTTTGGTTCATAAATTCTGAAACGAAATTTGAACTGAAACTGTTACTATAGTTGCAAATAAATAAAGAAATAAATACAAAAAAAATTTACAAAAAGAAAAATTAAAACTTGCGCATGCGCAAAACCAACTGTAGCTTTGAGATATGTCAATAATAATTTCGAAATTCAAACACACTGAGCAAGTAGGTTAGTAGCAATAGGTAGGTTTAAATGCAAATTTTTTGTTTTATCAATTAACTTATTATTTATTCTCTTTGGTTGAAGCACCAGTAAATCGAATGAGCGGTGGAGAGCGAAGTGAATTACGTCTCTTTGCTGTGCAAGCACCACAATTAAAATTTTTCCCGCTTTTTTGGAGATACTCAATTTCACTTGCATTAATTTTCATGCAACTGCAATGAAAGTATTCTTTGCAAGTGGAACAGGTAATTTTGTCATGTTGTCTTTCAACTTTCTGGTTACAAATGCAAGGCATCTTGAGAATGTCACTTATTTTTTTTTTTTTGTATATTTTTAAGTTCAAAATTTAAGTTTTTATGTTTAATAACCAAAACACTGTACATATGCGCGAGTTAATATCCGTGTTGACCCCACGACGACACGAACTCAACTTTTTAATAATTTGAAATGCTGTTACGTTACGTAATATTTTTGGGGATTTTTTTTGTAAACGTCAATTTTTTGCTCTAATTCAGAGATAACTACTGGCCGGCGAAAGTCGGCGTAGTTTGGTTAAGTTTTTCAGGTAGCTAAAAGTATCTAGAAACTTTTCCCCAAACATACTATAGGGTCAGTTCGCCTGTTCGCGTCTATCGCCCAATTCGCGTCCATTTTACGGACCTCCCTTTTAAAATCCTCGAAAATAAGTAAACTAACACACCAATCAAACGAAAAGTCATTACCGCTAGTACCTCAATGTATAAGAGGCACCAAAGAGAATAAATAATAAAAAGAGATTTCATAGATGAATCTAAACAGAAAATGTTGCGACTGTGCGACATGTTCTTTATTTGGTCTAAAACTTCGCCATGAAATTAAGATCCACAGGAGAATTTTTACTTAAAAAAGTGGTCGAACGCGTCATAGAAAAGCGAAATTGAAAAAGGAGAATTAACTTAACTCGTTTGTTTGCAAACGTTTTTCATTTTCGTTCGTATTGTATTTTGTATTTATTTTCGTATGCTGCAAAGAAATTTCATTTCATATGCAATTCATATTAATGGATTTTATATGAAATCAAATTTGATACGTCATTATGGGAATTTGGCAAACAAAGCTAAATTATTGAAACGAAGTGTTTTCATCTAATTATTTTATATTATTTTATTTTATTTTTGGTTGATATCTTTAGATTTTTTTTTTTTGGGAATTTAAGTAATATGTACAATTAAATGATAAATTATGAACAATATAAAATATATCTATAAAAACATAAAAAATTTAATTTTTACTTAAGTAGGATTTCCATTGCAGCATAAGCGAAGCACACACACACACATATGTATGTATGCGCTTGTTTTGCTGATCTTATTGGTTTTAGTGCGTGAATGCAAAATCATCCCTTATTTTGAAAAGCTTCGTCGCATATGCGTAGTCATTTTCTGAATTCGGCATTAATTTGTTTGTTTACATTTGACTTTACTATATTGTATATGTAATTAATTATGTTTTATTATTATTGAATTTATCCTATTTGTATTGTATTTTGTATCATATTTCGCAGGCTGCATACAAATTTCATTTTATATGCAATTCATATCGAAATTTTTTATTTAATTTAATTTTATATGCAATTAATATTAAAAATTTCTATTTGATTAATAGAGATTGAATAAATTATAAAAATGTAAAACAATATGAATTTCTATTATTTTTCTTGCTGTAGCATCTTTGTCGTTCCTTCAAATTGGTTAAAGTTTTATCAGTCGTAGGAAAATAAAAAAAAATATTTCTGCTGAACGGGGATTCGAACATAGATCTACAGTGTGCAAGGCAAGTGTATAAGCCACTAAGATACTGTGATAATAATAAATTGCTCGTCTATTTCCTATATAATGGAGTACATATATATGTAAATTGATTGGATCTTTTTATCTTTTTATGATTCTTCAATAAGCAAATGTACTATACCGTTAGATTTTCAGGGTTATTGTAAGAATTTATCTATGAACAAAGAGAAAAGTTTTAATCCTTGCGTACGAAATGCCAAATTTTAGTCCTAAATTATTGAAAATAAACTAGATTCTGGGAAAAAATAGCTTTGATTGAAAGGGCTAAGGATTTTGCTTGTACTAATGGATCAAACCAAGTCCAATCTATTGTAAATGTGCAGATACCGTGAACGGAAGTGTTTTTTAGCAGTTTACAATAGTTTTTATCGTAAAAGTGATAAAAATATTCCAAGTGTTTTATAAAGTGATTCGTGATTCGATATTCTACAAGTTTTTGCCGATTAGCCTTTAAATAAAGGTAAGTTTAGTTAAAAAGTTGTATGGGTGCTAATTATTTTGTTAATAAAAGTTAATTAAAAAAAAAAATTTAAAATAAAAAAAAAACAAGATTCGCATACTGTGAGTGCTAATGCAGTGTTCATAGAGTAGTGGCATTTGCATTAACTGTAGGCGTCCAATATTTCTGCGGTGACCATTCGTCTCGTATTTTCCGGGCAGTTCTGTATTTCAACATGCTGTCCCGGTTTTTTTAAGAAATGAGGGACGTACAAATGTCCCGTATTTAAGTTTTAGACACGTATTTGTCCCGTATTTGCATACATACATATATGTAATACTTCTATATTGCTACTAAGGTCAATTTCTGTTCACGCACATTTAAGATGTTCAATGCTATCAATTCTACTGCGCATGACTCAAAATTTACAATTGATTTTGATGAAACACAGAAGCGGTTGATTTTTTCCAATTAAAAAAATTTAGTTTTATTCATTAGATCTAATTTTTTTCGGCACTGCCCCTGAAATTATTTGACATTTAATTCATTTTGTTTATAAATATTTCAGATTTATTGAATTTTTGCTTACACCCTTCAAACAATTTCAATTTAAATAAATAAACAAATAAATACAAAAAAAAATTACAAAAAGAAAAATTCTTAAAAAGTTGCGCATGCGCAAAACCAACTGTAGCTTTGAGATATGTCAATAATAATTTCGAAATTCAAACACACTGAGCAGGTAGGTTAGTAGCAATAGGTATGTTTAAATGCAAATTTTTTGTTTTATCAATTAACTTAATGTATGCACCCATCATTTCTGTACCTATGTATATATGTATGTACATATATTATGTTATTGAATTTATAATATGTAGAGCAAGCTGAAATGAATCGTGAGTGCATTGTGAACGGATGAATAGTCCCCAATTCCATCGATGTTCACACGTATCAGTTTCCCCAGCCTTATTCTGATTTATTTGAGATGTGGATGGAAAATCTCCAAATTCCTCAATCAAAAATCAAATATAATGCAAGGATCTGCAGCCAGCATTTTGATCCGTCGTGCATTTACAATGTACGGTTGTTAAAGGGAGCTATTCCGACATTGAATTTAGGTAATTTATTAGGCTTTTTAAAATTTATTATAGGTGCGTTTTATTCGCCAAGTCGCTATCTATGTACGAATAAAACGACAAGTTGCTAAGTAGCCTTAGAGCTGACTTGGTAGCACTTGCTACGTCAGATATGTCATTTATTTGTGTTTTTGTTTTGAAAAATTAATTGAATGAATTTGTGTTATTTGTGTGTTTGCTGCTTTGAAAAATTATTTGAATTGAATTTAAAAAAAGAAAAAGAAAGTGAATGTTTTCCGTTAAATTCAAATTTTTTTTCCGTAAAATTCAATATTTTTTTTAATTTCAAACTTCATAATTGACAAAATACAAAATCACAATAGACAAAACACAAATTCTCTGGGTAGCACTGGCATTTAAGAAACTTGCTTGTATACTTAGCAACTATAATTTTAGTCGCTAAGTCTACGATTTTGTTTTTGTTTTCCCATACAATTATCGTTGCTAGCTAAAGATATCTAGCAGAGGATGGCGAATAAAACGCAGCTTATATTTTTATATACAGTGGAACCGCGATAATTCTTACCCATTTAATTGGAAAATCTCAATAATTCGTAACAAATTGTTGGCCTCTTGAAAAAATTTATCTTTGATTACGAATTATCGGGACTCTACTGTATTACCAATATTATTATAAATACACATCACATACAATTTTGTTAAATAGGCCACTCTAATGAGGGTATAAATTATCCTGTTATAAATTCATATGAGCAACGTATGAAATGCGCAGTGGGTAGTGGCAATAGCACTTCTGGGGACTTTGTGCTTCATTCTTTCCCGACTGACCCTGAAAGAAATAGAAGTTGGCTTGAGGCGTGTGGTTTGGAGAGCAGCAAAGGGTTGCGTATTTGCAACAACCACTTTAAGCCATCTCAACTTACGAGCAGCAAAAAAAGGTACAAAGTCACGGCATTCTCTGAGTTAAATATGCAGAAAGAGCAAAGTGCATTTGATGAAATTGTAGTTGGTCAGGAATTGCAAGAAAGCAAATCGCAGTATTGCGAGAATTGCGAAAAATATTGTAAACTGGCTGACTACAACCAAAAACAATGTAGCATGCGTGAAACTGAGCTTGCCGAAGAGCGGACAAAAAGCCAGGGATTGCAAGATGAAATTGCAAATTTGCAAAGAAAGCTCGAGGCCTTGCAAAGTGAGATGGAGGACATAAGAGAGGAGTGCTACTCTTGTCATATAACGCCGTCAAACGATGCTAGCACTTCGGCAATTGATTTTGCCAAAATAATAACGAGTACAAAGCGGACCTTCTACTCGGATACTGTAAAGGAAATATGTCAGGCAATAAACCTGCAGTCCTCTCGAGCATACAGATTTATGAAAGACCAGCTGAACTTTCAACTCCCTAGTGCCGCTTCCCTTCACAGATGGCGGCCTGTAAAAACCATCTCTCCTGGTATTTCTCCAATTATGGACAAAATATTCAAGGACATGGCGGCGAAAATGAGCACTGAAGAAAAGTATTGCGTGCTCCTCTTTGATGAACTCGTCATCCGCAAGAGTTTGGACTACGACTCATCGGCGGATCTCATCAAAGGCTTCACGGACTGTGGAGGAGCGACGCGCACCGCAAATATTGCCGACACTTGCTTAGTGTTCATGTTGAAGGGAGCGGTACATAGCTGGAAGATGGTTCACAGCATTTATTTCACGAAAAATGGCATTGGTTCCCAAATGCTTAAAAATATTTTTCATGAAGTTATTGATTCAGTTCAAAAGTCGGGCTTTTTACTGAAAGCAGTAATTGCTGACCAGGGTAGCGCGAACCGAGCATTGTTTAGCACCTTAACTTCCAAATTTACTCAAAACCATTTCATGGCAAATGGTCATAAAATTTATGTCATGTATGACTATTGCCATTTGCAAAAAAGCATGAGGAACACTTTGCTTGGTGGCGATATCACCACCAAAGAGGGGGTTGCAAGTTAGAAGGTTTTGGTAGAAGTTTATAATATAAACAAATCTAAGTGTCTTCGGATGCTGCCAAAGGTGACAGTTAGGCATATTTTCCCTCAATTGTTTGACAAAATGCGCGTTATTTTGACTACCCAGGTACTAAGTAATTCATTTTTTGTAGCTGTTAAGTTTTGTTTGGAGAACGGTCTCTTGACCAATCCCCAAAACATAGCGAACGCAGTTGCAACAATGAATTATTTAAAGAAGTTAAATGATGGTTTCGATTATTGCGACAGCAAAAATTTGAACGACAAAAATTTCAACAAACGACCGGTTACAAGGAAATGCGACAAAATTGACAAAATTAAGAAGTTTCGAGATTATCTGGCAGAGTCATCTCTATCAGACAGAAGACAGTCGGCTAATGTAAGCATTCCGGGTTTCGTGTTTGCACTAAATTCCATGATATGCTACATAGAAGACATGTTTGAGAACCCAAATATCACATTTGTTATGCTAGGAAGACTTAACCAAGACTCTCTTGAAAATTATTTTTCAATTTTGAGGAGACAATTGGGCAATTCTACGAATCCATCGTCAAAAGAAATTGAAAGCCTTACAGCTAGATTAATGTCGATGAAATTGCTAATGCAAAATTATCGATGTCGTAATAGCAATTGTGAGAATGACGATGAAGATTTGATGCTAGACTGGAACTTCCACAAAATGATTTGACCCAATCGAAGGATTGTGCAATGTCATTATGTGAGGTTTCCGCAGAAGAAGCACCTGGTTCAATTCCACTGACCGAAGTGGAAAAAGGTGTCGCACGGTATGTCGTGGGATATGCGTTGAGGGCAAAGCTCACGAAAAGAATCAAATGTGCTTTGTGTAAAGACAATCTTCGGAAACTGGATGCCTTGTCATTGGATTCCGAGGGTTTTATTAATATGAAGAACTATAGCGACAATCGTCTCTGTCTTCATAATCCTTCAGATATATTTTTTGAAATATGCGAAAAGCATATTTCTGTTTATAAAGATATGTTTGACAAGATGTGTCATGAAAGATATGTCAAGGAAAGGATTACGAATGCATGCATTGCACAAACTAGCCTGGAGTATCCAAGTTGGTTTGGCAGGTCCGATCCATGCTATGAACATCGGTGCGTCATCTTGAACCACTTGATTTCGGTATTGCTGTACCGCAATTCAAGATGGTTGTTAGAGAAGAAGAAGGCCGAAAGCGCGGAATTGAAACGCAACAAAACGAAACTAAAACACGATAAAAAAATGAGAAGGCTTTGCAAAGAGTGAAGCATCCTTATTTTTTTAGCGTTGTTCAGTACTATCTGCAGAACTAAAAACGCTACACAGATGAAATTCTTCATTTTTTTAACGTTAGTCTGTGTATTGTTAGAGCATGGACCGAACCGAGCGATTGTCACTTATCTTTGATTCTTTTGGAGTATTTACTTCACATATTATTTTGGTCTAGTTATCAATTATCAACATACGTACAATTATTACGAACTCGATAATTACGCGTATACATTTTTATAGGCATTTTAGGGATTTATTTGGTAAATAAAGCACTAATGCAACTATTCTTTGTTTTTGGTGGCTGTTATTTACTTAATTATGTAATTTTTCCAAGTTCATAACTATGACGTATTGAGTTTTTGTCATTTAATGTTGCTGCCACTTTATCGTTACCTGATTTGTACTGCTGCCTGTACGTCAAACATGGCGTGTACTTATATTGAACAGTTGGATCTATGTTTTTATGTTCCCTGTCAAATTTCGAAGTCTGCATATTTTTGTGAGTTTTATCTGTTTCTATCAGGACTTGTCAACTAAATTCCAATTTGTAGCTTTCAATTTTTTTGCAACTGTTTGTGGTCATATAAGATATAAATTTTATGTCGGTTTTCGCTAGCCATTTTGGATCAGTTTTTCAATTACTTATAATACTTTTGGATGAATTGGTACTTTTGCTGTGATCGCTGTCCGCAGATTTTTGGCACGTCCCAAAAACTCGCTCGTTATATTGCATCACCGCTCTATAAATAACATTGTGCTGGAAGGTAATTTCCACCAATGGTTGAGAATAGCATTTTCAACATTTAACAAAATTCGTTTGCTACAAGACGAATTTTTCATCACACTTTTCGCCAAAGTCAACATTGTGCTGGAAGGTAATTTCCACCAATGGTTGACAAAATTCGTTTGCTACAAAACGAATTTTTCATCAGACTTTTCACCAAAGTCTACATTGTGCTGGAAGGTAATTTCCACCAATGATTGGATTTTTCTATCATCAAAGTCGTTGGTTGTAAGTAAAAAAATATATACATAAAATATTTATCCACCGTATCATAATGTTATGTATTTTCAGATCAATGATTCCACCACAACAATTGCATTTTTAAATGCTAAGGAAATTTGTTCGTTATGCAATGAATTTTTTCATCACATGTACCGTTCACGAAGTAACATTTTTCGCCAAAGTCAACATTGTGCTGGAAGGTAATTTCCACCAATGGTTGACAAAATTCGTTTGCTACAAGACGAATTTTTCATCACACTTTTCACCAAAGTCAACATTGCGATGGAAGGCAATTTCCACCAATGATTGACTTTTTTCTATCGCCAAAGTCGTAAGTCATAAAAAATAAAATTTTTCCATCGCATAAAACATAACAATGTATTTTCAGATCAATGATTGTTTTTCACATAAATAGCATTTTTCAATGCTAAAAAAATCTATTTCTTTTTGTTATGGATTTTATAATTTCTCCTGTTATCGCTCAAGAAGTGAATTTACATAATGCTTCATATTATGTCCAAAGTCATTTCAAACAATAAATAAAATTCTTCAACATTGAACTCGTCCGTAAGTTAAAAAAAAATTAAATAAAATATGCATCTCATAATGTTATGAAATTTCAGATCAATTACAAACTTTTTGATCGCTTTTTCAAGACTGCTTTTTTGGGAAATAAATGATCACTAATTGACTGAAGCTATATTTAAACACCTGTCATTGTTCGTAAGTCGCAGTACAAATTTACTTTTTTCATTGCTTAATTTATATATTTACAGCTCAATCAATGATCAATAAACATGTATGTACCTACATACATACATACATACATATGTATATGTACAATGTACATTGAACATATGTTAAGGCGCACAACGGAAGGCGTAGCAGCATCAAACTAAAAATTGTTCTAGCTCAACTCGAGGAAAACAAAATTTCCTAAACACTATAATTCAACCGAATTTGTTTTGAATTTTTGGATTTTTTAATAATTTTAATAGTTCCATGAAAAATTTAAATCAATAACTAATTACTAAAGTACTTTTATTTAGTAAAATTTGTTTTAAACTTTTCTAATTTTCAATAATAATAAAACATAATTAATTACATATACAATATAGTAAAGTCAAATGTAAACAAACAAATTAATGCCGAATTCAGAAAATGACTTCGCATATGCGACGAAGCTTTTCAAAATAAGGGATGATTTTGCATTCACGCACTAAAACCAATAAGATCAGCAAAACAAGCGCATGCATACATATGTGTGTGTGTGTGCTTCGCTTATGCTGCAATGGAAATCCTACTTAAGTAAAAATTAAATTTTTTATGTTTTTATAGATATATTTTATATTGTTCATAATTTATCATTTAATTGTACATATTACTTAAATTCCCAAAAAAAAAAAATCTAAAGATATCAACCAAAAATAAAATAAAATAATATAAAATAATTAGATGAAAACACTTCGTTTCAATAATTTAGCTTTGTTTGCCAAATTCCCATAATGACGTATCAAATTTGATTTCATATAAAATCCATTAATATGAATTGCATATGAAATGAAATTTCTTTGCAGCATACGAAAATAAATACAAAATACAACACGAACGAAAATGAAAAACGATTGCAAACAAACGAGTTTAGTTAATTCTCCTATTTCAAATTCGCCTTACTATGACGCGTTCGACCACTTTTTTGAGTAAAAATTCTCCTGTGGATCTTAATTTCATGGCGAAGCTTTAGACCAAATAAAGAACATGTCGCACAGTCGCAACATTTTCTGTTTAGATTCATCTATGAAATCTCTTTTTATTATTTATTCTCTTTGGTTTCACTTATTCAATTATAATCTCACATACATATTTTACACATATGCAACCCCTTAAGCATATCAAAATGTTTAGTATTGACAAAATGCAAAAAATTGCAATTTATTTGAAGTCAATGTTCGCTTTTGCTTTTTTGACAAAATGCAAACATTGCAACTTCTTTAAAGTCAATGCTCGCTTTTGTTTTGTTTATGGTGGCTGCATTCTAAGTAGGTCACAATTAAATTAATTAAATTATGATTAGGTACACAATTTGTAATTATCGATTAAGTATATAATAGACATAAATTAAATAAAATTTTGCCATTACATAGCAACTCAAAAGGAAAGCAACACCTATTTTATATTAAAGGTTTTCTTTGTTATTTTTTGATATTTAGTGGCCAACACAGCAAGACACCCCCGACCACTGGTAAGGTGCCTTGCTTTTGTTGACTAGTAATTTTCCCGTCCTGGGAAAACACTTAGTGCTGGGTGACAACTGTATCTGGAAATAGAAAAAGTTTGGGGATTATCAAATAAGAATATACTTACCAGTATAATTTCCTTGCTAAATGAAAACTCCGTCGTGTTTGCTGTTTTCATGCCAGAACAAATTGTGTCTATATTTAAAAATTTTAAATACCTTAACACCTAGCTTAATAAAAATTACACTAACAATTCATACAAAAATATTTACACATAATTACAATAGCAAAACTTAATTTAAACTTGCTGACTAAATTTAGTGGGGCGAAATGTTTTTCGGGTTGCACGCGTTGGCTTTTGCTTTGGGTTTTGTTGTTGCATTTAAGTTCATGGTGCCCTCATTCTTGTTAATTGCTAACAAGCAGAATTTGCCCATGGTAACATAAATGACCAACAAAACGACAACAGCCCGCAAGTATGCTGCACTTTTGCAACAATAATTTGCTATTATTGCACTATTCAATAATGCCTTTTAATGTTATGGAATGATGTTAATCATCATCCTAAAAGTATATATAATATGCTATTTATGTTAATAACATATTGTATTGTGCGGTAAGAACCCACAACATTCCTCCCCCCTTGGGATAAGAAAAAATTATGATTAAGAATAATTTTTTCTTAAAACTGTACTATATATTATAATTTTTATCTTTAAATGTTTTTCAGTATCATTTTAAGTGAAAATTTATGTATATATTTAGATAATAGTTATAAGTTATGTAAAATAATATTGATAAATTAAGTAAAATAGGAATAAGTTTTTTCTTTTCTCAAATAATCCTACCTAATTCATGGTTCTACTTTTCTCCGTCGCCGCTTGTCCCCCTTGGTTAGAAACTGCTTGGCTTTATGACTTTGCTTGACTTAATACTCCACAAAAGTTACTTCTGATTTTATTCAAGGAGCGATGCTGGTGTATCTTCTTGTGGCTACCGTCATCTCAGATAATTGATGAAACGGCTTATGCCATAGTTTTCTCTCGACAAGGGAGACTTTACGCTTTACTTGTTGCCCCCTCCCTTCCTTTATTTTGGTTGTTTCCATATCGCTAGCTTAGAGTGCAAAGGCGCTAACTGCACTTTTTTACAAAATTGAGATTTTAATGCAGAACAAAAGAGAATTAAAAAATACATCGTTAAAAAAAAAAAAAAGGTTGGTTACTCTTTATTTCATATGGTTTCGTGTTGATGCGCAAAAGTGCCATGTACATAGCTGTCAAAAAGCGCGCGCTAAGTTCATTAAACACATGTGATTGTTGCTAAATTGGGCTGGTTGTGCGTTCGCGCTCCGTTAAAATTAATTTATTGCTGTTTCTAACATTTATTTTAGTCCCAAAAGGTAACATATTTTTATTATTGTTTTACAAATATTAACTAAATTATTACTACATTTATTAAAAGGTCTATATGGCAAACGACGAAAATAATAACACTGCTTTACAAGCAATTGAAAACAGCAATAACATTGACCCTTTTGGGAATAATCTAGATGATGGTGTTTTAGGACTCGTGCCTTACGGCTTCCACAGCGATTCGGATTATTCCATGGACATGCCCGTAAAATCCAAAAAGCGCAAGAAGAGAGTGCAAGTAAAACACACAGATTGGATGAGCAGTCAAAACAAATTACGAAGACAAAGTGGTAAATCTTATCATGGAAAAAAGAAAGAAAATAACGTTTGGTGCTATAAGAAAAAGAAAGATGCAAGAGCAATGAAGCAGCGATGTAAATGTACAAGTAAAACTGGCAAATCAGCCATGCAATGTGCGCAAATCACTGATGACGAGAGAGGTAGACTATTTAAACAATTTTGGAGTATGGATATAAAACAAAAGCGAATTTATGTAAATACCTTGATACAAAGTACCCCACCGGTTAGACGTGTAAAACGTGATGAGAACGAACAACCAAAAAGATGTCAAACTCTAAAATATTATCTAAAAATAGATAGTAAAAATATGCGTGTGTGCAGAACTTTTTTTTTAAATACACTAGACATTGGAAGACATGCAATGCTGAATATGATAAAGAGGCCTGTAACCAGTACCAAAAATCCAAATATAATACCGATGACAAGTGTTGCAAATCAACGAAAATTATTGAATTCTTTTTTGGATTCTTTGCCAGTCATGGAGTCGCACTATTGTCGTACACGGAAAAAACGAAACTCGAAATTATTGTAAATATTAATCAAAATTTAAGAAAAATGAGTAGGTAATTTAGTAATTTAGAAACGGTTCGAGTGTCTATTAAAAATTACTAAGAGTAATATAAAAATTGCATCAAGCAGGCATTAATTTTTCGAATGCAAGTTTTTAATTTTTACAAAGTAGATTTTAAAATTTCTGCAATAATTTACTATATTTTAAAAGGACTGTACTATTTTTTAAAAGGTACTTTATAAAGTTTTTATGATGAAATAATAATAACTGAAATTTATTTTTAAAATTTTGTGTGTCTTGAACAAAATTGGGACGGCCAGCGAGTTTTCGTTGCCGCTTTCCCGACCCTGTCCCAATTCGGTTCAACACATTACTTCAAAGCCAATTAGTAAGAGTTTGGCAAGCCTTATATATTTGTTTTTTTGCATGAACATGTTGAGAACTCAAACAGAGTACAAATTAAACACAAAAGAGAAATAAAATTCAATATAATAAAAATTAATAATCTTGAAATAATTTTTCTATAACTACTTTTTAAAAATTATAAAGCGGGAATCATATATTACAATATGAAATATATAAAAATTCTAATGTGACAATTTATTAAAATTTAATAAATTCTTTGTAAAATTTCAAAGTTTTTAGGTGATAATTAAAATGAAGAAAATAATTTTTAATATGCACTTATTAAAAAATGTAAAATGAAAATATTTACAAACTAGAATAGAATTTTTAATAAGGATTTTTTATTTATTACTATAAAAGAGTAATATTTGTTTTCAGATTCTAATTTTTATAATCTCCTATTAATTTTTAATAAAATTTGAGTTGGTGTTTTTTCCGTGTACAGCAACACAAAAAAAATATCTTCTTCGAAAGAACCCAGATCCATATGAAGTGGAATATTTGGATCACACTTTTTTCAAAACATTTAAAAACCATCAATTCCTGAAAAGCATTCGTTCTGGCCGGGAAAAAGGTGATACCAAAGTCACTGATATTCGTGCGTTAAGATATACAGCAGAAAAAGAAATCTTTTACAAATTGAGATTCCCAAATTCATGGCAACAACATCCTCAAAGAATAAATAAAATCATTTCGCCGGTAGCTTTTTCTGATTTACCGCAACTTCACAGTGAGAGAAAAAAAATAACAACTAGGAAATATGAAGATTTGCAATATTTAAAAAAGACCTTGCCAAAAGATCACCACAAATTTTACGACGAATTACCTCACGAGTAATATACACAATATTTCTTTTTTATACGGATTGACAACCATACTGTTTTAGCTAATAATGCTGGATATTTCGCTTATTGTGCATGAAATATTCTTCAGCTTAGCTTTTCTAATTATACGCCTTCATTTTCTGTTTTCCTCTTTTGAATATTTAAGTTAAGAAACAGGTTCACTTTGTCACACACCTTTGGTCATGAATAGGACAGTTAGTATGCGTTATTCGCTGCCTTGAATCAGGTAAGTTGAGTGTTTTCTAACCATCTACTATAACTGACTCTTCTACTGCTTAACTGTTGTCGTATAGGACCATGATTATAAATTGAAATTTTAATTAAATTAAAAATCTATTTTTCCCTATCACCAAAAATATACGTGTTCTTTAAATCTTACTACAAATTTTGGATTTGATGTTATTAGAATATTTTAAATATATTCGTAACTTAATTTATATATGTAAATAGGTGTAAATGGTATATATGTGCATGCATTCTTATGTAATGCATACAAATATATATGTATTTACGGCATTTACTCCGTTTTGTTTATTTAAATTTATTTAAGTTTGTGTAAATGTTATATATGTGTATGCATTTTTATAATGCATATATATATATAAGTATCTACTATTATTAAACGAGCAATAATTGTATTTATATATATATATTTTCAGACTTTATTTCCAAAACGGGTGCAGCGATTTTGATGAAACTTGGGGGTTAGGTACATATGTGAACAAAATTAGGATTGGGCTGGGTTTTAACTTATCAAAGGCTCCTGGAGGGGCGTGGCACAGCCCTAAACTTTTATTTTCATAACGTCATATCTCAAAAACTATTCAAGATATTGTGATGAAATTTGGTACACAGATGCAGATCATAAATGTCTTAAATTTTGCCAAAAGTGGGCGGAATCGGAAAAGTGGGCGTGGCACTTTTCAATTATTGAAAATTTTGATTCAATTTTACTCAAAAACGGCACTGAGGATTTTCATAAAAATTTTATAGATAATACCACTAAAAGCAGTCATCATAACATGCTATGTCACTATAGTGGCAAAATTCGTTTAAGGGCGTGGCACAGCCCACAATATTTATAAACATTATAATAAGAGAATTAACAACACAATCGTTCTGAAATTTTATATGGTGGATAAACTTGCTATAAGGTACCTCAAGACGAAAAATGGGTATAACAGTACCAGTGGGCGTGGCACCTCCCATACAAGCAAAACAGGTTAAATGCTATATTTATTGTACTATGAGAGTAATCTTCTTAAAATTTGGTGAGGAGTTGTCGGTTACTATAAGCTTTGAAATTAAATGCATTTCGACGGGATTGCTTCAGTGGGCGTGGCACCTCCCATACAAACAAAAACCGTTAAATGTTATATTAAGTGCACTATGGGAGTAATCTCATTAAAATTTGGTACAGAGATGTCGGTTACCAAAAATTTTTAAGTTAAATGGATTTCGACGAGATTTCGTTAGTGGGCGTGGCACGTCCCATATAAACGAAAATCGTTGAATGTTGTATATAGTGCACTATGGGAGGTATTTTCTTTAAATTTGGTGTAGAGGTGTCGATTACTATAAGCTTTGAAATTATATGGATTTCAACGGGATTGCGTAAGTGGGCGTGGCACCTCCCATATGTACGAAAAACGTTAAATGTCACTCCATAAGTGACTACTTATCGAGGCGGTTCACTCCGAGTCACTTTGGATCACTTGGAGTCACCGAGGTGAGTGGAAATCGCAATTTTGTTGTTTGCTTGCGATTTTGGTAGTATTGGTCTATAACACCTATAGGCCACGTTGGTGCAAACTCTTATCGCACCTAATTATGTTTTGCGATACGTGCGATTTTTTGATAATTATTGCTGCAAGTATATTTCCCTTGTTCTTTGGAGTATCCCGGAGATAGTCACTCCATAAGTGACTACTTATCGAGGCGGTTCACTCCGAGTCACTTTGGGTCACTTGGAGTCACAGAGGTGAGTGAAAGTCGCGATTTTGTGGTTTGCGTGCGATTTTTGTAGAATTGGTCTATAACACCTATGGGCCACGTTGGTACAAACTCTTAGCGCATCTAATTATGTTTTGCGGTGCGTGCGATTTTTTGATTTTATTACTGTAAGGATATTTTCCTTGTTCTTCGGCTTATCCCGGAGGTAATCACTCCATAAGTGACTACTCATCGAGGTGGTTCAGCCCGAGTCACTTTGGGTCACTTGGAGTCACCGAGATGAGTGAAAATCGCGATATTGCGGTTTGCGTGCGATTTTTGTAGAATTGCTCTATAACACCTATTGGCCACGTTGGTGTAAAAACTTTGCGCACCTAATAACGTTTTGCGGTGCGTGCGATTTTTTGGATTTTATTGCTGAAGGATATTTTCCTTGTTCTTCGGACTATCCCGGAGGTAATTACTCCATAACTAACTACTCATCGAGGCGGTTCACCCCGAGTCACTTTGGGTCACTTGGAGTCACCGAGGTGAGTGTTAATCGCGATTTTTTGGTTTGCGTGCGATTTTTGTAGAATTGCACTATAACACCTTTAGGCCACCTTGTTGCAAAAACGTTGCGCACCTTTTTACGTTTTGCGGTGCGTGGAATTTTTTTTTTTTTTATTGGATTTTTACGAATTTCGTGAACCAAAGTGACTTTAAGTGACCCAACGTTACTCGGGGTGAACCGAATCGATGAGTTGTCACTTATGGAGTGATTACCTCCGGGATAAGCCGAAGAACAAGGAAAATATCCTTACAGCAATAAAATTTAAAAAATAACACCAACCGCAAAACGTAATAAGGTGCGATAAGTTTTAGTACCAAAGTGGCTTATAGGTTTTACCCCTCGTACTAACTGTACAATCGGTTGCGCTCTTTTATATAAGTGCTGCGATATCTCAGTCGTTTTAGTATCCAATTTTAATGAAATTGAGCCATTTTACATTATCCTTTTCATTTCTATTCACTCTTGGTCCCAATCCACTCAACAACAACAAAAACAATTTGACGAAACTGAAAACGAAGCAAAATTGTTGAAAAAAATGGAACAGAAAAAAGTAAAGAGAAGTTGAAGCGTGAAAGTGAAAAGTCAACTTTTTTTTAACAAATTCCATATTTTTTCGATTTTTTCAACCTCAAAACGAAAAACCGAACAGTGGTCGGTCTCCAGGTACTATATATATATATACGGCATTTACTCCGTTTTGTTTTAAAGTTTATTGGCATAGTTTACCAATATTAACTTTTGCAATTAGGCAAAAACATTTAAGTCTTAAAATTTAAACATGTCAACGAACTGACTTGTTTTGCTTACGATGCAAAAATGTGCAACGTAAATTATAAACCTATATATGTATATACATACGTCTTAAGCGTATGAATACAAATATATATTATTATTCTATAGTAACTAATTTCTTGCTTTTATTTTAAAGCTATTTATTTTATCAGAACAAAAAAGTTTTGCCCTGTTTTTTGTTTTTAATCAATTCTAAATTCTAAAAAGTACCCAACATTATTATTTTTAATTCTTTTGAGATTTAATTTTTAAAATTTTAGTTTTTCTTAAATTTGTAACTAAAATTCAAATGTATGCTATATATGTGTATACATCTCTTGAATGTATACAAATACATATTTCGCTGTTTTGAGTTCAAATTTTATTTTTCCTTATCTTTCCCAGCCTTCTATTTCAAAACAATAAAACTTAAAGTTATCTTCATATACATTTCAGCCAAATGCTGTTATTTATTAATACAAAGCTGAGCTCTAGTTGCATTTGCTTTTTATTATTTGCATTTCGTTCTATTTGATCGAAATGCATTGCTTTATATTTCTTTTACGTTTTTTACGTTATTAAGAATTTTTTTGTTTCTTTACCTACTTTAATGTAAAGAAGTTATATACGAGGCGTGTGCTTATTGCGGCACACGTCGTCTCATATTTCTTGTTAACAAGCAAGTATTAATGTTTGTGTATGTTTTTATTTAATTTTACTGTATTAAATAATATGGGCAAACTATTCCAATTTAAAAAAGAAAAAGAAAAAAATTGTAATTTTATTTCGGTTCATTAAATAATTTTAATAGATTATTATGTAACTTCTTTTTTTTTCCTTTTATTACAACTTCTGTTGTAACAGGCTCCTTAACATTTGAAACTACAAATGGGCCTATATATATGGGAGAAAATTTATTTTTTCGAGTTTGATTTTTCATCAAAACTTTATCCCCTTGTTTAAATATAACGGGGTTTACTGAACCGTCATATTGTTTTTTAGACAATTCTTTTGCCTTTTCTTGGTTTTTTCTCACTAACTCGTGAGTTCTTTGTATTTGAAACTTTAATACTTTTGATTGGTCCTCCGCGTTATAGAGCGGTGAACATTTTCGTTTTAAATTCGTAGGCATTTCGAATTCAAAACCGTACAAAGTTCGGAAAGGAGTTTGCTTAGTAGAAGTATGTATCGTATTGTTATGGACATGCATGGCTGCCGTCAGCCATTGGTCCCAATTCGAACCATCTTCTTTAGCAAAACTTCTCAAGTATTCTGCTAGTGGTCTGTGGCTTCTTTCCAAAGAACCATTAGCCTGCGGATGATATGGCGTTATATGCAATTTCCTAATACCCAACATTTTGCAAGTATCTGAGAATAATTTTGCGACAAAATTTGTACCATTATCAGTAATCAATACTTTCGGGATATTGTATCTGGCAATGATTTCGTCATAAAATTTTTTCGATACTGTACTTGCTTCTGCGTCGGGCATTGCAGCACATGCCATATATTTTGAAAAATCATCCTGAAATGTTAGTACATACTTATTTCCTGATACAGTTTCAGGTAATGGACCGACAATGTCCATATATACTTTATCAAAAGGCCTGCTTGGTGTATCTGTTACCACCATCGGCATTTTTGTAAGTCTTGAGCTCTTGTTGGTCTGACATTTGGTACATTTTTTAATATACTCTTTTATATCTCTTTGCATACCTGGCCATCTATACTGCTTTCTTATCTTTAGAAGTGTTTTGATAGCCCCTTGATGCCCACCAAGTGGTGTGCTATGAAAATCCCTTAATATTGTTTCTATTTCTTTAGGATCTTTCAGTATGACCACTGTTTTTCCGGTGTTGTTTTTAACCACCGTGTCCTTATCCACCTCGTTTGAAATGTTCACTATTTCCTTTTCAGAATTTTTAGATTTTGATCTGGTTTGTACCACTGTTATTTGTTTATTTGGCTGTGGTAATCTACTTAAAGCGTCTGCATTTAAGTTTCTTTTCCCAGGCTTGTAAATGATTTCAAAATCATATTCCGATAGTTTATGTCGGAAGCGCGCCAAGCGTGACGTTTGATCCTTAAGATTTGATATACCACGTAGTGGTTGATGATCTGTGTAAATTTTAAAATGTCTGCCTAGCAAATATGCTCTAAAATTTGTTGTTGGTCGAATACCTTTTCTCGGTATCGCTTAGTGCTCTACTGGCAAATGCTATTGGATTATCTTTACGGACTTCTCCTTGAGATAATATTGCACCAATTGCATCATTACTGGCATCCGTAGTTAACAAAAATTGTTGACTAAAATCTGGATATGCCAATACAGGTGGTGTCATTATTGCCTTTTTTAATTCCTTGAATGAATTTTGGCAGTCCGTTGACCATACGAACTTTGCGTCTTTTCTCAATAATTTATTTATTGGTAAAGCTAATCTTGCCGTATCTTTAATGAATTTCCGGTAATAGTTTACCAGACCTAAGAATGCTTGTACTTCTTTTTTGTTTTTAGGTACTGGTATGTTTTTTACACATTCTACCTTTTCTGGGTCTGGCAGGGCTCCGTGTTCTGAACATTTATGACCTAAATACACAACTTCACGACGCAAAAAATTGCATTTTTTCGTGTTTAATTTCAGATTATGTTGTCTTAATACAGTGAACACATTACGTAGCCTTTCTTCATGCTCTCGTAAGTTTTTCCCGTATATGACAATGTCATCTAAATAAACAAAACACTCTAGACCTTGTAGTCCTGTGAGTATGTGATTCATGATGCGTTGAAATTTTGCTGGGGCTCCTGTTAGACCAAACGGCATTCAGTTGAACTCAAAATGTCCCAACCCTGTACTAAATGCTGTTTTTTCTCTATCATCTTCATTCACCAATACTTGGTGATATCCACTTGCTATATCTAGCGTGGAAAAATATCTGCTATGTCCCAATTGATCTAAAATTTCATCAATTCGTGGTATGGGGAAAACTTGCTTGATTGTAGCTTCATTTAATTTTCTGAAGTCTATAACTAATCTCCACTTTTTTTCGCCATCTTTACCACTTTTCTTTGGGACAAGCAATAGTGGTGAATTCCAAGGTGAGGTGCTTGGTGAAATAATCCCTTCATCTAACAGTTCACCTACCTGTTTATTAATTTCCATTCTATGAGAATGGTGTAGTCTATACTGTTTTTGGTTTATTGGTGGTTGACCCACCAAAGTAGGGATATCATGCTTCAATACTGGAGTATATGTCATGGAAGGATGCACATAAATTTTCCATGGAAGCCTTCTCTTCTTTGCTTATGTGAGGATCTAAATTAATAGATCCAAATAGCTTATCTAATCTTCCCCTCACGTTTTGTTCCGATATTATATTTATTGCGGAACTTGTGTTTATTTTAAATTCATTGTAATTTGAAAATTCTGGTTTGAACTTTCTATCAATGATAAATTAGTCTTCTGACGAATTTAAAATTGGCACATAAACTATGCCATCTTTCACTTTGCTGAGTACTTCTCCTAAGTAAACTCCTTGCGAAAGTTCTTGTTTGTGTATAACAACTTCTTTTAATGTTGTTTTAACACATAAAGGTACTATTTTTACAGTTCGAGCTTCTATTGCTGTTTCTGTATTGTATAGTACTCTGTTAAAGTCATTCATCGGCTTAAGCGTGAATGCTATTATTTTCTGACGTTTTTCATTGAAAAACGTTAGTTTTTTATCTATAGCGTTTATGACAGTTCGGTTCCACAAATTGTCCCTACCTACTATTCCATCAGCTGGAACTCCTTGATCTAGTGACACTATGTGTAACTTTAAACTTAGATCTGGGTTCTGCCGGTGTTTAATAGTGGTTGTACCTAATGTGGTAACCTGTCCGCCAAATGCTCCACTTAAATCTTTTCGATTTTTTGTATCTGATTCTGGGAAATGCAACATTGCACTTTCTTTGACCAAACTTGTGTCAGCACCGGAATCTACCAACAAAATAAGTTTTCCATATCTGGCCTCTTTACAGGGCACTTTTATGAACACGTCATATTGATTTGCTTGGTAGAAATTCTCGTTATGCCTGCCATACAAGATGTGTCTCCCAGTTTCAGTATCTTTTGCGTTTGATACGCATTCTTTGGGTTTTGCGAGGGACGCCTCAACTACAGTATTCTGTGTATGATTTGTTTTCCCCGCATTACCTTGCTTTAAGTTATTACTCAAAACTTTATAATTTTTACTACTAGTAGGTAACGTATCAACTGCACTTTGTTGTGGTTGATTTACTGTTACTGCTTTGTTAAAATTATTTATGATTTCAGATGTAGTTAACGTATCAGCTGCATTTTCTTGTAGCTGATTTACTGTTACTATTTCATCTAAAATATTTTCTGAAACTTCATTTGTTTCATAATAAGTAGATAACGTACCAACTGCTCTTTGTTGTGGTTGGTTTACTGTTACTACTTTATTAAAATTATTTGTAATTTCAGATGTAGTTAACGTATCAACTGCACTTTCTTGTAGCTGATTTACTGTTACTAATTCATCTGAAATATTTTCTGAAACTTTATTTGTTTCATAATTAGTAGATAACGTACCAGCACTTTTTTGTGGTTGGTTTACTGTTACTACTTTATTAAAATTATTTGTAATTTTAGATGTAGTTAACGTATCAACTGCACTTTCTTGTAGCTGCTTTACTGTTACTATTTCATCTAAAATATTTTCTGAAACTTTATTCGTTTCATTATTAGTAGATAACGTACCAACAGCACTTTTTTGTGGTTGGTTTACTGTTTCTACTCCTTTTGGCCCTAATTTACTAAGTTTTTTGGGTCCCCAGACTATTGGCCGGTCTTGGGCCCCCCTTAGTTTCCCTGAGCCTTTTCGTAGTCTCTTTTGGCAAAACAGTTTCCAATTTCATGTCCAATTCTCTTACACCAACTACATTTAATGGAAGATTGCTGTCCACGTTGTTGGTGTTGAGAATTTGTCTTATTTTTATTTATGTTTTTAGATGTTTCGTTTTTGTTCTGTGAACACTTTATATTGGTCATGTGACCGTATTCTGAACATTTGTCACAGAAAGGTGTGTTTTTCCTCACATAACAGTCTTCCCTTGTGTGTCCCTATTTACTACAATACGAACAAATAATATTTGGTTTTTTATTATTTGAGAAATTATTTTTTATATGTTTTCCTGAATTTTGTTGGTATTGTCCAGCCTGCCTTTGTTCCAATGATCTATTCCATTTTTGTGGCTGAACATCATATAAGGCCGGAGTTAGTTGAGCGACATTTGATTGATATGTGTTGACGCCTAGTACTTGTTCTGAATCCTCTCGCAAATCCTCTTCTGCAGAGATTGCTTCTTTGAGTAATTCTTCTAAAGTACACGTATTCTTACTCATCATTAATACTTTGAGAGTTGGATTCCTTAATCCCAATCTGAATGCTCTTACTACAGAATTTAACAGTTCCTGTCTGTATACTCGGTCTTCCGGAGCTGAATACCTTTTACTGAGGTTATCCATAATGGATGTCTCTAGTGATTTCAATCTCCTAGCGTATGCACGCAAACCCTCAAAGGCTCCTTGCCGAGCATTAATTAATTCTTTTTGGACTGCTTCTAAGGGTTTTTCTCTTATATAGGTTTCTTTTAAAATATGGTATAGGTCTTGCATTTTTAAAAATTGAGTCGCCCTGATCAACTCGTAAGCATCTCCATTGAGATGAAGTCTCACTTTAGAAATTAATTCTACTTCATCAGAAGGGTCAGTGGTTCTCCTCACCGACTCGCAAGCCTCCATAAACCTATATAAATCCTATAAATCTGCCTTGATAGTTGGTGACTCTACACCGGAAAAATAAGGTACTGTGTCCCGTACCCATTTGGCTATTTGACCATGACTTCTTGAGTTTCCTAGACTGGGTGTGCTTTCAAGCTGATGCGTTTGTTGTTCATTGTGGACATCTGCACCTATGGTAAAAACATTATTGTTTCTCGCCTCTCTTTGTTGACCTGCATACGTATGTCCTTGTTGCGATAATAATTGGGCTGCTCTAATCTCTTCTAAGGTGGCCAGTTTTTCATTATAACCTTTCGATAGATCGCAATAACTATTTTCTACTCTACTGTAGAAATTCTTTGTAAAGTACTCGTGAGTAGAGAACGCGGATCGGTGCTCCTCAATAGCGTCGTTGTTCACTGCAAAACTTGACCATGACCTTTCTAACTCTTCAATCCTTTTTGAATAATATTCTACGGTTTCTCTCTGTGATGGAGTTTTCTTAAAGTTAATGATCATCTTCTGCAACTGTTTCGAAAATTCCGCTTGTCTGTTGCACAGCTCAAGAAATTTTTGTTGTTCTCCCATAGTGTTTGCTGTTGTGTGGCTTTTGTTTGTTAAATCAAAAGTCACTTTTTGTTCTTTTCCCTTTAATCTCTCGGCTTTAAGCTCCTTCGTCAAACGCTTATTTGCGTTTTCCAGGTCCTGATCGCGATTCCTAAATTCTATTAAGGACTGATTTTCCTCTTCCAATTCCTGACCCACTGGTAGTGAAAAATTTAATTTTGATAAATTCCTTTCACTCAGTGGATCGTTTAATATAGAATTTTCCTCTTCCAGATCCCTTATTTGCTCAGCGTTTAGTTTCAACTGAGTAATATGTTGGTCGTATCTCCTTTTTAGGGCGTGGAATTCCTTCTTCCAGGTCTCTGTTATTCCTTCGTCACTACGATTCTTTTGTTCTATAATGCTTAAAATTTCATCTAGAATTATCCGCTTTTTCGACCGCTGATAAATTATGGAAATTTTCAACTTTTCCTTGCATTAGAATAAGTTGTTCTTTATTGTCAATTGTAATTTCTAAATATTTCCACAATTTATCTGTAAATCTACACAACTCTCCTAACATTTTTTCGTGGGCGTATTTGTTAAACTCGAAATCACTCATTACCTCACATAAAATACATAAAAAGCTAAGTCAGCAACTTTAAACGGTTGTTAACTCCAACAAAAAGCAAGCGTTTATTGCTACGTGCTTTTTATTTGTTTCTTTTTGCTGTACATATGCTCAAGGTTTCAAATTTCCATAAGTGAATGAACGACCTACTGTCTTAATAAATTTTTGCCCACAAATGTGTATGTAGAAGTTTTGTGAATTTACGCGACCTATCCCAATTTTTTGTTTAAAATTTTGCGTATATACCACTCATTAATTAGTGATACGAAATGCAAATTGTTAAACTTTATTTACTCCTTATTTGGAATAATTTATATTTAATGACACACGGACCTCTGCAGAACACGAATCTTTGGAATATTTGAAAGTATTCCTCAGAACCAACAATAAAATTCTGCAAGGTTACATACGATTTAAAAGGAAGTTAAAATTATTTACGAATACGCGAGTCTATGTAGAATAAACGGATCCTCAGAATTTGAAATATTCTTCGGAACCAAAAATAAGTTCTACAAGACTTTCAATAAAACAAACAAATAACAAACGTTTCCCGCGAAAATAACGTTTTTACATAAACAAACAAAACAAACTTTATAAATTGGCTATAAACTTGTTCTTGTACAAGTTAAAAAAAAATAAAAAGTATAAAGTTCAAATTTCAAAACTCACTTAATTTCAAATTTATAAGCGTGTTTGTTTACTTTCCCAGTACAATTGTTATGAATTTGTACTAACTTTCAATAAACAATCGGACCTTATTTCAACAAAATTTAAATTTTCCCATAAAATTTCAACAATTGAGAAAAGTACTACTAAAAAAAAATAATATATTGGAAAATTATTTATAAAAACGCGAGTCTATGTTGAATAACTGATCCTTAAGATACAAAATCTTTTTGGAACCCGATATACATTCAACAAGACAGAACCAAACTTTTATCGCGAAAATAATATCAAATTTCTCCCTAAACTTTCAATGGAGAAAAATAAAACAAACAACAATGTTGTACTCGTAATTTTCCCATAAAATTTAAAAAAAAAATTACTATTTTGTAAACTTCCTATAAGTTTACAAAATTAGTTCAATGAAACCTAATTCCCTAATCAATGATGCCGAACATGGACTATGAGGATCGCTCATAGTACATGCTCCCAAGTTCGTTAGGATATTGCCTAAAAATAGGCTGAGCTAGTGGCTGTATGCCGACATGTTTTAAGAAGTTTATGATTAGTTATATGTTGCAAGGATACTCACCAATTTTATTTCCAACGCTGTCGTACAATTCCTTGATGTTGTAAATATCTAATCCTCTAGACTCCAATGTTGTTGTTATACTTCTTTTGTGGTTCGGTAAGCCGGCTGCGCCAATTTTTACAAGTAATTTTCCCGTCCTGGGAAAACACTTTGTAATCTCGTTGAAAGTCGTATCTGGAAATATATGAAAGTTTATATTAGAATATTAGGATACTTACCAGTATACCTTATTCCTTTATTTTGGTTGCCAAAAAAAATAAAAACAACTGTGTTTGCTTTACATCACCAGAACTAACTCTGATTTTAATTTTAAATTTCATTTCACTTAACACCTATGATACAGATAATTACAATAACAAATTACATGCTAAAATAATTACTTAGGAATACAATAACAAAAACTTATTTTACTTTGCCAAATCTTGGCCCACAAATAGTTGGCCTACAAAATGTTGGCCTACAAATATTTATTTGACTTATGCAAAAATTGCATAAGTCTTATTTAACTCACCAAAGTAGTGAGGTCGACATATTTCCGGGTTTCACACCTGGCTTTTGCTTGCTGTTTTGTTGTTTCGTTTAAGTGCTTGGCGTTCTCATTCTTGTTAATTCTTAACAAGCAGAACTTGCACATAGCAATTTAAATTTATCAACAAAACAACAAATACCCAAAAGTGTGCTGCGGGTTTCACAAGTTGGCTTTTGCTTGCTGTTTTGTTGTTGCGTTTAAGTGCTTGGTGTTCTCATTCTTGTTAATTCTTAACAAGCAGAACTTGCACATAGCAACTTAAATTTATCTACAAAACAACAAATACCCAAAAGTGTGCCGCAATTATTATTGGATGATGTTAAGCATCATCCCAAAAATATGCCATAATATGTTATTTGTTTAAATAAATGTTTGAATAACATATCATGTGTGGTAAAAACCCACAAGAAATGTATTCGAACGCCTACTGAGTTATTTAAAAGTCTTATATTAAAATCAATGTATTTACTTTTATCGTCTATAGCATCAATGTTCAAAAGTTGATAAGAATTTCGATAATATAAAGGATGTTGATTACTAAAGCTTTCATGATAACATTTAGCACTGTTAACAAACAAAAATAAAAATATTGTCAAAATATAGATCTTCATGTTTCTTTCTCTTTGAGATTGTTATGAAAACTGACACTCTATCTTTATATTATATCCATGTTATATGTTTGTCTATAGTTTTTCACATCAATTATTTTAATATTTGTCAATTTTTGAAATGTTAAATCTTGAGTGCGTACTTTTTCAATTTCACCATTACTTAAAATTCGTTCAACTTCAGTTTCACGATACTCAAAACAACTTATTTTCAGTTCTTTTTTTTCATATGCAACATCATATGTGCCACGAATAGGTATATCAACATTATCATATTCAAGTTTAAAATGTCGATAAAATGATACATTTGCATCCAGTATACCGCCCACATTTGTTTCCCTTTCAATCAAATCCTTTCGAAACGCTTCTATAGCATCATCCACTGTAAAATATTTCAATAGAGGTCCTTCTGTTGTAATTAATGAAATAGATGTCGTTGAAGTAGTTGTTGTTGTTGTAAATAACTCATTTTCATTGCTTTCATCTAATTGATAATCAAAATCAAAACTTTTTAATGGTTTACTTTCTTCCATTAGTTTGAATGATATATTAATTTTTAAAAATCATTGTTGGGGAGTGTAAGATTAAATGCTCAACTTTTTGAACTTGATTCTATCTGAGAAGTATCAGGAATAGATAGTTATATTAGATTACCAATCACTACTTTTAAAAATATATATAAAAATAATAACGTTGATTTCATTTTTTCTCCCCTGTGTATTTATATTGTGCGTCTACAACGGTGTTTGAAGATATAATGATAAGAAATGATACTGAGAATCTATTTATGTAAAGAATTATTGTGAAATCCTTTAAAGTAGTCGAAGTTGAATCCGAAGATGAATTTAAAAACGAAGTTAAAAACCGAAGTTTAAGTTTATCTGAACATATAAATGATTAAAACACATAATTTAAATTTTTTTATTTTTTTTTTTATTTTAAAATAACATATATAATTTTGCAATATTTTCTTATTTCGTTTGTTAGTGGAACATATTCAAACATTTTATCGTGTATAATTAGGCAATATGCAGATGTATTAGCTGGAATATTTGCTGATGTTTTAAATTCAATCCGAATATCAATTGGTCCATTTTTAACAGTTTCATTTTGATGTGTTACATCTAAGACAATTATTGGTGCATTTGTTGAAAACTCTTCTCGTGTTAATAGTGGTTGTGAATCACATCCATAAGAACTTTGTTGAAACTTCAAGTACATATCGTATAATAAAGCAAATCGATTTCTGTTCATTTTGAGATTTAAATCATCATAAGGATATATATCAGAATTTAGATATACTTTTATATCTGATAAGTCGCAATGTGTGAACTTATCAATATTTTGAAATGCTAATAGAAGGAAACGTGGTCTTTCATTTTCTGCAGCTAGTTTAACATTCCATAAAATATTCGTAATTTTGTTTGGTAAGGATGGATTATAATACATATCCCAACTCCTAAATGAAATATTTAATGGCTGTTGACTTTTAATTATTTTAAACATTTCTAATTTATATTTATCGGCAAGTTGAATGTGTGGTACCTTCCATGTAATATTTGTTATTGTTAATTTAAGTCTTTCATTTCCTGTGGTAGATGTAAAACTTTATTATCATTCGTAGAACGTAACAAAATCAATTCATGTTTAGAGTTGATTATTATTTTATTAAAATCTTCAGCAAATCCGAGCAACAATTTTAATGGTACACAAAAATTGAAGTAGTCACTGGCAGGTAAAAGATCCTCAGTTATTGGCGCCCATCCTGCATTTCTTAATACATTACTCTCATCTTTATTCAAAGATAGTTCTTTATTTCTGTAGCAATACCTAAATGTCTTGTGCAATCAATTTCTACATCATTAATTTCATATCTAATTTCATCAAATACATAGATATGCCATACAATTATTTAAAAGTTTTATAGTATTAGAGACTGTGTTGTCTGCTGCTTTCACCACAAATGCTTCAATATATAACATGCTTTCGCTGGGTAAAACATATAAATCCTGGTTTTTAATTGCTATGCGAATTTCATCATTATTTTGAAACGATTGTAAATAGGATGTATAACTATGATTTTCCTTTTTAATAATTGAATTATCAAATAGCGGTTTTTGCAGTACATTTATTATATGACTCATTTTTGTATACTTTTTAAGTGAAATCCTAAATTTTGTAGAAACTTCTGATTGGCTTTGGTGAGGATATTAGTTTTTTGATTTTTATAATATGATTTCTCTTTTACTTCTGTACCGGTGTGTTCTGTTGCTAGTAATGAAGTGAACGGTAAATCATTGCGTAACTGGCTTTTATTGAAGATAATCATTATTTTAAAGGTTTTTAATGTAGTCTTATCGATATTTTCTCGCCACGAAAATTTATTAAATTATCGTCTTTGTCAACAACTTTCAAAACAATAGTATTTATTTCTTTTGTATTAACAGGTAAATATATTACATTAGCTGGTGTTTCAGCAATTTTATAGCCTGGACTAACGACAAGAGCAAACTGATGTAAGGTATGTGCCGATACATCATTTATATATGATTCAGATAATTCATATGACCCAACATGAACCTTTATTTCCATTTCACCAATATGAAATATATTGTTTTCCACATCAACATTCGGGATTGAATGATTGTCAAAGCTGATTATACCACAAAAATAATTTGATTCGAGTTGAATCGGTCGAAAATAATTTGCAATAAGTAATGATGAATTTCCGTTTAAAGTTCGTGTTATTGACATCTTAACGGCTGATGAGTAAATAAAGTGATGAAGGTATTGATTATATTTTTATACTGATGAGTTGTTTAAGTCAATCCATGAGTTATGTTCTGTTGAAAATCCTAACCATTTAACATAGGCCATATTCCCTCTTCTCTTTAGAATTTTTCAAACTAAATATGTTTGAGGGAATTTAGTTTTCATTAATTCATATCCATAAAATCCCCTTTAATTCCATGTCCTTGATAATCTTCTAAAATGTATGTTGTAGGGTTTGTTTTTTGTATAGTTTTAATTTTAAAAATTTCTGTAGTCCAATTTGGCGTGTAACCTTTTTCAAATATGTGTTTATATTTACTTATTCGAACGTAATCACCAACTTTAAATTTGGGTTTATCAAATACTTTTAAATTATTAGAAACTGTATCTAATAAAAATTTCTCATTTGAAGAACTAACTTCATTTGGTGCCATCTTTATTATTCTAATGTATTATTATATTTATTTAAAAGTTCTTGATATTTATTAATCCATTGAAATGTTCCTTGGTAACTGAACTCTTTCCACATCATTCCTTTCAACGTTCTATTAAATCGTTCTATTATAGATGCTTTTAGTGCGCTATATGTTGAATAATGATTTATATGTTTAATTTTCATCATATGAGCCGTTTATTTTGAAAGTGGCATAAGTCACTTTTTCAAAAAAATCGAGTTAATGGCAACACTAAATACAATTGAACGGTATCTTTTCATTTTTAAAAAATTTGCACTCAATATGTTGAGAACTATTGAGATTTCTTCGAAAGAAGTATTGGTAATTAACGGTATAACAAACATGTTTATTTTGAAAGTGGCGTAAGTCGTTGTACTCAGGAAATTAATTACGGGGCTTAGTGTGAAAGAAATAGAAACATGTGATAAGTATGTGTGAAGTATTGTTTTGAATTATTTTCAGTATTTTTAAAGAAGTTGTGATCATTGGACTTATTTTTATAAGTGCGAAAGAATAGTGCAGTTTTGTAAATTATATTATAGTGACATCTAATATAGTACACATAATTAGCATTATTTTATTAAAATTACTTTTATATGATGTTATCAGACAGCGAATCAGGTAATTTTAGTAAATCACTGCCCTTTCAAAACATCACTTCAGTAAAATACGTCGGACAAAATTAATATAAGTCAGTCATTTATCTAAACTATTTATTTTGAAAGTGGCTTAAGTCACTTTACCGTAATGAAAAGTGGTGATTTTTTAATGTTTATACGAAATTATTTATACTGAGAAAAATGTCAGTATCATGAGATAACAAATACAAGTAAATCTTGTGAGGATGGAAGTCAGTGGGCTTCGTTTCCACCCACAATTTTCATAGCAGCGCGTCGAAACGCCCGAAAACATAAGCAAACGTATTTATTGGTTTTATTTAACTTCACGAATTATGTATTTATTTCTTAATATCATTTCGTTTATTTATCTAAATCCATTTTTATGAATTATTAATCATAAATATGTATAACATAAGTTAAAACCTTTAGTTAAGTTCATTACGTTAGCGCGGGGCGACGCGTAAAAAAACGCCATAGTAGTAGAATAGACATAAGCAAAACGCGAAGAATTGGCATACGGTAGCCCTGCCCCACAGCTGTCTCCACGATCCACAGTAAAACAGCTGTTAGAGCTTTAGTGTGGGAAAAGCTAGAATATTAGAAAAGAAAGGTGACTTGGCAAAGGTTTTGGTTTTAGTTAGTCATTCTTCTGAGGATCACAGCCAGCAACAGGTCAACAGCTCCGGACAACAGCAGCAGCCGTAAGATAATCACTAACCATAACTTCTTTCCCCATTTTCTCTTAGGTTGCAGCTCGTATACAAGTTACAAGTCGCTCTTGCGTTGTATTTGTATACGATAGGAAAACACCGTCATAAGTAATAGGTCGCCGTAGTCAGTGCGTCCATCGCAAGAGGAGGTTGACGAACACGTTGTATTGACGCCGGCAAGCTACAAGTCGCTTTTGCGTTGTACTTGCGTGCGCTAATAAAACACCGTCATAGGAACCAGGTCGGCGGGTACGTTGAATTGACGTACACAAGTGGCAAGTCGCTTTTGCGTTGTACTTGTGTGCGGTAATAAAACACCGTCATAGGAATTAGGTCGACGGGTACGTTGAATTGACGTACGCAAGTGGCAAGTCGCTTTTGCGTTGCACTTGTGTACGGTAATAAAACGCCGTCATGTGTTGACGTACACAGGTGGCAAGTCGCTTTTGCGTTGTACTTGTGTGCGGTAATAAAACGCCGTCATAGGAATTAGGTCGGCGGGTCCGTTGAATTGACGTACACAAGTGGCAAGTCGCTTTTGCGTTGTACTTGTGTGCGGCAATAAAACGCCGTCATAGGAATTAGGTCGGCGGGTACGTTGAATTGACGTACACAAGTGGAAAGTCGCTTTTGCGTTGTACTTGTGTGCGGTAATAAAACGCCGTCATAGAAATTAGGTCGGCGGGTACGTCGAATTGACGCCGACAAGTTACAAGTCGCTTTTGCGTTGTACTTGTGTGCGGTAATAAAACGCCGTCATAGGGATTAGGTCGGCGGGTACGTTGTGTTGACGTACACAAGTGGCAAGTCACTTTTGCGTTGTACTTGTGTGCGGTGATAAGACGCCGCCACGGAAATCAGGTCATCGTAGTCAGCGCCTCCGTCGTAATCATAGTTCAATATATAACGCCATCATAGGAATTAGGTCGGCGGGTACCTTGAATTGACGTACACAAGTGACAAGTCGCTTTTGCGTTGTACTTCTGTGCGGTAATAAAACGCCGTCATAGGAATTAGGTCGGAGGATACGTTGTATTGGAGTACACAGGTGGCAAGTCGCTTTTGCGTTGTACTTGTGTGCGGTAATAAAACATCGTCACGGAAATCGGGTCATCGTAGTCAGCGCATCCGTCGCATTCGTAGTTCAACGGGTACGTTGAATTAACGTACACAAGTAGCAAGTCGCTTTTGCGTTGTACTTGTGTGCGGTAATAAAACGCCGACATAGAGGTTAGGTTGCCTTAGTCAGCACATCCGCCGCAGGAGTAGCTCGACGGGTACGTTGAATTAACGTACACAGGTAGCAAGTCGCTTTTGCGTTGTACTTGTGTACGGTAGTAAAACGCCGTCACAGAAAGTAGGCCCCGGGATACGTCGAATTGACGCATACAAGTTTCAGGTCGCTTTTGCGCTGCATTTGTATGCGGCAATAAACGCCGTCGGAGAAATTAGACCCAAACGCCGTACAGGAAATTAGTCCCTCGTAGTCAGAGCAGACGCCGAGTAATATAAAATTCGACACATCTATCGTCGCCTTTGCACGGTATCGGCGCGGCGTGAAAGTACGCTGCCGGATAGGATAAGTACTGAGTATCCGAATCGTATTTTATAACTTAGATATGTATGCATATATAAAATTTACCTTAAATATTGTGTCAAGATAAAAATAAAGTGGATTATCAAAGAAATATACATGGAAGGTCTTGTTCTTATTTAAACTCCCGGAAATTCGACCTTTGTTAGCCACCTGCAAAATATAAATTTTTGTACACGAACCCCGGATACCGGCGAGCCGAAACCCTGGCTGAAAGGTTCGTTACAATGGCGCCCGAGCAGGGACCCTAGGCTAACATATGAAAATTTATAAAATACGACCGGATGAGTTTCCTTCCATGTGTTTGCAAATCCACTGTTTTTTCAAACGAGAGTATATATATTTACGAGAATACGCGGTTCCTCGAGGATCAAAGACACTATATTAATTATAAATATCAATTAATCAAGGCAGTAGCCCCCCCCCCAAATATTTTAAGCCGTAAATTCTACAGCAACAGCCCAGCCATAAATTCTACAGCAACAGCCCAGCCGTAAATTCAACAGCAGCAGCCCCAGCAGCATACAGCAGATACAGTGAAAGTGTACCTATCCCATCCTTAGTGCGCGAAGTGAAAAACAAAACGATACCCAGTGAAATCAAACGATAGGAAAAAAAAAGCGAAATAATAATAAACTTTAGTGAAAAAAAAAACCCAAAAAAAAAAAAAGAAAGAAAAACTATAGACAAAAGAAAAAAAATAATAAGAAAAAAAAAACATGTTGAATGTGTCGTGGTGCCATGGTCTAAGAAAGGAGGAGTTGGTCACGTATGGTGAAGAATTCGGCCTCGAGGTAACAGGAACAGTTGATGACCTACGGAAGAGGTTCAAAGTTTTCGTGGCAGAAGACCATACACCGGAAGTGAAGCAACGCTTACTTGAGCTTCAGACTCGTCACAAGAGATCTTCATCACAGCATAGAACCCAGACAGACGGCACGGAAGAATCATCACAGACGGACGGCAAAACCGGGCCCTATCTCAAACCAGGCGATGGTGAGGAACAAATCGTGGCAACGGCCGCAACAGCGCAGCCAGTACACAAGCCTGACGAAACCAGCTATCGGTTTTATACCCAAGGGTTTAACGTACCAAATGACGGAACCAGCCCTTACAACCCTATAATAATGGAACAAGTTCGGAAGTGGTCCCTAAAGTACGACGGAGCCAAAGAGCCACTGGCCTTTATAGAAAGAGTTGAGGAACTAGCTGCAGCCTACGGAGTAGCCACCAACCATCTTCCCCGGGCAATGCCTGAACTATTAAAGGACAAGGCCTTAGCATGGTACCGGAACAACCATCAACAAGAAATTTCGTGGACCAAATTTAAGGGAAATTTCCTACGTTTTTTCCTTCCGCCACGTTACTTTGAAACTTTGGACGACGAAATAAGAAAGCGGTGTCAACAGCCTCGAGAGAAATTCAAGGAATTTTTGCACTACAAACGATGATGAGGCACGCGAATTTTACCAAAAACCAAATGTTGGAACGAGTTTTTCGGAATTGTCGGCCGGAGTACCAATGGTACATTAAACGTAAAGACTTTTCGACATTAGAGGACCTAATCCAATTAGCGGAGGATTTGGAAGGGATTCAACAACGGGAGCCCGAACGACCAGCAGAGATTAGAAGTCGCACCGAACAGCACCGGATGGTGGGCCCCACTCAAGGTGAAGAAAGAATCAACACTCGAACTGCTTGCCGACGCTGTGGCCAAGAAGGCCATTTTGCCGGGAACTGTCAGCATCCTCAACGGTTGTTCTGCTGGGTCTGTGGCCGAATTGGAACACGTACCATAGCTTGTTGCCGTACATCGGGAAACGACAACGGAGACCGCCCAGAGCGAGGGGGGGCAGGTACTCCAGAAGATCCCCCTCGGCTGGTATAGAACAACATCACCTCCAACGCCCCTGCAGTCGAGTTTTCGCCAACGTTATCGTTGGGCAGAGAAACATAGCAGCCACCATCGACACAGGGGCAACCATAAGCTTCGTTAGGGAGGCATTTGCTGCGGAATTGGGTTACCAGGCCAAAAGGATATCGTATGGAGGAGAAGTAGCGCTAGCGGATGGCTCGGTTAGGCCGCTCGAACACGCGGCGGAAACCGAATTAGAATTTAGAGGCCTAAAAGTGAGATTCCTGTTCGTCATTATGCCTGACGCTACCGAAGACGTCGTCCTAGGGTTAGATTTCCTCACACGATGGGGAGCCAGCCTACAAATAAGAGGCGAAACGATTACGATAGGAGGTGATTCACAACACGGAACGGAAAGATGTATGGTGAGCTCGATACTCGACAAACGACCCCAGCCGGAAGCAACGCGAAGCTCAGAGTCGAACCCGCAACACAATTCCCTTCAGAATCAACCACAACGCCACCAGCAGCGGAGGAGGCGGAGGAAACGACCTGCAGGCCAGAACCACACTCGACCAAGAGAGCAAGTCAAGAAAAGCCGCATAGAACCCACACTCGAATCAGCAGCAGAGCCCACACTCGAATCAGCGGCAGAGCCCACACATGCATCAGCGACAGAGCCCACACCTGAATCGTCGGCAGAACCCTCACTCGAATCAGCGGCAGAGCCAACACTCGAATCATCGACGGAGCCCACACTCGAACCAGCGGCAGAATCCACCCTTGAATCATCGGCAGAGCCCTCACCCACAGCAGCGGCAGAGCCTACAGCAGAGCATCAAGAAGAGGTAATAAATCAATTTTTAATCCAAGAACTCCCAAAATTTGATAGGCTAGAAGGGGTCACACAGATCACCAAACACGCGATAACCATGTCTGACGATCGACCGATCAAGCAGCGATACATCCCGCGAAACCCGGCCATGCAAGCGATTATTGACGAGGAAATTGATAAACTGTTGACCAAAGGATGCATCGAACCATCCCGCAGTCCTTATAGTGCACCGATCGTTTTAGTGCGAAAGAAGACGGGTGCCTGGCGACTCTGTATAGATTATCGCCAGCTCAACGCCAGATCAGTACCGGACGCCTATCCTCTGCCTAGAATAACGCACATCTTGGACCGGTTACGAAACGCGAAATTTATTAGTAGTCTGGACTTGAAAGATGGATATTGGCAAATACCAATGGAGGCCAATAGCAAGCAATTTACGGCCTTTACCGTACCGGGCCGTGGCCTTTATCAGTGGAAGGTCATGCCTTTCGGACTCCATTCGGCACCAGCAACATTCCAGCGGGCCCTAGATCAAGTTATCGGAGAAGAAATGGAGCCTCATGCCTTCGCCTATCTAGATGACATAGTGGTAACGGGCTCCACCCTAGATGAACACATGCAAAACTTGCGGGAGGTATTCCGACGACTACGTGCGGCTAATCTGAGAATTAATCCGGAAAAGTGCGAATTCTTTTGGACCAAGTTAAAATACTTGGGGCACGTCGTCGGCAGCGAAGGCATACAGACCGATCCAGAGAAAGTGGCGGCTATACAGGACTTGGCACCCCCACAAAATATTAGAGGAGTGCGGCGGTTTCTAGGCGTTGCGTCATGGTACCGACGATTCGTTCCAGATTTCGCAGCAATAGTGCAGCCGCTGACGGCCCTGTTGAGAAAGGGCAAGCACTGGAGATGGGGCGATGACCAGCAGAGGGCATTCGAGACCATGAAAAAGAAACTAACGGAGGCACCCATACTCTTATGCCCAGATTTCAGCCAGACATTCACCCTCCAGACCGACGCCAGTGATTTGGGCCTAGGCGCAGTTTTAACCCAAGTCATAGAAGGAGAAGAGCGTGTGATCGCTTACGCTAGCCGAAGCCTAAACAACGCTGAGAAAAATTACTCGCCAACAGAGAAAGAATGTCTGGCCATTGTATGGGGAATCAGGAAGATGCGGCCCTACCTAGAAGGGTATAAATTCATAGTAGTCACGGATCATCTTTCGCTCAAATGGTTGAACTCAATCGAGAGTCCCACCGGACGAGTAGCCCGATGGGCCCTAGAGCTCCAGCAGTATCAGTTCACAATTCAATACCGGAAGGGGAAGAACAACGTAGTAGCCGACGCCCTGTCGAGACAACCTAGAGAGATTATTCAAATGGCAACAGCGAATAACAGATCCGACGAAACCTGCACCTGGTTGGAGAAGAAGAAGGCCGAAGTTCGAAACGAACCCGCAAAGTATCCAGATTTCTCCGAAGTAGCAGGGCACTTATACCGTCATCTACCAGGGCACACAGGTGACGAGGATTGTGCTCAGTGGAAACTTTGCGTAGCAACGCCGCTCCGGAAGCGCGTCATGGAAGAAAATCATGACAGCCCGAACGCTGGTCATCTAGGCATCCGGAAAACCATCTCCCGCATAGCCAACCGGTATTATTGGCCTGGCATGTTCCGGGATATAAGTCGGTATGTGCGAAGCTGTGACTCCTGTCAACGATACAAAGCAAGCCAACAAGCACCAGCGGGGGAAATGTTGACAACCATTCCAAACGAGCCATGGTCCACCGTATGTGCAGACTTTATCGGGCCATTACCTCGATCTAAACATGGAAACACTACGTTGCTAGTGTTCTTTGATAAATTCTCAAAATGGACCGAATTAATACCCCTTAGAAGGGCGACAGCAGAAGGGGTCGTCAAGGCATTTCGAGAAAGGATCGTGGCAAGGTACGGGCTCCCAAAACTTTCGTCACGGATAACGGGACTCAGTTTAGGAGCAGGGTAGTGAAGAACTACATGGATGAGATTGGAGTACGATAGCAATTTACAGCACCCTACACTCCCCAAGAAAACAATCAAAACGATGATGGCGCAACTGGTCAACAATCA
The DNA here is from genome assembly GCA_963662105.1 of Meiosimyza platycephala. Taxonomy (NCBI): domain Eukaryota; kingdom Metazoa; phylum Arthropoda; class Insecta; order Diptera; family Lauxaniidae; genus Meiosimyza; species Meiosimyza platycephala. The sequence goes on from OY759212.1 coordinate 4,822,718, forward strand.
TCACAGAGTATGGGACGACAACCTACCAGATATTTCGCTAGCCATCAATACCAGCACATCGGATTCAACCGGCTACAGTCCAGCATTTCTCACCCAAGGACGGGAGCCCCGCTTACCAAGAGCACTGTACGACGAAGTGACCCAAGGTACCGGCACGCCAAGCCAACAACCGGAGGCAAGAGCTGCACAGCTGCAAGAAATCTTCAAGATCGTCAGGCACAATCTCTCTAAAGCATCGCAGGACCAAGCCAGGCACTACAACCTGAGGAGGCGACAGTGGAAACCTAACGTCGGAGAACTGGTGTTAGTGAAACAGCACCCACTATCCAAGGCCATCGATAGTTTCGCAGCCAAGCTCGCGCCCAAGTATGCGGGCCCGTACACAATCGCAAGTTACATTTCTCCTGTAATTTGTAATCTCAAGGGAGTCGGTGACAGAATTATACGCACAGCTCACCTGAGCGAAATTAAGCCATTCATTTTATAGAATTTAAACCTCTGTTCTGTTACAAAACTAATTCCTTACTTTTCTACAATTTTTAGTCGTCAACAAACCCACAAAGCAACAAAAACTAAGCCTGGACGAGCAATAATTAGAGGCACCACGATCGCTACAGCAAGTTACATCCCGATAATCAACAGAATCTGCTTCAAGTATGACAACGACGAGAATTAAGGTGGCGAAGCATACAACACGAACATTATCATCACCGCAACAATAAGTCCTGAGAGTAGCGATGCAGACATCACAAACTCTAATAACAGCGATGGGTGTGTCACTTCTAATAGTGAGGATACCTCCGATGGTTAATCACTGAACCTATATATATCTTGAGTATCGCGAAGAAAAACTGCCTACAGTGATGCTATAGCCTCGAGCACCGTTTCTGATGGAAAAATATATCACCTGGACCTGCGTTTTTAAATGCCAGTCTTCTAGATTGCAGAGCCTCCGCACTGCATTTGTTCAAGTAAAATCCGTTTCGCCGCGGGAGTAAGCGGGAAATGTGAGGATGGAAGTCAGTGGGCTTCGTTTCCACCCACAATTTTCATAGCAGCGCGTCGAAACGCCCGAAAACATAAGCAAACGTATTTATTGGTTTTATTTAACTTCACGAATTATGTATTTATTTCTTAATATCATTTCGTTTATTTATCTAAATCCATTTTTATGAATTATTAATCATAAATATGTATAACATAAGTTAAAACCTTTAGTTAAGTTCATTACGTTAGCGCGGGGCGACGCGTAAAAAAACGCCATAGTAGTAGAATAGACATAAGCAAAACGCGAAGAATTGGCATACGGTAGCCCTGCCCCACAGCTGTCTCCACGATCCACAGTAAAACAGCTGTTAGAGCTTTAGTGTGGGAAAAGCTAGAATATTAGAAAAGAAAGGTGACTTGGCAAAGGTTTTGGTTTTAGTTAGTCATTCTTCTGAGGATCACAGCCAGTAACAGGTCAACAGCTCCGGACAACAGCAGCAGCCGTAAGATAATCACTAACCATAACTTCTTTCCCCATTTTCTCTTAGGTTGCAGCTCGTATACAAGTTACAAGTCGCTCTTGCGTTGTATTTGTATACGATAGGAAAACACCGTCATAAGTAATAGGTCGCCGTAGTCAGTGCGTCCATCGCAAGAGGAGGTTGACGAACACGTTGTATTGACGCCGGCAAGCTACAAGTCGCTTTTGCGTTGTACTTGCGTGCGCTAATAAAACACCGTCATAGGAACCAGGTCGGCGGGTACGTTGAATTGACGTACACAAGTGGCAAGTTGCTTTTGCGTTGTACTTGTGTGCGGTAATAAAACACCGTCATAGGAATTAGGTCGACGGGTACGTTGAATTGACGTACGCAAGTGGCAAGTCGCTTTTGCGTTGCACTTGTGTACGGTAATAAAACACCGTCATAGAAATTAGGTCGGCGGGTACGTCGAATTGACGCCGACAAGTTACAAGTCGCTTTTGCGTTGTACTTGTGTGCGGTAATAAAACGCCGTCATAGGAATTAGGCCGGCGGGTACGTTGTGTTGACGTACACAGGTGGCAAGTCGCTTTTGCGTTGTACTTGTGTGCGGTAATAAAACGCCGTCATAGGAATTAGGTCGGCGGGTCCGTTGAATTGACGTACACAAGTGGCAAGTCACTTTTGCGTTGTACTTGTGTGCGGCAATAAAACGCCGTCATAGGAATTAGGTCGGCGGGTACGTTGAATTGACGTACACAAGTGGCAAGTCGCTTTTGCGTTGTACTTGTGTGCGGTAATAAAACGCCGTCATAGAAATTAGGTCGGCGGGTACGTCGAATTGACGCCGACAAGTTACAAGTCGCTTTTGCGTTGTACTTGTGTGCGGTAATAAAACGCCGTCATAGGGATTAGGTCGGCGGGTACGTTGTGTTGACGTACACAAGTGGCAAGTCGCTTTTGCGTTGTACTTGTGTGCGGTGATAAGACGCCGCCACGGAAATCAGGTCATCGTAGTCAGCGCCTCCGTCGTAATCATAGCTCAATATATAACGCCATCATAGGAATTAGGTCGGCGGGTACCTTGAATTGACGTACACAAGTGACAAGTCGCTTTTGCGTTGTACTTGTGTGCGGTAATAAAACGCCGTCATAGGAATTAGGTCGGAGGATACGTTGTATTGGAGTACACAGGTGGCAAGTCGCTTTTGCGTTGTACTTGTGTGCGGTAATAAAACATCGTCACGGAAATCGGGTCATCGTAGTCAGCGCATCCGTCGCATTCGTAGTTCAACGGGTACGTTGAATTAACGTACACAAGTAGCAAGTCGCTTTTGCGTTGTACTTGTGTGCGGTAATAAAACGCCGACATAGAGGTTAGGTTGCCTTAGTCAGCACATCCGCCGCAGGAGTAGCTCGACGGGTACGTTGAATTAACGTACACAGGTAGCAAGTCGCTTTTGCGTTGTACTTGTGTACGGTAGTAAAACGCCGTCACAGAAAGTAGGCCCCGGGATACGTCGAATTGACGCATACAAGTTTCAGGTCGCTTTTGCGCTGCATTTGTATGCGGCAATAAACGCCGTCGGAGAAATTAGACCCAAACGCCGTACAGGAAATTAGTCCCTCGTAGTCAGAGCAGACGCCGAGTAATATAAAATTCGACACATCTATCGTCGCCTTTGCACGGTATCGGCGCGGCGTGAAAGTACGCTGCCGGATAGGATAAGTACTGAGTATCCGAATCGTATTTTATAACTTAGATATGTATGCATATATAAAATTTACCTTAAATATTGTGTAAAGATAAAAATAAAGTGGATTATCAAAGAAATATACATGGAAGGTCTTGTTCTTATTTAAACTCCCGGAAATTCGACCTTTGTTAGCCACCTGCAAAATATAAATTTTTGTACACGAACCCCGGATACCGGCGAGCCGAAACCCTGGCTGAAAGGTTCGTTACAATCTTCTCGAAAGTTAGCATCCATATTTTTAAACGTGTTAAAACGCAAACCCTTAAATATCTCGACTTAAAAACAAAGTGACTTATGCCACTTTCAAAATAAACGGCTCATATGTTGAAATTGATTATTAAAAAATTCTTTACCATCATCTGTTTGTAAATTTTTTGGTATACGATGACTTTTTTATTGCATTTGTTACGTTAAGAGCAGTTTTACTCTTTACTGCCTCTGCCCATGCTTTTTTCGAAAATGTATCTATTACTGTTAGGAGACAGCGATATTTTTTATTTTTTGCTTCATAATTTCCCATTTCAACTAAAGCCGCTTGCCATAAGTCATCAATTCCTTTCATGATAACTTGTCTTCTTTTAAAGTTTTTCCGAGCTTGTTTATGTAATTCATCAACTATTTCCGTTTTATTCATATTCATATTGTCTGTATGCAAGCGTGAATATATGCTAACTGATGTTATTTTTTACAGCTATGAATTTTTATATATTTAATTACCATTTAATAATGGGCTGTTCAAGTTTAATGCGCTTCACATCTTCATTATTGATTTCAAAATATTTATATAAATAGTTTTCAATATGATTAAGCCTTTGTTCAATTTTATTTAAAAATTCTTTGTTTGCACTGAATAAACGTTCATTGATGGCTTTTTCAATGAGATTAGCATCCTCTTTTACATCATTATCCAACATAGCATATAATCTTTCTATATCACTTTTAATAATTTCCATTTGTGTATCATATTCTCCCTTAAATTCCTCTATTTGTATTTTTAGTTTTCCATTCTTTTTAACTAAATATACTTTTGTAACTGCATCATATGCATCAGTAGGTGTACTCAAATTCGTAATTCGCTTCTTATTAACATTTAAATGATTACCATCTATAGTAATATCAAGAGTTTTAGTTATAATTGAGTTTAATTTTAAATCATTATACCTTTGATTAATTGAACTCTCACCAAATTAATTTATAACACTCATTTTTACTTAATTATGTTAGCTTCTTTTAGTTCTTCAACAATAGAAATTATTTCGTTTTTATGATTATTGTGTCCAACACTTTCTGATGCTATTAGTAAATGCAATCTATTAACTAATTCATTAGGATCATCCCAATATACAGTGACTCACGAAATTGATCACGCTTTTGCTAAATATGCAAAGTATTAAGGAAATCTCTGAAATTGTTAAATATTTTTACTGTCTCTTTATTTTGCTTAAACTGGATGAAAATAAGGATAAAAAAAAATAAAGGCGAAATTCCATGAAATTTTTTTTTTTAAAACAACAACAAAATTAAAAACATTCATTATGATCAATTTTGAGACTTAACAAAATAAGACTTAAGAACTTATACTAATATTTTGTGCAGCCTCTTCGTTCATCAATTACAGCTTTAATTTTCCTGGGCATACTGTCTACAAGGTTTGCACATTTTGCACCTTAGGCCACAATTCATTTAAGGTACCAGTTTCGCCTACTATGGATTTTTTTAGAGTCCCCCATAGGTGCTCAATTGGATTGAGGTCTGGGGATTGTGGTGGCCAGCTTAACGTTGGAATTCCATTACCTTGAAGCCACTTTTTTGTCATCCTGGCTGTGTGCTTCAGATCATTGTCCTGCTGAAAGACAATATCCGAAGCACTCACTTCCAAATCTTGCACAGTGCCTAGCAATTGACTTCGCAGAATTTCAATGTAGGACTCCGCTGTCATTCGACCTTCAATTTTGCTCAGTCTGCCAACACCTTTGGTGGTCATACATCCCCATACCATTATTGAGCCTCCTCCAAACTTAAGTGTGGGCTTAACGTGGTGTGGCTGAAGTTTCGAGCCTTTTCCCCTCCAGACCCACTCACGGCCGTCCGATGCATTTTTCACCGCACTTGTACCGTTAGTTTCCGAAAACACTAAAAATAAATTCTTTACGAAACTTCGAACACCAAGCAACAAAAGCTATTTTGAAAGCTTTATCGCTAGTTACATTTTAAAGCTAAAAATCTACTTCTTGTGTCAAACATGTGGAAGCGTGATCAATTTCGTGAGTCACTGTATATAGTTAGGTCTAAGCTTGTTTAATGACTTCAATCCATCACCTGCTTTATGTGCGTTTATTTTTGTATTAAAAAATTTTTTTATTATACTCCGATATTTATATGTTTTGGTACCCTTAATTTGGCCATTTGCTTGATAATAACGTTTGTGTGCATTCGTATTCATCAAAATATGGTTATATATATATATCATTTTTAGTGTAATGTAAAGGATTTGAATGAAATACTAATTCAAACAATCCTGGAGTCATTTTCCATTTTTCATCTACAATTCTTACAGAGTTATCAGGATAAAACTTTAACATATTTCGTCCATAACGCTATTTTCCTTTATCATCTATATTAAACCCATATACAGTATCCAACTTTTTATTATTTTTAAGTAATTGTAGATTTCTAAATAATGACTCAACTCAATTTCATTCGTTTTCTATCATCATGTAATTCATTTTCACTCTTTCGTTTACTAAAAAAGTGTTTTTTTTTGATACGCTTATCTTGTACAATGTTACTTTTACTTTCAATATTGGGTTTAGAAATAATTCTTTTTCAATTAATCTTTACTTGTTTACTTTAACTTTCAATATTTGGTTGTGGTGTAATATTTAATTGTGACGTAACGTCCGGTTGTAGCGTAATCGGGGGCAATATTGTACTATGAAATAAATTCTTATCATATTTTTTTTTCTTTTTTACGTACCCATATGGTTTTATTTTTTGCGTTTTTTTAAAGCTTTCCCCTTTTATTTTTCTCCGTTTATCCCATTTATTTTGATTAATTTCATTTTTAGGTGATGAATTTACTAATTGTGATGCAATTGCAGATGAAAAAGAGGGGAAAGTAAAAGAGGGTAAACTTCTAACACTATCTTTATCACCATTCTTATCATCAATATCATCAATATCATCAACATCCATAGCATTTTCATCATCATCATTCATATTATTAACAACATGATTATCATCATCTATATAATCAGCTTTATCATTTCTAACATTATCATAATCATTGTAATAATCATCACCGTTATTATCATTAAAATCTGATGATATATCATTGGGTGATGGCATCGTTGTAAAACTTATGTTGTTTTTGCTTTTCAAATTTCCTACTATCTCTTTTAAAGGTTTTGTAATTGGTTGGAATGTATCTTCCAGTATATTAACCCTATCTATTTTATTTGATTTGATGTCATTCAATTTTTGCCTAAGTACTGCTCTTATCTTTACAATATCTTTCAAATATTTATTATTCTTCTTATCCATTATGTCTCTTTTCATTTTATTTAATATCTGCTCTCTATCTGGTTATGATCTGGTGATTATCACAATCAGGTAATGATCTGGTCACTATCAGGTAACGATCTGCTTTATATCAGGTAATGATCTGGTCACTATCAGGTAATGATCTGGTCACTATCAGGTAATGATCTGGTGATTATCAGGTAACGATCTGCTTTATATCAGGTAATGTTCTGCTCTTCATCAGGTAATGATCTGCTTTATGTCAGATTGCTTATAATTTATTTATTTATTTATTTAATTAAGTCTATGAACATAAAGATTCTTACAGACTAGAATAACATAATCTACATTAATTCAAAAAAAATTATTTAAAATATGCTTAACTACATTTTTGGTAGCCGAGAAGTCTATATCATTAACAGCATTAACTTCGTTAAACAATTTCATTGCTCTAAAAATAGGCGCATTTTCGGCATAATTTGTGCGAGGAGTTGCAAGATGAAAAGGAATTTGATTTCTTAGTGCTCTTGCTGGAACATTAAAATTAATTAGGCCCAGTAAATCAGGGCAATCCATTGAGTTAGAAACAATATCATGTAAAAATAGTAAAGACAAAATATTTCTTCTACTTTCTAAGGTTTTTAAACCAATCAAAAGGCATCGGGCATTATATGAGGGAGAACCATTTTCAAAGTTTAACGATCGCAACGCAAACTTCGTAAAGGATTTTTGCACCTTTTCAATCCTAAATTTATGTATTTCATAAAATGGAAACCAAACATTTGACGCATATTCTAACCTTGATCTAACAAGGCTAGTGAACAAAACTTTTAGAGTGTAAGGATCACTAAAAGAGGCACTATTACGCCTTATAAAAGCCAGCATAGCATATGCTTTTGGAATTACAAAGTCCAAATGGGCTCGAAAGGAAAAATTTGAATCAAATACTACTCCGAGATCCTTAAATTCAACAACAGACATAAGTGGAAAACTTGCAATATTATAAGAGGTTGAAAGAAAGATATTAGACTTAGAAAAAGACATAATTGTATGAAATTATCAAATCCTTTTCGATATCGTCCTTTGTCAATTAAGTCATCTTTACTTATAACAACAAATCTATATTTATCTCGCCAACATTCTTTAAAAATATCCGTAAATTCTTTGAATCACATATCGCCAATAACATGATCATTATGTATATGTTTTAGATTCATTTCATCTTGTTTAAATATGACAATCATATTTGCATTATCACGTATTAGATGTTTGGGAATTTTCGTATATGTCTGTCATAAATAAAAACAGTCAATATATTTATGCCTACTCATACAAAAATAATCTCTTGTGGTATTTTGTTTGTCACAAATTACATAATCAAATATTATTATTGAGTGAGGTTTTGTTTTAGCTGGACTCAAAACTTTTTCATTTTCCGAAAATGCAAAAAGGCTTATTCTTTTTATTGGATCAATAAGTTTCTTTAGATAGCAATATTTCGGCTGATATAAAGATTTTGAATATATGTTTCTAAAATTAAGACCGTTAGGACTTTCTATTAAACTAAGCATAACATTAGTCTTGCCACAGTTTGATGGACCCACAATTAATGCACGTATTGAATTCGGTAAAAGTGTGCTGTGAATAATTTGCTGTTTTTCCCCTTGTTGACAAACATCATCAGCATTTTTACAACAATTTCTTTAGGTTGCTTCACTAAGCGCATATTGATAACTGATTTCTTTTAATATAAATTCTTTATTATATAAGAAACTGTCTCATTTTGATTTGGGATGTTCAAGTGAATATATGTTAGAAAAATGTTTATAAATAAAATGGAAAAACTTCTACTTAATCAGTCTAAAGTTGGAGGAGGAATCGTAAACACCTTAATAGATAAATTACCTGTTGAATTACATTTACCGGGCTATCAGTTTTGTGGCCCAAGAACAAAACTAAAAGAGCGTCTGACTAGAGGGGATAAAGGAAAAAATTCATTGGATGCGGCTTGCAAGGAGCATGATATTGCATATTCACAGTCAAAAGACATAAATAAGAGGCATCACGCTGATCAAATATTAGCTGAAAAGGCTTGGCAACGAGTAAAATCTAAAGATAGTGGATTAAGAGAACGTGCAGACGCTTGGTTTGTAACAAACGCCATGAAAGCAAAAGTAAAATTTGGATTGGGGATGAATAACAAAACTTGTAAATCAAAAAGAATAAAGAAAAAAGGAAAACGGGAAAGAGAAAAACAAAACTAAATGGTAAAAAATTATTTTCAACAGCTGTTAGAAAAACTTTAAAAATCTTGCAAAAAGAAAAACCAGATAATATAAATAAAGCTGTTCAAATTGCAAAGAAAATTGTATATTCAAGTCTGAAAAACAAGAACAAATCTAATGTTATTATACCGAGAGTAATTCCAGTACCGAAAATCGGTGGATTTCTACCCATAATACCGGTTTTAACAGCTTTGTCTGCACTTGGAGGTTTGGCCACTGGCGGTTCAGCTATTGTCAAAGCGATATAAAAAAAGGAAAAGAACAACTAGATATATGGAATGCATTGGCAAAAGTTTATACCTTAAACCGTATAAAATAGGATATGGACTTTTTTATAAACCACATTCAAAAAACTTTTAAGTAGCCTACCCAATCGACCGCTTACAGATATCGATTTGAAAAAATATGGTGAGCAGCTGAAATATTTCAGAGGCTTTTTTATGCGTAATTGTTTGCCAAAGAAACCATTAACACAAGAATGTGGTATTGTTAATTTGGATGAGTCAAGCGGTCCTGGAACACATTGGGTAGCATACTACAAAGATCGAAACTACAAGGAATATTTTGACAGTTTTGGAGATTTGCAACCATCACTTGAAATTGTTAATTATTTGGAAACACCTATTGAATATAATTACAATCAAAAACAAAAATTTAATACTTTTAATTGTGGCCATTTATGCTTAAAATTTTTATTTAATAAATATAATTTAAAATAAATTGATAAGTATAAAATTTACAACCGTTGAGTAAAGTCGTTTTCAATATACAAGTATAATATTGGAGAAAAAAGAACGAGCTAATATTTTAACAGATTTCATGAGTATGAAAAGGACATTATGGCCTGAGCATGAGATTAAGTTGAAAAAATTAAAAAAAATTTTCTGTGAATTTACTGAATGTAAAGAAATTAAATCAAGACATGGCACCATTGTGTATGGTCAAAAGATGGGGCTACTTGTGGGCCTGATACCTGCAGATGTTGTTTTTTTGAAAGAAATTGGGCAAATGCATTAGATTTAATGCACTTTTATAATAGTTTAAGAAAATGAAAAATAAAACATAATTTAAAGTTAAAAATTGTTGTCTTGAATATTTATTTTATTTATGTATGATATCAACGCCATTTTCTTTTTAAATCTCTTATCATTATTTAAATAGTAAGAGGAAATTTATCGCTACTGGAAACAGATTATTACTCATTATTCACTACAAAAATGAAGAATTTCTCCGAGCTTAAAACATTATTCGTTCAACTTCAGCTTCCAAAGCAAGTAAAAAAATGGAGAAAAATAACAATAAATTTGTAAAAAAAACCGGCGGGTTGCACTCTGGGAGTGCCGACAGAAGTGAAAACTTAAAATAATATAATTGAAATTTGTTTTCATGATGTTTTGTAATGTTTATGGAATAAACATATATGATATATATAGAAAAGAGAGCGAGAGAGAGCGAAGTCGCACATATATGTACTGTATATAGAATATGTATATACATCCGGTGTCGGTGTCGGTGGCCTGTCGCGAGTTTATACATTTTTCCTCAGCCGCAAATCCTCTAAGCGTAATCGATACGATTACGATACGATTACGATACATATAATATGTATATACATCTGGTGTCGGTGTCGGTGGCCTGTCACGAATTTATACATTTTTCCTCAGCCGCAAGTCCTTTACGCATATATATTATATATGATATATATAGAAAAGAGAGCGAGAGAGAGCGAAGTCGCACATATATGTACTGTATATAGAATATGTATATACATCCTGTTTTGCGGCAAAGGTTAGTTTACCTGCCTATAACGCTAAAATAGTCCTGGCACTTGAACCAGTACTATTTAGGTTGTTTGATTGTTATTGCAGGCACATAAACCCACAATAACAGTGTTTAAATGAAAGCAAGGCACCTTACCAGTGGTCGGGGGTGTCTTGCTGTGTTGGCCACTAAATATCAAAAAAATGACAAAGAAAACCTTTAATATAAAATAGGTGTTGCTTTCTTTTTGAGTTGCTATGTAATGGCAAAAATTTTATTTAATTTATGTCTATTATATACTTAATCGATAATTACAAATTGTGTACCAAATCATAATTTCATTAATTTAAAAATTGTGACCTACTTAAAATGCAGCCACCATAAACAAAACAAAAGCGAGCATTGACTTTAAAGAAGTTGCAATGTTTGCATTTTGTCAATAAAGCAAAAGCGAACATTGACTTCAAATAAATTGCAATGTTTTGCATTTTGTCAATACTAAACATTTTGATATGCTTAAGGGGTTGCATATGTGTAAAATATGTATGTGAGATTATAATTGAATAAGTGAAACTGAACATCCTCCCCCCGTTGAATATAATTCAACTGCTGTCGTCCAAATTGATAGCGAAGTCGGGTTTTTGCTGCACAGTCGAACGTGGCTGAGGTGTAGGCTTTGTTGTTGTTGATGTGAATCGTCTTACTATGTGCTTTATAGCGATAAATAATATTATTATGACTGCTAAAATTAATGCTGTGCTGGCAAATGCGGTGTTCCAAGTATTTTGATGTTGTTTATGTGGCAGTATAAAATTTTCTGTTGTTAATAGCATATGCAATTCAGTAAGATTTTTTATTTGGTCATCATAAAGGATACTAGTGTCATTTCTTAATACGGCTCTTATTTGCTCTGGATTGGATAACCTTTGAACACTTCCGAAACCAGTGTAGGAAGTGCGTATTGCGCTGGATATGAGATGGAATCCATCCAGTGTCAAAATGCTGTTTTTGGCAACACACTGGGGTGCAATTGTGAGAATCCCCGAACCTGCCAAAGATACCTGTTGTGAGTTCTGGTCACATACGATCGTCAACCGAGTAGGAAATTTTAACGCAAATATCCATTGGTTTCGTTGTTCCGTTTGAATCCATGTTGAGTTTTGTTCAATCTTTTCTAAATTGCAGGTGGCATGTGTTTCATTTTGGAGAAGCCCAAGTTCACAGGAACAAACTTGAGATTCTTTGTGGTACCTTGGACGAGTTGTGCATACAACTTGATCCTGTTGAATGATAATACAGGATTTAATATCAGCTTGACTTAAGTCAATGGTATGTACTGATCCATATGTTTGTCAATGGCAATTGTTTCCGCACAAGGTGCAACAGTTATTAGTGTATTGTTAATTATGGTTGGAATAGGTGTCATTTTAAGTATATCAAATTGTTCTTGGATGGTCAGTGGAAGTGAAATCTGAAATACTGCATTGTCATTCGTTACTCCTCCCTTGACTGTCATGATTTTATATAACTGTATGGCGTCCTCATCTTTGACTGGTATATCCAAGTTGGCTGGCATGTGGGCCTTGATGTTTCTTAGCTCCTTGCGCAGCTGATTTACAGATAGTAAAGCTGGACTTATTTTTCCATGATGTGTGTCGGTCAATACGTCAAGGAGTGCAGTTTGCACCCGCTGTATGTTGATAATAATAAGTGTCAGTTGATCTGATAAGGATGTGAAAGTTTGGAATAGAAGGAATTGGTATTCAGACGTTTCGATGTTTTCTATTGCCTTTGTGAGGAGATTTAATTGACCTTCCACTTGCTCGAATTTCAACTTAGTAGTGTTTCGGTCTACCTTTATTAAGTTAAGAGTGGAGTCTATGATTGATGTTTTGTTTCTTAACAATCTCAATAGATAATCTTCATTGTCTTTTACTTCCTCTATAGTATGTGACATTTTTTCTGCGTAATTGGAATCCAGTACTCCAAAAAGTGAATTTGCCACATTTCCTACAAAATTTATGGCACCTCTTTTTACACGACCTGTCGGCAAAAAGGAATTGTCTAATTGAAGCACATCAGCCATATGTTGAAAATGAGATAAAGTGGTATTACAACTACATTGTCGATTTATTCTGCCACATATATTATGAAGGAATGAAATACCATTTTTCAGTGCGATGATGTCAGTTTTTAATGGTTCTAAATCATAGTAGACAATGAGGTTCCATTGGCTTGTAGCAAGTTTGAGTCTCCCAATCTCTTCAAAATGTATACCAATATCTGAGTTAAACTTCTGTATTTTAACGTTTTGTGCTAACGCTAGTGGTAACATTAGAAGTGTAATCATAAGAGTGATCAATACGGTCTTGCTGCTGGCAACTGATGCCTTTCGTGCGCGTTTTTTTTGTAAATCATCTACCTCTTCAGAATTAACCTGTGTAAATTCCTCAGTTGGTTCAATTGGTAATGGTGACAACTTATGTATAGGTCTTTTAAGAACCCCCGACGCTGTGCGAACATCTGCTACGCGTACAGCTCCATCCTGACCATGATAAATCTTTTCAATTCTTCCTAAAGGCCACCGCAATGAGGGAGTATTGTCATCTTTTATGATAACCATTTGACCAAGCTTTGCATTTGAAGTTTGTTCTTTCCACTTGTGACGATACTGAAGTTCATTCAAATATTCCAGGGACCATCGTTTCCAGAACTCTTCTTTAATATGTGTCACCAGTTTCCATCTTGTTAGCAATGAGTTACTAGTGGGTGTGGAAACTGGATCAATTGATGAATTAATTGGTTCTCCAATCAAAAAATGACCTGGTGTAAGAGCTGTCATGTCATTAGGATCATTTGACATGGGAGTTAGAGGTCGTGAATTCAAAATGGCTTCCGCTTCAACCAACGTTGTTTCAAGTTCCTCATACGTAAGGGATGCCGATGTCAAGATTTTTATGAGTAAACCTTTTGCAGATTTAACAGCTACTTCCCATAGGCCTCCAAAGTGAGGGGAACTTGGAGGTATGAATTTAAAAGTAATGCCTCTATTGTTGCATTCTGTGGTTATCTTTTCGTTAGCTCTTTGGGATTGAAGAATATTTTTTAATTCCTGTACATTTAACTGGCACCAATGAAGTTTGTTGCATTGTCGCAGTATATAGTTTGGCAATGACCTCTTCGGCCAATAAATCTTTTTAAAGCTCCTATGAAGGCATCTGTTGTGAGGTCGCTAACGAGCTCCAAGTGGACAGCCTTTGTAGTGAAGCAACAGAATACTGCTACATAAGCCTTTTGAGGACGTTTTCCTCGAATTTTGTAATGTATCCAGACTGGTCCAAAGTAGTCAACACCGGTAATAATGAATGGTCGATTAGGTGTTATTCTGTCAGCAGGTAAGTTTCCCATTATTTGGGAGTACATCTTTGGTTTCGCCTTGCTACATTTAACGCACCGTTGGATGATTGCTCTAGCCATAATTTTTGCCTTGATTGGCCAAAATTTCTGTCTTGTGAATGATATGAGCGCTTGAGCTCCACAATGCATATTTTCCTTGTGTACCTTTTCCATTAAAAGCTTCGTCAATGTGTCATTGTATGGAACTAAAATTTGATGCTTGGCGTCATAATTTAATGATGAAGCTTCCAGTCTTCCTCCAACACGAATAACACCTTGCTTGTCTAGGAACGGAGAAAAGGCTGCTAACGGGCTTTGGGCCTTTACCGTTCCTTCTTTCTTTAATTCTTTGAGCTCATCGCTGAAATCATTTTTTTGAATGACCTTGATGATTGTAACAAGAGCGTCATTTAGTTCCTGTGTGCTTAGCGTCAACTCATTGCATGTTATACCTTTCATGCGTCGTATAAATCGAAGTGTGTAACCTACTACTCGTTGAAGTGTGTTGAATGAGTTTCCATGATTGATTTTGTAAATCCAATCCCTTTGTGAATCGAGTGCCACTGATGTTACATTGGATGTTGTTTGTTCATCTTTATTCATTGTTTCAGTTACGATGGAAGATTTTTACTTCATTTCCGGACACTGTGGGTTATAAGTTAACTTGGTGAATTTAACTGGCCAATTATTTTCATTTCCATGCAAAAACAAAGGACCAAAGAACCACAAGTGACTGGCTGGCAATTTTGATGGCATTAATCCTCGTGACAGTGCATCTGCTGGGTTGTCCCTTGATGAAACGTGGCGCCACTGATCTGCCACTGTCAATTCTTGGATCTGGCTGATCCTGTTTGCGACAAACGTTTGAAGTGCAGATGATTTTGAGTTTATCCAATAGAGTACAATTTCCGAATCCGTCCAAAAGTGTATCTGTCCCTTATGATTAAGATCGTTCTTCACCCTTTTCATTAACGTTGTGCTGAGGACTGCTGCATATAGCTCCAGGCGTGGAATTGTTTGTTTTTTCAAAGGTGCCACCCGGGATTTTGAACATAGTAGTCTTACGACTGTGCGACCGTCTTTTAACGTTGCACGCACGAAAATTGCAGCTCCGTAGGCCTTTTCTGATGCATCACAAAAGGCATGAAGTTGAACAGATGATGCTACATGTTGTCCAAAAACGTGTCTTTCAAAGCTAAAATTGTTCAGTGCCTTTAAATCGTCTCGGAAGGTCATCCATTTGGAATGTAATTCGATTGGTATTGCCTGGTCCCAGGAAAGTTTTAATTGCCATAAGTCTTGTATGATGATCTTGGCTGTTACTATAACTGGGCCAAGTATCCCTAATGGATCAAATATTTTTGCAACTTCTGACGTGATTGTGCGTTTCGTGATTTTGTTTGTTGCATGAGGCGTAGATCTGATGCAAAATTTATCCTGTTTTGGTTGCCAGACTAACCCAAGTGTTTTTATGGAGGTATTATCATCATTGTCAAAATCTAAATCAATTTCCTGATCATCCTTATCAATATCTTGTAATATTTGTGGGTGGTTTGCACACCACTTGCGAAGTTTAAAGCCAACAGGTTCTAATATGCGTTTCAGTTGACTCTGCATCTCCAATACCGTTGATAGTTTATTGGATCCACTGAGACAGTCATCTACGTAAAAATTATTTTTTAAGACTTGTGCTCCCAGTTCAAATTTTTCTGTATTTTCTTCTGCAAGCTGTTGTAGGCATCTTGTTGCTAAGTACGGGGCGGATCTGGTGCCATATGTCACTGTGTTTAACTGATAATGGCGGACAGGCTCACCAGGATGATTCCTCCAAAAAATAGTTTGAAATTTCCTATCCGCTGGGTGCACTGAAATTTGTCGATACATTTTTTGAATATCGGTGCAAAAAACAAATCTTGGTAATCGGAACCGCAGAAGGATCGAAAACAGTTCACTCTGCACTGTTGGCCCAGTAAATAAAATGTCATTCAGTGATATGCCAGAACTAGTTTTACATGAGGCGTCAAACACTACTCTAAGTTTTGTACTGCTGCTATCTGGTTTCAGTACACAGTGATGCGGGATAACATAATGTGGTGTAGATTTGTTTTTAGTGGTTATCTGCTCCATATGTCCCAATTCTTCATACTCGTTCATAAATTTGACGTACTGTTCTCTGAGGTTTTGATCCTTAGATAGTCTTTTCTCAAGGGAAAAGAATCTGGTCATTGCTATTGTTTCTGAATCTTTTAGGTTCTCAGGATCTTGTTGGAATGGTAGCCTTACCATGAAGCGTCCCAATGAGTCCCTTTGAGTGTTGTTTTGAAAGTGTGTCTCGCATAATTCTTCTGCCATAGTTAACTTTGAATTTTTAGGTTCCGGATCATCCATCTGCCACAATCGTTGAATCATTTCATCTAGATCTTCCTCAGTTTTTGTACATATGCCACATGTTGCGGCACACTCGTTCCTGTTATCAAGGTAGGAGTCGCCTACTTTTCCTGAAAAAACCCATCCAAAAACGGTATTTTGAAGTATAGGTAGATCACTTGATAGTTTGATTTGTCCAATGGTCAGCAATTGATGATAAAATTCTGCTCCCAAAAGGATGTCAATATTCGCCGCTTGGTTGAAGTAAGGGTCTGCTAGTTCAATATTTTTTGGAATTGACCATGATGATGTATCTAACGATTGCGAAGGCTGCAATGTAGTAATTTGTGGCAGAACGTATGCTTCCAATGGTTTTTGGTATCCATTTATACGGGACTGAATATTAATATAGGCCCGCTGAGTTGAAACTTGTTTTTTCCTTCCAATTCCTTCTATGGACATTGAGGTCATCTGACCTGATACACCAAGGCGTTTTGCAAGCCTGCTAGTAATAATGTTGATTTGGGAACCAGAGTCCAACAGTACTCTGCAGGTTATCACCTTTCCATTTGCTGTATTTACCTTAATTAAAGCTGTGCTAAGTAGCACGTAGCCCTTTTTTTGGGTGTTGTTGTAGGTTGTAAGACTAACAGGAGAGTTTGAATTATGTTCATTAGAAGATGTTGCAGCTATGTGTAGACCGTCTTTTTCCTGATGTAACAATGTATTGTGTTTTTTCTGACATCTGGTGCAAGATCTGCTATGACAATTAGAGGTGCTGTGCCCACTTCTGAGACAATTTGTACAGAGTCGATTTTTGATCACATGATTCATCCTGTCTTTAACTGAAGCCTTCAAAAATTTGGCACATGTAAACAAAAAGTGTTCTTTTTCATGACAGAATTTACATTTTTGATGTACTGTTGTTGTTAGCACTTTCATAGGTCTTTGTTTGGCCCCAATAGCCTCCATCATTTGGAACTGGGCTTCCAAAAAAGTAAGAAATTCGTTTAATTTTGGAATTTCTTTATGATTTGCAATAGTTTGCTCATATAAAATATGAGTTTCGCGATCCAACTTCTTTATTAAAATTGGAAGTAGTAGCGGATCCCATGAGTTCGTCACTACTCCCAGATTTTCCAATGCTAACAAGCATTCTTGTGTTGTATCATGCAGCTCCTTGATTGTTTTGGATGACGCTGCTGATAAGGTTGGTTGCTCCAATAATTTCGATACAAGAGTGTTTGTTAGGACTCTTTGGTTGTTGTACCGATCTTGAAGTAATGTCCAGGCTGTTGTATAATTCGCCTCACTCAATGAGAGATGTCGAATTAGCTTTTCTGCTTCTCCAGTGACGTTTGACTTCAAATACCACATCTTCTGCACATTTGGTAGCGCTTGGTTGTGAATCATTTGAAGAAATAAATCAAAAAATTGACGCCACTTCATGTAATCACCATCAAATTTTGGGAGAACAACCTTTGGCAGTGGTAGAGCTCCCTGCAGGCTTGCTGTGCTGACTTGCATTGTATCTGGATTGCTCCCTTGGTAGTTTTCCAGATCTTCAGTTAGAACGATTATCTTTTGTACCACCTCCTCTTTCAATTGGATGAACGTGGACAGGTCGTATCCTTTGGATGATGGGTCTTCCATTTGCTGCCAGATTTCATCGTTGATTTGTTCTATTTTTCCCCAAAGCTGTTTGATCGTGTTTAATTTCAGCTCACTGGAGATACGTGAATGGTTTGTTTGTGTAGATTCAGCGTTGGCCAGGTGTCTTTTTAATGTTGACAGTTGGGCTTCAAATTTTCGAATAAGCCCCCTTTGCTGCTGGTCAGCATCATCTGTACGTGTGTCATCTGGACCTTGGATGTTCTGCGTATGTTGCTGACTGCATGCTGTAGTTGTATGCTGACTAACTGCAGACCTTTGTGGAATCACCGATTTCACTGAGTTAGTTGCGTCTATCTTTGCAGCTGCTTCCTCGAAGATTTTTGTGTAAGTTTCGACTACTTCGGCTATTTGGGTGTAATAGTCCTTTGAAAAGTAGTCGTGTTCCAAAGGGAGGTCGTTCAATACGCGGATTTTTGTATCTGTTTCCTCAAACTTTTCCCATGCTTGGCTTATTCGCCGTAAACGCTCTTGAAAGTAATTTGATGTCCCTTTCCGTTCTGAGGAATCCTTTTTAAAGTTCCTCACCACGCTTTGAATTTCTTCTCCAAGGGATTGCTGGATCTTTGCCAAGCCGTTGAACACCATCATGAATAGATGAAAAAGAGTTGTTTACTGGTAGTAGATGGCTGCTGTGTCCACCTTTGGATTAGTTAGGCTGGATTGTCTTGATGCAGACTGTATCCTGGCCAAAATGTGTCACCGTTTTACTGATGACTGTTGAATGATCAGATGGCTGCTGTGTCCACCTTATGCTGACTGTTGAATAATCAGATGGCTGCTGTGTCCACCTTATGCTGACTGTTGAATAATCAGATGGCTGCTGTGTCCACCTTATGCTAACTGTTGTATGATCTGATGGCTGCTGTGTCCACCTTATGCTGGAATCACGTCGGGGTCACCAATGTTTTGCGGCAAAGGTTAGTTTACCTGCCTATAACGCTAAAATAGTCCTGGCACTTGAACCAGTACTATTTAGGTTGTTTGATTGTTATTGCAGGCACATAAACCCACAATAACAGTGTTTAAATGAAAGCAAGGCACCTTACCAGTGGTCGGGGGTGTCTTGCTGTGTTGGCCACTAAATATCAAAAAAATGACAAAGAAAACCTTTAATATAAAATAGGTGTTGCTTTCTTTTTGAGTTGCTATGTAATGGCAAAAATTTTATTTAATTTATGTCTATTATATACTTAATCGATAATTACAAATTGTGTACCAAATCATAATTTCATTAATTTAAAAATTGTGACCTACTTAAAATGCAGCCACCATAAACAAAACAAAAGCGAGCATTGACTTTAAAGAAGTTGCAATGTTTGCATTTTGTCAATAAAGCAAAAGCGAACATTGACTTCAAATAAATTGCAATGTTTTGCATTTTGTCAATACTAAACATTTTGATATGCTTAAGGGGTTGCATATGTGTAAAATATGTATGTGAGATTATAATTGAATAAGTGAAACTGAACACATCCGGTGTCGGTGTCGGTGGCCTGTCGCGAGTTTATACATTTTTCCTCAGCCGCAAATCCTCTAAGCGTAATCGATACGATTACGGTACGATTACGATACATATAATATGTATATACATCTGGTGTCGGTGTCGGTTGCCTGTCGCGAATTTATACATTTTTCCTCAGCCGCAAATCCTTTACGCATATATATTATATATGATATATATAGAAAAGAGAGCGAGAGAGAGCGAAGTCGCACATATATGTACTGTATATAGAATATGTATATACATCCGGTGTCGGTGTCGGTGGCCTGTCGCGAGTTTATACATTTTTCCTCAGCCGCAAATACTCTAAGCGTAATCGATACGATTACGCATCCGATGTCGGTGGCCTGTCGCGAGTTTATACATTTTTCCTGAGCCGCAAATGCTTTCTTACGGAGGTGCACAACGTGCCTAAAGAAGTTCTCACTTCAAAAAGTCGAGTTGGTGTTTAGAAATGCTCAAAAAAATCATGAGCTAATTAAGGAAGCGCTTATTGAACGCTCTAACGCTTTGCGCGTTTTACAAAAGGATCATTTGAGACGGGCAAAATCAAACGTGACAAAGCAGAGCATTCTAAATCAAATAGCCTTAATCAGAGGTTATAGGGGTCAACTAGAAAAGATAAATAGTACTGGAGCTGGTCTTTCCCGATCTCATAACAGGAAAATCTGTTCATCTGCACGAGTTAAATGGTAAGATGCTGATTCAGCTTTTAGTGGGCGGTAAGTTTAAAAAATTAGTTTATGAGTATTATGATTACTACATACATTTTTCACATTTCTATTTTATAGCATACGAACTGGACTCATTATAAACTTTGGTAACAAAGATCCTAAAGCGTTCTTGGAAGACTGTGGTAAAGTCTTCCAAAGAAAAATAAAAACTGCTTTGAGAGGGGAAAGAGCTCTAAAAGTGAATGCTGTATTTTGTGGAGAATTTATTATCATCAAGGGTGGTGAGGAGATCCGTGAGGATAAATTTATAAACACTAAAAACGCACCCGTCTACCATGAAACTTATTTAAAAGAATCGTTTGAGGAAAACGTGGGAGATGTGATATTAAAAAAGTCGGAGGAGTTCCAAGAACGTGATAGTGGTTGGGCGTTGTCAGCTGTTAAACATTTAGCAATCAACGTCAACAAATTTACACCACAACTTGGATCATCATATATCTCGCTGCCCAAGCAAATTGCATCAACGTTAAAAATGATGATAATGCTTGTTTTGTCTGGGCTATTATATCAGCACTTCTTCCTGCTAAACATAGTTCTGATCGGGTGTCATCTTATCCTCATTACAAGAATAAAGTAAATTTGACTGGGATCCAGTTCCCGATGACGATGTGTCAGATCCCAAGCTTTGAGAAGCGGAATGAAATATCCATCAATGTCTACATTCTAAATAAAAACAAGAAGGGGTTCATAGTGTTGCCAACATCTTTAACAAAGCATAAAAAGGAGCGACATATAAATCTTCTTATGATACAGAATGTGTACTATAATGAGGATAAAGATGATGACGATCATGCAGATGAGGAGCCTGTTAGATACCACTACGTCTGGATTAAGAATTTATCCAGGCTGCTGTCATCGCAGCTGTCTCACATTCAGCACCAGATGTATTTCTGTGATCGATGTCTTCACTATTTTCGTTCAGAAGGAAAGTTAGAGACACATGCTGAAGACTGCGGTAAACTAAATAATTGTAGAATCCGGATGCCAACTGAGGGTGAGAAGCTGTTTAGTTTTAAGAATTATAGAAATAAGGTTATGGCTCCATTTGTGATATATGCTGACTTGGAATGTCTTTTGGTGCAACCAACTTCTCAAGATAAGAAAAAAACTTCTCGAAAGAATAAAGTTTCTCAAATTTCATACCAGAAGCATATACCATATAGTATAGGTTACTATGTAAAATGCTCGTATGGCCCCACGCTATCGTTTTATAAAAATTGTCGTGGCGTGGATTGCATTGAGTGGTTCGTGAGGGAACTCGAACAATTTGCTGAGGACGTTGAAACGATTTTCGTTTGTCCTCTTCCAATGGATAAATTGTCCATTAAACAAAATTATGAATTTGAATTGGCTACCACATGTCATATATGTGAAAAATTATTCAGTAATCAAGATAAAAAAGTACATGACCATTGTCATCTTACGGGAGTTTACCGAGGTCCAGCACATGAGGGTTGCAATGTTAATTTCAAGGATTCTCATACCATTCCCATCATTTTTCATAACCTTAGCTGTTATGATGCACATTTCATAATCTCAAAGATAATAACCGATTTAAAAGGTCGCGTTGATCTTCTTCCAATAAATAAAGAACGGTATATTTCATTTACTAAACGCATGGATGAATATTTAATTAAATACCGCTTTATAGATTCACTAAAATTTTTACAAAGTAGTTTAGATACTTTAGTATCTCATCTTACTTCATTTCCAATTTTAAAATCTCAGTTTCACGATATAACTCATGATAAATTTAATTTGTAAGGGTGTATACCCTTATGATTATTGTGATAATATATCAAAATTTTCTGACACCGCTTTGCCGGATATTTCAAGATTTTATAACAAATTGAATGATTGTGATATCAGTCAAAGGGATTATGCACATGCTTGCAAAGTCTGGGCTGAATTTAATTTATCCAATTTGGGTGAAGATTCTGACCTATATTTGAAAACAGACATTCTTCTTTTAGCTGATGTTTTTGAACAATTTCGTGCCAGCTGTTATAAAACATATAAACTGGATCCAGCACATTATTTTACAGTACCTGGCTACACTTGGGATGCAATGCTTAAGCATACTGATGTAACCCTCGAGCTATTAACTGATGTTGATATGCTCATGTTTGTGGAACGAGGTATTCGTGGTGGTCTTAGTCAGTGTAGCAAACGGTATGCTAAGGCCAACAACAAATATGCACCTGATTATGATACAAATTTACCTTCAAAGTACTTGATGTACTTTGATATTAATAATCAGTATGGGTGGGCAATGTCTCAATATCCTCCCCATAGTGATTTCAATTGGGTTGAAGACTTTCAAAATTTAAAAGTTGAGGATGTACCTGATAATTCAGATATTGGTTATATTCTTGAAGTAGATTTAGAATATCCAAATAATCTTCACGATCTACATAAAGATCTCCCCTATTGTCCTGAACATCTTACACCTCCAGGATCTAAACAGAAAAAGCTTATGGGGACCTTATATAATAAAACAAAGTATATTATTCATTATCGAAGCCTTAAGCAGGCTTTAAAATATGGTCTTAAATTGAATAAAATTCATAAAATTCTTTAATTTAAACAATCTTCTTGGCTTAAGTCATATATTGACTTAAACACTAAACTTCGGACAGCTGCTAAGAATGAGTTTGAAAAAAATCTTTTCAAACTTATGAACAATGCTGTGTTTGGAAAAACCATAGAAAAACGACGAAAAATTTTCAGAATTGTGGACAACATATCCTCAGGATTTTATAATGGCATTGACTAAGTGTGTGGACAGCGAAATTATATTTAACTTTTTAATGGATAAATATTTTACTGAAAACCATGGAAATGGCTTTTGTTTTATGATGAAGTCAAAACTAAAATTTTATAATCCGTTTAATAAGCTAGCATTGTTCAAAATATATACTAATCACAAATTATATGCATTAATAAAATTCAAAAATAGAAATGTAACTAAATTTTATCCTTCGAATAAAACAGAATAAAACAAAATAATCTTATGTTTTTTAGATTTATTAAAAAGATAAAACTTAAAAGTAAGTATTATAACTTAAAAACATGATTTCAAAATGTTTTGAATTATGATAGGATATTTTCTTTAATAAAATTTCTTAATAAAATTACTTTTTTTTCAGCACAAACATAAAATTTTTTCTTATTTTTCTTATGAAAATCACAAACATTTAAATACATATTAGTTTTATACAAAATTTTTAAATTTGGACAACTTAATTCATCTAAATTTAAAATAGTTATTCCTTCTCCAATCAAATTTTGTATCCATTTTGATTTTTCAAGTCCTTTTACATATATAACAGGATTATTTTCTGTCTTCACATTTATGGTCAGATAATCATGAAGATCTTTTAGAGATGATTCTCCACACTCCCATGACAATCCATGGTAATTATGAAAAAGCCAATCTGTTGTTGCTCTTCTTTACTCAATCTAGAATATTCAAAAGGGGGCTTAATAAGAAACGTTTTAATTTGTGCACCAATTCCAGAAACGCTTATTTCTTTCGGAACAAATTTATCATCAACGTAAAACCCTTGCGTATCAATAACTAATACCTGCTCCATGTTCAACTTGTAAATAATTATAACCAACTGCGGCGGCGGCCTCGGCCTAAAGAATTCAATGCGGCGGCCCTTAAAACTCAGAGGCGCACCCCCGGCCCCCGGCTCCTGGATGCCGGCGCTGGAAAACTAACCTTCTGTAAGAACCTCCCCAAAATACTGGCTACAATCCCCAAAATTTTGAACCAAAAATATAATCTGGCAACACTGCTAGAACAGAATTTTACTTCAAAGCTTTTTTCAACCAATCAGATCTCACGATCAAACTTCATTTTAAACTTTTAGCAAAGACACAAACCTATCGAACTTTTCCCCAAGATATCTACCACAAAGCTTATTCCATCCAATCACATCGCGATATATTAGCTTGCTCTAAACTTTTAGCAAAGACATCAAACACAAAGCTTTTCCAACCAATCAGATCACCAGATGCCAGAGCTTTACTTCAAACTTACACACAAAGCTTTTCCAACCAATCAGATCACCAGATGCCAGAGCTTTACTTCAAACTTACAAGCTTTCTCCCTACTACCAGCAACTTCCTATAATTTTCTTTTATTCCCCCATACAATCTACTGTACCGCATCCCAATATCAACTTGACCTACCAAAAACATACAAAACAGGGTTGCCATACCAATATTTTTTTCAAAAGTCACCATTTCATCCATACAAAAAATTTACAATTAACCCAATAAACACATCTGGCAACCCTATTTTTGACACATTTTTGTAAATTTAGACCTCCCATAAGAAAATACACGCGATTTTGCGCCAGTACCGGTATTACTATACTACTACTAGCTCTGTTAAACAGAAAAGATTTTTATTGGAAAAACATGACAGCAGATGTGCGAAAATATGTTACAAAATGTGCACAATGTCAAATTAATAAAACCATAAGGAATGTTAGAGAACCGATGTCAATTACACCTACGCCGGCCAAAGCGTTTGACATCGTTCTAATCGACACCATTGGTCCTCTTCCCAAATCAGAAAAAAATAATGAATATGCAATCACTATCGCTTGCGATCTTACTACATATATAATAACAATTCCAATACAGCACAAGAGTGCGAAAACAGTAGCACAAAATATCTTTGAAAAATTCATTTTGATATATGGCCCAATGGGTAAAATAATTACCGATATGGGAACGGAATATAAGAACCAAATTTTGAAAGAACTCTGTGAGCTTCTAAAAATAGATAGAGTGACTTCTACTGCATGCCACCATCAAACCTTAGGAACAGTAGAAAGGAGTCACAGAACTTTTAACGAATATATAAGGTCCTATATATCCTCTAGTAAAAATGACTGGGATGAGTGAATACAATATTTTACATATTGTTATAATACAACACTATCCACTGTCCATGGATACTGTCCATTTGAGTTGGTCGTCGCCAAGAAGCCTAACTTATTGGACATACTTAATAAATCTGAACTAGATCCAATTTATAACTTTGAAGCCTATGACAAAGAAGTGAAATATAAGCTTCAAATTGCTCAGCAAAGAGCTAAAAATTTAATAGAAAAATCAAAAATAAAAAAAAAAATTAATTTTGACAAAAGTTTAAATGGAATTAATATAGAAATAGGAGATTTAGTTGTTTTACAAAACAACGCAGGACATAAGCTGGATCATTTATATGTGTGCCCACCATTTAAAGTAATAGGAATTGATAGTAGAAATAACTGTACAATAGAAAATGAAAAGAAAAAACAATTATTAGTTCATAAAAATAGATTAAGAATTTTCAAAAATTAAAAATGCAAATTTGTATTATATGCATATATCTATACCTACCTATATCTACCTATATAAATATATTAATAATAATATCTACAGTACTTATTCATAACCTAATAAAAAAAAAATAAATTTTTATTATAATAACTGAATTAATTGATTTTGTATTGAGTTTAGTAGAAGATACATTTAATACATAGATTTAAGATATCAATTTAATTTTGGTACCAAAGTTAAAATAAAAGTTATTCTGTAAAATTATGTAAATAATTTATTTCAATTAAGAAACAAATGTATCAGTTTTACATAAAAGAATGCTCTTATTGTAAGATCATTCTTTTCATAAAAAAAGAAGGTGTAGTAAGTTTTAGCATAACTAACTATTAACCTAAGTATCGATATGTACTTCTATTCGCATCCTTAGAACTGATAGTCTTAAGTGTTATAACATATGCAGTTATATCGAACTAGCAACATGTATTAATATGTATAACAACTAAGCATTAAACTAAACTAAGCCATAGCATTAAGCAACATGAATAATAAGACCAGTTTCAATTGAACCTCTGATTGTTTCACTATATCCTCACATGAGTCGATGTTTGGTGCTAAAAATATATGGTAGAACATTTAAATATAAAGCATATACCTAAAAGAAGAGTTGCGATTTCCAATACAGCAGTTGTGCTTACTAAAATAATAACTGCTGCATACTTTTATGCTGATCGAAATATAAGCTCACCACCTTAAAAGCTTACCATTAAAGCTTCCTTCTTAAAGCTCATACCCTACTATCAGCAATTTCCTATAAAAGCCCTTCATTTTCCCATGCAATACATTATTCCGCATATCAATATCAACTTGGCCGACCAAATGCATTCAATACAATGTTGCCATACCTACTTTTTTTAAAAAGGCACTCCAAATTCATATGAAAAAGATTTTTAAAAGTATCGATATGGCCACACTAAGATGTGAATTTTTAGGTCAAAAATTATGTATGGGAATTCCCATACAAAAGGCATAGCTATACTACTCAGTAACTGTTAGCTCTTCGCTTAAGTGTTGTTCTTGTGGCGGAGCCCATACTTTAGTTGATTGTCCGGCGTTTCTTACGTTGACTCCACTGCAGGTTAAGAAACATTCGCTTTGCCTGATGTGTATGGAAAGGAAGCATTCGGTCAAGGAATGCCGCTCGCCACCTTGTGAGTTTTGCTATGATGACAGCCTACTTCATCGAGAAAATAAGAAAAGCTTATCAACATTGGGAACATCGGCTCCTCTTGATACTGGAAACGCACCCAGCTCTCTTCACACTTCGTTACTCTCATAGTGCACCATAAATTTTTTAGCTACTGCTGAGATTTTTGTTAAGAACCGGGAAGGACAATTTTTGAGATACCGGGCAATCTTAAATTCTGGTAGTCAGATCAACTTCATGACTTCGAAGATGGTTTCGATGCCAAGGTTTATACCAGCTCCAAATAATATCACTATCAATGGTATCGGCGATGCAAAAACAGAAGTCACTGGTGTAGTCATCACCTACATCAAGTCTAGATCAGGGGTCGGCACCACATAGCACAATTGTGCGCTCAAATATCACACGTATTCTTATGCTCTTTCATTCAGTTGTCGAAAAGCCATTGACGAAGCAGCATCAAGCACGGTTGTTGTTCTTCTTGTCTGCTATGCACATAGAGAATTTTTTTTACAGCTGTGGCAAATGAACGAATTTACAACGGAAAAGCATTATGACGTGTTTTAAATGCCTTTTCGTCGCAAATTCGTTGTTTTCTTTTGACGACATACAACAAAAAATGCATTGCGCTCTAATTTTTACAGTCTAACTATCTTTTTCAATAATTTTTTTACTTTACACTTTCTGCCGCAAAATCCATTTGGCAAATAGTTTCTGCGAAAAATTTCTTGCGGTGCAGCCTCTCTCCTTTCACCGACACACTCACACTTTTAATTTTGCCGACCCCAGGTCTAGATTGACCAATTTCTCAGAGCAGTTAAAGTTTGTGGTAATTCCAGAAATCACTCAATATGCTCCTAAGCAACATACGAATATGACATCTTGGAAGCTACCAAAAAATGTCGAGCTGGCTGACCCAAATTTCAATAACGTTCAAGAGGTTGATATGCTGTTGGGAGTCGCGGTTTTCTTTAAGCTAATGTGTGGTGGACAAATAAGCTTAGGACATAATTATCCGGTGTTGCAAAAGTCGTTATTGGGGTGGCTTTTAGATGGAGAATACAAGCCTGGTTCTTCTGAGGTTTTGAGTGCTGCGTCTATGCATGTCACCGCAGAAAATGATACAAAATATCTTTCTGATTTAGTTGAAAGGTTTTGGTTGTGTTGTTGTAGGTTTTTACCACACATGATATGTTATTTAAACAAATAACATATTATGGCATATTTTTGGGATGATGCTTAACATCATCCAATAATTACGATAGGGTTATAAAATTGTAGCACAATTTTGGGCATTTGTTGGTTTGTTGTAAAATTTAAGTTGCTATGTGCAAGTTCTGCTTGTTAATAATTAACAAGAATGAGAACGCCAAGCACTTAAATGCAACAACAAAACAGCAAGCAAAAGCCAGGTGTGAAACCCGGAAATATGCCGACCTCACTACTTTGGTGAGTTAAATAAGACTTATGCAATTTTTGCATAACTAAAATAAAGAATTGGAGGCCAAATATTTGTAGGTCAAATATTTGTGGGATTTGGTAAAGTAGAATAAGTTTTGTTATTGTAATTATGTGAAAATATTTTTGTCTGAATTGTTAGTGTAATTTTTATTTAGCAAGGTGTTAAGGTATTTAAGATTTTTTAATAAAATCAGATTTAGTTCTGAATTTAAGATTGAATGACGTTCAGTTTAATTTATTTACAAAAGGAAAAATGAAGTAAAGGAAGGTAAGTATACCCATATTGCTAACCATAATCTCTATTTTCAGATACGAGTCTCAACAGCCATAGTACAAAGTATTTTCCCAGGACGGGAAAAATACTTGTACAACAGTGCGAAAACCCCTCATTGACCACGTGTTGGCTTTCACCTGAGGAACAGTCTTGCAAAGAACAATTCCTAGCTTCAGTTAAACGCTCTTTATAGGCACTTTTTATGGTGCGTTTACTCTTCAAGGTCAATGCAAACTCACTAGGGGAATCCTACACGATTGCTTTGAAGAGATTTTTGAATCTAGAGCGAAAATTAGAAAACAATATGGAATTGAAGAAGGAGTATGTTGCGTTCATTGATGAGTATAAAAACTAAGATCATCTAGAAATTGTGGACCAAGCAGAAGTCGCAAAAGTGAAAGATTTTATGCCTCACCATCCAGTATTGCGGCCTGAGAGTATTTCAATAAAATTGCGTGTAGTTTTCAACGATTCTTACAAATCAAGCAACGGCTTGTCATTGGACGTTAATCTTTTAATAGGGCCAAATTACAACCGGATCTGTTGGAGATTTTCGCTTAGTACGATTTGCGCTGACATAGACACAATGTATCGTCGAGTCTTGGTATATCCAGATGACTGCAATTGGCAATGTATAAGTTAAAGATTTGTTATTCTTAACAAATAAAAAATTTAAGTAATGGCCGCGTTGGCTAGCCAAACGCCCACGGGCCAGTTATAATCACCTGTTTACAATTATCCTGTTTATGATTATCCTGTTTATGATTATGCAAGCTGATCGCCAGCACGTGTTAACTGCCGCCCTTTTAAATATCTGCAATCAGGACATGAACAGTAGGTATGTAAGATTTCCTGGATCTGAGGCTGGGCAATGCCCGGTGTTGGTGCAAACGGAAGCTGGATGGATGGAATCCCTATTTTCTTGGTAACTTTTCTCCAGACGATGGTGATGGCGAATGCCATAAAGAATACTATCATGGCTTCTGTAATTAGAAGGTACCATATGTTTCTAACACCGAGTTCGTGTACATAATCCAAACTAACCCTTATCCCTTGACGCGTGATGTTTGTCAGAACAGATGGGAGGGCGTGGAGACTCAAATCAGTTTTGCTCATAAACATCTGGTTCCCGACTCGAATTGTCTCGTTACTGAACTGTAATACGTAGGTGCCGCTAAGGAAATTGGAATTGTTGCTAGCGACTACACGCCCCACAAAGTTCGTAAGAAAAAGTGTGTGTTCGTTAATCAGTTCAAAGACCTCTTCATTATTGGTGCGATATTGACATCTGGCGTTTCCGCCCTTAAGAACTCTTGGTAAGCACTCTTCCTCAGGAAGCTTTTCCAGTGCACTTCTGCTACAAATGGTCGAGTTATTTATAGAGTAGCAGTCCGCTACTATCCCGTAGGTCTCATCCTGATTCACCAACATTTTTCAGAATTTAAGATCCAATTGTCTGCCGTTCCTTATAGCGGCTCGTGTCGGGAGCATGCTAAATTCTTGTTTTTTTACCTTTGGAATTGAGACGACATAAAGAAGTAAGGATTGGTTGGTGTAAATAGAGGGTGTTCCATATTCGATTGTCTTCACAATGTTCTGGTATGGTAATGTTTCAATTTCCGATAATACCTGGTTCAACTCCTCTTTGTCAAGCAAATTGCTGTTAATTATTCCGCTCTTTGCATTTGGCAGCCCCTTTCAATTTCGTTTATGGCCTCCTTGAGAATCATGACCTTATCCAGTGCTGCTTGGTCTGCATGTCCATTTTCATCATCCTTTTCAATGCGGTTCACCACGGATAACATCTCATTTACCTTTTGCGTGAGCTTATGCGACGACTCGGGTAGCTGCCTGTTGATTTTGTATTGATGGTTGCTGTTTTCTATGACTTTGTCTTGACTCTGGAGCATCTTATCTCAATCGGTCGCGTCGGGGTTTCCGGCGACCCACTTCCATGCTGAGCCGATCCAATTTATCGAGCGAACTCTTCTGGGTGTTTTGAAGTTCATTAAGGCGATCCTTTGTCTGATTTAAGTGATACTTTAATACAGAATTCGTAGTATGTCTGGCCACACCTGCTTGATTTATGAATCAAGAAATCTTCTGCAACATCTCGTCGTACTGATTCAAGTCCACCACATGCACCAACTTAAAGCAGCCATCAATCATCCAACCCTTGCCGTTGCTTATCGATACGATAGGTGCCCGATATTCGAAGACGCTGAAGCCACGTGCACCGATGATCATTACAATTATTACTTGTAAGAAAAACATCCCGTTTCCTCTAAAATAAACTTTTGACAAATGATTTAAAAATAAGAGCTAAGCAATTGGGATTATTAAAGTTTAAAATTAAGCAATTTCTAATTAAGTCATTTTTCATAAATTTTTTTTATGAAATTAATACAAAACTTTTAAATCATATAAAAACAAGACATGCACACTCTGCCAACTTTGAGAACGTAGAAATATTGCAACAAGAGACAAATTACATAAAACGTTACACATTAGAAATGCTCCATATAATAAACACACCACACTTACAACGATTATATTTTAAAACGGACACAAAGAGAATCGCTCAAAGCTACAGATATTTGATAGCAAAACAAAACAAGTAATACCAGTGGACGAGAGATCACCATCAACAACAGCTGTGATTTGTTTACAAAAACTTTTTTAAATTTGTGCAATATTCCTGTGCAATATTTATGTTTTTGTTTTGTCCACCGTTTTGTTAGTCTTAAGTGATTATTTATTTTTAAAGTAATTATTTATTTGAAGCTGACATACGTAAGTTATTATTTGTATTGTTTTTTCTTTATATTATTCTAATTGTTGTAAAATATTTTTCAAACAGATTACCCTGAAGATGACTACCAAAGGTAGTCGAAATATTGGTAATAAAAAAAAATTTTTATATGATTAACAATTAAAAGTTTTTCAATAAATTGGACCTTGAGCCTACTCAAAAGTTTTATAATATTACTAAAAGAGGTCGCAAAAATCATCATTATTTAAAAACGGAAGGCACACCGAAATACAGCATCAACATGAAGCTTTACAAAAATCTGAAGAAAAATTACAACAACAATACAAATAAGATAATAAACAAACACCAAAAGACCAGCCGCCACAACATTAAGGTACAAACGTCTGTAAAATTTTTGTTGCAATGCAGGAAATCTGGACTGACACCAAATTTCATATGCAACACAACAAAAAACATAGCTAATCTGTTCAAAGTCCATGACAAAATCCCGCCAAAAATAGAGCAAAGTCTGAACAAACATATACAATTTTTTCACAACAAAATAATAAATTTACTAATACAATACAAACACAACATACTTAAAGACAACAAAAGAGAACTACAAGCAACAGCGAAAACTCTACAACAAAAGCTTAACAGAGAGGATTCCGAAAATTTTCTTACAAGTGAAAAGCAAATAAATAGGCACTTAACTAATAAACTCACCACGGTACAAAAGAAGAAACTTAACATCTTAAAGGAAGAACAAAGAAAAAGATTAGGATTCGAACACAAAACGGACTGGTTTAAAAACACAACAAACATTGACATACCAGAAGAGACACAATGGCTATTATCGCTAGGCCCAAAATTTGCACTGCCGACGGCAAAGAGAGACTTTCCACTATTCAAAGTCATTGCTGATGGTGAAAACTGCGTTAACACAAACAACAACAAAGAAGAACAAGAGATTGCAAGAACGAAGCTGACCACATTAATCGAAGAACATTTAAATTCAATGCAGTTAAACGGGAGAGACAAATATATTTTAAATACAGTGGGACAAACTAAAAATTTTTTAAACAAAACTAAAGACCTACTTATACTAAATGCAGACAAAGGAAATATGACAGTTGCTATGAACAAAACCGAATATGAGAAACAAATGCATTTAATTTTAAAAGACATATCTGTATACAAAACATTAAAACGTGATCCGACAACAACGCGACAACAAAAAAACAACAAATTTGCTGAATCGCTATTCAACAGCAATATCATCACACAAAAAAGAAAAAAACAATTTAATACAGAACGCGGCGACAGCTCCAAGGATCTATGGACTGCCAAAAATTCATAAAGTAGGCATACCTCTAAGACCAATTTGATCTTCAATCAATTCACCGTCGTATGGCTTATGCCAATACATAATAAAAATTTTGAATAACTTGACCATAGATTCAAAATACAACATAAAAGACGCAATGCACTTTAAACAGAGAATAAATGACACTTACATATATGACGACGAAAAGTTAATATCATTTGACGTAATTTCACTTTTTCCGAGTATTCTAGTAGACTTTGCAATAAATATCATTGACAGTAAATGGGACATTATTAAAAATCACACCAAAATGACCAGAAAATTATTTATGGACATAGTCAAATTCTGCATAAAGGAAAACAGGTATTTCATATACAACGGCAAAATATATGAACAACTTAAAGGCATGCCGATGGGATCACCAGCCTCACCAGTAATTGCAGACATTATTATGGAAGAACTACTTGACAAAACCATGGAAGACCTAGATGAAAAACCCAGATTATTGACAAAATATGTAGACGACCTATTCGCAATCATAAAAAGAAGTGCAATAGAATCGACAATGGAGAAACTGAACTCGTTTCATAGAAATATAAGATTCACAAAAGAGGAAGAAACCAACGAAACACTGGCATATTTGGATACATAAATCATAAGGACAAGAAACATAATGAAAATTGACTGGTATCAGAAGCCTACAGCGTCAGGACGACTGATAAATTTTTACTCCAGACATCCAAAGGGAATTATAATAAACACCGCGAATAACTTTATTCGACGAGTTTTGAACATTTCGGATAAAATATTTCATAGTCATAACATTAGAAAGATTAAAACAATATTATGTCAGAATAATTTTCCAAAAAAGACTATAGACACCTTAATAAAAAAACACTACACACAGATGACAAGAGTAAACGAAAAATCAACTAAAGTTTTCAGGTCAATGACTTACGTTCCTGAGTTTTCGGAAAGATTTTCTAGAACAGGTATTATGGACAAAGATAAATACCTAATAGCGGCTAAATCAAGTAATACACTTCAACGACTATACAGTAATACAAAAAGCAAAACAGACAAATTTGACAAGTCAAACGTGATTTATAAAATAACATGTAAAGGAGACGGGTCCCACATATGCAATAAAGCATATGTAGGGACAACTAAAAACAAACTACGGACAAGAATTTCATCACACAAATCTGAACACAAGTCACGAGATAAACCAATGGAGCAGAGAACAGCACTTTCGGCCCACTGTACAAGACATGCACACTCTGCCGACTTTGAGAACGTAGAAATATTGCAACAAGAGACAAATTACATAAAACGTTACACATTAGAAATGCTCCATATAATAAACACACCACACTTACAACGATTAAATTTTAAAACGGACACAAGGAGAATCGCTCAAAGCTACAGATATTTGATAGCAAAACAAAACAAGTAATATCAGTGGACGAGAGATCACCATCAACAACAGCTGTGATTTGTTTACAAAAACTTTTTTAAATTTGTGCAATATTCCTGTGCAATATTTATGTTTTTGTTTTGTCCACCGTTTTGTTAGTTTTAAGTGATTATTTATTTTTAAAGTAATTATTTATTTGAAGCTGACATACGTAAGTTATTATTTGTATTGTTTTTTCTTTATATTATTCTAATTGTTGTAAAATATTTTTGAAACAGATTACCCTGAAGATGACTACCAAAGGTAGTCGAAATATTGGTAATAAAAAAAAATTTTTTTATGATTAACAATTAAAAGTTTTTCAATAAATTGGACCTTGAGCTTACTCAAAAGTTTTATAATATTACTAAAAGAGGTCGCAAAAATCATCATTATTAATACAAAACAAATGGAGAAAATAAGAGCTATGAAAATTAAAACAAATCATAAACTTATTTTTATAAAAAATTGTAATATTAAATGTTTAACAAGGATCATTATGGTTTTTGTTACTTATGTATAGAATAAAAATCTTATTTTATCATTATATTCTTATTTTTTTGAAAAATATTACATTAATGCAAAGATCATTTTATTTTTTTCCAAAAACAAAAGGTAAATGCAGTATAAATAATCAGGATTAAAAATTATATTTTTTTTTAAATAAAAAAAAAAATATTACGCTATTGGTACAGCAAAGATCACTGTATTTTTCAAAAAAAGCAAAACGGTAAAAGCAGTTACGAATGATCAGGATTATGTCACTTTCCCCTTTTTTTTCTTATTTTTTGGAATGCTTTCCATAAACAAGGAACTTATTTATTTTTTAGTGGACTAACATTCTTAATGTGGGTTTTGTGGATTCTTCTACCGCTCTCTATCGTGATCGTTACCCTATTGTCTTTTGCCACGATTTCCTTCTTAAAAAGTGGCTAATTTTTTCCCTTAATTTTTCTGATTGCGACATAAATTTCTTCCCCCCTCCGATACTTTCTGGGTGAGAATCTTTTATTGTTAAACCTTTTATTACGCGTTTTGGAATTCTTTTTAATGAGCGCCCGTAAGTCTGTATTCATTTTTGTCCTAAAGTTAACAAGACCCTGATGATTAATTCTCTGCGCTCTGTTAAAAAAAAAATATCCCCGGGTTTCTTTTGGGTCACCGAATGTACCGATATGTTTTAGCGATCAACCGATATTTCAATCAGCTCTTTCACTTTCAACAAGGGATATTCATTCTTCATGCACCTAAAAATTTCGACAACCGTAGAATGGACCCTTTCCACTTGGCCATTTACCTCGCTTCTCTGTGTTGGCGTAAGATAAAGATCAATACCGAGCCCCTTAATAAAATTAAGCACTATTGGACTGATGAAACGTTTTTCATTGTCAGTCATCAGAATTCGAGGTACGGTAAAGTAATGAAGAATCTTAATGAGCTTACCCCGCACACGCAGCACCGATCTATCCTTGACTTAGCAAATTTGGAAAATTTATCGATGCAAGTGATGAACTTATCCCCCTGAATTTCCATCATATCCATGTGAAGGATGTCGCAAGGATATTTTGGAGTGGGTGTTGGTTGTAATTCAGGGTGTACCGGATGCCTATCGCATTTGTTGGCTTTACATACCTCACAAGCAGACGCATGTGCCCTAATCTGAGCACTCATGCCGGGGAAGTAAAATTTTTCTAAGACCTGTACCTTATTCTCCCTGGCATTCCTGTGAGCTCTTTTATGCTCGGCCTCGATAATACTAAACCTCCGCTCAAGATCTTTTACATCCTCTACAACTCTCTGGGTAATGCGGATTTTATACTTGGAGAAATGGTTCAAATACACCCTTTGGAGCAAGTCTAAGCAGATTTCAGGAATTTTTATGCCATTAATTTCATTTGGATTCAGTCTTTGTTTAAGGATATCAATGAGAGCATCGTCGACTAGGAAAGAGGTGGAAATGAAGTGCCTTGAAAACCATGGATGGGGAGTTTCAAAACACTACGAATTTTTACCTACATTAATTACCAATTGGTTTCGAAATACATTCAACGGAGCCTCCACATGGTAAATTAAATCTGTAGCATCCTGTTCTGCGCTGTACGCCGTACCATCTGAGCGTTCGGTATTTGCCTCGCTTGCAGTCTCTGTTTGTGCAGTGTTGCCTTCGCTTGCCGTGTCAGTTGCGGAATCGTTTGCTCCAGGCAAATGATTCAACTGAGTCTTCAGCCTGGAATAAGCGTCAGCTACAAAATTTGATTTACCTGGTTTGTAAATTAATTCGTGGTTATACTCCTCGATGCGGTCCTTCCACCTCTTCAGTTTGGCAATATAATTTCTGGTACCCAACGCGAACGTCAAAGGTTGGTGATCCGTGTAGATTCTGATCTTCTTTGAGCCATATAGGTAATTGAGCAGATTATCAAGTGCCCACACTATCGCGAGCATTTCTTTTTCGTTCTCCTCGGTTTTGTTGAGGGATATGGACACATATGCGATCGGTCTTTCCTTTTCGATATCTCCTTGGGACAAAACGCTACCGATGGCAAAACTTGAGGCATCCGTATTCAAATTAAAAGCTTTTTCGAAGTCAGGAAAGGCCAAAATTTCAGACGAAACCAACAAAAGTTTCAAATCATCGAAAGCTTGCAGGCCATCCTCCTGTAAATTGATGGCTACACGTCTCGATTGATTTGCCTTAACCTAAGAGTTTTCTCCCCTGGTTAGAGTGGTAAGGGATTTGGCAACTTTAGCGTAATCCCTTATGAACTTTCTGCAGTACGAAGTTAGTCCTAGAAAACTCTTCAAATCATTCAAGTTGGTTAGAGGTAGCAAATTTTGTATTGCGGTGACCTTTTTCTGGTCTGGCTTAATTCCCTGAGGTGTGATGACATATCCCAAAAACTCCACCTCGTCTTTCATAAAATGGGTCTTTTCCAAATTTACTTTAAGGTTAGCCTCGCATAGGCGTGAAAAAACCGTTTCAATATTATGCCAGTGCTCCTCCTCCGACTTTCCGAAGACGATTATGTCGTCAATATATACATAGCAGATTTTTCCTATATATTACTTGAGGACGTCGTCAATCATCCTCTGAAAAATCGCAGGAGCATTCTTTAACTCGAATGGAAGTCTCAAAAACTCACACTTCCCATTCATGGTGGAAAACGCGGTTTTTTGCACATCAGAAGGCTTCATGGAAATTTGGTGGAAGCCAGATGTTAAATCTAGGGTTGTAAAATACTTTGCCTCGCCAAGGCTAGAGAGTGTAGAATTAATATCTGGAATAGGGTATGCGTCAGGTATGGTGACGGCATTCAATCGCTTAAATTCGATCACCATACGATATTGCTTTTCTCCGGAAGGCTTGGGTTTTTTGGGTACAATCCTCGCAAGCATGCAGGATAGGGATAACTCTTGGAATAAATTGGTTCGTCAGTCTTATATCCCCTGACAGATGCTCATTGATTACAATATTTACCTCAGCTGAGCATCTGGCTTTAAGAGGAATTTTCGCCCCTGACTTTAAGACTAAAGTATTTTCTTTACGGTCGATTACCGCTTCCAACGCCCTCAAAGTATCATCCCCCAGTATGCCGTCAAAAGAAGCCAAGCCTGGAAGGACAAAAAAGGTTACAGGTAGGGTGATTCCGGCTTCTTTAAAAAATTCACCCGTGATCTTTTCGGTAATAACGATTTCCCCTGCTGCAGAGTTAACGTTAAATGATTTCTGTACAGGGAACCGCTTTCCCTTGATGGCTGAGCTAATAAAATTTTTATTAGCTCCCGTATCTATTAAGCAGCTAAGTTTTTTGCCGTCCTTGGTTATATATTTCATGTAGGGGACACTGGACGGATGGCCCCCTTCTGGTGTACTGACTGTATTCGTGAAAGTCTCTCCTAGATTTCGAAGGCGGGAGAGGCGCCCTCCATAAAGTTTCCCGGCTCCTGTAAATTTTCCTCTAGCTGTTTCGTTTATTTCAAATATTTCAGTCTATGAAAACAATTCTTACAGACAATGGATACAACTTAAAAATATATAACAAACGTAATGTATTAACATAAGAATATATATGTAAAAATAATTGGGTAGTAAAATCAATGTCATATGTTGCACTAAGATTTTTAAATTCGGTAAGAGCTCTAATTATAGGTGCATTAAGTGAATAATTAGTCTTACAAATTGGTACTGCGAACAAATTACAATGGCGTAAAGATCTACTAGGCACTTTAAATTTTATCAGATTCAGTAATTGTACACAATCGATTTGAGATGTTATTACATCATATAAAAACATCAGAGAAGCAATCAATCTTCTTGAATGAAGTGATTTAAGCTGTATTAAAAGACACCGAGAGCTATAGGAAGGAAAAGGTTCCACAAAGCTTAGAGGACTAAGAGCAAATTTAACAAAGCGTTTTTGGACTCTTTCTAATCTGTTAGAGTGAACAGAGTAAGAAGGATACCAGATCACAGAAGCGTACTCAAGTTTTGATCGTACAAAAGCTGTGTATAAGATTTTCCGCGTATATGGATCATTAAAATCACAACTATTACGTCGAACAAAAGCTAGCATCGAGTAGCATTTTGGAATAATATAGGTAATATGGCTTATAAAAGTTAATTTAGAATACCAAGATCCAATGCCTCACTTGTTGATTTTAGGGTGGTATTATTTACACAATAAAAGGATGTGAATGACACAGGAGACTTGCAAAATGAAATATGTGAACATTTCGAGATATTTAAAGATAAGTGATTTTGAGCAGACCAGACGACCAGATTATTTATGTCACTCTGAAGGGCTAAAATATCCAAAGAACATTGTATAGAATGGAAAAGTTTTAAATCATCGGCGTAGAGAAGAAAGCTTGCATTTTCAAAGCAGGTGCCAATGTCATTGATGAAAAGAATGAAAAAGAGAGGACCTAAAATGCTACCTTGTGGAACACCAGAGGTAGCAAAAAAAGGTTTAGATTTTACCCCATCAATTAAAACAAAATTTAATCTATTATTTAAATAAGAGCTTATCCATTTTAAAAATTTGGAATGAAATCCAAGCTTTGACAATTTGGCAACAAGAATTTCATGCGAGACTTTATCAAAAGCTTTTGAAAAGTCTGTGTAAATCGTATCATCCTGCAAGCCCTTCGAAAAAGCAGAGATACAATAGTCCGTAAAAACTGCCAGATTGGTAACGGTAGATCGACCAGGAAAAAAGCCATGTTGCATTGGACTAATAATATTTTTTACAGAAAAAAATACTTTTTCCTTAAAAATACTCTCAAATAATTTCGAGACTGTGGAAAGCTTGGAGATAGGCCTATAGTTCGCTACATTATTTTTGTTACCATTTTTATAGACAGGATTAATAAAAGCTATTTTCCAATCATTAATAAAATAGCCTTTAGAAAGGGATAAATTAAAAATGGAACATAAAGGCTTAGATAATGAAACCACACATTTTTTCAGCAGAAATGGACAAATTAAATTCTCTCATGAATTGAAGATATTTAACTTTATTGACATTCTCATTTGTAGCCTTGTAAAGTTTAAAATATTTATTTCTTAGATTTTTGAGTTTCTTTAGACCTTTTGTGTACCACGGCAATTTGTAAGCAATTTTCTGCACAAAAGGAATATTATTTAAGCAGATATGAGACAGATTTGTTTTGAAATTCTCATAGCACAAATTTAGATCGTTACAATTAGTTAAAAAAGACCAATCTATTGCACCTAATTCATTATTCAAAACATTGAAATCACACAGGCTGAAATTAAAATTTTTTGTTTCAGCATCAGGAAAATCTTAAAAAAGTTGTAAAACTCAACAATAATGATCAGTGCAACATAGTGCATATCAGTTTCTGATAATGAAAAAGAGCATTCAAATAATTCATATTTAATATTATTACTAATAAAAATTAAATCTAGGATTTTATTTAATTTATTAAGACAAAAATTTATCTGCCTTAGGTCTAGACTGAGGAAACTATCAATGACATAAATCTCATGTGATTGATTAATATTACAGGGTACAAGGTAACTCTCATCATTATCTATAGGAAGCCAAGAGACACCACATAGGTTGAAATCACCTAATATACATAAGTGGTTATCACTTTTATCTATGGGCAAACTCAGAATATTATCTGCATGTGCAGCATATAAATCATAGGAACTATTTGGCGGAATGTAAGATGCACAAATATACATCAAATTGTTTTTACTTCCTATTGTAACACAAATTTGATCCAGAAGGGAATCAGAATTTGCAAGATGAATAAGATTTGACTGCAATGAACGCTTAGTGGCAATAAGCACTCCACCACCTCTTAAACATCCAGTTTTCACTGGATCTCTATCTTTCCTATAAATAATGAAAGAATTTAAATCAAAAATTTCAGCATCGAAAAAAACTAAGTTTAGCCAAGTTTCAACAAAGACGTAGACGTCATAGTCACACTGCATTATAGCAGCACGAACAGCATTAATTTTTGTGCGCATTTCAGACATATTTTGAAAATAAATATTAATATTTTTATTATCTCAATTTTTC
Organism: Meiosimyza platycephala; assembly: GCA_963662105.1. Taxonomy (NCBI): domain Eukaryota; kingdom Metazoa; phylum Arthropoda; class Insecta; order Diptera; family Lauxaniidae; genus Meiosimyza; species Meiosimyza platycephala. Next base: position 4,863,558 of record OY759212.1, read on the forward strand.
TCATTATCTATATTTGCTATGCATTGTTCTCTATCTCCACTCTCTTTTGAAAAAAATGGAACGGGCGTACTCTGACCTCAGCTGGCCAAAGGGATGGCTTAAGCAATTCATCATAATGTAAAGAGGAGACCCCCAGCTTGAAATTGATTCGCTTAAGAGAATTCAATTGAGCATCTCTTTTCACCAATTTAGAGCATGACAAATTTTTTTTATCGATGTTTCCATGTTGAGAAATATAGTTTAGAATGTTCTCTTCAGAGACAGTTGGTAAGAAAGACGACAAGTGTAACCATTTTTGACGAACAGCAACTTCGAGCTCAGATGATGAGTTTACTCCAACAATAACTCTACGATCTTTTCTTTTGTTATTGCTTGCAGTACTCCACTGAGAATTTGACTGAGTTGAGATTGAAGGAATAAAAGAGGTCAACGGTAAAACAGCAGCACCTGAAGTTGTGAGTGCAGATGAGTGCAAATTATTGTTGTTTCTGTGTAAAACAGTTGGCGAAGCAAGAGCAGAAGGAGACGAAATAGAAATTATTATTGTTTGAGCAGGCAAACGCACAGTAGAATAATTTAAGTTTTTGTTGCTATTAGACACACCAGGCAATGAAACAACATCCGCAAATGACATTTGAGAAGCAGCAGACACATTAAGAGCAGCATTAACATTCTCTTCATTGTTCACAACAAGAGATTGTACCGATCTAGTGTTGGATGAGGCATCAGCAAGATTCGGCGAAGCCACGACATTAATTTTTTTCGGCGCGAAATTATTTTGCGAACAAGAGTCACAATTGTTATTGTTGTTTGGCAATAGTTTGTTTATTTTTTCTTTAAGGTCTTTCACCTCAGCAACTAAACTTAACACAACCGATAGCAAATTTGAGTCTGAGTTTAGGCAACTAGAGCAATTAAACACAATGTTAGCATAAGTTTTTTGTATTTCAGAAACTTTATTGTCAACTATATTAGCACAAGACTTATGAAAGTCATTTTTACAAATGGTGCACTTAAATGCACTTTCTTTAGAGGCAGCATTAGAACAAATTGCACAGCGCGATCTCATAGTCGACCGAATAGCTAGGCAATCACAAGAAGACTGTTGTTCGAAGGCTTCAGCACTAGGCTGCTCCTGTGGTTGCAAGAAGTGTTGTTCCTGTTGCCCGTCACCCGACTGAATATTATAAAGTTTTTGCTGTTTGTGTTGAAAATTAGTGGAGCCATGTTTCCTTTTGAAGGGGTTGTTGCCTTGTTGCGGCCGGTTTATATAATTAACCTGCTTGGTCTGAACCGACCTATCTACTTCAATTGGTTCTTGAGGTTTTGGGACACTTGGTCGGGGAGGGGCGTTTGCTTTGTAAGGCCCATGGAACCGGTTGTTATTACTATAATTATTTGCATAATAGGGGCGAAACTGGTCATTCTTCCTTGGTGGCAGAGGGGCCTGGTTTCAACTCGGGAAACCTGATTTATGGGGACCGTTACCCTATTTGGAACCATTACGTGAATTGAGCTATTCCTCATGCTTAAATTCTGTAGCTCAAGGCACGCAGAGTATGCCTCGGGCAAGGTTTGCGGCTTCTGAATTATCAACATTCTTGATAGTTCAGGGCTCAATCCTCGAATGAATACGTCCAATGCCCTATTGCGATAAGTTTCCACCAGGGCCCTCACCGTGTCCACCGAATATGTTTCTGTTTTTAGTTTATTAATAATCAGAGAGAATTGGTGGTAAACAGTTGCATAGAATTCGTCTAGTCTTGTTCCCTTCTGTGTTAGCTGATTGAGCTGATACTCAAGGGTCCTAATATCCGGCTTGTCAGCGTAGTGAAGGGATAAAATTTTATTAATCTCTAACCAACTGTTATCTAACACATTATAAGATACTATTGCCGTATCGGCACTGCCCCTAATTTTTTGCCTTATGTGCTGCAAAATAGCACGGTAAAGAGGTTTGCTTCTAATTATTTCGAAGTCGCGTAAAATATTTTCGACATTGTGCACCCAGGATATATATTGCGTTGGATTTCCGTCAAATACCTGCAACTCCCTAACACAATCATGAAACTTGCAGATATCCTTAAGATCCTGCTCACTTTTTGGACCATTTAGGTCCACTGGTTGTTCTACTGAGACGGTGCCCACAGTCGCTCCTGCTTCAATCCTGTTTACCCTTTCCAGGATATTGCTCATTTGGGACATCATGTCCGCCCTTCTACTCGACTCGGCCCTCTCTGAATCAGCCCTTTCTGAACCTGCCCTTTCTGAAGCGGCCCTTTCTGAAGCACTTAGACGCGTTTCGAAGCCCTTCAATCTAGCAAAGATTACATTAACGGCCCCGTTGAGCTCCGTGAGTCCCTTTTGTAAGTCGTTCATTTAAAGAATTGTCTATATATTTTTTTCACAACGAGAGGTAAGCGTAAAGAAAAATTCACTCACCTTTTATATTAGAATATGTGATTCCTTGGTAGCGCAATTCCTTTTTTTAGTTTTGTCTGGCTATGGCCGTTTCAGTGATTTCAATGATTTAAGTGGATTCAGTGATCTGGAAAAAAGGAATGATTAGTTCGAAAAATAATAACCAGTTAACCTTGGAAGGATCATGTAATTCCCGTTTAGTCGCCAGCGTTTATAATTGCCAGCAACCTACTGGGGCATGGTGCACTTCACTACTTCCCCGGCGTGTCCCTTATCTTCATAGGCTCTCCACTCTGTTCTCACGGGAAGAGTGGATGCTCCATCCTGTTCTCACGGGAAGGTTGGACGAGAATGAAGGATAAAGTTAATTAATGAGTTACCGTGTTCTCGTGGGTAGGGCACCCTGCGCTCCAAGAAAGTAAAAGCACTTTGCCACATTTAAGGCATTTTCAAAAGGACACACCAAAGAAGATAAAGCTTGCTTCTTGTTTAGTTTTACTTATTCAATTATAATCTCACATACATATTTTACACATATGCAGCCCCTTAAGCATATCAAAATGCTTAGTATTGACAAAATGCAAAACATTGCAATTTATTTGAAGTCAATGTTCGCTTTTGCTTTATTGACAAAATGCAAACATTGCAACTTCTTTAAAGTCAATGCTCGCTTTCGTTTTGTTTATGGTGGCTGCATTTTAAGTAGGTCACAATTTTTAAATTAATTAAATTATGATTAGGTACACAATTTGTAATTATCGATTAAGTATATAATAGACATAAATTAAATAAAACTTTGCCATTACATAGCAACACAAAAGAAGGCAACACCTATTCTATTTGATATTAAAGGTTTTCTTTGTCATTTTTCTGATATTTAGTGGCCAACACAGCAAGACACCCCCGACCACTGGTAATGTGCCTTGCTTTCATTTAAACACTGTTATTGTGGGTTTATGTGCCTGCAATAACAATCAAACAACCTAAATAGTACTGGTTCAAGTGCCAACACTCTCTTAGCGTTATAGGCAGGTAAACTAACCTTTGCCGCAAAACATTGGTGACCCCGACCTGATCCCAGCATAAGGTGGACACAGCAGCTACCTGATCATTCAACAGTCAGCATAAGGTGGACACAGCAGCTACCTGATCATTCAACAGTCAGCATAAGGTGGACACAGCAGCCACCTGATCATTCAACAGTCAGCATAAGGTGGACAAAGCAGCCATCTGATCATTCAACAATCAAAAGGTGGCCACAGCAGCCATCTACTCATTCAGTAAATATTAACCAGTAAATAACTCTTTTTCATATATTCATGATGGTTTTCAACGGCTTGGCAAAGATCCAACAATCCCTTGGAGAAGAAATCCAAAGCGTGGTGAGGAACTTTAAAAAGGATTCCTCAGAACGGAAAGGGACATCAGACTACTTTCAAGAGCGTTTACGGCGAATAAGCCAAGCATGGGAAAAGTTTGAGGAAACAGATACAAAAATCCGCATTGAACGACCTCCCATTGGAACACGACTACTTTTCAAAGGACTATTACACCCAAATAGCCGAAGTAGTCGAAACTTAACCAAAAATCTTCGAGGAAGCAGCTGCAAAGATAGACGCAACTAACTCAGTGAAATCGGTGATTCCACAAAGGTCTGCAGTTAGTCAGCATACAACTACAGCATGCAGTCAGCAACATACGCAGAACATCCAAGGTCCAGATGGCACACGTACAGACGATGCTGACCAGCAGCAAAGGGGGCTTATTCGAAAATTTGAAGCCCAAATGTCAACATTAAAAGGACACCTGGCCAAGGCTGAATCTACACGAACAAACCATTCACGTATCTCCTGTGAGTTGAAATTAAACACGATCAAACAGCTTTGGGGAAAAATAGAAGAAATCAACGATGAAATCTGGCATCATCTGGAAGACCCATCATCCAAAGGATACAACCTATCCACGTTCATCCAATTGGAAGAGGAGGTGCTACAAAAGATAATCGCTCTAACTGAAGATCTGGAAAACTACCAAGGGGGCAATCCAGATACAATGCAAGTCAGCATAGCAAGCCTGCAGAGAGCTCTATCACTGCCAAATGTTGTTCTCCTAAAATTTGATGGTGATTACATGAAGTGGCGTCAATTTTTTGATTTATTTCTTCAAATGATTCACAACCAAGCGCTACCAAATGTGCAGAAGATGTGGTATTTGAAGTCAAACGTCCCTGGAGAAGCAGAAAAGCTAATTCGACATCTCTCATTGAGTGAGGCGAATTATACAACAGCCTGGACGTTACTTCAAGATCGGTACAACAACCAAAGAGTCCTAACAAACACTCTTGTATCAAAATTATTGGAGGAGCCAACCTTATCAGCAGCGTCATCCAAGACAATCAAGGAGCTGCATGATACAACACAAGAATGCTTGTTAGCATTGGCAAATCTGGGAGTAGTGACGAACTCATGGGATCCGCTACTACTTCCAATTTTAATAAAAAAGTTGGATCGCGAAACTCATATTTTATATGAGCAAACTATTGCAAATCATAAAGAAATTCCAAAATTAAACGAATTTCTTACTTTTTTGGAAGCCCAGTTCCAAATGATGGAGGCTATTGGGGCCAAACAAAGACCTATGAGAGTGCTAACAACAACAGTACATCAAAAATGTAAATTCTGTCATGAAAAAGAACACTTTTTGTTTACATGTGCCAAATTTTTGAAGGCTTCAGTTAAAGACAGGATGAATCATGTGATCAAAAATCGGCTCTGTACAAACTGTCTCAGAAGTGGGCACAGCACCTCTAATTGTCATAGCAGATCTTGCACCAGATGTCAGAAAAAAAAACAATACATTGTTACATGAGGAAAAAGCCGGTCTACACATAACTGCAACATCTTTTAATGAACATAATTCAAACTCTCCTGTTAGCCTTACAACCTACAACAACACCCAAAAAAAAAATGCTACGTGCTACTTAGCACAGCTTTAATTAAGGTAAATACAGCCAATAGAAAAGTGATAACCTGCAGAGTACTGTTGGACTCTGGTTCCCAAATCAACATTATAACTAGCAGGCTTGCAAAACGCCTTGGTGTCTCAGGTCAGATGACCTCAATGTCCATAGAAGGAATTGGAAGGAAAAAACAAGTTTCAACCCAGCGGACCTACATTTATATTCAGTCCCGTATAAATGGATACCAAAAACCATTGGAAGCATACGTTCTGCCACAAATTATTACATTGCAGCCTTCGCAATCGTTAGATACATCATGGTCAATTCCAAAAAATATTGAACTAGCAGACCCTTACTTCAACCAAGCGGCGAATATTGACATCCTTTTGGGAGCAGAATTCTATCATCAATTGCTGACCATTGGACAAATCAAACTATCAAGTGATCTACCTATACTTCAAAATACCGTTTTTGGATGGGTTTTTTCAGGAAAAGTAGGCGACTCCTACCTTGATAACAGGAACGAGTGTGCCGCAACATGTGGCATATGTACAAAAACTGAGGAAGATCTAGATGAAATGATTCAACGATTGTGGCAGATGGATGATCCGGAACCTAAAAATTCAAAGTTAACTATGGCAGAAGAATTATGCGAGACACACTTTCAAAACAACACTCAAAGGGACTCATTGGGACGCTTCATGGTAAGGCTACCATTCCAACAAGATCCTGAGAACCTAAAAGATTCAGAAACAATAGCAATGACCAGATTCTTTTCCCTTGAGAAAAGACTATCTAAGGATCAAAACCTCAGAGAACAGTACGTCAAATTTATGAACGAGTATGAAGAATTGGGACATATGGAGCAGATAACCACTAAAAACAAATCTACACCACATTATGTTATCCCGCATCACTGTGTACTGAAACCAGATAGCAGCAGTACAAAACTTAGAGTAGTGTTTGACGCCTCATGTAAAACTAGTTCTGGCATATCACTGAATGACATTTTATTTACTGGGCCAACAGTGCAGAGTGAACTGTTTTCGATCCTTCTGCGGTTCCGATTACCAAGATTTGTTTTTTGCACCGATATTCAAAAAATGTATCGACAAATTTCAGTGCACCCAGCGGATAGGAAATTTCAAACTATTTTTTGGAGGAATCATCCTGGTGAGCCTGTCCGCCATTATCAGTTAAACACAGTGACATATGGCACCAGATCCGCCCCGTACTTAGCAACAAGATGCCTACAACAGCTTGCAGAAGAAAATACAGAAAAATTTGAACTGGGAGCACAAGTCTTAAAAAATAATTTTTACGTAGATGACTGTCTCAGTGGATCCAATAAACTATCAACGGTATTGGAGATGCAGAGTCAACTGAAACGCATATTAGAACCTGTTGGCTTTAAACTTCGCAAGTGGTGTGCAAACCACCCACAAATATTACAAGATATTGATAAGGATGATCAGGAAATTGATTTAGATTTTGACAATGATGATAATACCTCCATAAAAACACTTGGGTTAGTCTGGCAACCAAAACAGGACTATCACGCCAGAAGTTGCAAAAATATTTGATCCACTAGGGATACTTGGCCCAGTTATAGTAACAGCCAAGATCATCATACAAGAGTTATGGGAATTACAACTTTCCTGGGACCAGGCAATACCAATCGAATTACATTCCAAATGGATGACCTTCCGAGACGATTTAAAGGCACTGAACAATTTTAGCTTTGAAAGACACGTTTTTGGACAACATGTAGCATCATCTGTTCAACTTCATGCCTTTTGTGATGCATCAGAAAAGGCCTACGGAGCTGCAATTTTCGTACGTGCAACGTTAAAAGATGGTCGCACAGTCGTAAGACTACTATGTTCAAAATCCCGGGTGGCACCTCTGAAAAAACAAACAATTCCACGCTTGGAGCTATGTGCAGCAGTCCTCAGCACAACGTTAATGAAAAGGGTGAAGAACGATCTTAATCACAAGGGACAGATACACTTTTGGACGGATTCGGAAATTGTACTCTATTGGATAAACTCAAAATTATCTGCACTTCAAACGTTTGTAGCAAACAGGATCAGCCAGATCCAAGAATTGACAGTAGCAGATCAGTGGCACCACGTTTCATCAAGGGACAACCCAGCAGATGCACTGTCACGAGGATTAATGCCATCGAAATTGCCAGCCAGTCACTTGTGGTTCTTTGGTCCTTTGTTTTTGCATGGAAATGAAAATAAATGGCCAGTTAAATTCACCAAGTTAACTTATAACCCACAGTGTCCAGAAATGAAGCAAAAATCTTCCAACGTAACTGAAACAATGAATAAAGATGAACAAACAACATCCAATGTAACATCAGTGGCACTCGATTCACAAAGGGATTGGGTTTACAAAATCAATCATGGAAACTCATTCAACACACTTCAACGAGTAGTAGGTTACACACTTCGATTTATACGACGCATGAAAGGTATAACATGCAATGAGTTGACGCTAAGCACACAGGAACTAAATGACACTCTTGTTACAATCATCAAGGTCATTCAAAAAAATGATTTCAGCGATGAGCTCAAAGAATTAAAGAAAGAAAGAACGGTAAAGGCCCAAAGCCCGTTAGCAGCCTTCTCTCCGTTCCTAAACAAGCAAGGTGTCATTCGTGTTGGAGGAAGACTGGAAGCCTCTTCATTAAATTATGACGCCAAGCATCAAATTTTAGTTCCATACAATGACACATTGACGAAGCTTTTAATGGAAAAGGTACACAAGGAAAATATGTATTATGGAGCTCAAGCGCTCATGTCGTTCACAAGACAGAAATTCTGGCCAATCAAAGCAAAAATTATGGCTAGAGCAATCATCCAACGGTGCGTTAAATGTAGCAAAGCGAAACCAAAGATGTACTCCCAAATAATGGGAAACTTACCTGCTGACAGAATAACACCTAATCGACCATTCATTATTACCGGTGTTGACTACTTTGGACCAGTCTGGATACATTACAAAATTCGAGGAAAACGTCATCAAAAGGCTTATGTAGCAGTATTCTGTTGCTTTACCACAAAGGCTGTCCACTTGGAGCTCGTTAGCGACCTCACAACAGATGCCTTCATAGGAGCTTTAAAAAGATTTATTGGCCGAAGAGGTCATTGCCAAACTATATACTGCGACAATGCTACAAACTTCATTGGTGCCAGTAACCAATTACAGGAATTAAAAAATATTCTTCAATCTCAAAGAGCTAACGAAAAGATAACCACAGAATGCAACAATAGAGGCATTACTTTTAAATTCATACCTCAAGTTCCCCTCACTTTGGAGGCCTATGGGAAGCAGCTGTTAAATCTGCAAAAGGTTTACTCATAAAAATCTTGACATCGGCATCCTTACGTATGAGGAACTTGAAACAACGTTGGTTGAAGCAGAAGCCATTTTGAATTCACGACCTCTAACTCCCATGTCAAATAATCCTAATGACATGACAGCTCTTACACCAGGTCATTTTTTGATTGGAGAACCGAAGCCATTTTGAATTCACGACCTCTAACTCCCATGTCAAATGATCCTAATGACATGACAGCTCTTACACCAGGTCATTTTTTGATTGGAGAACCAATTAATTCATCAATTGATCCAGTTTCCACACCCACTAGTAACTCATTGCTAACAAGATGGAAACTGGTGACACATATTAAAGAAGAGTTCTGGAAACGATGGTCCCTGGAATATTTGAATGAACTTCAGTATCGTCACAAGTGGAAAGAACAAAGTTCAAATGCAAAGCTTGTTCAAATGGTTATCATAAAAGATGACAATACTCCCTCATTGCGGTGGCCTTTAGGAAGAATTGAAAAGATTTATCATGGTCAGGATGGAGCTGTACGCGTAGCAGATGTTCGCACAGCGTCGGGGGTTCTTAAAAGACCTATACATAAGTTGTCACCATTACCAATTGAACCAACTGAGGAATTTACACAGGTTAATTCTGAAGAGGTAGATGAGTTACAAAAAAAAAACGCGCACGAAAGGCATCAGTTGCCAGCAGCAAGACCGTATTGATCACTCTTATGATTACACTTCTTATGTTACCATTAGCGTTAGCACAAAACGTTAAAATACAGAAGTTTAACTCAGATATTGGTATACATTTTGAAGAGATTGGAAGACTCAAACTTGCTACAAGCCAATGGAACCTCATTGTCTACTATGATTTAGAACCATTAAAAACTGACATCATCGCACTGAAAAATGGTATTTCATTCCTTCATAATATATGTGGCAGAATAAATCGACAATGTAGTTGTAATACCACTTTATCTCATTTTCAACATATGGCTGATGTGCTTCAATTAGAGAATTCCTTTTTGCCAACAGGTCGTGTAAAAAGAGGTGCCATAAATTTTGTAGGAAATGTGGCAAATTCACTTTTTGGAGTACTGGATTCCAATTACGCAGAAAAAATGTCACATACTATAGAGGAAGTAAAAGACAATGAAGATTATCTATTGAGATTGTTAAGAAACAAAACATAAATCATAGACTCCACTCTTAACTTAATAAAGGTAGACCGAAACACTACTAAGTTGAAATTCGAGCAAGTGGAAGGTCAATTAAATCTCCTCACAAAGGCAATAGAAAACATCGAAACGTCTGAATACCAATTCCTTCTATTCCAAACTTTGACATCCTTATCAGATCAACTGATACTTATTATTATCAACATACAGCGGGTGCAAGCTGCACTCCTTGACGTATTGACCGACACACATCATGGAAAAATAAGTCCAGCTTTACTATCTGTAAATCAACTGCGCAAGGAGCTAAGAAACATCAAGGCCGACATGTCAGCCAAATTGGATATACCAGTCAAAGATGAGGACGTCATACAGTTATATAAAATCATGACAGTCAAGGGAGAAGTAACGAATGACAATGCAGTATTTCAGATTTCACTTCCACTGACCATCGAAGAACAATTTGATATACTAAAAATGACACCTATTCCAACCATAATTAACAATACACTAATAACTGTTGCACCTTGCGCGGAAACAATTGCCATTGACAAACATATGGATCAGTACATACCATTAAGTCAGGCTGATATTAAATCCTGTATTATCATTCAACAGGATCAAGTTGTATGCACCACTCGTCCAAGGTACCACAAAGAATCTCAAGTTTGTTCCTGTGAACTTGGGCTTCTCCAAAATGAAACACATGCCACCTGCAATTTAGAAAAGATTGAACAAAATTCAACATGGATTCAAACGGAACAACGAAACCATTGGATATTTGCGTTAAAATTTCCTACTCGTTTGACGATCGTATGTGACCAGAACTCACAACAGGTATCTTTGGCAGGTTCGGGGACTCTCACAATTGCACCCCAGTGTGTTGCCAAAAACAGCATTTTGACACTGGATGGATTCCATCTCATATCCAGCTCAATACGCACTTCCTACACTGGTTTCGGAAGTTTTCAAAGGTTATCCAATCCAGAGCAAATAAGAGCCGTATTAAGAAATGACACTAGTATCCTTTATGATGACCAAATAAAAAATCTTACTGAATTGCATATGCTATTAACAACAGAAAATTTTATACTGCCACATAAACTACAACATCAAAATACACCGCATTTGCCAGCACAGCATTAATTTTAGCAGTCATAATAATATTATTCATCGCTATAAAGCACATAGTAAGACGATTCACATCAACAACAACAAAGCCTACACCTCAGCCACGTTCGACTGTGCAGCAAAAAACCGACTTCGCTATCAATTTGGACGACAGCAGTTGAATTATATTCAACGGGGGGAGGATGTTTAGTTTTACTTATTCAATTATAATCTCACATACATATTTTACACATATGCAGCCCCTTAAGCATATCAAAATGCTTAGTATGGACAAAATGCAAAACATTGCAATTTATTTGAAGTCAATGTTCGCTTTTGCTTTATTGACAAAATGCAAATATTGCAACTTCTTTAAAGTCAATGCTCGCTTTTGTTTTGTTTATGGTGGCTGCATTTTAAGTAGGTCACAATTTTTAAATTAATTAAATTATGATTAGGTACACAATTTGTAATTATCGATTAAGTATATAATAGACATAAATTAAATAAAACTTTGCCATTACATAGCAACACAAAAGAAGGCAACACCTATTCTATTTGATATTGAAGGTTTTCTTTGTCATTTTTCTGATATTTAGTGGCCAACACAGCAAGACACCCCCGACCACTGGTAAGGTGCCTTGCTTTCATTTAAACACTGTTATTGTGGGTTTATGTGCCTGCAATAACAATCAAACAACCTAAATAGTACTGGTTCAAGTGCCAGGACTCTTTTAGCGTTATAGGCAGGTAAACTAACCTTTGCCGCAAAACACTTCTTATATTGAAAATATTTAAGTTTTATGCTAGCCCTGGAGGGTCCCGTGGGATTCGCAGGGTTCATATTCTTATTATTTTTTTCACTTCACATTATATTTTTAAAAAAATTTTATTTTAAGGAACTGGAGGGTCCCATTGGGATTCGCAGTCCTTATCCTTTTTTCAAAAATTATTCATGCATTTATTAAGTATAGAACTGGAGGGTCCCTTTGGGATTCGCAGTCCTCTTTTCTTTTTCCGAATTATTTATGTATTTATTTTGTTATAGAACTGGAGGGTTCCGTGGGATTCGCAGCCCTGTTTCTTTTTCACAATTATTTTGCACTTTTTTTTTTTATTCTGAACTGGAGGGTTCCTGTGGGATTCGGAGTCCTTTAAAAGGTATCAGGACATCTCTTTTCACATGTCCCTGAGGGATACCCGCATTAAAAACGGGCGCCAGTTAAAGATTTGTTATTCTTAACAAATAAAAAATTAATTAATTAATGGTCGCGGGTCAGTTATAATCACCTGTTTACAATTATCCTGTTTATGATTATGCTGAATAAAACCCGTTCTTCTGGTTTTTCTAATTAACTGTTTATTTATATTAATCCAAATCGGTTAGTGTCCAAAATCAGACTAGCACATAAAAGATAACTTAATAAATAAAGAAGCTTAAAATACGTTAACCTAATTGCTACGTCAGCGTTCTCACGCCAACCGTGGGATCGCTAACCTGCACTAGATACGTGTGCAAACAATATGCTGACGAGGTGCAACGTGACTTGCGCTGGTGCGATGAACTGGAGTTTGCAGGCGCAAGCTGATCGCCAGCACGTGTTAACTTATACTATGGCGAATTAACAAATTTGATAATATCAGCGTATTCCGTCTCAAAACCGTAACTTATGGTACTAGCGCAGCCCCTTATTTAGCAGTGCGTTGACTAAATATTTTAACAGACAAGTACCAGCAACAGTATCCAATTGGATCAAAAATTTTGCGGAACAGAGTGCTTACTCTTTAGATGAGCTAATAGAAGTTAAATCTCAAATCACTTCGATACTCAACCTTGGGAAATTTGAACTTCATAAATGGCGTTCCAATGTTAAGGAGGCTAACAATACTGAAAAGCCCCTCCAAATAAAAACTGAAGATCAGGCAAAAACACTTGGAGTATTAAGGGACTCAACATTTGATATTTTTTGTTTTTCTTATAATAAACAATTATCTAAAAACATTACTAAAAGATCTGTACTTTCAGAGTTGGTGCAATTGTTTGATCCACTAGGTCTTTTGAATCCTATAATTGTTTTAGGAAAAGTACGAATAGCAAATTTTTCAAAGTGGAACCATGCATGGAGGAGCGAAAAAAGGCTATGGCTCCTCAGGTTGACTTGGGATGAATCCCTTCCGCAAGAGCTGCACCAGGAATGGATCGGCTATCGAGAACAGCTGCCGCTCGTATAAAAATTGTATTTTCCTCGCACAGCGTTCGGCCCATATAATCTAAGGGCTCTAGAGACTCATGGTTTCGCAGATGCGTCCAGCAAGGCCTATGGTTGCGCTATCTACTTACGCAGTGTCAACTCTAAAGAAATTACAGTGCGGTTGCAAGCAGCGAAATCTCGAATAGCTCCCTTGAAGACAACTTCCTTACCACGTTTGGAGCTGAATGCTGCGCTACTGGTGGCACAGTTTATCGAAAGACTCAAGGCGGTTCTTCCGGTCAATGATGAAAAATATTACTTTTGGTCGGACTCTACAATCGTGCTGTACTGGTTGGCTTCCCATCCTTCAAGATGGTCTACTTATATTGGAAATCAGACAGCTCAAATTTTGGAGTTAACAAAAATGGGTGTTTAGTGTAAAGTTGATACCAAGTCTAACTCAGCGGATGTAGTATCACGTGGAATGTTGCCATTCGAATTACTTAATTGCAAATTGTGGCAAAGTGGGCCAGAGTTTTTTGCCAATTCATCAGATACCTGGTCGCGAAAAAACTGGATCAGTATGACGGTAACCCTCAGCGACGCTACTGAAGATTTGATTGAAAATTGCAAATTTGCCAATGACTATTTGAAACTTAACCATGTGTTTGGTTACATTTTTAGATGGATGACTTGCTGGTGCACAAAAACGCGATCATTTGGGCCCTTATCGGTACCAGAATTGCGAGGAGGCTTGAACTATATAATCTACAATGTCCAATGTGCAAAATTCAGTGAGGAAAGGTAGCTAATAGTAAAAGGCAAGCAGGTGAGTTCAACGAAATTGCAAAAGTTGAATCCCTTTATCGATGACAGCTGTTCTATACCACTTTTACGAGTTGATGGACGCCTCTGAAATACTGAGTTGCTATATTCAACCAAACATCCGTTAATTTTACCGACTTCGCATTCATTTACGTTGGCCTTAGTTGGATCTTGCATCAAATTAACAAGCAGAAGCACTCGTTGCATTTATTTGGCAGAGGTTCTGAATTATAAATACTAAACTCGTAGTAAAATTGTTCGTGGCTGCACAGCTTGCTTTCGCCAGCGACCAAAAACAGCTTCACAGCTCATGGGCTCACTGCCTGCTAGTAGGGTCACCAACACTGCCTGCGCTTTCGATCGAGTGGGATTGGATTTTGCTGGACCCATCAGTATTCACTACAAAATTCGTGGTAAAAAACCTGCGAAGGCATATTTGGTATTTTTTATTTGTTTCGCAAGCAGAGCATGTCATATTGAAGTTGTATCTGATTTGAGTGCTGCAGCCTTTATTGCAGCCCTGAAACGATTTTGGGCCAGAAGAGGACTTAGTTCGGAATTGTTTTGTGATAATGCCACAAAGTTAGTTGGAGCGTCCAGACAACTCAAAGAATTGGGAGAAGTCAAATAACGATTGAATTACAGAGGCATGCGCAACTTTAGGAGTAAAGTTTAATTTCATTCCGCCACGAACTCCCCACTTCGGTGGCTTATGGGAAAGTGCCATCAAAGTTGCAAAAAGGCTATTGGTTCATCAAATTCATGGGGCAACGCTTACGTTCGAAGAGCTCACTACGGTAACCGCTCAAGTTGAAGCCATAATGAACTCTCGGCCACTATGTCCATTATCTTCGGACCCAAGTGACTTAGGTGCCTTAACAACTGGCCACTTTTTAATTGGTCGAGCATTCAATTCGTATCCTGAGCCTATAAGTGATGAAGAGCTTAACCTCGCTCATGTCAACAGATGGAAACGTATTCAAGCGGTGTCAGGTTCATTTTGGAGGAGGTGGACCAAAGAATACTTAACCCAATTGCAAGAAAGTCATAAATGGAAGGAAATCTGTCAGAATATAACAGTTGGTACCTTAGACAATCTACCTCCAGCGCAGTGGATCATGGGACGAGTGCTAGAAGTCAATCCTGGTCGCGATGGCTTAGTTAGAGTTGTGTCGCTGAAAACAAAAACTGGAGTCATCAAGAGAAATATTCATAAGCTGTGCCAGGAGCGTCACTTCACCAAAACCTTGGGGGGGGGAGGCAAGAATTATAATTCCACCACTATTAGATGGTTTTATTGAATTGATGTATTGAATAATACCTAGTATCAGATCCTTGGGGGGGCCAATGCCCTCCTCAGCCCTACCGAATTGATGCCACTGAGCTGTGCCCACTTCCAGAAGAGATTTAGTTAAACACCTGACTATTCACTAGCTTTGGGACCAGTGGTTCCCAAGGGGGGAGTATGTTTAAGCCATTCTAAATTGTTACTTATTTCTTTTTAATTTTTCATACACTCTATTTGTAAGCTTTTGAAAACACCCTATTGAATAACTGAATTTTATTTACGTATGTACTTATGTTTTTGCATAGAATATCACACCATATTTACTCTCTCTATATTAAACCTGTTTCTTTATAACAGTAAGACTAAGATTTCTTGTTAAACATTTTTTAAATGAAAAGAATAAAATTATAAGTTAAATAGAGCAATGTCGTCTCTACTTTTTAATTCTCAATCTGTAAAAACGCTTATAGGTTTTTCAATGATTTTTCATTGAATAACCTGAAGCATACGATTAACATCTATATAATCAAAACTAAAAAGCCATAATTAAACATTTTTTAAGAAAATACCTTGATTGCGTTGAATTCTAACAGGTTCAGGAAGGCGATTGAAAATTCTGTGTGCAACAGACAAAAAATAGTTAAGGAAATGTTGAGAGTTATGAATGGGCACTAATGCTTGATTTCGATAATTTATCCTGAGCTCATATTCATAAATGATTCTATTGATAAGATAACCACAGCTATAGAAAAACAATTTAAGCACTTTGAAAAAATACAAATGCTTAAGAAGAAGAATATTCAGACTTCTAAATAATAAAAGACTTCTAGAAAAGCGGTTACGTTTGCATATAATTTTAATAACTTGTTTTTGGCATTTTATTGAAGGACTTAAATTGCAAAAGTGGGTACCCCCCAGCATACTAATCCATACTGAACTTTTGAATGGAAGATACCAAAGTAGATCCGCGTTACCAAGTTTTTATCGCAGTTTTAACAGATATTTTTTCATGGCTGACGTGTGTTCATGCCAGCACAGTTTAAAGTCTACCAGTAATCCAAGGTATCTAAAAGACTTAAGCCACTCCAGGGTGATACATTTATCACTACATCTTCGGTTACAAAAATAAGTTTGATCAACTGTGGAAGCGCAACAAGTAGTACTATCAATTAAAAATTTTCTACAACACGGGCTGTGAAAAATAAAATCACTAAATTGACGCTCCTTACCTGACACACTAAAATACATAATTTTAGTCTTCTCGCTCAAAACGAGTTTATGAATTCCAAACCAATGCCTTAATAAGTTTAAATCATGATTGATTCCTGAAGCTATCCTTTGAAATGAGTCACATGAATAAGTGCAAGCCATATCATCGGCAAATGCAATTGCTTTACTATTAATTTGAGCGAAAAAACTGAATTCATGTACACCAATAATAAAATTGGTCAAAGTACAGACCCTTGTGGAACACCTACATTAAGATTAAATAATTACTGCATTTACAGTCAATTTTTACCCTTTGCTTTCTATTAGAAGATAAGAAACGAACCATTTGTAAGTGAATTCGCATTTGAACAATTTGCCTATCAACTGTATCAAAAGCTTTCTTAATGTCAATGAAAAGAGATGCACACACTTTTTTGCTATTCAACCCGGCGTAAATGTTATTGCAAAAAGTTAATAGCGCATCCTCAGTTGATTTTCCTGGTCTAAAGCCGAATTGATTGTCGCTGAAAAATTTCGTTTTATTTAGAAAACATAGCATCCTATCCTTCATGGCCTTTTCAAATATTTTTGAGAACACTGGGAGAAGTGAAATCGGTCTATAATTACTTAAATCAGTTTTATCGCCTTTTTTAAATAAAGGAACTACCTCTGCCGTTTTTAAATCGTCGGGAAAAATTTCCTCAAAAGCGCTTTTATTGAAAATGTAACTAAGCATATCGACAATATTATAAGCTACTCGTTTAACAAAATTATTTGAAAAACTATTTTCTGTGCAGGAGCTGGAGTATTTGAGGGTATTTATTATTTTACACAATTCCAAGGATGAAATCGGCTCAAAAAAAACTGTCTGGAAATAAATGTTCTTTCGATAAGCAATTGCAATCAGAAACATTGATTGACTGATTACAAACCTCAGCAAAGAATTGATTAAATGCATTAGCACCTTTAGCACTCGAAGCAGAAATATTATGAATATCTAATTTGAGGACACCAATTTGATCATGTTCGCGTGTTTTATTGAGTAAACTATAAACTAGTTGCCACTCCTTCTTTGAGTTCTCATTCACTTTTTGAAATTCATTAGCGTAGAAGTTATTTTTACAAATTGCAGCTTCGTTTCTAATCGATTTACAAATTTTTTTATAATCTAATCTTAACTTCAGATTATTAGGGTATTTGATACTTTTTTTATATAGCTTCTGTTTTTTACGTATTTTATTTAACAACCCAGAGGTTATCCACGACTTAAGCCTTTCCGATTTCGAGTTTTTCCTTTTTATATTATTTGTACAAGCTGCAACATGTAATAATAAAATTTTATTAAACCAGTTAAAGGCTTTAGAAGGATCTCGTTCCAAGTAAACGCTAGACCAATTTTCATAAACTAGTCTACTATTTAGAGCAACAAAGTCTGTTTTTAAATAATCTTCACGTAGAATAGATTTGTTATTGGAGATTGAAGCATTATGAACGCAGAGGCATGTCATGCAGTGGTCAGTGATAGCAAGTTGTGCAATCGAGCTGCATAAGGTGACATTATTTGTTCGCCCCAGCCTAACAAAAATATGGTCAATGCATGTAGCAGTGTTTTCTCTGCGTCTTGTTGCTTCATTTATGCATGATTCAAAACCTAAAGAAGGGAGCAGCATCAAAAAATCATCAGTAAAGTTAGATTCCATTAATTAGTTCAAGTTAATATCTCCAAGAAGCACTGTATTTGCACAATTATCATTCCTCAACAAGGTTTCCAAATCTATATATGCAGTAAAAAGTATACTTTTTGTTATCAATTAAACATTTTACTTTTATTACATTTGCACTACACAGTTGTACAGATAAAAATCACAATTGAAATCACTCCTCACAAAGACCGCTACACCACCGGAAGTATAGGTACTGTTGCAATTCGCAAAGAAGTTGTAACCAGGAATATGAAAGAGCGATGTTTCCTCTTCATATATCCACGTCTCAGATAGAAAAATAAAACTAGGCTTATTAATAAAAGAATCCAGACATAAGATTAAACTGTCAAAAGTTTTCCTTAAACTTCTGTTGTATGAGGTAAAAACTATTTGCGTCAGCTGGAATAGCAGAAATGTTATCAAAAACAACATTACTACAACGTACATATGAAGTTCTTATATTCATTTGAGGATTTAAAATATCGTTATTACTATCTATGGTTTATGAAAAACATCACATTACTAAACTATTTTGTCTAAATCCTCGAACGAATTTATAAGAACAGCGTTGTCATTTTCCTTTTTGCGCAAATAAATTTTTCCATTTTTAACCCAAAGGTATTTAAAATTATTTTCCTTATTCACCTTAAAACAAGAAACATATAGCTTTCTTCTACCGCTTGTTAGACATTCATTCAAATATATGTTAGAAACATTTTTTGAACTATTAAAAATACTGGTGCATCAATTTTTCCTATTTTTATACCCTACACCAGTTATGGCGAACCTTTTAGAGCTTGCGTGTCATAAATTTTTTTTTATATATAATAATATGACGCGTGCCGTGAAAATAAATTAAAAACAAGGCAAATAAATTTAAGAACCATAATAATAAACAAATGTTTTTGTGTTAAAAAACAAATGTTTAAAAATTAATAAAAAATTTAAATAAAATATAGTTGAAATCAAATAAAAAAATCAAAATTTTAAAATAATAAAATAAAGAAACACTAGTTTACACTCGAAATGTTCCATTGATAAGTAGTTACTTTTCTAATGTACTTTTTCCTGCTGAATTCGGAAATGAAATTAAAAATTTTTTTAATGGTGCAATTTTTGAGATATTGTGGTTTTCTAAATTTTTCGACCTCTTTTCACTTTAAAATTTATATCTCGAGCTAGAAATGCTCAATTTAATCGTTTTTGATACCAAATTAAAGGTATTAAAATGACAAACAAATATATGAGTTAATTATTTTATAGGATGAGCGATTGAAAAGATATTACTGAAAAATAACCAGATTTTTAAAAAAATCAAGTCTTACAGTTGATTCTGTGGCCACGAAAAACTAGAAATGTAAGATTTTCGACATAGTTTCTTTCCACAATAACCGGTGCATTCTGAGCTATTAGAAGTTTTAAGCAAACTTATTCTGATAATACTAAAACAGCAATAAATATAGAGATTAAACTCAACAAATTGTCGAAAAAATTAATTTATTAAGAAAATATGGACTTGGAATTATTCATTCAATCGGTCCCAACATCGTCATTTTACAATCAATTTTTTTTTGCTTTACGTAAACGAAGTTTTGAAGTTTTTCACCGATTTTTATTTTTTCGTGGCCACAAGTACACTGCAAAGTTTAATTTTTATAAACATCTAGTTTGTTTATTCACCGATATCATCTAAATCACTCATGTAATTAAAGATCTAAGTATGTATTTGCAAAAAAAAAACTTAAAATGTCATTATTAATGAGATTTCTGTTGTATGCTGAATGATAAATATTTTATATTTGGCTCATAACTCGTAGCTTCTAATAAAATATAAGAGGTACTGCTATCGTCAATGTTTCATAAGTCGATGAAAATATTGTTAAAATAGTCATTGCTATTATTTTAAGGCATGAAAAATTATCTGGAATAGATTGCCAAGTTGTTAGTATTTCATATTCAGCATTTCTCTGGACCGCTCCAATTAATCTATCACTTTCGATTTCCTCCAAAATGATTCTAAAATCTATGAATTTTTGTTTCCATATCGAACTATGTAGATTGAAAATCCATAGATTGCATCTCGAAGTTTTCTAAATTCATGAACTGAAATAATGTTAAATTTAACTGTTCGTAATTATATTGTAGCGAAATTTGGTTTATGCCAGAAAATTCTCGTAATAAAAATTAAACGATATTAGCTAGCATCACTGACCGTAGAAAAATACTTGCATCACTGACCGTAGAAAAATACGTGCATCACTGACCGTAGAAAAATAACGCCATCTAGAAGGCACTGGAAACGACATTCTAGACAACGGCAGATGGTTCTAGAACATGATGACTTGAGTATAAAAGGCTGTGATATAAGCAGCAGAGACACAGTTTATATTGAACAGTGGAACACAGTGGATCTTAAGTGAGAACATTTGAATTTAAGTACTTAAGTGATATAGTGGATTTTAAGTAATAAAGTATAACGTTTGTGTATACAATTTGAATATAAAGATTGAATGAACAATTGTACTGTGTAAAAACTAACGTTTGTGATTTAAATAAACCATTTTATAATTAAATAAAGATTGCGTGTTTCTTGATTATTACACAATCCAGTGATCGAACTCAGAAAAGTGTAAGAGATTGAAATTATTGTCAAAGGGACAGGAAATTTCGTAACAATTGGTGTCAGAAGTGGAATTGTGTAAGAAAAATTAACAATCAATTAAATTAAAAAAAAAAAATGGTTAAGTTTGACGAAATAAAAGTGGATCAACTAAAGAAGGAGTTGCAGCAGCTGAATCTGCAATCATCTGGCGGAAAGTTGGAGTTACAGAAACGCTTACGGCAGGCTCTTGAGGCTCAAGGGGTAGACCTGGAAGAGCATGAATTTTATAGTGATGTCTCAGAATCAACGGCGAAAATGGAGGAAGCTTCTGGACCGGTGGCAAGTGGTGAAGTGGTAGATATGTCAAAGTTCGAGAAAATGTTAATGGCGATGACGCAGACAATAAATCAAAATGCACTGCAAATAGACCAGAAGTTAAGTCAAAATGCACTGCAAATAGACCAGAAGTTAAGTCAGAACGCGCTGCAAATCCAGACCGTTCGGGAAGAAATTAGTCAGAACGCGCTACAGATTGATCAGAGGTTGAGTCAGAACGCGACGGAGATCCACGAGGCTGTTCGAACGAAGGTTGCCAAAATGGTAAATGGCCTTGATGCAAAAGTGATTGAGTTACGAGATGACGTTGAATCGTTCAAGGAAAAAGTTCAAAATAATCTTGAAAAGGTTCAAAATAATTTTGAAGACGTTAATAAAAGGATTCAACAGTTAGAAATAAACGAACCAACCACTCAAGTGATAAGAGAAATCAGCGCAGAGAGTCTTAAGGCACCCACGTACGATGGAACAACGCCATTTAGTGTTTTCAAGCTCCAGTTCGAAACAACATCTGCTCATAATCGTTGGGATAACGATAGTGCAGCAGCAGCGCTAATTGTAGCATTAAAAGGCGCAGCTGCAGAAGTATTGCAAACGGTTCCAGTGGCGGAACAAAAGAATTACAAGGCGGTCATGGATGCCTTACAGCGAAAATATGGCAGTGACCACATGAAGCAGATTCACAGACTGGAGTTGAAAAGTCGTATCCAGAAATCTGGTGAGTCATTGCAGGAGTATGCTGCAGATATCAAACGATTGGCACACCTTTCGTATCCTGACGAGCTAAGTGACGTAGCTGAAAAATTAAAAATAGAGGCTTTTATTGACGGCATACGTGACTCAGAAACAAAACGCGAGACAATGAGGAACCCGAAGACTACATTTAATGAAACAGTCACGGTTGCTCTCACTCAAGAGACAATTGCGTTAACATGCCGCCCATCATTGAAAACTCGTCGGATGGAGGTGGAGGCTGAGAAGAAAAATTCGTCGTTCGCCAGCAGTAGCTTCAGCAGAAATTGCTATAACTGTGGCAAGCAGGGAAACATGGCACGTGACTGCAAATCACGTCGTAAACGTTCCGCATCGCGTTCACCAAGAAGAAATATTGGAAATAGGGTGAACGATGGCGAAAATGATAACGAACAGCAGTCGTTAAACTAAAGAGAGTCAGTTCAGCGGGGCGTGAGCTGACTCTCACTTATGATTGCCCCACAGTCTTAGTTTCGAAGCTCTGCCGAAATTCAAACAGCCTTACCATCGGTGGAAAAATCAACGAAAGACCATGTGAGCTAACTTTGGACACAGGCGCATCGCACTCAATTGTGAGGACAGATTTATTTAATAGACGACGAGTAATGCCATTAAATGGGATCCAATTGAGAACAGCGACAGGAGAAATTGCGAAAATAGTAGGAAAAGTTACAGCAAGTGTTCTTATCGGCAACAAAACTGTGGAACATGATTTTATTGTTGCAAACATCACCGATGAGGTTATCATTGGCGTAGACTTCATGATTCGACACGGGTTCACTTTGGATCTTAAGAAAAAGACGTTAAGATATGCCAATGTAGAGTTGCCTTTGGACATTAACTGTGGACAAAAATTAACAATTGCAAGAGTCTACATAAGTGAGCGCTGTCGAATTGAACCCAACACCGAAGAAATTATTTGGGCTACAACAAGTGAAGACTGTGGGACAAGCCATCTGTGGGTAGTGGAAGCAGATAGGAAAAATTGTAAGAAAGACCTGATTATTGGAAAGACCCTAGTAAAAACAAGAGCGGACAGCAAAATACCGGTACGAATTTTGAATCCAACAAATAAGCCGAAATGGATGCAAAAAGGTGAACTAATAGCGCAATGTGAGAAAGTTACGGCTGTTATAAATTGTGAAAATGACCAGCAGGACACAAAAGGTACAGTTTTGACAAAATCATCGGCTTTGGAAGTATTGACGAAAGAATGGACGAAGGAGTTGTCTGCCCAGAACAAAAATAAAGCAAAAAGGTTTCTGCAAAAGCATTGGCAGATATTTGCGTTCAAAGGAGAAAATAATGGCCGAACATCAGTTGTCAAACATCGCATTGATACAGGTGATTTCGGCCAATTCGTCAACCTCCAAGGAGACTAGCACTCGCTAAGAGAGAGGAAGTAACGGGCCTTATAGAGGATATGGCGCGAGAAAAGGTCATTGCACCATCAGAAAGCCCGTGGAGTTCACCGGTCGTGCTTGTCATGAAAAAGGACGGAAGTATGCGATTCTGTGTGGATTACAGAAAATTAAATGACGTCACCAAGAAAGACAGCTACCCGTTACCCAGAATCGATGATACACTGGATACGTTATCTGGAGCAACATGGTTTTCCACCCTGGACTTACAAAGTGGATATTGGCAGGTGGAAATAGGTGACAAAGACAAGTAGAAAACTGGCTTTAGTATTGGAAATGGTCTATGGCAGTTTAACGTCATGCCGTTTGGTCTTTGTAACGCTCCAGCTACGTTTGAGCGGTTAATGGAACGAGTACTCAAAGGACTACATTGGAAGACCTGTTTAGTGTATCTCGATGACATAATCATCATGGGAAAAGATTTTGATGACCACTTGAAAAATCTGGAGGAAGTGTTTGAGCGCTTGGAGGCAGCTGGACTAAAATTAAGTGCGAAAAAGTGCACACTTTTCCAGCGTGAAGTCAAGTATCTGGGGCACAAGGTTACGTCAGAAGGAATACACACAGATGAGGATAAAATAAAAGCTGTGAAAAATTGGCCACGACCATCTAATCTTTATGAGTTGCGAAGTTTTCTGGGCCTATGCACTTACTACAGACGTTTTGTTCCTGGTTTCGCAAATGCCGCAGGCAGTCTACATGAGATGACACAGAAAAATCGGAAATTCGAATGGAGTGGTGCACAGGAAACTGCATTCCAAAAGCTGAAAGAATTATTGTCTACAGCGCCTATACTCGCGTACCCAATACCCTGCGAAAAATTTGTATTGGACACCGATGCAAGTGGCCATGGTATTGGAGGAGTTTTGTCCCAAGTCATCAATGGACAAGAAAAAGTCGTCGCATATTTCAGCAAAGTTCTGTCGAAGCCTGAGAGGAATTATTGTGTAACTCGGAGAGAGTTACTGGCAGTAATGGAATGCGTTAAACACTTCCATAAGTACTTATATGGACAGCATTTTCTCCTGAGGACAGACCATGCGGCATTAAGGTGGCTACTTCAATTCAAGGATCCAGAAGGTCAAATTGCACGGTGGATAGAGCGCTTGCAGAGCTATGATTTTACCATAGAACATCGCAAAGGAAGCCAGCATGGAAATGCGGATGCACTTTCCCGTCGTCCATGTAAAATTGAATGCGGTCATTGTTCACGAACGGAAAGTAAAGCTGGAACAATTGATGTGCGCCTTTTGAACGTTTTGCTTGAAGAAAAGTGGACAAAAGATGAGGTACAACGGGACCAGCGCAGTGATACAGATTTGGCAACTATAGTTAAGTATAAAGAGCTGGGTAGGAAACCGGCGTGGCAAGAAATATCAAGTGAAAGCCAAATCTGTAAAGCATACTGGGCGCAATGGCAAAGTTTGGAGTTGCATGATGGTTGCCTCTACCGAATCTGGGAAAGCGAGGATAGTAAAATTCGTTCAAAACTGCTGGTTATTCCAAAGGAAAAATTTAAGGAAATAATCAAGGATTATCACAATGGATCGAGTGGTGGACATCTGGGCATAACAAAAACCACAGAGAAAATAAAGAAACGGTTTTATTGGGTAGGATGCCAAGAAACAGTTGCTGACTGGATCCGCCGTTGTGACCAATGTGCAATTGCTAAAGGACCAAGGCACCGCACTCGGGGAAAAATGCATCAGTATAACGTAGGAGCTCTTTTTGAGAGGATAGCCATGGATATAGCGGGACCTTTTCCAATTAGCAATGCAGGAAATAAATACATCCTTGTGGTAATTGATTACTTCAGTAAGTGGTCAGAAGTATATCCCATTCCCAATCAAGAAGCAAAAACAGTGGCAGACATTTTCATCAAAAATTGGATTTGCCGATATGGAGCTCCACTTGAGTTGCATTCCAACCAAGGATGAAATTTTGAGTCGGCACTTTTTAAGGAGGTTTGTGATATGCTTGGAATACAGAAGACACGTACCACAGCATTGTATCCTCAGTCCGATGGCATGGTCGAAAGGTTCAACCGTACTCTAGAGGAGCATCTGAAAAAGGTTGTTGACAAAGGACAAAAAGATTGGGATGAGCATCTACCAATATTTCTGATGGCTTATCGTTCGTCAATACACGATACCACTACAGTCACGCCAGCAAAAGCAATTTTTGGTACGGACTTAAGGCTTCCAGCAGAATTGAAGTACGGAGTAAGCGCTGTCCCAGAAACGACCAATGCTGACGATTACATATCGCAGAAAAGAGAAGAACTAGCGGATATACACGAGCTCATCAGGAGACGTACTCAATTGGCTAGCGACAAGATGAAAGCTCGGTATGATCTACGAGCAAATACTGAAGGGTTCAAAGAAGGTCAATTAGTGCTGCTACACAACCCACAACGAAAACGAGGCTTGTCTCCTAAATTACAGACTCATTGGGAGGGACCTTATCGGATCGTCACAAGGATTAATGATGTTGTGTATCGAATCCAAAAATACCCCGGCAATAAAGGTAAATTAAAGGTAGTCCACATCGAAAGGCTGGCACCTTATACTAGAGATGGAGAGACTCTTGTTCGGGACGAACAAGTTTAAGCGGAGGGCAGTGTAGCGAAATTTGATTTATGCCAGAAATTTCTCGAAATAATTATTAAACGATATTAGCTAGCATCACTGACTGTAGAAAAATACTTGCATCACTGACCGTAGAAAAATGCGTCCATCACTGGCCGTAAGAAAATACTTGCATCATTGACCGTAGAAAAACACGTGCATCACTGACCGTAAGAAAATACTTGCATCACTGATCGTAGAAAAATACGTGCAGCACTGACCGTAGAAAAATACGGAAGGCACTGGAAACGACATTCTAGACAACGGCAGATGGTTCTAGAACATGATGACTTGAGTATAAAAGGCTGTGATATAAGCAGCAGAGACACAGTTTATATTGAACAGTGGAACACAGTGGATCTTAAGTGAGAACATTTGAATTTAAGTACTTAAGTGATATAGTGGATTTTAAGTAATAAAGTATAACGTTTGTGTATACAATTTGAATGTAAAGATTAAATAAACAATTGTACTGTGTAAAAACTAACGTTTGTGATTTAAATAAACCATTTTATAATTAAATAAAGATTGCGTTTTTCTTGATTATTACACAATCCAGTGATCGAACTCAGAAAAGTGTAAGAGATTGAAATTATTGTCAAAGGGACAGGAAATTTCGTAACAATATGTATCTGGACGGGAATGAAAAGAATATTGGATTTACAATTTGTAAAAAGTTTATTGTAAAAAAAGTAGAATTTTAAAACAAATATGTATTTAAAATTTTTACTTAATCGTAAAAATTTTGGGTGTCATCAAAATTCTCCCACGTGCCACTAGTGGCATAGGTTCGCCATCACTGCCCTATACAGAGGGTATATTCACTTTGTCATTCCGTTTGTATCGAATAGAAGGGGGCGTGGCAGGTATAGAAAAGTATATATATTATTGACTAACTAAGCAACCTAATTCAATGAAATTTGGCACAAAGGTCACACCTTCTTGCAAGCTTCTAGCATATAAAACTGGGCGAAATCGGGTCGCGACCACGCCTACCACCCATACTCTATGTAAATATACCTCAGTCCATTTTGAAATAAGAGGCGTGGCACAGCCCTAAATTTTAACTTTTATAACGCCATAACTCGTAAACCGTGCAAGATATTGTGATGTAATTTGGTAACCGGATACAGATCATATATATCTTGGATTGTGTTTAAAGTGGGCGGAATTGGAAAAGTGGGCGTGGCACTTTTTAACAATTAAAAATTATGATTTCGCATAATTGAAAATTGACACATTCGATTTTCATAAAAATTTTAGGGATGATACTACTAAGAGCAGTCATCAATACAAGCTTCGTCAATTTACTGGAAAAACACGTTGAAGGGCGCGGAACAGCCCACAATATTTATAAACGTTATAATTAGAGAACTAACAACAGGTGCAACAGATGCACTTGCTAAAAGGTATCTTCTTACGAAAATTTGGCACAATAGAACCGGTGGGCGTGGCACCTCTCATATAAGCAAAACACGTTTGATGCTATAGATAATGTGCAATGAGAGTAATCTTCTTAAAATTTGGTGCATAGATGTCAATTATTATAATCTATAAAATAAAATAAATTCCGACAGGATTTCATCAGTGGGCGTGGCACCTCCCATATTAACATAAAGTTGGAAGTGATATTTTAAGAGAACTATTGCAGCAATTGGCATGAAATTTGATTTAGTTGGTTAAGTTTGTTGGTATAAGGTATGTCAGCATCTGAAGCGGGCGAAATAGCATCAGTGGGCGTGGCACCTCCCATACAAGTAGAATACCTTAAGTGGCATATTTATCGAAATATATGAGCAATCATGCTGAAATTTAGTAAAAGAGGTTTGTTTATAGAAACCTATTTCAGGATCAAGATCAGTCTCGATTGTATCAGTGGGTGTGTCACCGCCCTAAATTTTCAGGTTAATTAAGGCATATATCGCTAACTATACAAGCTATTTTGCTAAAATTTTAGGTGGAATTGGAGAAGTGGGCGTGGCATATTTGGTTATCTGCATTTCTATTCTATTTTTTCCAACATTTTCTACATTCTTTTGACTTTTTCAACTTTTTAACTTTTCCCAATATATTCCAAAAGTATATTTTCCACTTTTTCAACCTCTTTCAAGTGGATTCGACATTTTCTTTATTTTTTCGACTTTTTCATGAATTTTGAATTGTTTCAACCTTTTTCAACTTTTTGCAACTATTTTTAGTTTTTTAACCACTTTCAATATTTTCCACATTTTTTCGACTTTTTCAATTTCTTTTAACTTTCTGCAATAGTTTCCATATATTTTAGATTTTTTGATTTTTTTTCAACTGTTTCAACACTTTTCAACCTGTTTGCAACTTATTACATTATTTTCGCCATTTTTTAAATCAATATTTTCGAAAATGGGTAGGCAACTTAAAACAGGTGGCTGCAATCCAGTTTTCAAAATTGATGAAAATCCTTATGGGTTATTTTGTCAAGACATATAGGGCTATAGTAATCCAAAAGCTATAGTAATCAAAAAGTTTTTTTTTTAACCGCTCTTAATGTATATAAACACCGAGACATACTCAAAAAATCGTTAAAAAAATAAAAAGGTCAAAAAAAAAAACGGCTGGATGTTCGATTTCGCGGTTCGCGGATTTTGACACTGGAAGGGTCCCCCATCATTATCCCTGAAAAAAATCGCGGGTGGTATTTCGAAAAATTAAAATTTTTTAAAGACCACCGTGCCTTATAAAATTGAGCTAGAGAGCTGCATTTTCGTCAAATTTTTTTTCATACCATAAACTTACTTTAAAGACAACAGCACCTTAAAAAAAAAACAAAAAGAAAAAATGTAATGTACATACACATCATATCTGAAAAAAAAAAAACTGAAAAACTTCAAAAAAAAGGTGATTTCCCATCCTATATTCGTAATAAAATGTGTATCAGTTCATGTGAATCATTGCCATACATCATGGACGGTGTCGTATGTCAAGATATTTTTTTAACTCTAACCTTTTTTAAAATTTTTTATAATATCATATTTTTTGGTGTAAAAAGTTCTAAGTAAGTGAACGACAACTATGGCTTTGTAGCATTTAATAATTTAACTACGATTTTTTGCTAAATAAATGACTGAATTCAGTACATTTGAGGTTGTTTTCGTTTCACACGGTTTTTCATGTAAAAGTTTTGTTTTCCAATAACACGGTTTTCTGAGGAACCGACACCATCGAACATCAAATATTTCTATGCTTAAATATTTTATGTATACACATAAGGCGTGTTCAAAAAAAATCTCATTCTTCGAGAACACTCGAAATTTGAAAATTAATTAATATTTGAGTATTTCCTCAATTAAAAAAAAAAAATCTAGGGTTGATACCAAAGCTGCAAAATTTGCATTTTTGGAAATTTGAGTAAAATATGAAAAAAATTAGACTTTATATATAAAATGGTTTATTTAAATCACAAACGTTAGTTTTTACACAGTGCAATTGTTTATTTAATCTTTATATTCAAATTGTATACACAAACGTTATACTTTATTACTTAAAATCCACTATATCACTTTAGTACTTAAATTCAAATGTTCTCACTTAAGATCCACTGTGTTAAACTGTTCAATATCAACTGTGTCTCTGCTGCTCATATGACAGCCCTTTATACTAAAGTCATCACTTTCTCGAACCATCTGCCGTTGTCTAGAATATCGTTTCCAGTGCCTTCTAGATGGCGATAATGTCGTACCATCCGCCATTGTCCAGAATGTCGTTTCCAGTGTCTTCTAGATGGCGATTATCGACGTTGATAATGTCGTACCACTTTATCATTTATAGTACAGAAAACATGCTACTTGTCGCTAGATGTAGTTATTTTTCTACGGTCAGTGATGCAGGTATTTCCCTACGGTCAATGATGCAAGTATTTTTCTACGGTCAGTGATGCTAGCCAATATCGTTTAATAATTATTACGAGAAATTTCTGGCATAAACCAAATTTCGCTACACTGCCCTCCGCTTAAACTCTTTCGTCCCGAACAAGAGTCTCTCCATCTCTAGTATAAGGTGCCAGCCTTTCGATGTGGACTACCTTTAATTTACCTTTGTTGCTGGGGTATTTTTGGATTCGATACACAACATCATTAATCCTTGTGACGATCCGATAAGGTCCCTCCCAATGAGTCTGTAATTTAGGAGACAAGCCTCGTTTTCGTTGTGGGTTGTGTAGCAGCACTAATTGACCTTCTTTGAACCCTTCAGTATTTGCTCGCAGATCATACCGAGCTTTCATCTTGTCGCTAGCCAATTGAGTACGTCTTCTGATGAGCTCGTGTATATCTGCTAGTTCTTCTCTTTTCTGCGATATGTAATCGTCAGCATTGGTCGTTTCTGGGACAGCGCTTACTCCGTACTTCAAATCTGCTGGAAGCCTTAAGTCCGTACCAAAAATTGCTTTTGCTGGCGTGACTGTAGTGGTATCGTGTATTGACGAACGATAAGCTATCAGAAATATTGGTAGATGCTCATCCCAATCTTTTTGTCCTTTGTCAACAACCTTTTTCAGATGCTCCTCTAGAGTACGGTTGAACCTTTCGACCATGCCATCGGACTGAGGATGCAATGCTGTGGTACGTGTCTTCTGTATTCCAAGCATGTCACAAACCTCCTTAAAAAGTACCGACTCAAAATTTCGTCCTCGGTCGGAATGCAACTCAAGGGGAGCTCCATATCGGCAAATCCAATTTTTGATGAAAATGTCTGCCACTGTTTTTGCTTCTTGATTGGGAATGGGATATACTTCTGGCCACTTACTGAAGTAATCAATTACCACAAGGATGTATTTATTTCCTGCATTGCTAATTGGAAAGGTCCCGCTATATCCATGGCTATCCTCTCAAAGGGAGCTCCAACGTTATACTGATGCATTTTTCCCCGAGTGCGGTGCCTTGGTCCTTTAGCAATTGCACATTGGTCACAACGGCGGATCCAGTCAGCAAATGTTTCTTGGCATCCTACCCAATAAAACCGTTTCTTTATTTTCTCTGTGGTTTTTGTTACGCCCAGATGTCCACCACTCGATCCATTGTGATAATCCTTGATTATTTCCTTAAATTTTTCCTTTGGAATAACCAGCAGTTTTGAACGAATTTTACCATCCTCGCTTTCCCAGATTCGGTAGAGGCAACCATCATGCAACTCCAAACTTTGCCTTTGCGCCCAGTATGCTTTACAGATTTGGCTTTCACTTGATATTTCTTGCCACGCCGGTTTCCTACCCAGCTCTTTATACTTAACTATAGTTGCCAAATCTGTATCACTGTGCTGGTCCCGTTGTACCTCCTCTTTTGTCCACTTTTCTTCAGGCAAAACGTTCAAAAGGTGCACATCAATTGTTCCAGCTTTACTTTCCGTTCGTGAACAATGACCGCATTCAATTTTACATGGACGACGGGAAAGTGCATCCGCATTTCCATGCTGGCTTCCTTTGCGATGTTCTATGGTAAAATCATAGTTCTGCAAGCGCTCTATCCACCGTGCAATTTGACCTTCTGGATCCTTGAATTGAAGTAGCCACCTTAATGCCGCATGGTCTGTCCTCAGGAGAAAATGCTGTCCATATAAGTACTTATGGAAGTGTTTAACGCATTCCATTACTGCCAGTAACTCTCTCCGAGTTACACAATAATTCCTCTCAGGCTTCGACAGAACTTTGCTGAAATATGCGACGACTTTTTCTTGTCCATTGATGACTTGGGACAAAACTCTTCCAATACCATGGCCACTCGCATCGGTGTCCAATACAAATTTTTCGCCGGGTATTGGGTACACGAGTATAGGCGCTGTAGACAATAATTCTTTCAGCTTTTGGAATGCAGTTTCCTGAGGACCACTCAATTCGAATTTCCGAGTTTTCTGTGTCATCTCATGTAGACTGCCTGCGACATTTGCGAAACCAGGAACAAAACGTCTGTAGTAAGTGCATAGGCCCAGAAAACTTCGCAACTCATGAAGATTAGATGGTCGTGGCCAATTTTTCACAGCTTTTATTTTATCCTCATCTGTGTGTATTCCTTCTGACGTAACCTTGTGCTCCAGATATTTGACTTCACGCTGGAAAAGTGAGCACTTTTTCGCACTTAATTTTAGTCCAGCTGTCTCCAAGCGCTCAAACACTTCCTCCAGATTTTTCAAGTGATCATCAAAATCTTTTCCCATGATGATTATGTCATCGAGATACACTAAACAGGTCTTCCAATGTAGTCCTTTGAGTACTCGTTCCATTAACCGCTCAAACGTAGCTGGAGCGTTACAAAGACCAAACGGCATGACGTTAAACTGCCATAGACCATTTCCAATACTAAAGCCAGTTTTCTCCTTGTCTTTGTCATCTATTTCCACCTGCCAATATCCACTTTGTAAGTCCAGGGTGGAAAACCATGTTGCTCCAGATAACGTATCCAGTGTATCATCGATTCTGGGTAACGGGTAGCTGTCTTTTTTGGTGACGTCATTTAATTTTCTGTAATCCACACAGAATCGCATACTTCCGTCCTTTTTCTTGACAAGCACGACCGGTGAACTCCACGGGCTTTCTGATGGTGCAATGACCTTTTCTCGCGCCATATCCTCTATAAGGCCCGTTACTTCCTCTCTCTTAGCGAGTGCTAGTCTCCTTGGGGGTTGACGAATTGGCAGAAAATCACCTGTATCAATGCGATGTTTGACAACTGATGTTCGGCCATTATTTTCTCCTTTGAACGCAAATATCTGCCAATGCTTTTGCAGAAACCTTTTTGCTTTATTTTTGTTCTGGGCAGACAACTCCTTCGTCCATTCTTTCGTCAATACTTCCAAGGCCGATGATTTTGTCAAAGCTGTACCTTTTGTGTCCTGTTGGTCATTTTCACAATTTATAACAGCCGTAACTTTCTCCATTTCGGCTTATTTGTTGGATTGAAAATTCGTACTGTTATTTTGCTGTCCGCTCTTGTTTTTACTAGGGTCTTTCCAATAATCAGGTCTTTCTTAAAATTTTTCTTATCTGCTTCCACTACCCACAGATGGCTTGTCCCACAGTCTTCACTTGTTGTTGCCCAAATAATTTCTTCGGTGTTGGGTTCAATTCGACAGCGCTCACTTATGTAGACTCTTGCAATTGTTAATTTTTGTCCACAGCCAACGTCTAAAGGCAACTCTACATTGGCATACCTTAACGTCTTTTTCTTTAGATAGTGACTGCCAATTCTTCTAGCAGATTCTTTGAATTTAATTTCAAGAAAGCTGACTTCTTGAAATTGAATAATATCCTAAATGATAGATTTAACATTTGGTTAGAATTTTTTAATAATAACATCTTAGATGAATGCGTAAATTATTTTTATAAAGAACTTTTTTCCGCAATATCTTTATCTGTGCCATATACTCTGAGGTATGTTAATGATTACTCGTACCCCTGGTACACTAAGGATTTGAAGAAAATACGTAACGGCCGCAATAGGGCATGGAATAAATACGTTTGTCAGGACCGCATTGACATGGAAGCTTATCTGCAGCTTTTCCAAGAATTTAGGCTTGAATCAGCTTCAGCTTATTCCGGCTATCTGAATAAAATGAAGCTCAATATTCTTTATGACCCCAAAAATTTTTGGGGATTCATAAACTCTAAAAAAAAGTCGGATGGTTTTCCATCAGAATTCAAGACTGTCGACGGGCTCACCAGCGATCCCCAAATTATAGCAGGGTTATTCGCTAATTTGTTCAAAAAATCTTTTTCAGCTGAAGTGTTTAGCCCTGATGTCAACTACTTTGAGTATATGAATACTGATCCTCAGGTTCCATTTGTTGCAATATCTTTTACCCCTGAATTTATAGTAAAATATATTGCATCCCTTGATGATGACTTTGGTTCTGGGCCTGACGGCATTCCAGCCACAGTTTTAATTAATTGTAGTCTTATCCTGAGTAAACCACTCAGTTTTCTTTTTAACAAATCTATTAATGATGGATATTTTCTTAAATCTTGGAAGGAATCTTTTATAAGTCCTATTTTTAAAAAAGGATTAAAAAATGATATTTCTAATTACAGGCCTATAGCCAAGTTATCATCAATACCAAAGCTTTTTGAGCAAATTATTTATGATCAAGTTAAGGTGTGCTGTAATGAAGTCATAACAACTCGTCAGCATGGTTTTGTTAATGGCAGATCTACCGTTTCTAACCTTCTTGATTTTACGTCTTTTTCTTTAAATTCAATTGCTTCTGGGTCGCAAGTAGACTGTATCTACACAGACTTTAGTAAAGCATTTGACAAATTACCACATAGTTTGATTTTGTTTAAATTAAATATACTAGGATTTCCTATAAATTTTGTCAGATGGATTGAATCTTATTTATTTGGTCGTTCTTATCGAATTAGATTTCGAGGGGTGTTGTCCTCTCCTTTTACAGCGTTTTCAGGTGTTCCCCAAGGAAGTCAAAAACTCTCATCTGCTTATATATGCTGATGATATGAAAATTTACAGGACTGTGAAGGTGGATAATGACAACTTTGCCCTTCAGTCTGACCTGAAATCATTTGAAGTTTGGTGTTCTAAAAATAGCTTACATTTAAATCCTGATAAATGCCAAACTATGATCTTCTCTAGAAAGAAAATTAATGTGGAATTTGATTATACAATTAATGATATGAAAATCTGTCGTGTCGATATAGTCAAAGACCTTGGTATACATATTGATGCTAAATTGACGTTTAATGAACACATTAATATAATCTGTAAGAAGGCTTCGTCATTACTTGGATTTATAAAGCGGTGGGCAAAAGAATTTAATAGCCCGTTAGTAACAGTAACTTTATACAATACTATTGTGCGTCCTCACTTAGAGTATGCTAGCCAAGTATGGTCGCCATATTACAATATACATACATATAGATAGAGTAGAACGAATCCAAAAAAATTTTGTTCGGTTTGCTCTCAAGGGCTTAAATTGGAATGACCTCTTAAACCTTCCTCCTTATGAGAATCGTTTAAAGTTATTACGTATGCAGTCTTTGAGCACTCGTAGAAATATTGCGGGTATAATTTACTTGCATCAGCTTGTATCAGGGTCGCTTGCTGCGCCAGAGCTTCTGAATTATATTTTAACACTAATCGTAGGAGTAATCGTAACTCATATCAGATATTTTACCAACCAGTCAGTAGAACTAATTATATGGCTACAGCTCCTTTTAATAGAATGACTACTCTAATTAACAATTGCGATGTATATGATATTAGCTTGTCAAAAGGTCAACTCAAGCTTAGATTGAAAAATAACTATAGTTAATTTTGTAGCTTAATGGTTGTTGGTCTTTATGTTTGTGTTGTCCGAGCCCCACCGCATGATGGGTAAATTTTTTCTAACATTTATGCTTTAGGTCATTTAAATAAATCCATACAATTGCATTCATGCAATTTTATGCTTATATATTTATGATCTGAGTGGGTATGTTGAGAAAGTGCGACAAAGCTAAGAAAAAATTATAAAAATATAACAAATTAATTTGCATGTATAATTTTTTCATTTTCCTAATTTTTTAATAAGCTTTTTACTTGGTTTAAAGCTTCAAGCTAAATTGCTAAGAAGGCCAATAGCTGTAGTAGCTAAACTCTATTATTATTATTATTATTATTATCCAAATTGAACCCGTGTCGAATCATGAGTCCACGCCAATGATAACCTCATCGGTGATGTTTGCAACAATAAAATCATGTTCCACAGTTTTGTTGCCGATAAGAATACTCGCTGTAATTTTTCCTTCTATTTGCGCAATTTCTCCTGTCGCTGTTCTCAATTGGATTCCATTTAATGGCATTACTCGTCGACTATTAAATAAATCTGTCCTCACAATTGAGTGCGA
Organism: Meiosimyza platycephala; assembly: GCA_963662105.1. Lineage (NCBI taxonomy): Eukaryota > Metazoa > Arthropoda > Insecta > Diptera > Lauxaniidae > Meiosimyza > Meiosimyza platycephala. Next base: position 4,899,392 of record OY759212.1, read on the forward strand.
TGAGCCTGTATCCAAAGTCAGCTCACATGGTCTTTCGTTGATTTTTCCACCGATGGTAAGGCAGTTGGAAGTTCGGCAGAGCTTCGAAACTAAGACTTTGGGACAATCATAAGTGAAAGTCAGCTCACGCCCCGCTGTACTGACTTGCTTTAACGACTGCTGTTCACTACTATTTTCACCATCGTTCACCCTATTTCCAATTTTTCTTCTTGGTGAACGTGATGCGGACCGTTTTCGACGTGATTTGCAGTCACGTGCCATGTGTCCCTGCTTGCCACAGTTATAGCAATTTCCGCTGAAGCTACTGCTGGCGAACGACGAATTTTTGTTCTCAGCCTCCACCTCCATCCGACGAGTTTTCAATGATGCACGGCATGTCAACGCAATCACCTCCTCAGTGAGGGCAACCGTTACTGTTTCATAAAATGATGTCTTCGGGTTCCTCATTGTCTCGCGTTTTGTCTCTGAGTCACGTATGCCGTCAATAAACGCCTCTATTTTGAATTTTTCAGCTACGACACTTAACTCGTCAGGATAGGAAAGGTGTGCCAATCGTTCAATATCTGCAGCATACTCCTGCAAGGACTCACCAGATTTCTGGATACGACTTTTCAACTCCAATCTGTGAATCTGCTGCATGTGGTCACTCCATCTTTTCGCTGTAAGGCATCCATCACCGCCTTGTAACTCTTTTGCTCCGCCACTGGAACCGTTTGCAATACTTCTGCAGCTGCGCCTTTTAATGCCAAAATTAGCGCTGCTGCTGCGCTATCGTTATCCCAGCGATTATGAGCAGATGTTGTTTCGAACTGGAGCTTGATAACACTAAATGGCGTTGTTCCATCGTACATGGGTGCCTTAAGCCTCTCTGCGCTGATTTCTCTTATTACTTGAGTGGTTGGTCCCCTTATTTCCAACTGTTGAATCCTTTTATTAACGTCTTCAAAATTATTTTGAACTTTTTCAAGATTGTTTTGAACTTTTTCAAACTTATCTTGGGCTTTTTCCTTGAATGTTTCAACGTCGTCTCGTAACTCAATCACTTTTACATCGAGGCCATTTACCATTTTGGACACCTCCGTTCAAACAGCCTCGTGGATCTGCGTCGCGTTCTGACTCAACTTCTGATCAATCTGTAGCGCGTTCTGACTAATTTCTTCCCGAACGGTCTGGATTTGCAGCGCGTTCTGACCAATTTCTTCCCGAACGGCCTGGATATTGTTATTCATCTGCAGCGCGTTCTGACTCATTGCCTGCGTCATCGCCATTTCTCGAACTTCGACATATCCACAACTTCACCACTTGCAGCCGTTCCAGAAGCTTCCTCCATTTTTGCTGTTGATTCTGAGGCATCACTATAAAATTCATGCTCTTCCAGGTTTACCCCTTGAGCCTCAAGAGCCTGCCGTAAGCGTTTCTGTAACTCCAACTTTCCGCCAGATGATTGCAGATTCAGCTGCTGCAACTCCTTTCTTAGTTGATCCACTTTTAGTTCATCAAACTTAACCATTTTTTATTTTTTTTTTTATTTGATTGTTAATTCTTTTTACACAATCCCACTTCTGACACCAATTGTAACGGTTGCCCTCACTGAGGAGGTGATTGCGTTGACATGCCGTGCATCATTGAAAACTCGTCGGATGGAGGTGGAGGCTGAGAACAAAAATTCGTCGTTCGCCAGCAGTAGCTTCAGCGGAAATTGCTATAACTGTGGCAAGCAGGGACACATGGCACGTGACTGCAAATCACGTCGCAAACGGTCCGCATCACGTTCACCAAGAAGAAAAATTGGAAATAGGGTGAACGATGGTGAAAATGGTAGTGAACAGCAGTCGTTAAAGCGAGTCAGTACAGCGGAGCGTGAGCTGACTTCCACTTATGATTGTCCCAAAGTCTTAGTTTCGAAGCTCTGCCGAACTTCCAACTGCCTTACCATCGGCGGAAAAATCAACGAAAGACCATGTGAGCTGACTTTGGATACAGGCGCATCGCACTCAATTGTGAGGACAGATTTATTTAATAGACGACGAGTAATGCCATTAAATGGAATCCAATTGAGAACAGCGACAGGAGAAATTGCGCAAATAGAAGGAAAAGTTACAGAGAGTATTCTTATCGGCAACAAAACTGTGGAACATGATTTTATTGTTGCAAACATCACCGATGAAGTTATCATTGGCGTGGACTTCATGATTCGACACGGGTTCAATTTAGATCTAAATAAAAAGACGTTAAGGTATGCCAATGTAGAGTGGCCTTTGGACATTGGCTGTGGACAAAAATTAACAACTGCAGGAGTCTACATAAGTGAGCTCTGTCGAATTGAACCCAACACTGAAGAAACAACAAGTGAAGACTGTGGGATAGGCCATCTGTGGGTAGTGGAAGCAGATGAGAAAAATTTAGGGAAAGACCTGATGATTGGAAAGATCCCAGTAAAAACAAGAGCGGACGGCGAAATACCGGTGCAAATTTGGAATCCAACAAATGAGTCGAAATGGATGCAAAAAGGTGAACTAATAGCGCAATGTGAGAAAGTTTTGGCTGTTATAAGTTGTGAAAATGACCAACAGGACACAAAAGGTACAACTATAACAAAATCGTCGGCCTAATTGACGAAAGAATGGACGAAGGAGTTGTCTGCACAGAACAAAAACCAAGCAAAAAGGTTTCGGCAAAAGAATTGGCGGGTATTTGCGTCCAAAGGAGAAAATAATGGCCAAACATCAGTTGTCAAGCATCGCATTGATACAAGTAACTTTCAGCCAATTCGTCAACCTCCAAAGAGGCTAACACGCGCTAAGGGAGATGAAGTAACGGGCCTTATAAAGGATATGACGGGAGAATTGTCATTGCACAATCAGATAGCCCGTGTAGTTCACCGGTCGTTCTTGTCAAGAAAAAGTACGGAGTAAACGTTGTCCCAGAAACGACCAATGACGGTTACATGTCGCGGAAAAAGTGGAACAACGAAAACGTGAAATTGAGGCAAAAGAAGCGTCTAGAAAAGAATTGGAAAAGGAGGCGCAAGCTGTTGCAGAGAGACTCTTGTTCGGGACGAACAAGTTTATGCGGAGGGCAGTGTAGCGAAATTTGGTTTATGCCAGAAAATTCTCGTAATAATTATTAAACGATAGTAGCTAGCATCACTGACCGTAGAAAAATACTTGCATCACTGACTGTAGAAAAATACGTGCATCACTGACCGTAAGAAAATACGTGCATCACTGACCGTAGAAAAATACTTGCATCACTGACCGTAGAAAAATAACGCCATCTAGAAGGCACTGGAAACGACATTCTAGACAACGGCAGATGGTTCTAGCAAATGATGACTTTAGTATAAAAGGCTGTCATATGAGCAGCAGAGACACAGTTGATAATGAACAGTGGAACACAGTGGATCTTAAGTGAGAACATTTGAATTTAAGTACTAAAGTGATATAGTGGATTTTAAGTAATAAAGTATAACGTTTGTGTATACAATTTGAATGTAAAGATTAAATTAACAATTGCACTGTGTAAAAACTAACGTTTGTGATTTAAATAAACCATTTTATAATTAAATAAAGATTGCGTTTTTCTTGATTATTACACAATCCAGTGATCGAACTCAGAAAGTGTAAGAGATCGAAATTATTGTCAAAGGGACAGGAAATTTCGTAACAATATGTTTCGGGTATTTGTTTTTTACCGCAACCACAAATGAATCTCTATTTTCGCTGTTTGCAAATATTTCAAACAAATTTTCATAAGATATACTCATTTTCCTTGGAAACTTGCGTAGCTCACACTTTATATAGTCAGAAAAGACTGATTTATTGAGGCTTAAAATTTGACTTTTATACAAATAAAGGTACAAAATATTGTGTTACAAACCTCAAACATAATACTTGTTCAGCGAAAAAATTTAACTACCTAATAAGCTAAATTCCTTGTATGATATCTACCGTAATAAAACAGGTGTCTATAAAGTTGGCCTGCACTAGAGTTCACTGTTATCAAAAGTGCATCTACCTGTATTCTATACAAATATACAGCTTTAATCTATTTGGCATTACTAGATATTTTTAAATTGCATTAAAAACTTAGATATAAATATCGGAGGCAAGTATTTCTATTTCGCTATACAAAATCGAATTTTCTTAAAAAGAGTGAAATGATTTGGAAAAAGTGACAAATCAAGCGTTTTGGAGGTGGGGCAAAGCCCATATTATATAGACAGAAGTTTTCAAGTACTCTTTACATATGCATCTATTGCATTAAATAGTTTTGGAAATAGGAAGAATAAATTAAGAAAGGGGTCGTGGTAACGTCCATATTTACAATTTTTAATTTATTTTGAGTGATGTCTATATTCGAGGCAAACATTCTATCAAATTCAGATTAACAATTTCCAAGTCAAAATATCATAGACTGAAAATCGTCATCCCACAACAAATTCAGTTTTATGCAAATCATGTCACATAAGTAGCTATATTTTCTAAATGGGCAAATATATGCAGGTAAGAACTATGTGATTTTTGTTGGCAGATATGTCAACTATAATCTCCCATTCACCAATCTTTGATTGACATTGACTTGTGGAGTATAGGCCAAGGTAAATTTGAAAAACTATGCTAAAAACGACCTTTTTTAAAAAATTCATGAAAATTACTAACTAAATTTTTTTCTACATCTTGTGGAAATTATTTATTTTAAAATACCATAAATTAAAAGAGCATACTTCGAATTCCCATGTTTTTTTAAACTTTTGAAATTTTCCACTTTTAATATTGCGAAAAATGTAAAAAATGCTATTTTAATGAACGATAAAAAGTTATCCAACTTTGAGCACCCATAAAAACCAAAATACTTGTCATAAATCAAAAAAGTTTTCGGTTTTACAACCTTTGGTCAATTATCTGTCAAATAAAAAAAAAAAGTTTCGAAAATCAGAAATCGAAAATTTGATTTTAGCAATAATTTTTTGAAAAAGGAGCCACTGTGCGGCGCTACCATCGAAAACGCAAGCAACGTGAGTTTTTACTGTAAGGCGATTTTACGTAGCGCGACACTTCGGCTTTTTAGCCGATCGCAACCCGATTGGTGATTAGTTTATTCGTTTGTAAGTACTAGTAGAGTAGACATTTATTTCCCATTATATTAAACGACCAATAATTGTATGTAAATATATTTATATATTTAAACTAGATGACCCGGTGAACTTTGTACCACCTAAAATTGATCCCTATCCCTAATCCAGCCGTTAAGTTGCAGTATAGATAAATAACCTAGATACCGACTGCAGCGCTTTGTGAAAATTCTATTTTTAAAATATGTTTGTATGAGGGCCACCCTAAATATGTATCCTACATAAAATAGCTTAATATAAAAGACACCTGGTGTAAATTCCATGTGAATCGATTTAGTGGTCTTTATGAAAAGGCCATTTTAAAAATATTTTTGTATAAGGGCCACCCTAAATAAAAGTCTTATAACCTAAGCCATGCCTCTTAATATAAAAGATACGTGGTGTACTTTCCATGTGAATCGTTTGACCGGTCTTTGTGAAAATTATATTTTAAAAATATGTTTGTATGAGGGCCACCCTAAATATCCACCCTATGCAAAAGTTTTGTAACTTAAAATATGCCACTTACTATAGAAGCCTCTGTGAAAATGCTATTTTTAAAATATTTTTGTATGAGGGCCACCCTTAATATGCATCTTAAATTAAAGTTTTATAACCCTAGCTATTCCACTTAATATAAAAGATACGTGGTGTAAATTTCATGTGAATCGATTAAGTAGCCTTTGTCAAAATGCTATTTTTAAAATATTTTTGTATGAGGGCCACCCTAAATTGCCCATATAGGGGTATGATTTGTAAATCTAAACCATCCAGGCCCCCACCCAAACGCATACGAAAAAATTCATTCAAATCCGTTCAACCGTTTAGGAGGAGTTCAGTTACATACACACGTACAGTAGAATTATATGTATATATAAAGATATACATATATGTATATATTTTCAGACTTTATTTCGAAAACGGGTGCAGCGATTTTTATGAAACTTGAGGATAAGGTACATATGTGAACAGAATTAAGATTGGGCTTGGTATCATGTTTTTAAAGACTCTTGCAGGGGCGTGGCACAGCCATAAGCTTTGATTTTCATAACGTCATATCTCGAAAACCATTCGAGATATTGTAATGAAATTTAATAGGCAGATGCAGATCAAAAATAACTTAAATTTGCTCAAAAGTAGGCGGAATCGAAAAGTGGGCGTGTCATTTTTTAATAATTGAAAATTTTGATTCAATATTACTCGAAAACGGCACTGACGATTTTCATAAAAGTTTTAAAGATATTACCACTGAAAGTAATCATCAAAACAAGGCATATAACTATACTGGCAAAACTCGTTGAAGGGCGTGGCACAGCCCACAGTATTTATAAACGTTATAATAAGAGAATTAACAGCGCAGTCGTTCTGAAATTTCACATGGTAGATAAACTTGCTATAAGGTATCTCAAGACCAAAAATGGGTGCAATAGTACCGTGGCACCTCCCATACAAGCAAAAAACGTTAAATGATATATCTAGGGTACTATAGGGGTGTCGGTAGCTATAAGCTTTGAACTTAAATGTATTTCGACGGGATTGCGTTAGTGGGCGTGGCACCTCCCATACAAGCAAAAAACGTTTTGTGCTATATTTGGTGTATTATAAGAGTATTCCTAACAAAATTTGGTATAGAGATGTCGATTACTATAAACTTTGAAATTGGATAAATTTCGATGGGATTGCCTTAGTGGGCGTGACACCTCCCATACAAGCAAAACACTTTTTGTTTTATATTTACTGTGCTAGGTTAGGTTAGGTTAGCACGGGAGATGACAATTGTCATCATAACTTAGGCCGCAGTTGGGCCCATTGTTTACCCTGTTTATAACTTCGCTTTCAACCTATTCAAACCATTTCGAAATTTTTATAAACTTCAAAATGGATTTTGGACACTTTTGAGCGATATCTTCAAGAGAGTCCAAGAAGTGGAATCCGAATACCTTATAGCGCCGATTTGTCAGCGCTGGGCATTCACAAAACAGACTCTTCGACGACTCTTCGATCCCTTACGTCAGAAAGCCCTAGTCTTGAGTCATGCTTGCCTATGAAATAGTGTCCTGTAATAACACCTACAAAGATTCTCAGGGTTTGTTTGTCTAATGAGATCACTTTTCGCGTTCTATTAGCATCATAAAAAGGCCAGATTGCCCTCGACGTACAACATGTTGTCAGGTTAGACCTTCTCGTGTTAGCCCAATTTATACATTTTGAATCAATTTTGGCCCTAATAAAGGCTAGTGGTTTCATAATGTTAGGTTCAGAAATAATGTCAATTTTAGAGCCTTTCCTAGCAAGCTCATCTGCAGTTTCGTTGTCAATGAAGTCGTTATGTCCAGGCACCCAACACACGGTTAAGTTGCATTTTCCGCCTATTTCACATAGTGATTTCTTGCAATCTAGGACCAAGCGAGATTTGACAATATTAGAGCCAACGGCCTTAATGGCTGCTTGGCTATCGACGTATATAACAAAACTGTCACTACGCTCAAAAAATTTAGATTCAATAATTTGGCATGCCTACTAGACAGCAAAAATTTCCGCTTGAAATGCACTACAGTAACAGGGTAAAGCAAATGATTCACTGATGCTTAAGTCACAAGAAAAGATCCCAGCCTCCGTACCAGAATCCATTTTCAAACCGTCAGTATATATTTCTTTGGAATTCGAAATAGGAGTCCAACCCTTCCTTTCAGGTATTTTCACTTGGAAGTTGGTTGAGAACGTAAGAGTGGGGGTGATATAATCAGTCCCACTTTGCATGTCACAGCCAGGAAATTGAGCGAGAATACTACCATGGCCGTAGGGTTTCGATTTCCAAAAACCGGATTCCCTCAGTCTAATAGCACTTTTTACTGCAGTCCCTTTACTGAAAATGTCAAGACGCTCTAAATAGAGCAAAGTGTCGAGAGCAGCAGACGGAGTAGTTTTTACTGCTCCGCTTACTCCAATAGCTGCCATTCTTTGAATTTTTGGTAAGATTGCCAAATAAGTTTGCTTGGCGAAAGCCTTCCACCATACAAGAATTCCATATGTCAGAATTGGTCTGATGATGGCCTTATACATCCATAGAACTATTTTTGGCTTAAGGCCCAAAGATTTGTTAAACATCCTCTTACACGAATAAAAAGCAACACATGCTTTTCGTGCTCTTTCCTCTATGTTTCGCCTCCAAGACAATTTTCTGTCAAGTATTACGCCCAAATATTTGGCACTCTCTCGTGGTAACAAACAAATGTCGTTAAGAACTGGAAGCTTAAAACTTGGTACATTGTGCTTATTTGTAAAGACGACACAATCTGTTTTCTGGGCGTTAATGCTAAGTCCACATTTTGTGGTCCATAATTTTATGTTTTTAAAAGCTTGGGACATAATATCACTTAAAATATTTACCAGACACAAGCAAAAGAAGATCATCAGCGTACGCTACCACTTTGACACCTTGTCGACTAATGATTCGCAGCAAATCGTCTACAACAAGAATCCAAAGTAATGGTGATAAAACACCACCCTGTGGTGTACCCATTGATACAGATCTAATGAGCGAGCTACCTCCTAGTTCTGACGAAATCGTCCTGTTCAGAAGCATGTTTTTAACAATTAATTGAACACATTCTTCCGTGCCAATGCGGTTTAGGGCGCTAGGAAGAATATTGTTGAAAGCTCCTTCTATATCAATAAAGGCGCCAAGTGTAAATTCCTTATGGAAAAAAGATTTTTCGATAACAGTCACAGCATCATGCAAAGCTTTTTCTGTTGATTTCCGCTTCATATATGCATGCTGATCATTAGATAATCCATAAGCTGCTGCCTTATCGCGCAAATGATAATCCAATAATCTCTCAAAAGTTTTTAACAGAAATGAAAATAAACTGATAGGTCTAAAATCATTTGCTGTTACATGGCTAGATTTTCCTGCTTTTGGAATAAAAGAGACTTTCACTTTTTTCCATTCTAAGGGCAGGAAGCGTAAAGCTAGACAGCTCCTATAAATAACCTTCAACCAACTCAGAAGGATGCTAAGGGCTTCTTGAATCATTTTTAGAATGATACAATCGAGCCCTGGAGATTTATAAGGTGCAAAAGAACTATTAGCTAATCTAACTTTTTCGTCAGATACAATAGTTAATGCTAAATTCCAGTCTTTGATTTCATTTTCGTTTATCGAAGTACTAGGGAAATTTTTAAAACCTGATGAGTTTTCTGGAAAATGTACATCGAAAAGCTAATTTAGTGTGTTTTTCGGGGACTCAGTCCATAACCCATTTGGACATTTCAGGCAGCTTAATGGTAATGATTCTTTAGTAAAAATTTTCCTGAGCCTTCCCGATTGGTTGATGCTTTCTATTGAATTGCATAGGTCACGCCAGGATGTACGTTTCGCAATTCGAACAGTTTTCTTAAAAAGTCTTAAATGCAATCTGTAAACTGTCCAGTTCACTGCAGAGCCGCTTTTCCGTGCAACGTTAAACAGCATTCTTGCGGTGGTACGACTTATTTGCCCACTTTCATTCCACCAGGGTGGTAACTTCTTTTTTGAGGTTCTGCGTAGTGGGCAAGACTTTTCAAAAGCTGAACGTAATTTTGTTGTTAGGTCGTTCACAACCCTGTTAATTTGCTCTGAGCTTTCCAGCTTCTCCATTTTCGGAGGAGCAAGAAAATAAGCAAATTTCGAACACTTTGTTTTCAAAGGATTTCGAAATTTAACTTCTACGATTTTGAATCGACAAATAGAAAAAGTAATGTACCTGTGATCAGATAAAGTGCAATTATCAGAAACGAGCCAGTTATCAACTTTCAGTGCATTAGACTCTTTGATTAAAGTAATATCCAAAACTTCAGATATTGCACGAGTTACAAAAGTTGGTTCGTTTCCTTTATTGCAAATTAAAAGAGAAGAATTAATTATAAAATCAAAAAGAGACTCACCACGGACATTTATACCCGTACTGACCCATTGTGTATGATGTGATTTGGCATCAGAAGCTATCGCTAAATCCAATCCACGCGAGACAGCCCAGTTATAAGCTGCTACAACTTCTGCAGTGGGTGCTGGAGATCCATGTGGAAGATAAGGCAGACGCCAAAAGAAAAAACCTACATCGGCCATCATCAGCGCGAATTACAACTAGATCGTCAGTGCATAGGTGACGCCAAGATGCAAGCTCTAGCCCTGCTATGACTTGTAGGTGGATTTTGAAAAATTTTTAAGTTCTATCTTCAGAAATCCATGGTTCCTAAATTAAAGCGACACCAAGGCGTTCCTCAGCAAGAAACGCTAAAAGAGAGGCAGAGGCTGCCTTACAATGCTGGAGGTTGATTTGGACAAGTCTCATCAACGGTTTTAGTGGTGGGAGCGTCTCTATTAATTATAAGAGGAGTAGGTTCATTTTCAACATCATCGTCGTCAAAGAACTTGCAAAAAACCACTCCAGCAGTGAAAGTCAGCTTATTGCCCCTACTCTTAATAAATTTCATGGCTTCCAGTCCAGTTTCAATAATGAAACTCTGGCCACTCTCTTACTGTGTTATGAGAGTAATCTTTTTAAAATTTGGTATAGAGATGTCGGATAGTAAAAACTCTGAAATTAAATGGACTTCGACGGGATTGCATAAGTGGGCGCGGCGGTACTTCCCGTTATAACAAAATGTTGTAAGTGGGTCATCTTGTGATTTATTTAAATATTTTTTTGACTGTTTCAACTTTCTTTAACCTCTTTCAACTGGTTTTAACATTTTTCATATTTTTCCGACTTCCGAGTATATTCAACCTCATTCAATTTTTTCGACTTTTTCAACATTATTCAACTTTCGTCGACTTTTTGAACCTCATTCAACTTTTTTCGAATTATTCAACTTCTTTCAACTGTTTCAACATTTTTCAACCTCTTTCAACTTTTTTCAACATTTTCCATGTTTTTCCGACATTTTGGTCGTCATTCAACTTTTTTAGAGTTATTCAACGTCTTTCATTTGTTTTAACATTTTTCAACCTATTTCAACTGTTATCAACATTTTCCGACTTTGTCAACCTTATTCAACTTTTTTGACTTTTAACACCTCATTCAACTTTTTTAGATTTATTCAACTTTTTTCAACCGTTCATCATTTTTCAACCTCTTTCAACATTTTCCGCCTTTGTCAGCCATATTGAACTTTTTTGACTTTTTGAGCCTCATTCAACTTTTTTAGAGTTATTCAACTTTTTTCAACCGTTTCAACATTTTTCAACCTCTTTCAACTTTTTTCAGCATTTTCCATATTTTTCCGACTTTTTGAACGTCATTCAACTTTTTTAGAGTTATTCAACTTCTTTCATTTGTTTCCACATTTTTCAACCTCTTTCAACTTTTTTCAACCTCATTCAATTTTTTCTACTCTTTCAAGTTTATTCAACTTTATTCAACTTTCTTCGACTCTTTGAACCTCATTCAACTTCTTTCGAATTATTCAACTTCTTTCAACTGTTTTTGAACGTCATTATGGAGTTATTCAACTTTTTTCAACCGATTCAAAATTTTTCAACCTCTTTCAAGTTTTTTCAACTTTTTCCATATTTTTCCGACTTTTTGGTCGTCATTCAACTTTCTTAGAGTTATTCAACGTCTTTCATTTGCTTTAACATTTGTCAACCTCTTTCAACTGTTTTCAACATTTTCCGACTTTGTCAACCTTATTCAACTTTTTTGACTTTTTGCACCTCATTCAACTTTTTTAGAGTTATTCAACTTTTTTCAACCGTTCAACATTTTTCAACCTCTTTCAACATTTTCCGCCTTTGTCAACCTTATTCAACTTTTTTGACTTTTTGAACCTCATTAAACTTTTTTAGAGTTATTTAACTTTTTTCAACCGTTTCAACATTTTTCAACCTCTTTCAACTTTTTTCAACATATTCAGAGTTTTTTAGAGTTATTCAACTTTTTTCATTTGTTTCCACATTTTTCAATCTCTTTCAACTTTTTTCAATCTCATTCAATTTTTTCGACTTTTTCAACATTATTCAACTTTCGTCGACTTTTTGAACCTCATTCAACTTTTTTCGAATTATTCAACTTCTTTCAACTGTTTCAACATTTTTCAACCTCTTTCAACTTTTTTCCACTTTTTCCATATTTTTCCGACTTTTTGGTCGTCATTCAACTTTTTTAGAGTTATTCAACGTCTTTCATTTGTTTAAACATATTTCAACCTCTTTCAACCTTTTTCAACATTTTCCGCATTTGTCAACCTCATTCAACTTGTTTGACTTTTTGAACCTCATTCAACTTTTTTAGAGTTATTCAACTTTTTTCCACAGTTTCAACATTTTTCAACTTTTTTCAACATTTTCCGCCTTTGTCAACCTTATTCACTTTTTTTCGACTTTTTCAACCTTATTCAACTTTTTTTGAGTTATTCAGCTTCTTTCAACTGTTTCAATATTTGACAACCTCTTTCCATTTATGTCACCATTTTCCATATTTTCCCGACTTTGCCAACTTTATTTAACTTTTCTTGACTTTTTCAACCTTTCTTGGAGATTTTCAACCCCTTTCTACTTTTTCAACACTTTTCATATATTATCGACTTTATCAGCCATTTTCACCTGCTTCAACTTCTCTCATCTCTTTTCACTTCCATTTTTTTCCGACTTTTCAAACACTTTTCGCCTTTTCAACCCATACTACTTTTTTAACTTTTCTTGACTTTTTCAACCTCTTACAACTTTCTTAATTTTTATTTTCGGCTTTTCAACTCTTTAATGTTTTTTAAATATTTTAACTTATTCAATATTATTCAACTTTTTTTAATAAACTGCATATTTTTTCGAATTTTTTCAACCTCAAAACGAAAAACCGAACAGTTGTCGGTCTCCTGGTACTAAGAGTAATCCTAACAAAATTTGTTACAGAAATGTCGGTTACTATAAGCTCTAAAGTTAATTGGATTTCGAGAGGATTGAATCAGTAGGCGTGTTACTTCCCATACAAGCAAAAGCAAAGTAAAAACTCTGAAATTAAATGGACTTCGACGGGATTGCATCAGTACTTCCCATTATAACAAAATGTTGTAAGTGGGTCAAATTGTGTTTTATTTAAATATTTTTTGACTGTTTCAACTTTTTTTAACCTCTTTCAACTGGTTTCAACATTTTCCATATATTTCTGACTTTGTCAAACTCATTCAACTTTTTTCGACCTCATCCAATTTTTCTAGAGATATTCAACTTTTTTCGAGATTTTCACCCTCTTTGAACTTTATTCAACCTCAATAAATGTTTACAACTTTTTCAACCTTATTCAACTTTCTTCGACTTTTTGAACGTCATCAACTTTTTTCGAATTATTCAACTTCTTTCAACTGTTTCAACATTTTTCAACCTCTCAAATTTTTTCAACATTTTCCATATTTTTCCGACTTTTTGAGCGTCATTCAACTTTTTTAGAATTATTCAACTTCTTTAATTTGTTTCAACATTTTTCAACCTCTTTCAACTTTTTTCAACATTTTCCGACTTTGTCAACCTTATTGAACTTTTTTGACTTATTGAACCTCAATCAAAGTTTTCAACATTTTTCAACCTCTTTCAACTTTTTTCTACATTTTCCGCCTTTGTCAACCTTATTCGCCTTTTTTCTACTTTTTTAACCTCATCAACTTTTTTCGAATTATTCAACTATTTTCAACCGTTTCAACATTTTACAGCCTCTTTTCAACATTTTCCATATTTTTTCGACTTTTTGAACGTCATTCAGCTTTTTTCGACTTTCTCAACCTCATTCAACTTTTTTAGAGCTTTTCGACTTTTTTAAACCGTTTCAATATTTTTCAACCTCTTTCAATTTTTTTCTACATTTTCCGCCTTTGTCAACCTTATTCGCCTTTTTTCTACTTTTTGAACCTCATTCAACTTTTTTTGAGTTATTCAGCTTCTTTCAACTGTTTCAACATTTTACAACCTCTATCAATTTTTGTCAACATTTTCCATATTCTTCCGGCTTTGTCAACTTCATTTAACTTTTCTTGACTTTTTCAACATCGTTCAACTTTTTTCGAGATTTTCAACTTTTTGGAGATTTTCAATATTATCGACTGATAAAAGTTTTGTTGCACCTTACGATAAGCAAGGGTCGAAAAATAGTATTTATATTACCAGCGGCCCGTTTTGGGCCTATTTTTTTTTAACTAATTTGGTTCTTATTGCTCTGACTTCGATTTATGTTATGAAAAATTTTAGAACATCTGAGTTTGTATTAAAAATGTTTGAAAAATTTTGACGCGTGACCGACCGCTTTCATGATTAAATGCAAAATATTAAAAATCCTACTTTTAACCTTTAGCCTTAAATATTTTTAAAAGGGTTGAACTAACGTGATAAGCGGCGTTAATTTATTTTTTGGAAATTGTCTTATCTTTATCTTTTTGGACAAATTTAATTTCTGTCCGGTTAATAGGAAGCAAGATAATAGGGACAAACTTTTTTTTGTTACCTTTGACCTTGAATATCAGTATGTCTCAGAAAATTTGACCTTTCCGCATCGATAGGTGAAAAAATCTTTTTTTTTGGCAATGGGTCCAAAATGGTGTCTTCCGGGGTCCAGGGCCGTTTCAAATTATGTTAAAAACCCATTTTCGACCTTTCTGATCGATTGGTGCAAACAAATTTCTTTGAAAATGGATCCAAAAAGGTCTCTTCTGGAGCCATCTCAAATTATGTTAAATATTCGATTCCCACCTTTCTTCATTGAATGGTGCAAACATTTTCTTTTCGTGTATGTGTCTAAAACGGTCACTCCCGGGGTCCGGGGCCGTCCCGCATTATTTTAAGAATGCATTTTCTACCTTTCCTCATCGATTGGTGCAAAAAAAAAAAATTTAAAAATTTGTCAAAAACGGTTTCTTTCGGAGTTTCGGGCTATTCCAAACTACGTCAAGATCCACTTTGTATCTTTCCTCATCGTAATAGTGCCACCAACATTGATTTTCACTTACTATTTTTATTTCGTCGCTCGCCGTCGCTCCAAAAGTTCAAAATGTTTTGGTTGCAGATTTTCGTAGCTTGCCGACGCTCGTGTCGCGCTACGTAAAATCGCCTCACAGTAGAGCAATAACTTCCATATGCACTCATGTATTTGAGCGGCGGGAGCGACAAGCTGTCGTGTAGCGCAACAAAAAACGCCTGACAGTAAACGCACCCTTAAGCGCGCAGTTCAATGCGTTGTTTTGGTTGACATCAACGATTTCGATAGATTTCTCGTTAATTTTTTGATGCAAATAATCCAATTCTTTTTTAAGGTAGTTTATGTATGACTGAATTGGAGAAGACACACAAAGCGGCGGCGCAGAGCGGTTTCGTTTTTGCTACGCTCGGCGCTTATTTTATTTCAAGCGCCGAGCGGTTTCATTGCTCTTTTTACGCTCCGCTCGGCTCTTCTTCATATTGTTATTTATGAGACGAGACACACGGAGCTGTTCCCGTGTCGGCGTATTCAGCTAAAACTGTGGGGTGAGAAAATATACGAAATTTGTAAAAATTAATTTGAGACTAAATTTACCAAAATTTTTCTTTCCTCTGTACTAAATAGTTTTTTATGATCAATTTTGGACTGATATATAGCACTATAGGGCTTCCAGGTAATCAAAGTTTAGTTGAATGGCGAACTAAATTGGCTTTTCCGATCTTGTCCTTTTTAACAGCAGATCTACCCCTTAAACCATTTTAAATAGCCTACTTTACCTTTACCGTCATTTTTGCTCCAAGGAATATTTCTGAATTACATTCATAATACATTTCACGACACAGAAAAACTATTAAATTAGGATAGGTTCAAGGTACATTCCATGCATTGGTCCAAGGTACACGCCAAGCTCAAAATTTGGAAAATATTCAAAAAAAATTTTACCCTAGGAGATAATAAGATTTAAAGGTAATTAACTTGAAGAGAAACGTTGGGTACCGTTATTTCGTCATTGATCCCCAACACAACTAAATTACACAGCTCGTAAGTCCACCTTGAAAATTTGGACAAAATTTACAAATCACGTGAAAATTTCGTCTTCCTCAGTTGACGAAAGAACGTAAAACAAGATAGCTTTTATGCAGCGTTGCTGTAATCGGTTACATAGAGAAAATTGTACTTTTACAATTTTTAGCTACACGCTGGCAAACATGAAATATCGCTGTTGATTCAAGGTACAATTGGTCCAAGGTACATGCTTTTCCTCTAATTCACAAAATTAAACGTAGAAAAACCCTGTGTTTAGTCTGTCATTTGTTATTGGATGCACCCACATTTTGCAATTACAATTGTACGCTCGAGATCTGCATCCATGGCTTAGCAACAAAGAATTAATTTTGAAAACTCTACTTGTTCTTAGCCACTGCACAATACGCAAAATCATTCGGCACAAACCGCTGTGTGTGTCATATTACTATTTTACGCAGCGCGGACGTCCGCGCTTATACAATATTTTGAGTAAACAAACTACCGTACAGCGTACAATAACAATGCTGAAAAAGACAGATACCAGATACCCTACACTGCATTGAATGTACCTTTTTTTAATAAATGTTAAAAAGTCGTTGAAGAGGTCGAAAATAATGTTAAATGTTAAAAGGTTGAAAAGTGTTGAAACAGTTGAAAAAAACTGAAAGTCATGAAGCATGGAAATCATTGAAAAAAGTTGAAAGAAATTGAATTGCTTATATGGGAAGTGCCACGCCCACCGTACCGGGTGGGCGTGCCAAATTTTCGTAATAAGATACCTTTTAGCAAGTATATTTGCCTTACTAAATTTCATAACGATTAAGTTAGAATTTTCTAATTACAGGGTTTTTAAATATTGTGGGCTGTGGCACGCCCTTAATTGAGATTTTCCTGTACACTTCTCGCACTTTGCCAGTCTTTGTAAAATATGTATTCATGAAATAGACATCGACATGGTTTTCTTAAATTCAACACAGCTGGATATTTTGTGTTTTTTTTTTAAGAAGTCTTGCTAAAGCTATCACTACACAGAGCGTAGGTAATTTCTTGAGTAAAGCTTTGGTGCATAATACTGCTTATAGAATAAAGTTCGTTTGATATTTTATATATTTTGTTTAATTTATTTTCATTTATTGAATCTTTCTTTTTATTGATTGAAACTAACACAAGCAACACTATAATTTTTTTGGAAACGTATAGGATACAATACGGATATCTTAAGATAAGTTCTTATATTGTATATATTAGTCATACTTTAAATAACTGCGCACTTTGTTTTTGTTGACTATTTTGAAAATTTTTTTGAAACGATAAAATTTTCAAAAAAGTCTAAAAACACAGCAGTTATTCAAAGGAAGACTGATATTCATTATCATTCATTTATTTTTTATTATATGCAATTTATAATTATATATACTTGGATAAAAGTTATAGACACAATTTTCGATATACATATATAGGTAAATGGTGACTATAACAATGTATACTACATATATATTTCCTTCAGATTATTCCAAATCTAAGAGTTTAATTCCCATAGCCAATAAATAAAACTACAAGTTTATTCAATACTTTCGCGCTTATACAATCTTTCATCGTCCAAAATCTTTTAAATCAATTAGTAGCTGGACTATATCCCTGCCAAATAATCTAATGTCAGCGTATATGTTAATACGCAAAATTGTCGATTTAGGCAATGAGAACTCAGGAGAAATTGTCAAGAAACAGATACATCCTGAAAGAATCACTGTTGGATGTGGTTTTTAACTGGAGGAATGATAAGGTTCTCCATGATATTTTTTACTGCCTAAGTTGGATGATATAAACGGTATGTGGTTCCAACAAAATTGTGTGACTACATGCCATACAGTCAAACCAACAAAAACTTTATTGCACGAGTAGTTCCCGGAACGCATTATCTAACGGCATCACTTGAAGTATCCCCGGACCCTGAAAAGGACCGTTTTTGACCTGTTTTCAGGAAATTTTATTTTTCCTGCAATCGATTGGTAAAGGTCGAAAAAAGGTTTTGGGCATCAGTTAGGGTGGCTACGGTCCCAACGTTCAGTTGAAGTTTCCAGAGAGCGTTCAATGGGAGTGGGGCACTATCAACCTAAATTTTGAAACCACCACATGCACCGATGGGTCAAAAATGGACTGCGGATTCAAAAGACAGAAATTTTTTAATCTTTTCGCTTACCTAACTCAGCTAGCGCTTTCCCAGCAGAAGATTTTGCTATTCTAGAACCCTGGAGTTTAGTGGGCAATTCTAACATGGAAAAGCTTGCAATCTTTTCCGACAGCCAAGCCGCCAACAAGGCTCGCAACTCGGAAACGATAAGATTTAAATTAGTAGAGCAATGCAGGATGGAACTAACTAAGCTGGAGCGTCAGCTTGACGTAACTCTCATATGAGTTCCAGGCCACAGCAACATTGGGGCTAATGGAAAGGCGGACGATTTATCAAGGCACATGTCTTCTCTTGACGAAACTAGAGCTTGCGAGCGCGTGCACATTCCGCTCGGTGTAGTTAAGAGGAAAGTCTCGCTATATGAGGCCCGACCTCAATCCCATTGTGAATGTTTGGGCCATTTTAAAACGCAAAGTGCGCCAACTAAACTCTAATAATATCCCAAAGTTAAAGGAAATAACTGAATCTACTTGGTACAAAGATATTTTAATGGAATTAGTACGGAAACTCTATGAGAGCTTGCCTTTTCGAAAAGAAACCGCCATCAAGACAAAAATAGGTCCTACGCGGTATTAAAATCAATTTTACCGTATAATTTGAAATAAATAAATAATAAATAATTAAAGAATATATGAGAAATTAAAAATGTGTAAAAAAAACTACAAAAAACAATGTATTTTTTCATATAAATAAGTTGTAATTTCTGATTATAAAACCAGCAATTATGTGTTTATTTGGAAATGGTTCCTAGAATTTATTATTGTTAGGTGGACAGTTTTGAAAACACTCAAAACTTGTCCCTAGCAACAGTATCTAACAAACTTAAAACCGCTAAACAAGAGTAGATATTATTTTACGCATCAAAATTTAAAAATTCTTGCAAAATTCAAATCGGTGTTTTTTTTGACCGTGAGTGTAGCTTATATGGCTGCTAAGGCTATATTAATTCTTTTGACAACCCTCTTTATCAGTTTCCAAAATTGAAAAACTTCAAAAATTGCAAAAAATAAAAAACTTAAAAAATTTGAAAAACTTTAAAAATTGAAAAAAAGCTGAAGATCTAAAAAATTTTAAAAAAATTATAAAAATTGCAAAAATAATTCCAAAAGTATCGAAAAATTAACAAAAACTTCAAAAATATCAAAATATTCAAAAATTCATAGATTTAAAAAATTAAGAAAAAATAGAAAATTTAAAAAAATTGAAAAACTTTAAAAATTGCAAAAAAAATTAAGATTTCAAAATTTAGAAAAAATTTTAAAAAAAATTCCAAAAGTATCGAAGATTAGCAAAAATTTCAAAAATATCAAAATTTTCAAAACTTGAAAAATTTCCAAAACCAAAAAAAAATAAAAAACTTAAAAAATTGAAAAACTTTAAAAAACTGAAAAAAGCTAAAGATTTGAAAAGATGATTAAAATTATAAAAAAAAATTCAAAAAGTATCGAAAAATTAACAAAAAATATCAAAAATTTCAAAAACCTGCCCTAAACAATTATTTTAAATATGGCGATTAAATTTATAATCAGCTAAGGGGAATGCTTATGGAATCCCATGTTTCGCTAAATATCGGTCTAGTCTCGCGCTCTTTGTCTCGGTTTTCCAATTATAGCAATGTCTTGATCTTGCAAGATCAAAACAGGTTTTGCTCATAACTAGAGATTACCTGACTGACCATGGCAGTGTTTTTAAGGTGGTGCTCATAGCAATTGGCTCTATACAGTGCCGGACTTCCGCCTAGGCCTACAAGGCCCCAACCTAGGGACCCAGCCAGCCTAGGGGGCCTAGCCAGCCTAGGGGCCCGAGTCCCAGTCGGGCGGTAGGTTGGCAGGCCCTTAAATAAATAATTCAGTAATGAACAAAAACTACAAAATACTCCCAAATGATTAAGTTGCAGTTAAGTTCTTTGCTGGGTTATGTTGGTTTGCTTGTGATATGTTGCTGCTCGAGTCTTGTCAAGCTGCTATATCTTTCTTTGGTATTTTACAATCATTCTTTCTTTTTCAGCATCAACACACAGATTGAAAACTTTGTTATCAAAACTGAAACCAAATATAACAGTCTTAAAGAGTCTTTCTGAGACAAGATGGTCTGCTCGAGCTGACGCCTGCCGAAGGTATGTTATTTCTGGGATGAGATCATGGCAGCTCTTCAGATAATTTCCAATGACTCAAATGAAAAACCATCTGCGCGCTCTGAAGCTTAAGGTCTTCTGAATTCATTAGACTCGATGGAAACTTGCTTTTTGACACTTATCTGGAATGACGTATTGGAAAGATTCAACAAAGTGAACAAGTCTCTTCAATCTGTCAACCTCGACTTGGGTACTATCGCTGAACTGTATCATTCTTTGGCAACTTTTATAGAAGCGTTAAGTCAGTACCTTTGATCTTTATGAGTCGAAAGCTTTTGAAAAATCAGGTGAAAATAACTATGAATATGACATACAGAGGAAACGTAAGCATAAAAACCAGTTTAACGAAATCAAGGGAAACGAGACCGAACTCTCTGGCAAGGACAGATTTAGAGTTACTATTTATGATGTCAATGTAGATACGCGAATTTGCTTATAAAGAGTTAAGTAAAGAGTTTGACATTCTTACGAAACTTAATCGCTTGGAGTCTAAACACATAAGGCTCAAATTAAGTGAAACGGAACACGTTTGTCCCGACTACTTGGAATTTTGAAAGCAATGTGTTATTTTAATACTACAGGTAATAACTAAATAAGTCCCAGAAAAGTTTTTATAAGTAACAATTATTATGATTGTTATAAGCAATTTAAGTTTTAAGCAATAAGCAATTTAAGTTTCAGAACTTTTTTTTTCGAAAACCTTATCTCGGAAAAATAAATTTTTCAAGACATTTAAATGTATTCTGATAGTCCAGATCATGCGATCATTCAACATTTTGTTATACGCCTTTCTTTAGTGCCTGGGCTTAGAGACATTGAAGGATATATTTCACACATTACTTGCCACAACCAAGATGCTATTAAACGGTGGTTCAACCAACACCTGGGTTTAGATTTTTAATTAAAAAAAAAAACTAAATCAAGTCAAAGTTGTACGTAGGGCGTCCTGTAAGCCACATATTGGCGCTGAAAAAAAAAAAAAAAAGTAAATTAAATTTGACGCCACTAAGAAGTTGCAACAATAATTTCAGTTGGTATCGTTCAACCAACGCCGTTTGCCTGCCGTGGCTGTGATTCGTGACTCAGGTAACGAAAATTGTTAGTAACACGAAAATGTTTTGATGTCAGCAGTTCATGAGCAGCAGCGGCGGCGGCATATTGCTGCTGTTGCAGCTGAAGATCTTGCTTAAGTTGTAGTGGTTGTTGCTTCTGTTGCTGCTGCTGCTGGCGATGAATTTGAAATGGTATATTATATATTGCTTGGTGCTCTTGTTGTTGATAATGACTGCGAAATTGTTGCTGTTGTTCAAAGTTGTTGTTGTTGTTGCTAGTAGGATGATGTTGCAACGACAAACGTGCAGAGTGCCAAAACTCATTATTATTATTGTTGTTAGTATTATTGTTGTTGTTGTTAATGTTGTTGTTATTATTGTTACTGCAACATGTCAATGCTTCAACATATACTGCTGCATCAGTCGAAGTGTTGCTTATCGTTCCCGTTTTTGTTGTAATCGATGCTGTTGTTATGGTAGTTGTTGTTGTCGCTGGTGCTGAAGTTGTCTCTAACGACGATCCTGCTGTGATATACTTCTTTTCTAGTTGCTGTTGTTGTTGCTTTGATTTTGGTAGATTAAGTATTTTCAAATTTGGTGAGTAGCAAACCACTTTCACGGCATTTTCTGCTGTTTCATTTTTATCACTCTCAATGTTGCTGCTAACGTCGGCTGATGTTGTCAAAGACGTCGTATCTAAGTTGCATAAAGTCTGAAAATATGCAAAAAATATTATAATGATGATGAGGTTTCTAATTAACACTGGCGGAAATTTCGATTTGAGTGCAGATACATTCTTAGGATTGATTGAGGAATCCATACTATTATATAAAGAGGTAAGGTTTGTTTTTTTGTATGTAAAGTGTAATCTCTGGAACTACTGCTCCGATTCTAAAAATCCTTTTACCAATAGAAAGCTACACTATCCCTGAGTAACATAGGCTTTATTTTATTTTGATGAAAATAAGGGGCATGGCACCTTCCATGCAACAAAAATACTTAAAACGCTATTTCTTCGTACCTAAGATAGATAGAGTCTTAAAAAATTATTTGATAGGATTCAAATGATCTATGCTAAACACCTTGCAAAATATGGACGTGATTAGACAACGGGGCGTGGCACCTTCCATTCAACAAAAACCCTTAAAGCGCTATATCTTCGTACCTATGCTATCGATAGCTCTGAAATTTAGTGTTAAGGCGTATATGGGACAGCCTTTTACAAACCGAACGAATTTTGAAAAAAATTGACCGACACATTTTTGATTTGGCTGAAATTTTTTTTATGAGTTCTATATCGAAAAAGAAGAGATACGTATTCGAGGATTTAAAAAAAAAAATTTTTTCAAAATAGAGCGAATTCAAATATTGAGAATTTCGTGATTTTTGGCTTGGAAGCTCACTTTCAAAAATTCATAACTCCGGTTCTGTGAAAGCTAGAAAATTGATTTTATTGTCATTTTAAAGCTAAGAAAATTATCTTTAGACCAAATCCATCTCATACCATGCAGTCGGAGTGACTTCAAATTGCGGAATTGGCTGCCGATTAAATATTTTGTCATGGGATATACATATATAAAAACATTGTACGCAAATATAGCTATTTCACTGACTGTACTTCTGTGGGTTTTGAATGTTTTGTTTGCTTGACTTTGTCGGCGAAAAAGCTCTATGTGCTTACAATGTTTTATATATTTCCTATGACAAAATGTTATTACGAAAATAACGGTGAAAAAAGTATGCAGAATGCAAGCAGGACTTACAGAAAATAATTTGGAATGTTGCTGTTGTTATTTGCTTTGAAAATAGTACCGTAGAGTGGCTTGGCAATGATGAAAAAAAAAATTGACATTTTCATTTTGGGGAAAATAATCTCCTGACCTCTAATGTGGGTTGACAGGCATTAAACTCATGTCATTTCTTTATCATATTAATACAAATCCACAATAAAATTTTAAGCGAAAAAAAAAAATTGGGGAGAAAATGAGCCTTGTTTTTTTTCATAAAAAACGCTATAGCTTCGCCAATTTTCAACAATTTTCAAAATTTTTTAAAGATTCTGACGGAGAATCAGAAGTTCTATTAGAATCAAAAGACAAAACATAATTATTTATTTGGATGAAAATGCGACTATTTTGAAACAATTTTCAACGATTTTTCAAGCTCTGACTCTAAAACTTTAAATGGGCATAACTTCGTAAAAATTATTTTCAATCAAATCGGGGAACGGTATATTTCCTTAATTACAATGAAAAACAACATATTTAATCGGCAACCAATTCCGCAATTTGAAGTCACTCCGGCTGCATGGTTTGAGATGGATTTGGTCTTTAGTAAAAAAATATTTTTTTTAAAAACTATTAACAAATTAATATTGTTATAAACAATTAAATTGTTTAAATTGATTTTTAAGAATTTTCCCCACCCTGTATCAAATTGTTAATGTGACCGTCGCATTCAACGTCTAATTTCCTATGGAAAACGTATTTTTTTTTTAATGGGCAAACTATTATTTCTCTTAAGTTTTGAGAATTTCGCGATATTTGGCTTGTAGACTCACTTTCAAAAATTCATAACTCCGGTTGTGTTCAAGCTATAAAATTGAAATTAATTTCATTGTAAAGCTAAAAATATGGACTTAAATAAAAAAATAATTTTTTAAAAAACTATTTATAAATTAATATTATTATAAACAATTTAAATGGTTAAATCAATTTCAAACCATTGTTCCCAACCTGTATCAAATTTTTAATGTCAGAATCGTGTTTTACGTCAAATTTCCTATCGAAAACGTTTTTTTTTTTACGGGGAAACTATGGAAAAAGAAAATGAGGCGTTTAATAGAATCCGCGCGGCGATAAGATGTGCAGCACTAAATAAATTAATTTTTTTCTAACAGTAACAATTAACATTAAAAGTAACATTAAAAATTTGATACAGGGTGGGAACAATTGTTTAAAATTGATTTAATCATTTAAATTGTTTATAATAATATTAATTTGTTAATAATTTTTTAAAAAATAAATTTTTGATTTAAGTTCAT
Source organism: Meiosimyza platycephala (assembly GCA_963662105.1). Taxonomy (NCBI): domain Eukaryota; kingdom Metazoa; phylum Arthropoda; class Insecta; order Diptera; family Lauxaniidae; genus Meiosimyza; species Meiosimyza platycephala. The sequence goes on from OY759212.1 coordinate 4,923,892, forward strand.
ATTTTTAGCTTTACATTGAAAATAATTTCAATTTTATACCTTTTACACAACCGGAGTTATGAATTTTTGAAAGTGAGTCTTCAAGCCAAAAATCACGAAATTCTCAAAATTTAAGAGAAATAATAGTTTGCCCATTGAAAAAAAATACGTTTTCGATAGGAAATTCGGCGTAAAATGCGATGGTCATATTATAAATTTGATACAGGGTGGGGGAAATTCTTAAAAATCAATTTAAACCATTTAATTGTTTATAACAATATTAATTTGTTAATAATTTAAAAAAAATGCAATAAAATCAATTTTCTAGCTTTAACAGAACCGGAGTTATGAATTTTTGAAAGTGAGCTTCCAAGCCAAAAACCACGAAATTCTCAAAATTGGAATTCGCTCTATTTTGAAAAAAAAAATGTTATTTTCAAAATCCTCGAATACGTATCTCCATGGGCGGCGACTATGGGGGCAAAGCACTTTTTCCCCCTCAAAAAATATTTTGAGGGGCCTCGCCCCCCCAATATTTTAGAGAGCAAAATGTTTTCTCACGTAGGTGCTACAATCACTGCCATTCAAAAGAAACAATTTCATTTTGGTAATATTAAAATACTGATCGAAAATTTAACCGAAACTATTGCAAGCTTGAGAGATGAATTCGCAGTGATTTGGAGTGAAGTTGATAAAGAAAGAGTTTTCGTAGGCATTTAACTACCACAAGAAAAACTCAACAGAAAAGTTAGATGATTCGAATAATAATGCTAAAGATTGTTTCCAAAACCACGAAGAAAAATACAGAAGTCAATACCATGAAATTATTGACAATATTGTGAATTGTTTGAAAGCAAGGAAAGTTTTCACTTTACTTAGCCATGCGAAAAGTTTCCTTTTTGGAAATGACAAATTTCAAAAAGAAGTTATCAAGTTTTTTGGACCATATATTGACAAGGATCGACTAATTTTACATAGAAACATGCTCTTAGATATTTTGCGAGCTAAAAAGTTAGTGACCAAACGAACTCAAATAGCAAATCTTTGATAAAAAATTTCGATGACTATGTACGTTTTTTGAAAAGTGATAAACACGTTTTAGATTTGTTACCAGAATTAAAGAAATTTGTCAAATTGATGCTTACGTTGCCTGTGACGACATGCACAGCCGAAAGATCGTTTTCGACCTTAAGAAGATTGATAACTTATTTAAGGAGTACTATAACCCAAATGGGCTTAACTCTTTAAGCATTTTGAATGTACATTCCGAAGATGCATTGAATGTAGATTTAAAGAAGATTGCGAATGAATTCATAGAACGATGTGAAATTAGACGTAAAACATTTGCATTGTCATAACAAAAATTTTGAAATGTGTTAAACAATAAATTTTGATTACAATTGTGAATTATATACTCTTCTTGTGTTTTCATTTTGTGTTTGTTGTGTTTTACTTTTACATTTTCATACATTTTGATGATCATGATTCTACAACCCCCCCCCCCCATGAAATATCACTTGAAACATTTTTTTTAAGTTTGGCCCCCCCAATATTTATAAGAACTCGCCGCCTCTGCGTATCTTCAGCCAAATCAAAATAGCGTCGTCCGAAAAGTGTTCGGTTTGTAAAAGACCGTCCCATATAGCTTACGCTAAGTATCTCACGAAATATGGACCGGAATATGCAACGTGGCATGGCACTATTCATACGATAAAAACACTTAAAACGCTATATCTTCGTTCCTTTCATAGCAAGAGTCTAATAATTTCGTGTTAGGATTCATTTGATCTATGCTAAGAACCTCGCAAAATTTAAACGGGAATGGACTACGGAGCGTGGCACCTTCCATGCGATGAAAACAATTAAAACGCTGTATATGGTAAACGCTGTAACTTATGGTAGCAAGAGTTTTAAAATTTGGAACAAGGGTGTATATTAGACCGTACCACCTTGCAGGCAAAAAAAAAAAAGTTCACCGAAAATTTTTTTTTTTTTGACGAAAATACAGGTCGCGCATTTGAGAAAAACATCATATCTTCGGCATTTACAGACCGATCTTAAAGTATGATATATCAATGATTTTGTCTTGAGTAGATCAACTTTTTGATCCAATGTTCCTTGACATCAAGTGCGCTGTTTTTGAACTTACCCACCATATATCAGTTTCTACCATCCTAATGTACCACCCTAATATCAGAAAATTAAAGCTTGCAAGAAATCATTAAATTTCATCATTTAATCATTTAAATTTTCCAACTGAAGTATTTCGATTACTCCATTGAAACTATTTTTAAAAATGTTTTTAAGTTTTTTACCGAACGTAGGGGTCGCCTTATTAAATTTTTCGTCATATCTTCGGTATTTATAGTTAGTAGTGCTAAAATGATTTCTAATCGAATGGTAGTTGGAATAATACCGTTATTACTCTCTTAATGTATTTTATTATTGCTGTTCATTTTACCTGTGAGATATATATCAGTTGGAAATGAGTCTATATTTTATTCCGCTAAAGTTATAAAATTTAATTGAATGTTTTGTTATAATAATAACGAACCCAAATCTAAGCCCGGATTTAGAAATTTGCGCCCTAGGCAGTTGCTAAAATAAACGCCTCCCCCCTCAAAATTTCTTCAATGGTGGAATAAGTTTGGTACGAAAAGCTTTTCAATCAATAAAATGCACTTTTCTGAGAGTAAATATTTTATTTTATTACAGTCAGTAGCCTTATAATCATGAAGTATGTAAAAAAATTACCTATGTTATTCAACAATTACCATTATGTATGCGAATGGTTTTTGTGGAAAAATTATTGCTTATTTGTTTAAATTTTTACGTTTTGATTTTCGGATGACAGAGTCATTGATAATGTCATCACAATCTGAAGACGTGAGCAAAGCTGACTCTATAGTTAGCAAAGCAAGTGCGTTCAATCGTTCTGCAACCAGTTTTGATCTCAAGTAGTTTTTCACTAGCCGATCGATCACCAATGTTCAGTTATAATGACATTTTTCCCTTATAATGTAAGTAGGCGTGGCAACGAAATAGGCGGGAAATTCAATTCCCACCAATAAAAATTTTTTTTCAAAGTTTCCGCCAATACTTGCCGCCTGTATGGTAAATCCGGGCGAGTTATAAATGTCTTGTTTTATTTATTACTATCGCAAACGCGACTAAAACATAACAGAAGTCGCTGAAATAACTTTCCGGTACATTGCGCAACAAAATTGTGACTTTTAGGTAAACATGGTCACTTGGGTGGTCAAATATCTTCAAAAATTGCGTTACGTAATACTTGAACGGCCCTTTACCAGGTTAGTGCAAGAAAATAACTTTATTTCATAGCTTTCTTTGCTAAACTTAATTGTTTTCACAGCTTATCCATTCCTTTCTCAAAACATAGAGCGTTTTGTTCAAGTAGTACATGAATCTGCAATGGCGGATGAACATGATGTTTTGTATGGGCCATATTTTATCTAAGCTCGAGAGCCGTCAGAAATACAGCCAGCTTGAATCACGTCGAAATATGGTCGATAAAAATTCTATGCCTTTTATAACGAATTCGATACCACTGTAAAACTCGATAGAAAGACAACAGTAGAGCTTAGAGAAAAGTAACTTGATAAATAAATTAAAGTTTTACAAACATAAACAAGTTTTCTCACTATCAAAGCTCCATGTTTTGTTTAAATGATAAGAAGAGCGAATGAAATTGCACCGTACGTTGAGCTTTTTATAATTCATGTTGTAGATCTGGTGTGTTCTCAAGTCAATGACCTTTGGAGCAAAAAAAAAATTCGTCTCCTAGAGACAAAAACATCATGTTTAAGATCCGATTCTAAATACCGAAGAAATGAAGAAAAATTTAATAAGGGAACCCCTACGTGCGATAACAAACTTTAAAAACATTTTTAAAAATAGTTCTAATGGAGTAATCGAAATATTTCAGTTGGAGAAATTTAATGATTTTTTGCAAGCTTTAATTTTCTAACATTAGGGTGGTACATTAGGATGGTAGAAACTGAGATATGGTGGGTAAGTTCAAAAACAGGGTATTTGATGTCAAGGATCATGGGATCAAAAAGTTGGTCTACTCAAGACAAAAACATTGATATATCATACTTTAAGATCGGATTGTAAATGCCGAAGATATGATGTTTTTCTCAAATGCGCGACCTCTATTTTCGTCCAAAAAAAAAAAATTTTTTTTCGAAATTACCTTGCAAAAATGCTTCGGATTTGCTGGCGTACGGAGAAATTTTTTTTTGAGGTACGGTCTGGTGTATATTGTCTATTCTAAGGACCTCATGAAATGTGGACGCGATTAGACAACGGGGCGTGGCTCCTCCCATATTAAAATTTTTTGAGAAAAAATTTTCTAATTAAAAAATTAGTGTTTCAACAAATTTATTTAAATCTTTATCCTATCTCCTAGAGTTTATGAGATATTTCGTTTCAAAAAATGCTCATTTAGGTAAAAAAATACCACGTGTGCAGTTAATAAAAGAATGCCCGATATATATGTACATACATATGTACCTATTAGCGATGCCAATCCCGGGATCCCTGCCTTTTTCCAGTCCCGAAAATCCCGGGATTAGTTCAATTGAATCCCGAAATTAATTAAACATGTGTTTCGCAACACTTTTTCGTCTGACAGCTGATTTCACAACGATTTATTTTGCTTAAAATTGTATGAAATATCCACCATAGATTTTTAACTTGCTTGATCGTGAATTCAAAGTCTTAAAAGATGTAGTAAATGTACTTCAACCCATTAACTTTTAATGATTAAAGTAACTATTGAATGTGTAAAAAGCCCATTGTATAAGCCCATTGTGCAGAGTTACAAATATCTAAATAAAAATTACGTCAAGAGCGATTCATTTTTTTTCTCAACGGAATATTGTACTTTAATATTTTTAACATTTATATAATTTGTTTCGTTTTTCGATCGGACAGGGAAGGCTGGTTTTCATTAACATTTAATAAATAAACATAAGCAATAAGCTTGGCAAAACTAAAATTGATTTACATTTTTTACTTCAACAGTTAATAAAAAGAAAGCGGTAATACTTTTTGTCATTATTCTTTTTTATTTTGATTCTATCAATACTTTTTAATAACAACACAAACAAAAAAAAGTGATTCTTAGAAATTTAATGCAAAGAACAACGCATCAAAGAAAAAATATCAGCATGCGAGCTGTTGCAAAATGCACGGCAAAATTTTTGAATAACTTTGACGTCGTAATAGTAGGCGTTGAATCCAACGTTAAATTTAAAAAATTTGAGTTTACTTGTCATTTGGAGTTAAGAAAGCAACAGATTAATATTATTTTGTGAACAGATTTCATACAGTGCAAAGTAAAAACTGAGTGAAAATATAAAGTATGGGTGGAAAATACCTAAGCGAAGATATTATCCAGCTAGTGTACTACAATTACCAGAAGGGCAAATCTGCCAAAAAAATCTCGGAAATGTTATCCATAACATTAAGAACGGTGTACAACGTTATAGCACGTGCAGAAAAGGAAGGAAGACTTGATTATAAGAAGTCAACCGGTAGACCAAAAAAACTCACTTCGAGAAATGAACGCAAAATTATTAAGAAAGTCAATGAAAATCCATTCATAAGCACCAGAGAGGTTGCTCGGAACTTAAACAACGATTGTGGTGTAAGTGTCTCACATTATACTGTGCGAAGAGTTCTTTTAAAAAATAAGTATTCATCAAGGGCTGCCAGAAAAAAACCACTCCTTTCTGCACAAAACCTTTTGAAAAGGCTTTCGTTTGCTACACACCACATTGCATTGCCAACGAGTTACTGGGATGATGTAGTTTTCGCTGATGAAACTAAAATCATGTTGTATTGCCACGATGGTCCCTCCAGAGTTTGGAGAAAGCCCCTTACAGCACTGGAAAACTAAAATATTATTCCAACTGTTAAATTCGGCAAATTGTCAGTTATGGTGTGGGGCTGTATTTCTAGCCAAGGGGTTGTTGAAATAAGGATTTTTGATGAGCGAATGGATAAGGTGCTATACTTGAACATTTTAAGGACTAATCTTAAAAGTAGTGTTCAAAAATTTAACTTTGTTGACCCAAACAACGCAAATAAGCTAAAATTCAAAATGTACCAAGATAACGACCCTAAACACAAATCCAATTTGTGTATGACTTGGTTGATTTACAATTGCAGCAAAATTATTGACACTCCTGCCCAAAGTCCGGACTTGAATCCGATCGAAAATTTGTGGGCACATCTGAAAAAAAAAGTGAGCAAAAGGAGCCCGAAGTCAAAAAACCAACTAATACAGTATATTAAAGAAGAATGGGAGAAAATTCCAGATGAGTATGACCTCAAAAAGCTAATCGGGTCGATGAAAAATAGGTTGGAAGCTGTTATAAGGGCTGATGGTCAGCATACAAGATATTAAATTTAAAAAATTTTGGTTTCGCCCCCAAAAAACAAACTTTGGTTTTTTTAATTTGAATTTTGCCTAGCATTTTGCAACACTTGATATATTGATATTTTTTTTTCTTTTGCTGTTTTTTCCATTAAATTTCTAAGAATTAATTTGTTTTTGTTTGAGTTGTTATTAAAAAGTATTGATAGAATCAAAATAAAAAAGAATAATGACAAAAAGTATGACCACTATCTTTTTATTAACTGTTGAAGTAAAAAGTGTAAAGAAATTTTAGTTTTGCCAAGCTTTTTGCAACAAACTGTATTTAAAACATTGAAAAATACATTATTTAAAATTGAAAAAAACCTCACTTATACTCTATTTCAATATGAATCGAACACCGTTAAATTTATAAAAATCGTCCGCGAAACTATTCCAGGGGTCCGCGAAACAATTTTGACATCAATAATTTTACATCATCAAACTTTTCGTTTTATTCAAATAACTCATTTATTAAAAGTTCTACATGGCCATGACTTTTTGAATGATTGCACATATTTTTAAAAAACAAAGTGTGCATTTACTTTTGTTCAAACACTGAATACCCAACACCAAACAGTTTCCACTCTTCGCACTGTTTGACAACATAATCAGTTTTTATAAATTTCATTTTGAGCCTACAAGTGCAGGTTCAAATAAATTTAAAGTTGAAGATAAAATAGAAGCGATTATAAAAAAAACGAATTATGGTCAAAACACATTCAAAATATGTGTATGAGTCTTTTCCAAAACTCAGCGATTTTATAGAATTTTCTAATAAAGATCTCGATAATGTCAGGCGGCTGCATTTTGTCGAATACTTAACCCAAGCCAAGACCTTTTAAAATCAAAAATCATCGACTATGTGAATTTCGTTTTTATGAAAAGGACATAAAATGCTTTTAAAATATGAAAACAATAAAAAAAAATTTCAATCAGTAGGCTTTTGAGCCTGTTCCCAAACTGGGACAACGGCAGAATATATGAGTATTCATTAAATTTTTTGTAATTTTTTTTATTCAACTCATTAAAACTATGATAACTCAAGTGTTTTCCTTTGCAAATCAAGCGCAAACTTTTTAAATTTTTACACAAAACGCTTCCAACGAAGACTAATGAACACTGATTTTTTCAAAATACGCTAAATCGACGATGAAGTATCAAAACATAGCAAAATATTAAAAAAAGTTTAGTCGTTTTCCCTTCATTGTTTATGTGGATAAATTTTGCAAATTTTTTTTTTTGGGTTGAATTTACAGCTATTTGATTGTGCTGTACCCAAGCAGGTACAGTGGCTAGGAATGGGTTAATGCCTCTAAAAAGCAACTTCCGGAAGTATTTACCCTGTCCTGATTCTGACAACGACTGGATCAGGGATCCATTCAACACAGATGTTATAGTAATGCTAAGCAATTACCGATATTAGAGCAACTAACTTTTAGTTACTCCTAAAATTCGATTACCTTGCATTTGCAAATAAGGCCCTCCAAAACTTGATTCCATGTATTTGTGTGAACAAACTTTTTTGGTACTAATATATATAAAATCAAAGTATAAAAACCAGCTTAATGTAGAAGCAGACCTGCGAATAAAACTTTCGAATATAGAGCTCGAAATTGTAGATTTGGTTTCAAGAAAACGACATCATCCATCTCATTAAGTAAAAACTTCTACACGAGAAAATATAAAAAATTTTGCTTATAAAATAACCAAAAGTCACCAAAAAAATAATTTTCATTATAACCTTTATTATTATTATATTCTTTATTAAAAAAGATATAAAAAAAAAACAATTTATTTTCCAAGCTTTATTTTGACCAAGAAATATTTGTCTGAGTTTAATGTACATTTTTTAACTTGAAACTTTTTTAATTCTCTTACTTTTCCACAATTTTTATTCATTTTGTATTTTAATTACATGAAAATCCTAATAAAAAATGTTTGCCTCTATAAATGCTAAATACAGAGAGATATATGGTATAAGTATCAATATTTATTAGAAAGTAGTGTCTGCAGGCTTGTCAACTTTTGGATCTTCAAAAACCGGTCATAAATAGTGTTGAAAAGACCTTTAAAAACCGAAAAAATTAAAGCAAAATAAAAATACTTTGTTCTTAATCTCGTCAGATAACCGGACATTTTATGTCTGGTTGAGTTTGACAACGTTAGGCAAGCCTGAGTGTTTTTGTCATTATTGAGCCAGAAATTAAGCGGAGAACGACGTGAAATGTCTAGGGTTGGGATGGGATCCGCAAAAAAAAATTAGGTCGATAAGGGGTCCTCGGACTACATAAGTTTAAGAACCCCTGCTCTATGAATTTAAATAAGATTTGCATAAAACAAAATGGAAAAATATTTCTGTTAGATATTGCGCTTTTGGCCGGAAGGTCGAATTCGGGTGTTAATCTGAATTTTAAAAGGTTCTCTCAGAAACACATAAATAACTTTTATTTTAGAAAATATTTCAAAATAAAAATAGTGCAGTTTTCCTATATTTAGTCTAATTAACCAGTTCTTAAGGTCAGAAACTTTTAAAATTGTTTCAATTCTATTTTACAACACTTAAAACATGTATGACTTTACCAATTTTTCACCTTTTGTTATTTTTAATTTTTTCACACGAAAACAATATTTATTCCATAAAATATCATTAATAGACTGAAAATAACTTTTTTATCGAATATGTAAACATTATTTTTGTGTGTAAAAATTAAAAATATAAAAAGGTGAAAAATTGGTTAAGTCATACAATAATAGAGAGCTTTGAACAACCGTATTTCAGCCAATTTTCATCAAAAATTATTTTGTGGTCTTTAAAAATGAAATTGTTAGTTCTTCAGTTTACAATTATTATCAAGAATAAAAACAGTTGGCATAACAATGAAAAATGTAAATAATTTTGATTTCAAAAACTAAGTAATTCTCGGGCTAAGAAATAAAATTCTTGCCAAAACAATTTATTCTTAAAGTTGTGAAAACTGAAAACTGTAAGTCTGTCGCTTTAGTAAAAATTAATGAAAAAAATTCTTATTGCGTAGTTAGCTCTGATCGTGTTGTTTTTTTTTTATAAATTGAAAAAAAAAAAATTAAATGGAAAGTGAAGTAAATTTTATTGATGCTCCAACCCTTGAGCTTTATTAGTTGTGAAATATCCTGGGACGGAGTAAAGGCATTAGACGAGTGCCGCATGAATATGATTTTTTTTTACAACAGTGATGCACTCAAGAGCAGTTTTTTTAGTCTCTCATTTTATTTAAAAGTCAATAGTACAAGCGTATTCTGCCTTTCGCAGAATAAAGTTTTTGACCTGCATTTCTCTCAACTGGCATTGCGCAATTCATTGGCGCATATTTGTTTTGTTTTTGCACGTTTAATTCCGAAATCAGCAACTGCACGGCGGGACGAATGATGGCACGTTTCACAGATTGTGACCGCGGGAGGGTAAATGGACAATCCTACTCTAGCTTAATAAGTTGAAAAATCAATTTCAATACATTTATGTCAAGTACTTTATTTTTAAAGAAAGGTGACAACTAGTTTTTAATATAAGAATTTAATTTCTTTTAAACACTTTTAATATTTGAGCCAAGAACTATTTTTCAGGGACCCAAAATAACTATTATTTGGTTTTTTGTGATTGAAAAAATTGCCAATTATAAGGAATATTTCAAAAAATTTCTTTTTAATTATTATTAATAAGAGATATTAAATTAATTGTCCATAACTATTATTTTTCAATGGATTCTTTTTTACGTTGAGTCATAACTGTTATGAATAAGAAATTGTTTTTCCATTGTCAATTATTATTCAATGGTGGTCCAGAGTACCAAAAATGTCTGATTTTGGTCCAACTTTAGAAATTTTTTTTATAAACCAATCGATAGGCAGAGGTCGAAATTGGATTTTGGCCACCACCAGAGGTGGTCCTGAGTCCCAAAAATGACCGATTTAGGTCCACTTTCGAAAAAAAAATTTTATGCACAAATCGTTCGAAAGAGGTCAAAAATGGATTTTGAACATCATTAGAGGTGGTTCCGAGTCCCAAAAATGACTGATTTCGGTACATTTTCGAAAAAAAAATGTTATGCACCAATCGATGGAAAGAGGTCAAAATGGATTTTAAACATCATTAGAGGTGGTTCCGAGTCCCAAAAATTACCGATTTCGGTCTATTTTCGAAAAAAAAGTATGCACCAATCGATGGACAGAGGTCGAAAATGGATCTTGAATTTTTGCTCCAATCGATTGGGAAAGTTTGAAAACTAATTTTGGACATCACTTTGGTTGGCTCTTGACCTTGGAAAGTACCGTTTTCGACCCTTTTGGTGCTTTTTAAGGTCCGGAGCTGCCCTAAGTTATGTCCAAAAGCCATTGCCGACCATTTCTTATCGGTTGGAGCAAAAAAAATTGAAGGCTGTTCAAAAAAATTTTTTTTTTGCACTAATCTATAGGGAAAGGTCGAAAATAGCCATTTTCGAGTTCAATCTATCAACTGGTGCAAAACAAAAATTTTAGTATTTTTACAATTTTTATTAACAACGCAATCTTGTCACAACAATTCAAGTTGTTGATTTTTTAAACAACAACTCGTTCTTGAGACAACAATTTATTTTTTCGAAGTGTTAACAATTTTTATATCTAAGCCAAAAATAAAAGTTCTTACTTTACGGCTAACATTTTTATTGTTAAAATAAGAATTTAAGTTATTGAGTTAATTTTAACCTACGGAAATTGTTGGGCCAAAGTATAAAATTGTTGAAATTACTTTTTTTTCTGAGTGTTATAACCATATAATTTATTTTTTGTTACATATACAATGTAAGTTTTTATTTATAAAATGCTAAACCTTCGGCTTCGGCCGAAGGTTTCGAAAATGGCCGAAGTTCGGCTTCGGCCAAAAGAGTCACCTTTGGTCGGACCCTAATAAAAACGTAAAATTTAACAAACAATTTAGGTCTTACATACTAGAAGCGACACTGCCAGTTACATAATAAGAAACATAATAACTTATACGAATAAATAATAAAATTAAAATTTAAAAATGTCCGGATATTAAAGAATAAAAGATAAAAATATTGAATTTAGTAAAAACAAGATTTTAACGCGAAAAATGATCAAAATTTAACTGCTTAAATTTTCCGAAGTTCGAAATAGTTTTTAAATCACTATTTAGTGAATTCCAGATTCTAATGGCGTTGATGAAGAATTTTCGTGCGGAATTAAAATATGAAAATTTTGGAATAATTAAGTTGTTGCATCTATTGGATATACTGAAACGTATTTTGTCGTGAAGATATGGCGGGCTTCGTGTATAAATTAATTTATGCAGGAATATACAATTTCTTGCCATGATATAGTTTTCGATGGAACATCCTAAAATCATCCTACTGATAGCCAAGACGTGATCAAACCTACGTATGGCTTACATAGCGTGTAGCGTTATTGAAAGCAACTTGCAGCTTATGTAAAGAACTAGAGTCCAATTTACTATACACAATTTCAAAATAATTTATGTAAGGAAGTATTAATTGTATTACGCTTTATTTCAACTGGTGTGTATTCAGCAGACATCCTTAAATATCGCAAAGTCATGTAAATTTTGCTTATCACATGATTTATATGGTCAACACAAGTCAAGGCAGTACAGGCCCGTACCTACCATAGGGGCTAGGGGGGGCTTAGCCCCCCTAGAGCTTCATTAGCCACCCTAGCGCTTCATTGGCCCCCCTAGCGCTTCATTTGCCCTAGTGCTTCACCGAGAACGAGACGAGGCGAGATTCGAGTTGTTCTCGTTCTCGCCTCGTTTTATAAATTTGAGTCTCGCCTCGCCTCGTTCTCGGCCGAGAACTTGCCATCACATATCTCGCCTCGCCTCGTCGAAACCTCGCCTCGCCTCGGTAAAAAGCGAGGATTTTATAAAAATGAAAAAAATTCTACATGTATCAGGCCTGCATATGAACATTCAACTAGCAAAGCCCGACAAGCGTTGCTACGCCTCAAGAAATGAAATAACATGTGTTTTTTTTTTGGGTGGATTGAATAATATATGATGATTGGTGAACCTTTTACAAACTATGACAATTGTATGTACCAAATCTTATCCATCTACGTCATATAGTTGCTGAGATATAAAAAAAAGTTGTATTCACCTGTGTCAAGTAGTTGATAACACTGGTCAACAATGGTTTTGTTGGCCTGGATGTCTCTGCGGATTTCTATAATTTCAGGTACTCAGATTACGAATATATTCATGAAAGTACTAAATTGGCTATAGTTTTTAAGATATTGATGTATTTATCTATAAATATATGACACAAAGTCGGATTAGTTACACTCTATATATGTAACACAAGAACGGCTGGACCGATTTTAATAGTCTCAAATTTTTTGGATTTGTCTTCGCCCCGACATTGGCTACAAAAATTTTATTTAGGTAAATATTTAGGGTGGCCCTTATACAAAACTTTTTTAAAATGAATGATCTTTAATTTGTTGGATTTGTCTTCGCCCCATGAGTATAAATGTGTTTTGTCTTTTCCACGTAAAGAAAACACTACCCAGTAGAAATTCATGCATCACTGATGTAAATAAATAAATAAACTGCGGAAGCATTGCATGGCTACACAAAAAATTATTAAGCTCAAAATTCATCAATAAAAACAAAAGGTACTTTTCCGAGAATTAAAATTTTTTTCCAGTGAATATGAGTTCCTTTTATAAGAATGACGCACACAAGAGCAGTTTTTTTAGTCTCTCATTTTTTTACAAGTCAATAATACATGCGTAAAAAATTGCCTTTTGCAGAAATAATGTCTTTGACCTGAAATTTTCACAACTGACATCGCGCAACTCATTTGCGCACATTTGTTTTGTTTTGCACGTTTAATTCCTGCTGGGTCTCTTGCATATTTCATTTTTCAAACGAACCAGCGTGTAGAAATCAGCAACTGCACGGCGGGACGAATGATAGCATGTTTCATAGCTCGTGACCTCGGGTGGATAAATGACCAACCCTAGCCTAAGCTATGCTTCTTGCTTTAAAAGACGCGTGGTGTAAATTTCATGTTATTCGAATACGTGGTCCTTGTGAAAATGTTATTTTAATAATATTTTTGTACGAGGACCACCCTAAATATGTACCTTAAGAAAAAGTTTTATAGCTTAAGCTATGCTTTTTGATATAAAAGACACGCGGTGTAAATTCTATGCGAATCGATCACGTGGTCTTTGCGAAAATGCTATTTTAAAATTATTTTTGTATTAAGGCCACCCTAAATATGCACCCTTAATAAAATTTTTATAGCCTTTATTATTTTTGGGGCGAAGACAAATCCAACAAATCAAAGACCTTAATTTTAAAAAAGTTTATTATTTACCCTAAATAAAATTATTGTAGCCAATGTCATTCTCGGGGCGGAGACAAATCCAAAAACTTTGAGACCATTAAAATCGGTCCAGCCGTTCTTGAGTTATACAGAGTGTAACTAACCCGACTTTGTTTCATATATTTATAGATAAATACATCAATATCTTAAAAACTAGAGCCAATTCAGTACTTTCATGAATATATTCGTAATCTGAGTACCTGAAATTATAGAAATCCGCAGAGACATCCAGGCCAACAAAACCACTGTTGACCAGTGTTATCAACTATTTGACACAGGTGAATAAGACTTTTTTTTATATCTCAGCAACTATATGACGTAGATGGATAAGATTTGATACATATAATTGTCATAGTTTGTAAAAGGTTCGTAGTTTAGTTTGATTTGGAAAAAATGGGCAATGCCACGCCGTCCCATATAAGAAAAGAATTAAATTGATCATATCTCACCAATCATCATATATTATTCAATCCACCCAAAAAAAAAACACATATGTTATTTCATTTCTTGAGGCGTAGCAACGCGTGTCGGGCTTTGCTAGTTGAATGTACATATGCAGGCCTGATACATGTATAATTTTTTCATTTTTATAAAAACCTCGCTTTTTACCGAGGCGAGGCGACGTGCCTGTGTGTCTCGCCTCGCCTCGGTCGAGCGAGGCAAATTTATTTTTCCACCTCGCCTCGTTCTCGCCTCGTAGAACGAGGCTGCCTCGCAGCCTCGGTGAAGCACTAATTTGCCCCTAGCGTTTCATTTGCTCTTCACGCGTTTTTTAGGAAAACTTCAAAAACAAAAGCAATTAGAAAATTATATTTATAGTTTATACTACTTAGGTTTAAAGTTTATTTTTTTTTAAACAATAACAATTTAAAATAGGTGTACTCTGCGATCATTCAGGGCATTGAATCTTTTTAAAACCATGTCTATATCTATAGACTCAAGACGTTTGTGCTCGAAAGCCAGGAACGATAAATTATTCAGCCTATCAGCCAACATGCCTATTCGTTGTGGCCGTATAATTCTTGTTAATGCCGAAAATGACGATTCGCATACTTCCGTTCCAGCCGGGAAAGTTTCGATGGTTGCAAATAGATTGTACATTTTTTCCATTACTTGACGCACCTTATACAGCTCCGTCAGCACCACCGTCTTAATTTTTTTTTGTTCCGGCTTTTTAAATTTGTTCAATTGATCATTTTCCGAACGAATTCTATCTATATATGTATTCTTTGGCAATTTTGAGCTCAATTTCACTTGGTAACTGGATGCCCAAATCTCCCAATGGGTGCAGCTTTTACAAATCCATTTCATCAGCTATATCGATAGCTTGTTTGTAACAAAGCGATTGGTCATTTCAATTAATACGATATCGATTGTTTCGTAGAATGTTGATTTCAGCATGATGATCGATTCGCTTCGTTCACCCAGTGTTTCTTCAACAACTGACTCTTTCAGCATTTTTGACTGCTGCCTATTCCGAATTGGACGATATGAGGCGTGAGCTGATTCTGTGGGCTTTAATTGTTCCAACAGATCTATCGTTTGAAAATAATATTGATCGAAACTATTTTGTGATCTCATTTTTTCAAGCATTGTAAAAACAGCTCTAATGAGTGGCATAGCATCTTTGTATCCCATTGCTCGGCCTTGAATCGCTTTCGTTACTGGTTCAATCGATTGCAATAAATCCTTCATAAACACTAATGTGAAGACAAATTCCAACGATACCATCACGTGTGACAAACCGACTGCTATTGCTACGTCATCACCATCGAACCTTTCGCCAACCATTTGAGGCAAAGAATTCATAATATGGATATAGTTTTCAAAGATGGATTTAGAAGCACGTAAATGGCCAACCCAACGAGTTTCGATTAATTTCAAAATGGAATGGCCTTCATAATGTTGTTGTACTTTGTGGCGACGGAAACATTTCGCAATATGTTTTGCCCGAAAATATTAAAATACGCATTAAGCACACTAGATATTCATATAGTTTACACAAAATATAATCTTATTTCTCAAATACTTTTTTCTATGTATTTTGGGGCGTAGATTCCAAAAATACTAATCATTTTTTTCTTCTTAAGAATCGTTTTCGAGATATCCACAAAAAAAATATATGTACATATGTATTAAAAAAATAAAAACAAAAACAAATACAGTAGGTAACGGATATAAGCACAATGCTTATAAGAAAGGAACGCTTATAAGAAACATTTTCGAAAGCACCTCATTTTTTCTCAATGTTTTGAGGTAAAAAACAATCTATATAAGAAACTTCTTATAAGAAAAAAACGCATAAAAGGAAGCTTTTTCCAAGCACCAATATGAAAAATCTTAAGAAAAATATAACGCTTATAAGAAATTTTTTCAAATCGCAATTTTCGTTCTTTGGTCAAAATTGAAAATACGCGCTTTCTTTATGTCATCATTCTTCGATCAAAATTGAACGAGCAAGTATAACGATTGCAGTTGCTGAACGCACTTATTACTCACTGCTGATTTTTGTGCGATTCGGATATAAGAAATAAAGTTTCTTATATCAGTAGTACGTATATAGGAAAGTTTTTTCTTATATACGTGGTACTTCTATAAGAAAAAACTGATATAAGAAAGAAATTTCCGGGATTTTTTGACTTTCTTATATCCGTTACCTACTGTATGCACCGTCTTAAAAGTCCAAGCCTAAATTTAACGGCACTGTTGGATTTATCTTTTATAGGGAACAATTGAACATATAAGACAATAAAATATCTTTTACGAATTACTTATTTCCTTATTTAATTACATTGTCAATGGCCTATATGCGGTAATGAATGAAAATATAGAAATTACCCATTTTCATTGATTTTAGAATAGCACTCACAGATTTTGTCCGACTTGGACAAAATTACACATCAAATATTTGTAAAATAATATTTTTGTGTTCAAACGGAGTAATTGAAATTTAGTTGCTTTTAAAAAAGACCAAAAAAGTAGCTTTTTGTGAACTTTGATCGCTTGTACCTCCATCCAAAATTTTTTAAAAAAAACGTTATATATAGTAAAATTTTTTGTGACCCCCCAAGCAAAGTCGGGTAGGTACGGGCCTGAAGCAGTATCGAGATGGAAATCAAGACTGGTTGCTTTATTTACAAATTTCAGCGGCATATCTCCAATGAAAATAGTTGGCATGCTACCAATTTCAAGTTGACCTCGAGAAATGGGTAATACATAAGACTTGTTGGGATTCAAACACAGCTTATTGTAACTAGCCCAATTAAAAACAATACACAGGTTAACACTATCAAAAGCCTTGGAAAAGTCTAAGAGGCATAAAAAGGCAATCTGATCTTGGTCATTCGCAATACATATATCATCCATAACTTTCAACATAGCAGTTGCACTACTATGGCCAGCACGGAAGCCTGACTGCTGTGGAGACAGCAGTTGATACTTATTCAAATGTTCAGTAATTTGCTCGTGCATTAATACCTCACAGACCTTTGATAAAGCATACAATATGCTAATAGGGCGATCATTAGGTTCAGTAGCACCTTGTTTTTTAGGAAGCGGTAGGACTATAGCAACTTTACACATTCGTGAAAACATGAAGTTGTAACACAGTGATTAATTATATGTGTGAGAGGACTCAAAACATACGGAAAGATTAGCTTAAGAAACCTTATAGAAATTTTGTCTTCGCCAAACGCATTCGATTTAATTTTCATAACTCTTCTACAAACTTTAAAATCATATACAGTGCGAAACTCAAAAGATTTCACAGAAGAATCAGAGATAGTCAAATTAGGTTCGTAGCTATCGCTGGGAACTACGGTATTATTAAGTATGAAAAAATCATTCAATAGGCTAGGATCAATGTTACACTCCTGTTTAACGCCACTTTTAACACCTAACTGTTTAATATTCTTCCATAATTGCTTAAAGGAAAGCCAGTGTTAAGTTTTGGACAAAAATATTCTATCTTTGATTGCCGTATGATACACACAGATCTATTTCGAGCCTGTTTGTATACTTCCCAGTTTTCATTGGTTGGCGACTTCTTCCACTTTGCATATAATTTATATTTCTTTTGAGCTGCAGCTTGACATGTGAAGTAAACCACGGAGAATAATTTTTCTTAATAAGTACAGTCTTGACAGGAACATAAATATCCATAAGTCTATGGCAATTTTTGTTAAATGTCTCCAATTTCCCGTCTAAAGAGCTGAAGAGCCAGCATTCATTCCAGTTTGTCTGAATTAGATCATTAAATAACATATCAGTAATTAGAGCGCCAAAGTCACGGTATGATATTGTTACAATTTCATCTTTATGACACAAATTAATTTTTAGAGCACAGAATATTAAATCATGATCAGAGCTGATAAAGCTGATTTGATCAAAAGCCAGTAAAGGTGTGTTATCAGATTTGATAAAAATATCTAGCAAACTAGCAATTGCATTATTTTCAAACCTAGTTGGCATAGCAGTATTTACTACGGATAGTCCATTGGAGTAAATCTGATCTTTAAACCTGTCAGTGATATTGTCACACAGAAAAAACAAGATTGGTAAAATCAAAGAATTGCAATTCCATGATTAAAATTTATGGAATTCAACAATTCATTTCTTTGAATCAAAGAAAAAATTTGCAAAATCAAAACCCTTTGTTCTTTGGATTTGCAAATTCAAATTTTCTGATTTTACAACAAAATATTTTAGCGTAATCAGCAAAATGTTTCACTGATATTGCAAATAAAACACTTCCATTGTCCAATCAGGGAAGCTCCTGGTTCAAACCCCGGCGACGACATATTTTTTTTTATTAATTTTTGTATTTTTTAATTTAAAAAACAAAAAAACAAGTAGAGAACTATAAATATATTGAAAATATCTTGAAAACTGCCTTTTATATTAAAAAATAACGGACTCGTTTTTTATTATTAACATAAAGGCAGTTTTCAATATATTTTCAATTTATACAAACACAGTTTTCTACTTCTTTAAGTTTTTTAAATACCTTTAAATTAAAAAAGTTATGTCGTCGCCGGGGTTTGAACCAGGAGCTTCCCTGATTAGACAATGGAAGTTTTTTATTTGCAATATCAGTGAAACATTTTGCTGATTATGCTAAAATATTTTGTTGTAAAATCAGAAAATTTGAATTTGCAAATCCAAGGAACAAAGGGTTTTGATTTTGCAAATTTTTTCTTTGATTCAAAGAAATGAATTGTTGAATTCCACAAATTTTAATCATAGAATTGCAATTCTTTGATTTTACCAATTTTGTTTTTTCTGTGTAGGCACTATACAGCGTTCCTTCTTTTTTTTTTAAGCTTAATCGTAGATTGAAAAACTTTCTGCTCTCCATCAATTAACTTTCATGAATAAGGATATTATGTTTATGTCCAGATCATAGGCGGCGACTATGGGGGGCAAAGCACTTTTTTCCCCCTCAAAAAATATTTTGAGGGGCCCCGCCCCCCAATAATTTAGAGAGCAAAATGTTTTCTCACGTAGATGCTACCATCACTGCCATTCAAAAGCAACAATTTCATTTTGGTAATATTAAAATACAGATCGAAAATTTAAGCGAAACTATTGCAAGCTTGAGAGATGAATTCGCAGTGATTTGGAGTGAAATTGATAAAGAAAGAGTTTTCGTAGGCATTGAACTACCACAAGAAAACGCAACAGAAATGTTCCAAAAAAGTTAGATGATTCGAATAATATGCTAAAGATTGTTTCCAAAACCACGAAGAAAAATTCAGAAGTCAATATGTACTATGAAATTATTGACAATATTGTGAATTGTTTGAAAGCAAGGTTTGACACGAAAGCTTTCACTTTTCTTAGCCATGCATTTTGCATGTATTCCGAAGATGCTTTGAATGTAGATTTAAAGGAGATTGCGATTGAATTCATAGAACGATGTGAAATTAGACGTAAAACATTTGCATTGTCATAACAAAAATTTTGTAATGTGTTGAACAATAAATTTTGATTACAATTGTGAATTGTATACTCTTCATGTGTTTTCATTTTGTATTTGTTGTGTTTTACTTTTACATTTTCATACATTTTGATGATTATTATTCTACAACCCCCCTCCCATGAAATATCACTTGAAAAAATTTTTTTTAATTTTGGCCCCCCCAATATTTATTAGAACTCTCCGCCTCTGGTCCAGATACAGGGTCTTCCACAACTTTGACAACTTTTTTACTTGAACACCTATAATTGCTAAAGGCACGAAGAACAGAATTTCTGTCAAATCTGGAGTAGAATTTGACTATGACCGCTGAATTAGATTTTTTAGTGCGAATAATGTCACGAAACTGCGGTGGAACAAAGTTGGCCACACAACAAATTTGTAAAAAAAATGGCTTTTAAGTCTTCAAGTCACAGCTTAGAATACCAAAGAGTACAGCAAAGAGTACAGTTACTTACTTACTTACTTGGGTGGCCATAACAACCCGTTACCGGGTTACGGCCGACCTCAAAAGCTCTCTCCAGGCGCCTCTGCTTCGCGCGCGCCTTCTCCAATCAGGCACACCAAGCGTGGATAGGGTTTCTTCGGCTTGGTCTTTCCATCGGAGGCATGGTCTTCCTCTCCGTCGTCGCCCAGCGGCTTCCGCATCAAACACCTTTTTCGCCGGAGCTTCTTCGTCCATACGCACAACATGTCCCAGCCAGCGCAGACGTAGGATAGTGATGCGCTTGACTATGTCGATGTCATTGTAGAGCTCGTACAGTTCATGGTTCATTCGAATACGGTAGTCGTCGCCGACGCGAACAGGACCGAAGATTTTGCGAAGAATTTTTCTCTCAAACACCCCAAGTGTGGCTGCATCGGTCTGCGACACAACCCATGCTTCTGCACCGTAGAGTAGCACGGGTAAGATGAGCGTCTTGTAGAGTGTCAGTTTTGTCGGGCGAGAGAGGTCTCTACTACTCAATTGCTTACTGAGACCGTAGTAACACCTATTAGCAAGAGTGAGTCTTCGCTTTATCTCCAAGCTGATATCGTTTTGAGTGTTCACGGCGGTGCCAAGATAGGTGAATTCCTTGACAACTTCGAAAGTATAGCTGTTCGCAGCAATGTTGGATCCAATGCGCCGCGTCTCCCTGCTTGTGGACAGCATATACTTTGTTTTGCCCTCGTTCACCGTCAAACCCACCTTCGCTGATTCTTTTTCGATAGCAGAAAATGCAGCAGTAACATCTCGCTTACAACGTCCAATGATATCAATATCATCGGCATATGCAAGGAGCTGGACACTTTTGTAGAAAATAGTGCCATTACGATGTACACTGGCTTTTCGCAACACCCCTTCTATCAAAAAGTTGAAGAGGTTGCAGGATAGTGGATCGCCTTGTCTGAAACCTCGTTCGGTATCAAATGGTTCGGAGAGGTCCGTTCCTACCCTGACGGAGCTGGATGTGTTGCTCAACGTCATTCTGCAAAGCCGCACTAGCTTCGCAGGTATACCGAACTCAGACATGGTGGCATACAGGCAATCCCGTATCGGGCTATCGAAAGCAGCCTTAAAATCGATAAAAAGATGATGGGTATCGATCTGTTTTTCGTGGGTTTTTTCCAGGATTTGACGTAGTGTGAAGATCTGGTCTATGGTGGACTTACCAGGTCTAAAGCCGCACTGATAAGGCCCAATCAGTGTGTTGGCGAACGGCTTAAGTCTTTCACACAGTACGGTCGACAGGACCTTGTATGAGATGGCAAGAAGACTGATTCCCCGGTAGTTTGCGCAAATTGTAGGGTCACCTTTCTTCAATATAGGACAAAGGACACTGAGATTCC
Organism: Meiosimyza platycephala; assembly: GCA_963662105.1. Lineage (NCBI taxonomy): Eukaryota > Metazoa > Arthropoda > Insecta > Diptera > Lauxaniidae > Meiosimyza > Meiosimyza platycephala. The sequence goes on from OY759212.1 coordinate 4,945,508, forward strand.
AATCGTCGGGTATGCTTTCTGCTAGCCATATTTTGCAGATGAGTTGATGCATGCACCCTATCAGCTCATCGCCACCGGTCTTGAACAATTCAGCAGGCAGGCCGTCAGCACCGGCTGCTTTGTTGTTCTTAAGTCGCTGTATCACAATTCGTACCGCGTCATGGCTAGGTGGTGGTACGTCCACACCATCGTCGTTGATTGGTGGCATCGGGTTAGTTTCTCCAAAGGCGGGATTGGTGGAGTCATCGCCAGCAAGCAGCTTGGAAAAGTGTTCCCTCCATAATCTCAGTGTACCTTGCGTATCCGTAACCAGATTTCCGTGTTCATCTTTACAGGTAGATGCTCCGGGCTTGAAACCTTGGGTCAGACGCTTGACTTGTTGGTAAAATTTTCGAGCATCATTCCTGCCTCGTAACACTTCGAGTTTCTCACGCTCACGCCTTTCCTGCTCTCGTTTCTTGCGTCTGAAAAGGCGCCTCTCTTCCTTTCTCTTTTCCCGGTAGTTTTCGCGTACGGCTCGCGTTGCGGCTGACTGCAGTGTTCTTTTGTATGCGGCGTTTTTCACTGCAGTAGCTTCGCGACACTCCTGGTCATACCATTGATTTCGCGGAGGTGGGCGTCGGAAACCAATTACTTCCTCAGCGGCAGAGCGCATGGAGCGGGAAATATGCGCCCAAAGTCCACCGGCATCATCGGGTAGAGAGTCAGGTTGAAGGAGCAGTTCTGAGAGGTGAGCGGAATAGGCTTCGGCCGTCCGATGTGATTGCAGTTTAGCGACGTCCAGCTTTCGTTGCATACCAGAGCGTACATCCTTTGCATTGCAGAGCCGCATGCGTATCTTGGCTGCAACAAGATAGTGATCGGAGTCAATATTGACTCCACGGAACGTACGAACGTCTAGCACGAGTACAGTACATAAGATAAAACAGCCTTAGGGCCAGCTTTTATTTTCTCGCATTTGAGTTTTAAAGCACTTATTTCACCAGTAATTTCGCGCAGGGCTTGATTTACCCACAGGCTAATAAGGCTTAAGCCTAGGGCGCAAGGTCCGAAGGGGCGCTGAGAAAAAATTATGTGCTGAAAAATATTTTATAAGAAAAGGATTGCACAAATACAATTGAGGCATGAAATTTTCCTTCCCTCGTTTGTCAAAAGTGAGTCTCTGCCTCGTTGCCTATGATTTTGACAGTCTTCAAGTTTTACCCACAAGACCTATAGAATGCATTAAATTTTGTCACTTTCTTTTCCCATACGAACGTACTTTTCCGAACTTCTTAATAAATTTTAAGAATTTTCCAAATTGTGCATTTCCATAGACTTTAATTAGAAATTCTGACCACCATTTTTCAGGGATGCACTCTGAAATTTGTCACTTCTTTGCTCTTTGACTGCGGACTGTGTCAAACGTATTTTTTTTAACAATTTGAAGAAGTTTTATTTTATTTAACAATAAAAACTTGAACAGAATTTTGATGGAGTCTTCTTGTTCAAGTATTTGAGTAATACAAATTGATTTTTGTTTTGTGAAAAAGTGTTTAGAAATATTTGAATTCGTTTGTTGTTCGTAAGACCATAAATAAGTGCATTTTGACGATATACATAGGCTTAAAGTTGTGAGGTAGGTGAGGTGGGATAAAAATCTATCAATTTTAATAAAGCTTGGACATATAAGTAACATTCTGTAAAAAAAAAGTTGTGGCTTAAGTGCGTCCTTTTGAGATATTTGCATTTTTTTATTACGATCTGGCATGTCAAGTATATATGAAAGTGAAATAAAGTACATGAAGAGCTTTTAAAAATAAATTTTTAAGGGTCCAACCTTATCTGATGTTTCAACTTTTTTTACGGATTTCGAATTCAAATCTTGCTATCAAAACTTGATACAAACTCGGCAGTTGTAAAAAAACTTCTCGAAAACTCGATGGAGTGCCCGAGTAGACGCCAGCAAAGCTTTGTACAATTCTTACAAGCATGTTCTTGTAGCATTGGACTACATTTGTGAAAATATACATCAAACTAGAGAGGCCAAAATAGAGGCAAGAAGAATAGCAAACCAATTGAAAACCCTAGAAATGATGATATTGTTGTGTTTTTGGGACTCTCTGCTGGTCAAGTTTCATATCGTTGGTGCACAGCTTCAAGCAAATTATGTTGATTTATCAAACGTTGTTACTCTATATGATACACATCTTAATACGTTGCGAGACGAAAAAGAGTTTGAAAAATTTGAATCAGAAGCAATCGATAGTTGCGAACTCACTGTGTACATAAAAAATTTAAGAAGAAAAACGAAACAAAAATTTCATTTTGATGAAGTAAAAGCGGGACATACAGAATTTGGAAGGAAGACGATTTTTCATTGTAGAAAAATATTACGCTGCCTAAAAGTTCAGTTGCAAAGTCGACAAATAATTTATACCAAAATGAATACAAAATTTGGTTTCTTATGGAAATTACCTGAAATAAATGACGATAGCATTATAAAAACTAAGGCTAAAGAGTTGCAACAAGTATATTACTTGGATATAGAAGATACGTTTTCTGACGAGTGTGTCCATTTGGAACCGTTTTTTAAAGATAAAGAATTTGGTGATCTACAAAAATTAACCCCAAAGAGTATACAGTCGTCTTCGAAATAATAAGAACAACTTAAACAAAAATTGAAATCGTCGTACAAAATTTTAATAATAATATTTTATAATATAGATTTTTATTGTAACAACTCAACACCTATAAAGGTTTTAAAAAATGGAAAAAGTGATGACCAAATCTATCCCCATTTTTTTTTATGACAATATTGTCGCATTAAGTCCAAAATGAGCTGTTCGAAAAAATAAGAACAAGGATAAGAAATATACAATTCTCAATTTTTATGTTCATCAAATACGCTCTCATGACATTATATTCAATACGAAGTGGCTCCACTTTGATTTTTGACTAATTTGGCATACCTGGACTTCATTGAAAATATCAGGTCTTGCCATCTGGAGAGTGATATATTATCCAAAGTATTTTTTGCTGCTTGCCATAACTCTTCAGAATTTTTGAGTCTAGCGTCTTTTAATCTTTTCTTAACATCCATCCAAAGATGCTTTATTGAATTAAGGTCCGGCAATTTTACAGGCCACTTCATAACATTGATATTATGGGTCCGAAACCACTCCTTTGCTTTCTCTGAGGTATGCTTCGGGTCGTCATCTTGCTGAAAGATCCTCCATTCGGCATTTCCTCTTGGGCGTTTGATAACATTTCGGCTTCTAGTATATTTTCAACATAGTAACAAGCATCCATAGTGTCAACTATCCTAGTTAGAGGTCCGATGCCATTCTACGAAAAACATCCCCACAGCATCAGTTTGAGGCCGCCATGCTTAATAGCCTTAGTGGGGAACTTTACATTGAATTCTTGCTTAGGAGGGCATTTTACGTATTGTTTTTCTCTGGCGTGGTCGAACTGTACAACTTTTGTCGCATCCGTCCATAATATTTTGCGCCAAACGGTCTGAGCTTCCTTCAAAAATAATCTGGCAAACTGAAGTCTCCGTTACAAATGAACACCTTTCAACAACTGTACTTTCCTAGGGCTTCATGGATTCAGATTAAAGCCGATGAATCCTTTTCTTATATTAGAAGTGATATTGGAAGATTCAATTCATTTCTGAATTGCGTAGAGGTTATAAATGGATGCTGTTTAACAATCTTTGCGATCAATTTATACTGTCTCACCCTGGATTTTTACGTCTACCTCTACTTTCGGCGTATGGTGACCAATTTTTGGCATTAGTTATCATGCCGTTTGAAACACCAAGAAGTTCCCTTATGAATGCAAAGGTTTTGCCATTGCTGAGCAATTTTTTATTAATTTTCTTTATTTAGAAGAACCATGTTGTCTTCATCCCATTTCCATGAGATTTTTTTCAAATTTTTGCACACTGAATATTTTAAACCTAATGCAACAATATTGCAAGAACAAATGTAGATGCATTTGGTCATCACTCTTTCCATTTTTTAAAACCTTAATATGTGTTTAATTATTACAATCAAAATCGATATTATAAAAATTTTGTACGACGAATTCGATTTTCATCTAAGTTGTTCTTATTATTTCGATCATGACTGTAACACTCTCTATAAATAATAGAGCAATTGTCGCAAGTATTTTACTTATTAAATTTTAAATCGTAATTCCGTAATTCAGGAATTACAATCTCACACTGTAATTTTTATTTTAGATTATTCAGATGTTATTAACTGACACATTAGAGACCGGAAAGTTACAACTTTTATTCGTTTAAAATCGAAGCTACAAAATAGATGGAAATTTTCGAATAATTGAAAGAATTTTTTTTGAAAGTCCGGACCTTTTTTTTTTGCTCGTCAAAATTTTTCTTTTCGTAGGGGGGCGCATATTCATAGTTAGCCTAAGGCGGTCAGAACTCTAAATCAGGCCCTTTTTCATTCAACCCACTAACTCTAGTTGTTAATAAGCTTATTTCAGTTTTAATTTTAGCAGTGAGCTTTCTCTCCAAATTACTGAGCTCTGAAAAAACTTTATCAAACTGCAGAAAAAAGTTATACACAAAAATTTAAATAAGGACAACAAATTAAAAATATTCGGGTTTTTTAAATAATCTTTTTGACTTAACTTATTTAAAAAATAAGTTTTTTGACTTTATAAAGTGCCATTTTGATAGGAATTCTGATTCTCTACAAAAAGTTATGTGATGTGTAGGCATTAAAAATGTATAGTTTTTGAGTTAAGTCAAAAAGACTATTTAAAAAACCCGGATATTTTCAATTTGTTGTCCTTTTTAAATTTTTGTGTATAACTTTTTTCAGTGAGGATTTAGGTATAGTCATTGGTTCACAGAAAAGAAAAATGACGTAGTTTCCGTCAAAATGGTGATCCACAAAAGAATTTTTTGATGAAAATTGGCTGAAATACGGTCGCTCAAAGCTATCTACTATTGTATGACTTTACCAATTTTTCACCTTTTGTTATTTTTAATTTTTACACACAAAAATAATGTTTATTCGATAAAAAAGTTATTTTCAGTCTTATTCAAAAAATATAAATTTTTTAGTATTTTAAATAGCTTTTTAGCTTATTTTGTTGAAAAAATAAGGTTTTTGACTTTATAAAGTGCCCTTTTGATAGGAAATCTGATTCTCTACAAAAAGTTAAAAATGTATAGTTTTTTAGTTATAGTTCAAAAAAACAAAAAATGGACAAATTTCCACCGTCCTCAAAAGTCCAAGCCGAAGCTTAATTGCACTTTTAAATTTATCATTTCTAGGGTACAATTGAACATATAAGACAATGAAATACCTTTAAAGTGTTAGATCCTTATTCAAATAAATAATCAATAGCATATTAGTAGGGCAAGTAAAAATAAAATCAAAAATATGTAACATCATCAATTTGTACATTTCCTTTTGAATGAAGCAAATTAAAGACGGTCAAAAATAACTGGCTTCTTTTAGTTAAGCATAAAGGTAGTAGGCTATATAACAGAAAAATATAATTTAAAAATTTTTGAAAATTTTTTTCTCGGAAATATTTAAGGTTAAAGTTGGAATTTCAGAAAAAAAATCTAAAACTCACATACCCTTCAAAGTACGTTGGAAATAAATGCTAAAAAGTCATTGAAGAGGTTGGATAAATCGAAAATAATGTTAAATAGTTGAAAAGTTTTGAAACAGTTGGAAAAAGTCTAAAAAATATGAAAACCATTGAAGAAAGTTGAAAGAAATTGAAAAATCGAAAAAATATGGAAAATGTTGAAAGCGTTTAAAAAACTCAAAAAAAGGCGGATTTTCGACTCACATTAGTGTGGAGCAGTGTTGGCATGTGACATGGATTTTTAGGTTTACGACAGTCACACGTCTTAAACTGTCGTAAATGTCACAAAAGTCACAAATGTTGCAAACTCCAGATCAACCTCGATTTCACAACATTGAAATTGTTTGTTAAACAATTTGACCAACAAAACAATATACTATGGAATTTGAACATGTTTGACGAACAATTTTATGATCTGAACCCCCCTTACAGGTAATCGTGAAATGTCATTGAAAATTCAAATGCAAGAAATTCCGTTTATTTGTCGTAAACTCAGTGTTTGTCACAAAGGTTACGACCTACAGTCGTAAACGTCGTAAATGTCGCGCGACATTTGTGACATGCCAACACTGGTGTGGAGCTTATAAAAAGTGCTCTAAAAATCAATTACACTTGTCCCTCGCTTTGCGCAGGGGTTAGAGGAATGAAACGTGTCGCGCAAAGCGAAACCGCTTGAAGTGAAGTGAGAACTTCATGTAATTTAGGGGGTTGCATTCCTGAAAAGAGAAAAATATACGACTAATAGACATTCTCGACACTGTAGCTATTATTTTGCTATACAAAATCATTTATTACCATAAAAACATTTGTTTAAAACAGATAAAAAGGAACAACGATCTTTAAAACAGTAAATTAAACAAAAAGAAAATTACAAAATTCATTTATGATAAATAAGAATAATACGTCTGACAACACATTTGGTGGTCGTTTAAAGAAATCAGTCACAACCGATTGCCTTACTTTTTTCGCATTTTCTAAATGAAGCTCCTGGTAAGGTGCTAATGCAGCTCTTATGTTGCTACAAACGTTCTCAAGCGCCTGTCATCTGGATCAATTTTTACAGCTCTTGCACCAGTTTTTCACCCAAACCTAAAACATTTTCCAAGTTGGTCACCTTCATCTGTTCTTCTTGTGTAGTTCCAATCTCTTCAGGATTTTCAGAATGTCCACGGTCATCAAAAATCTTCAATCTTCTCTTCTACAGCAATGTTCTGTTCAACTGCTTCAACAGATCATAGCATGCCTAACCCGCGCAGATCGAGGTCAGTCGCGCAAATCGAATTTTAGATAGGCAAATGAACTTCGCGTAAAAGTGAATTAGCGCAAACTGAAGTTGCGCAAAGGGAGGGACAAGTGTACTAGATATACACAAATGTATTTACATGCATTTACTTGTATATTTTTAGATGTGTGCTTGTTTGTACCACAGTGACTTACTGAGGCAAGCGCAACCATTGGGTAGTGCAACTTTACTCAGGGGCGGACGAAGGTCAATTTAAGCTGCAGGTAAAAACTAATTTGGCGCCCCCCACCCTATGATGTAAGTTAATTAAAGAAATTGGCAAGTATCTAGAAAATGAGTACCCGTGTTGATAGATTTAAAAACAAATTATGTATTTCAAATAATTTAGAAAAATTTTACTTGAATAACACTACAAAATGATTTTTTTATGTTCCTTTGATGAAAGGCTACTTTTCTTATTTACTTTTTTCGAAAATGAAAATAAAAATTTTTTGAATGGTATAGTTTTCGAGATATTGTGGTCTTTTCATTTTTTCGACCTCGTTTCACTTTAAAATCCATATCTTAAGCTAGAAATGTCCAATTTCATCGTTCTTGTAGCTTAGTGGATTTATTGTAGTAGTTCCAAATGGCAGCATCGGCGATAGGATAATTAGTTCTTTTTACATTTCTTGTCGATTGATATCACATTCCTCTCCATGTGTGAGAATCTTCTGTAGATTTCGGCAGTTTTTTTAAGTTGAACTTGACCACAAAAGGATAATGCTTGGATATCATATAAAAAGGTAAAATTATCACTATGACTTTCATTTGTTAATCAAATTGCATTTGATTCTCTTTGGGTGCATATTCGTTTCTATCAGAATTCAATCATCAATCTGTTCAGCAAGTCCATCAGTGACAACGCTATTCAAACCCTATTCTGATCTTAAATTTTTTAGGATGCATCTCACCCTATCTATTAGTTTCATAGCTGTTTCCAAACTGATAGTTATTTTCTGAAGGTTCTTACTTTCACGGTTGACTTGAAACAAATTTCAATGCCAAAAGTATACAATTGAGTGTGTTTCTTTGAAGGCTATCCAAGTGTGGCGTACACAGCGATACAAGCTGTAGCTAGTGGAACTCATGGAGAGAAGTATCCATTAGAGGCGCCATTCTTAACCGCGAGAACGTTGAACAGTCTTCACTTCAGATACAAGTTAAGGCTTGGAAGGCGCTCTCGCTTGGTGTGTTAGTTTGGCTCAGTTTAGATCCCTCGTTTGGCGCTTTCGGCGCCCTCGTTTGGTGCTCTTGGCGCCCTACGTTCGTAGGCGGAGCAGGCGGTCGCCTGCCTGCTTCGCCTTCGCCTTAATCCGGCCCTGACTTTACTATAAAGTACACACATACATATTGTACCTACATATGTAACTGAATGAAAAAGAGAGCTTTTGCTCCACCTTTTTCGCTGCTATTCAGCGCACACATGTGACCGGAACGCTCTTTTAAATTGTACTCTACCTACCTACAATGCACAGTGTAAACACCAAATAGCTGAAGCACTGTATCGCTGAAGTGAGGGAGGGCTCAATTTAATTAACTTAATCTCAGTTTGCATAACAAATTGAATGAAAATGACGTTGAATAAAATGGTAATTGGATTTTGAAGGCAATAAAAGCTTGAACACTCAAGCACTGCTACATTTTCAATCAAAACCTTTCAAAAATTGAAAATGGAATGAAAAAAATTACAAAAAAAAAAAAAAACAGCACAAAAGTTTGTGTAACAAATCAAACAGTTAAATATTTCAATTAAGATACAATATAGGTATGTAGATATACAGTATGTATGTATAGATATTATACATACAGGTCTTCATAAGCAGGCCTTCTAAGGCCTGCCATAGCAGAGCTCACAGAAATACTGGGAAATAATGAAATTTTAATACGTCGTGAGACTATGAGTAAATGGTTTTTTTTAATCGGCGTCACCCCACTTGCGTTGATATTTTTAAAGTTTTTTTTTGTGACGATTTTCAATCTATAATTTTCTTTCGATTTTTTCAACCTTTTAACTGTTGCAATATATCTCATATGTATTTGTCCGACTTTTTAATCTCTTTCAACTTTCTTCACTATTTTCTGTATTTTTAAGACTTTTTCAGCGATTTTGACGTTGATTTTAGCGTCTGATTATTTTTATTATAAGTAAACATTATGAACTTACAGTCATTCAGCAAAGACCAATATTGTAAATTTTTACTTATTGATCAATGCTATTTTTTATTCAACATTCATGACAAAGATAACAAATGGAACAATTTGACCTGGTAATTGGTTACATGTTTCGGCTATTACCACATAGCCTCATCAGACCAGTTTTTGATTAATGCTGTACATGGACTCGAACCCCTGACTGTTCATGCATTGCAATTGTATATTTTGCGACGGCCGTTCTAACACTTCAGCTACTGAGGAACTGACCTTGAATACAATATTAGTCTTTGCTGAATGACTGTAAGTTCATAATGTTTAATTATGATAACTTCAAAATTATTCAACATTCGACTTTCGACTTTCTCAATTTCCTTCAACTGTCCTCAATGGTTTCCATATTTTTAAATTTTTGAGGTTTTTTTTAACTGTTTCAAGTCTTTTCAACTTTTCAACCTTTTAACATTTAACATTATTTTCGATTTATTTAACCGCTTCAATGACTTTTTAACATTTATTTTAAATGTATGTGAGTTTCGGTCTGGCCGAAGATAGCACCTTGACTAGTTTTGTTTTTGATCTTAGCTTATTCTTATACCGTGAACGTTTACATATGGATGTACGATTTGTATCAGAAAGATGTTTAGCATTTTGTATTGCATAAAATGGTTCTCAACTTAATCTTTCAACAAATTCAGTTGACAACTGTATCAGGATTTTGCTGAAAAAAAAAAATTTTTTTCGAAAATATCCACAAATGAATTTTCGATAATTTGCTGAATTTTCTCAAATGCTCTCATGCTTGAAATATTATCTCCCATTATAATAATACACTGTTTTACGTTAGCTTTTAAATAGTTTTAACATACTGGTCCCCCAACTAAAAATATTTTTGAAGTGAAACTTCTTTAGTGAGGGGTCATTTGAAAAATTAGGTGTGTTTAATGAAACGCAAAACATGAACGCCTTTTCAAATTGGGATCTAGAATAGCTACAGTAATAATTATATGGGCCAAAATTCTTTTTAATGCCTAAAAGAGCTTGTGTTTTAAGAAAAAAATAAATTATAATGTATTCTACGGTGTACTCATAGCTGCAGTGAAGTTTTATTGATAATTTTATTATTTATCTCAATTTATAATAGAAGTGGTAGCAAAATGAAACAACTGCGTTACTCAAGTAAAACCTTATATTTTATTTTTAGGAATGTTTAATTAAGCTCACTTATTTGACACTTTTAAACTATAGAACTGATATTATTCTCCCATTAAGTTGAATTCTAGAAATAATCAGATCTTTAAGGTGTTTTTAATAGATAAGAGCACTGCGTTACCAAAACTTAATTCAAAAACTTCCACTTTTTCAAAAAAAAGCAACTTTATACATTTATTAATACATAAATTTGCGTGAGAAGTTAGAGGTGAGGTTAAGGTGAACAACAAAACACCTATGGAGTCAAAGTATTTTTAATAATTAGAAGACTTAATATTACACAAATTGCTAATAAAAACTGGGGGACAAAGTAACGCAGGGGTAGTGTTAGTAACACGGTGGTTGTTCATTCACAGCACTTATTACTTTTTTAAAGAAGATTTGGCAGATAATTATTCTGAATAAAGAATTAAGTTAATGGAATACAAAATAACAAAAATATCTTCAAATTAATATATCTGAATAACACTAAAATACTTTTTTTAAATATAGGTCGAAAGAAAATCAACATCTTAAAAACTAATTAAGAGTTCTGACCTCTAAAAATTTTTCTGTTAAAAGAACCAAGTCATGTACTGCTATTTTTGTGACTATAATATTAATCACTAAAAAAAGTATCAAAGTTAAAGCAACTGCGTTACCAATAAAACAACTGCATTACCCTGTATAGTAACGCAGTGTACACGGAAAAAACACCAGCTCAAATTTTATTAAAAATTAATAGGAGATTATAAAAATTAAAATCTGAAAACAAATATTACTCTTTTCTAGTAATAAATAAAAATTCATTATTAAAAATTCTATTCTAGTTTGTAATTATTTTCATTTTGCATTTTTTAATAAGTGCATATTAAAAATTATTTTCTTCATTTTATTTATTACCCAAAAACTTTTAAATTATACAAAGAATTTATTAAATTTTAATAAATTGCGACATTAGAATTTTTACATATTTCATATTGTAATACACCCATCCCTCGATTTACGCGGTACTTCTTTTGCGCGGTTTTAAAATAACGCGGTTTCAAAATTTTATTTGGCTAAATTTTTTTTTCAGCTAATAGCACGTATAAGAAGTTTTTTTCAGATAAAAACACGTGGACATAAATAATATGACGAAGTTTCGTATATACGTAGTAAACATCAGGGTGTAAAGACAAAGGTGGAGTCATAGTGTAATAACAAAGGTGGAGTAATTATGACACTTCTCTCATCATTTTCTGGATATTGGCCAGTAATAGACTCACATTGACATTTATCACCAATTCGACTTTATTGTTGACATATAGTTGTTTTTCATTATTGGTCCCGTTTAGCAACTCCTACATTTTTGAAGCGTTTGAAGCAACTTTTTACTAAGTGGTATTTGTGTTAGGCTTTTCAAAATTCTATTGCGAATAAATAATTATGCTAAATCGTGCATCGGGTTTCAATCTGACGCTAATAATGCTTTTCTAATATTGAATAACAACAACAGCGACCAACTTTGTCACAATTAAAGTATTTTGCGCAACATTAGCAGCTTATCGTTCAGAAAGTTTTCTAGAACTTTATGCTTAAGCTCTGGAATTTATCAAAGCGCTTAACTTTGTTGAAGGGGCAATTGAAATGTTATAATGTCAAAGTTAAAGCAAGTCAGCGAATACTCTCACGCTCTTAAAATGGCTTCAGCACTTATGGCTGTCCTTAATTACTTCACCTTTGTTATTACACCATGGTCAACATAATATTTTTTGGAAATATTTTGGTTTACTTTCATGTTACTTTTTTATTTAATTTTCTTACTTTTTATACTTAATACTTTGGATATGTGATTGAATTTAAAAAATAAAAATTAATTCCATAAAATCTAATTATTTTATTTAATTATTATTTTTTATATAATCTCCAATTTTTCATTAGGTAGGTACGTACATATGTACATTATGGGTTCAGTTTACGCGGATTTTTTTTACCAATTATGCTATTTTCTTTGAGTTCTATTGCTCGATTTACGAGATTTTTAAATTCTGAAAACCAATCCACTCAATTTGTATGGACTTCTTGTCTCGATTTACTCGGTTTTGAATTACGCGGTTTTTTCAAAAACCTATCTACCGCGTAAATCGATGGATGGGTGTATATGATTCCCGCTTTATAATTTTTAAAAAGTAGTTATAGAAAAATTATTACAAGATTAGTAATTTTTATTATATTGAATTTTATTTCTCTTTTGTTTTTAATTTGTACTCTGTTTGAGTTCGCAACATGTTCATGCAAAAAAATAAATATATAGGGCTTGCCAAACTTTTATTAATTGGCTTTGATGTAATGTGTTGAACAGAATTGGGACGGGGTCGGGAAAGCGGCAACGGAAACTCGCTTGCCGTCCCAATTTTGTTCAACACACAAAAAATTTTAAAAATCAATTTCAGTTATTATTATTTCATCATAAAAACTTTATAATGTACTTCTTAAAAAATAGTACAGTCCTTTTAAAATATAATAAATTATTGCAGAAATTTTAATATCTACTTTGTAAAAATTAAAAACTTGCATTCGAAAAATTAATGCCTGCTTGATGTAATTTTTATATTACGCTTAGTAATTTTTAATAGACACTTGAACCGTTTCTAAATTACTAAATTACCTAGTAATTTTTCTTAAATTTTCATTAATATTTTCAATAATTTCGAGCTTTGTTTTTTCCGTGTAGCAGTAACTCAGTTGTAAAAATATAACTATTTCATCGAAATAGAATAAAGTTAATTTTTATCACTATTCAAATTATACACCTTAATAACTGTGTTTGTGAATAAAAATAATGCAAATATCGTCATTAGCTACATTTCTACGAAGGTAACTCAGCGGCCATACAATTAACACACTAACCTGTTACGATATTATTTGGCCAAATGATTCGACTAGTATACTCCTCCTCCCGCGCAGTAGTCACATTTCAATCGTAGGTTACAAGGAATTTAACGAAATATGACGCACAGAATGGCAATTGTTTTAGTTTAAAGATCAGTTTCGTATAGTAGCTAAGATTTTATTCATTGTTGGGGACACATTATACGCTTTAGAAAAATGGTATTAATTGGGTTTGTAATAAAGTTCAAAAGTGTTAACATTTATTGGAATATTTAGACAATGTATCATCTAGTAAAAATTTTATGAGAAAGCTCTTTATAACATGAGACTAATACTCTAGGACAGCAATCTCTTATATGAAAAGCAGCTGCGTTACTGAAAAAGACAACTGAGTTGCCGTAATTTACGAAAAAATTTTCAATTTTGTTATAGTTTTATGTTTTAGAGGATGAATTAATTGTACTAGATTTGCGAATGAGAACCATTTTTACTTAAATTCCCTGTCTTTTCGCATGAAAAGTGAAATTAATCTAAAGGGACCAAGTTTAGGGCATTAAAAAGAATTTTGACCCATATATCAAATTAAAGTACTCATCGAGCGGAGTGTGCTGAAGTTATCAGCTTCCAGATCAGTTAACCAGCTGAGGTAAAGCCTGATTTCACTGCTACCGCGTATGAATTACATACATGTTTTTTTTTTATTCTTTATCCTTTTATTAATAAAACACATTTTTTGAAAAAGTGGATTCTTTATTAATTCGGAATTTACACATTTTTGAACAAAAAATTATTTATAAAAATTTTGTTTTCGGCTTTTAACTTTAAACGAAATGTTTTATTTCTGAGAGATTAGCGATCTCCAGCCATTTTTGAACCAAAAAATATTTAAAACAAATAATTTTTGTTGGCTTTTGACTTAAAACAATAAAAAAAAAATTTCAAAATTTGGGCTCCAACGATTCCGTTTATTTTTGACAAGATTTGCGCTCTCTAGCAATTTTTGCGCCCAAAAAACTCGATTTGGGACCAGTCCTATATTTCGACTCGTCGCACGCTTAGATTCCTCGTTCGCTGCGTGACTTGCGCTCGAAAATATTTAATAACTTCTGATCTAATAGAGTCTGCTTTTTGCTGTAAAATGAGTTTTGTAGATAAGAGAATAAAGAGCAAAATGTTATTTCTTCAAATTAATTCTAATTGGGGGGAACAGCATGTTAGAACTATTTAAGCAATTAAATTGCTATTAGCTTTGAAAGCTATCGCTATAAAGTATTTAATACAAAAAAACCGACATTGATCCGATCAGTAACACAGTAGATAATAGACTTTAAGCCTGAGACGATTTGAGAAAATTTAGCCAATTATCGAAAATTCTTTTGTGAAGATTTTCGAAGAAAAAATTTTTTCAGCAAAATCCAGCCATACATTCCGGACCCCGGAATAGACCGTCGTTTTGGACCCATTCTGGCAAAAAAAAAATTTTTTCACCAATCTATGAGACAAGTTAGGAAATAAATTCTTAACATAGGGTCAGTTCGCCTGTTCGCGTCCATCGCCCAATTCGCGTCCATTTTACGGATCTCCCTTTTAAAATCCTCGAAAATAAGTAAACTAACACACCAATCAAACGAAAAGTCATTACCGTTAGTACCTCAATGTATAAGAGGCACGTACATATGGACAACAGGTCCTTGCGCCAAACCAATCCCGTTTAAAAAAAATATTTAGTCTCGGCTGTTCACCAAGGGGTGCGTACGCGCGGGATATTTAGATAAAAAATAGTGTGCAGTGGCGTGTTCGATGGTAAGTTTTTAATTGTTTTATGTGAATTTTAGGATACATAACTGTTTCTAGACTTTTATATTGTAAAAAGGAATGATATTAATTATGAATTCGCTTATATTTTTTATATTTAACCAATTAAATAAGGTGGACGCGAATTACTACATCGAATTTACAAAACTTCCACTAAGCGTCCGCAATGGACGCAAACTATACATACAGGGGACAATAATAAACCGTCCACTATTTTCGTTAACCCTTCTGTGTGTGACGGGGTACCCATTTCATTTTCAACTCAAAATATTTTATGGTCCCACATACTCTACAACTCTAAAACCTTACGAGAACTCCTAATATTATGTTAATAATATATTTTCATATAAATGGTTTCACTTGATCAGTTTGAGAGGGCCTGGCACACCCATTTTCTTTTTACACCTTTAACAGGGTGGCGGGGTATCCAGGTACCCTCTCTACGCTTTGTATGGAGTAGCATGAAATTTAGGGTTTTGTTTGATTAAAAAGATAAATATTGCTTTAAATGTATGCAAAAATTCCGCATAAAGATAGAGCATATGAGAAGATGGGTTTGATTGTTCATTACAAACTGGATTGAAGCAACTTGTACAGGATTTCCTAGTTTTTCTGCATTTCTATCGTAGTTGCTTGCATACGTAACAACTTCCCATAATTGCAATGCGGCCACTTTCATCTCGATTATGGTCGTGGGAATTCTCATTGTTCAATTGGATTACTCGTCCAAGTACGTCCTGTAGTCCTGATCGAGTGGAAGGCTTCGAATATATGATTGGATTTTCAGCACGTCGTTTTATGTTTGCCTTACAAAGCTCAAAACCTAGATCTTTCAAAAATTATGAATCTTCGTCAATACATTCATATCCATCTTCGTCATCAGACGGAATAAATCCTTCGTTATTGCTTTCAATTTCACACAATATTTCTTCAATTTCAGCTGCATTGAATCTATTAAACCGTACTCTGTTCAAATTTGGAGTCATATTTTCCCAGAAACTTTTGGAATGATAGAAAACACTTTACTTTAATGCGATCACACAAAAATAAGAATAAAACTCACAAGTTCAAAGTCAACATCAAAGTGCAAAGCGTTACTGTGAGAAGTTATTCTCGAGTGACTTTGTGTTATGCATCATAAAATGATGTAAAATGTTATGAAAAGGGGAATCCCCGAATGTATATTAATGTTTACGAGACATGTGAAAATAAAAGTTTAGCTCAATGTCGTTATTTTGTACAGTACGAACGAAAAAGTTTGAAATTTTCATACAATTTGTATGGGGGTACACAGGTAACTTATTTTTAATCAAGACTGATCTTTAGCAATAATAATATACCTTGTGATTTTAGAGTAAAATTAACAGAACTGATTACTGTCTATTCTTAAAAGTGTAATCATTATTTCTTACCTAATTTTAAGTTCAGTCAATGTTGAGAAGAATTATTTTTATTTTTTTAAAGTGATGTTTTTAATGATAATAATGTTGATATTTAATATTTATATTCTTAAATAAAGAAATTGTTAAAATACAATCTTTACAAATTCTTAAAAATATCACCCCTATATTCCTTTTCTAAGTTGGTGGACGCTAAATGGTCCACGGGTGGACGCAATTTGGATTTTGTGGACGCGAAGTGGGTAAAACGCCTAATTCTGAAGTTTTTCTATTTAAAAAAAAAACACAAGATGTTTCGAACCAAACTGAAAGTTAATCTTAAAATAGACTATATAATGAACACATTACATAAATTTTTCATAATAATTAGTGCTGAGATATTTTTTTATCGCCGTCAAACTTGCCAACTGCACTAAATGGACGCGAACAGGCGAAATGACCCTAATTCAGGACGGCAACGGACCACGGGACTGAACATTTTGGACACATTTACGAAAAAAAATTTTTGCACCAAACGATGAAGATCTATTTACGAAAAAAAACATGATTATACCAATTGATGACGAAAGTTAAAAAAAATGGATTTTTAGCATAATTTGAAACGGCCCCAGAAAAACCGTTTGGGGCCTATTTGCAAAAAAAAATTGTTTGCACCAATCGATGTTAATGGATTTTTCCAAAAGTCGATGCGAAAAGGTTAAATTTTCTGTAACTCATGAAAGAACGCTCGTGTGAACTTAGCCTAATAGTCCTTGGGCTCTGAAGTAAAAAATTATTCATGACCACACTGCTGAAACTTTTTGTATGTGATATTCACGTTGAGTCGGACAAATTTTGAACGTAGCCAAGTATGATAGTGGCGCGTTTTCCTTTCAAGCCATCACAAAGTCATGAACTTTACGAGATAAATCAATATGTTATATTATATTTTAATCAAGAGTTTTTTGTACATAAAAAAGCGTAATACATTTTGTCGGAGAGAAATTTTGGGTCGTTTAGCGCGTCCGACACGCCGACTATGCCAACTTTATAAAACCAAAAAATGTATGACCTAAGAGCCAATTTTGGCAGAGTCCATTGTAAAAATATTTAAATTCAAGTGGCAACCTTGTCGGAGAATTTTCAGGGGGGGGGGGGAATTGTCCTCGGACGCATTGAAGTCAAGGGTTTCGTGCAATCAAAAAATTTATTACCATTTTTCCGACAAAAAAGGAGGATATAAAAAATTATATTCTGTCATAAAAAATGCAATTGTCAGACAAAAATACTTTCCGTAGAATCTGAATATGCTTATGATTTTCTTCGATTGGCCCCAATTTTCCATAGAAATGCCAAATTAAAAAAAATGCACTGTTAAGAACACCTGCTTCACTTAAATGCTTGTAAACACTTAAATTGTTAGCCAATCAATTTGAAATTTTCTGACTAAAATTATAAGGTGTGGAACGTACCAATAGTATTAGTAAGATGGCTGCTATGGCCGAAAATAGGTAAAAAAAATCCATGTTTTTACATATACATATGCCTATAAAAAGAGCCATAACATCAATGCAAAAACAATTTTTCCTCCTAAAGGCAAATTATTTTTCAAATCGATTAAGGCAGACCCATCAATGTCATCGATTTGTTTAAAAATTACAGATATCATTCTATGCTCAATCTTAAGAGAACCGTATTTTTTATTTAGCTCAAAAGCCACATTTTTCAAAATTGTCTTGATTTGAACTTTGTATGCTAAAATTAAAAATATGAAAAAAATTTCTGAAAGGAATTTTTTTTCAAATTGTCGGTATTTCCTTAATAAATAATTTTGCCATTTTTTTTTCTGACTGTCTGTCTGTCTGTCTGTCTGTGAACAAAATTAAGATTGGGTTACGTTTTAAATTTGTAGAATTCAAAATTGGCACATTCGATTTTCATAAAAATTTTAGGGATGATACTACTGAGAGCAATCATCAATACAAGCTTCATCAGTATTCTAGAAAAACACGTTGAAGGGCGTGGCACAGCCCACAATATTTATAAACGTTATAGTTAGAGAACTAACAACGTAATCGTAATTTATAGAAAGCTATTTCTGGATCAAAATCAGTCTCGATTGCATCAGTGGGTGTGTCACCGTCCTAAATTTAAAGGTTAATTAAGGCATATATCGCAAACTATATAAGCTATTTTGCTAAAATTTAGTATGTGAATGTCAATGGCGAATATAATTTATTGAACCAAAAGTGGACGGAATTGGAGAAGTGGACGTTGCATATTTGGTTTTCTGCATTTCTATTTTACACATTCTTTTTACTTTTCCAACTTTTTCACTTTTCCCAATGTAGTAGGTTAAGTGTAGCTAGAGTAAAGTTATTTGTATTACTAATATATGTACCCATTATAACACTACATGTACAGCGTAATAATGTCGACATTGCCAAATATTGTAATTTGTTATTTATTTTATGTTCTTGTTTCAGGCACCGTTCTGGAAGGAAAGGGGCTAACCATCTTCACAGATGGATTCAAGATGGAGTTCGGCTCAGGAGCGGGTGTGTACTCGGATAATATGAGTATGGAGATGTCTTTTAGACTACCCAACTATTGCAGCGTTTTTCAAGCTGAAATCTATGCCATAGACCAAGCCGCACAGCTGATACGGAACAGGGAGCTTACTCCCTCCATCATTACCATATGTGTGGACAGTCAGGCAGCAATCAAAGCACTGAATGCCAAAATAGTGAAGTCTAGGTGTGTAGAACACTGCAGAGAATCACTACGTTCAATCCGACAGCATGCTATAGAGCTCTGCTGGGTGCCCGGTCATAAGGGTATTTCCGGAAAAGAGAAAGCTGATGAATGTGCCAGAATAGGATCAGAACAACCAGAGAATCAACAAGTGGTAGACCTTAAGATACCATTGGCGGAACTACACTATAGGACAGAGGACAGAATCAAGAAACAAACGAACAGAAGGTGGAACCTTACCAGCGGATGCAGAACGTCTCGAATCATGTGGTCTAAATTGAATCTGGGAAGGACGCAATCTCTCTTAAGATTCAGAAGAGGAGAGCTTACGACTGTTGTAGGAGTACATACGGGGCACTGTGTTATTGGCCCTATGGCCGCCAGATATGGTGCTTCTTTCAGAGATTTCTGCAGGAGCTGTGGAGATGAAGAAGAGGATGAGACGGTTAAACACCTGCTCTGCGAATGCCCCGGGCTAATGAGGAGGCGAATCAAATATCTTGGTTCTGCGTTCTTTGTTGGTCTTGAGGAACTAGCTGAGCTGGAACTCACGGTTGCCAGATGAGTTGGACGTGTAGTCGCCAATACGTAGCGCTAAAGTCGCCCAAAATCGCCAACTTAAATTTGAAGTCGCCAAAATAGTCGCCCAATAAAAACTCAAGTAAAGATAGACAAACAACAGTTTTCATTTCGAATTAGCAAATTGAAGCTTAGCAATTGATGTAACGTGTTGAACCTGAGGTTTTGCAATTAAAATTCTCAAATTCAAAACTAGCATTTATTAACCTAAAAATAATCTAAAAGAATTTGCAATTCTTCTGTGTGCTGCCGTTTTTGCATGCTTAATCAGATCATGCTTATGAGGGCGGAGAGCGAGTTTACAAATTTTGCAATAAGCCTTTTCTTGCCCTTGCAGCTTTAATTCCTGAGGGGTGGGTGCAATGAAATCTGAAAAAATGTAAGAAAAAAGTTTTACATGCAGAGAACTCCAAGCATAAAAGTTTGAATTAAAAATGCACACACAAGAAGATTAAAAACTATTAAAACTGGAAAACATTGTACAAACCTTTCAAGTCCGGGTATTTTTCCCATGATGTATTGTATTTATTGTATTTACGAGTTTGAGCTCGACCCATTATGGTTTTCAACACGCTTACAAGGTAATTTTCGAAAATTAGAGGGAATGAATTGAAAATTATAAGCAAGAAACAAATAAGGATAATTTTTCTTTGTCTTGCTGAAATCTGACGAATTTATTTGAAAGTGCGCAACAGACAAGAATTTCAACTACTATACAATATGTCTCCTTGTCTTTCGTATACGTCTAAATGGAACACATTAGATTTTAGCGAAACCATAAAAAAGCGCCTGAGCGAAAACAGATTAATCTCACCAATGCTGCCATTCTATGTAAAAATAGTCAGTATTTGGTGGATTATAACTAGAGAAATCTGAAATCGCCACATTGGCGACTAGTCGAAATCTGAAATCGCCACATTGGCGACTAGTCGCCCAGGGCTATTTTCGAACGTCAAACAGCTTCTCAAATCGCCAATTTGGCGACAAGTCGCACATTCTGGCAAATCTGCTGGAACTCACCAGTATACTTAACATCACCAAGGCTTCTGGGTCGTTCGCCCCCATTCAGTAGGACTTTTTAAAGTAGAAGGAGGAGAACATTTTTATATATATGTAGGGTATCACAATGGGCAAACTGCCTCCGAGTGAATCTTGCTATGCAAGCAACCCTTTTAACCTAACTTAACCTATGTTCTTGTTCTTTCTGACGCTCTCTTCGTTTTGCATTTTTCCATTTATAGGGTCATCGACTGGGAGCCGCTGTACTTAGCGTTTAAATTTACTTATTTTTCTTTATGCTTTAATGCACTCATTTTTTATATGCATTTACATAAACAAACATTTTATTTTATTACTGTTTTTTCTAACATGTAAATTCATACGCATAAGTACATAACAAAAATAACTGTTAACAATTGCCTCACAAATGCACATATGCAAAACTCTCATTTTTGTCTTTTATGCTTTATGCTATATTATAATTTTGTAAGAACTAGTTTTGTAAGCATTAGAGTTTTGTGGCAAACTAAATAAATTAGTCTAACATACGATTGACCTTTAAATGAAAGACGTCGCTTTGATTATTTTTAATTGTTTTAACTTAAATTTTTTCTGCACACTCGTTGCCCGTAGTTTATTTTTTGATATTTCGGTAAAGTTCTTGCGGTTAGGAAAACTCTCCATTCCTTTTATGATTTACGTCGTTTGCAACGCCAACTGCTTTGCTTTGTCATTTTCTAGCATTACGTTTAAATTTGAATAATGAAACGAAGCGAAAAGAAAAAGCGAAGTGAACAAATCAAAAAGATAAAACAATAAAAATATTAATTCTACGAAGAGCAGTGAAATAGTGCGTTTGTTTGATTTTCGGCTACCTACAATTTCAGAAGTGGGATTATCAACAAAAAACTTCAGCTCAATTGCAAAAAGAAAATTTTAAGTGAAAATTTATGAAAGAACATTTAAGTGCAAACTGGAACACAATTTTAAGATTTGTCAAAAGTTAAGAACATTAAACTGAATTTACGTTTGGCTTGCTACATTTATTTTTCTTCTTCAAAACAAAATGGACGCAACTATTGATGCTGGTGATTTTACAGTGGCACAGTTAAAAACATGGTTGGAGAAGTTGAGCCTCTCAACGAGTGGAACTAAAAACGCTCTAATTACTAGAATCAATTCCATATGAAAGAGGAGACTGTCCTTCTGTGACCAATGATGCATGCGGCGCACACTGGAGTAATTTGTGACGATTTCGCGTATAAAAATGAAAATTAAAGGTGCATATATGATTTTAACACCGGGTCAAAATAGATAAAATTCTCTATCAATGGGTTAAAGAATTGTAGCAAAATAGTATACCGTATTCCCGCAATGCACTCTGAAAGTTTGCATTTATTTTCATTTTGTGTACGCACAGCGATAGACGTGACTTTTTCATTACTTTAAAACGGTTTTTCTTTTTGAATTGGCAAATTATCTTTAAAATGATGATGGATTGTTCAGGTATTTCAGTAATAAAGTGTGTATTTTGCTTTGTTAAAAAATGTTTAGAAATATTTTATTTTGTATTTTTCCCGAAAGCTTAAAAATTATCATATTTTGGCCCTATTCATGGACATATAGTTGAGCTCCTTCGGGGATCGGGCAAAACTGTTTTCATTAACGTAATATATAGATATTCTAGTAACATTCTATGAAAAAAAGTTGCGCGAATGTTGCGCACTTTTTCAGAATTTTGATTTTTTTATATGAACTCAAGGGCCAAATATGCATGCATTCCGCGAAGGAAAATAAGAACAAACGCATATTTATAAAATAGATGAAAATAAATAAGTAAAAGCTGTTATTGTTTTTTTTTTGTTGTTCACTCACTGTTTTTTAAATTAATTAAATTTATTTAGAAGTCAGTCACAATTTGATTTTAATTTAATTTAATTTATTTAGAAGTCAGTCACAATTTGATTTTAAGATTGACAGGAAAGTATGTAATGCATTAACTGACACGAAATCAACACAAAAATGATACTTGTGTGGGACCACTTCTAAAGACTTCAATAAAATTGATGATATGGTTAATATGAAAATCTACAATTTGGGCTTTCTGTGCTTCATGGATGGACGATTTTTTGTGTGCCAGCTGCACATAGCATACAAACTGCCAATAAAAAAGTAGCAGGCTCGTTCAGAAAGTGAGAAATTTTTAGTAGCTCAAACTAAGTCCCGCATTCAAAAAGAATTCAGAGAAAAAATTGGACTGATTGTTGACATACCAAAGGCCGGATTCGGTAACTCGAATGTTGGCAACACTGCAAGGTGATTCTTCCAAAATGCCGATGTGTCAGCGAGCATTACCAAAATCGACAACAATGTGATAAGAAATATCCACAATATTTTAATTGTTGTTTCTAGTGGCCATCGAATCAACACGGAAAAGTTTCGAAATTTTGCTTTAAATTGTGCAAAATCTTTTGTCAAGCACTATCCCTGGAATAATATGCCAACAACACTGCATAAATATTTGATTCACGGTCCAGACGTCATTGCCCATGCATTATTGCCAATCGGTCAATTATCTGAAGAAGCTCAGGAAGCCAGAAATAAAGATTTTAAGGCTTTCAGGGAACATTTTTCTCGGAAATGTAGCAGAGAAAAAACAAACGAAGACATTTTGAACAGGCTTCTTATCAGTTCTGATCCTATTGTATCCAGTAAAACCAAATTGCCGCAGAAAAAAGTCAAGCACATGCCAACAGAAGCATTGGAGTTGTTAATAATAGCGAAAGAAGAAGGTAATGATATCAATGATTATTATGATGGGAATGATAATGATGTGAGTGAAAGTGAATGTGAAGCTGAACAGGATAATGATGATAGTGATCATGATAATAATTAATTTGCAATATAAGGAAATCACCAATTTTAGTGAATTTCTAAGATTAAATAAATAATTAAATTTGTATGAGAATCCTCAGTGCGTAATTTGTATTTTTGATCACAAAAAAAAAATGTTCTGAAGTATTATAAATTGCATTAGTTTTTTACTACTTTATATATAATTAACTAAATTACATAGTTATAACTTTACTAAATACTGTGTGTGAATTAAGCGCACAGATTGATACCAATTACCCCAGTGTGTGGCGTGTCAAATGAAGATTCTGTGAACAAAAAATTGAGTTTTTGCGGCGACAAAGTGATCTCTTAACTAAAGAAAATGATTTACTGAAAAGAATCTGCTCTTCTGAGGAAGAACGTTTTCGTCCAAACTCACCTGGCAACGAGAATAGTCACGCAACATTTAACCTAGTTAAGGAATTGTTACCAGAGTTTAGTGGATGTACAGAGTTTGATATGTGGGTATCGCAGTTCAGAAATACAGCTGCAGCTTTTAACGTAAACAGCGATATGTTGCGATGCATACTGATAAGCAAATTAAAAGGCAAAGCCTTGGCATGGTTACAGTCAAAACCAAATTACGCCACAGAAAGTCAGAACAATTTGTTGGACCAAATGAAAGAATTATATATTTCGAGAGAAGGAAAATGGTTTATGCGGAAATAATTTGAAAATCGGAAGTGGAGCCCAGGCGAGTCATTTGTCAATTATTATAATGATAAAATCATTTTGGCGAACCAACTTAATTTAAAAGATGAAGAATTGATTGATAGCATCATTGATGGCAGGCAGTGATGCAAAGCTTTCAAGATAAGCAACATCTACAACAAATTTTCTCCAACATCGAGTTGAAAAATAAAGCAGGAACCTCTGATTCAGTTCGAGTAAGAAACAAAGAAGACGTACGATGCTTCAATTGCAATTCTCTGGGGCACTATGCTGTATAATGTAAAAAACCTAAGCGTGAGCGTGGAACGTGCTACGGCTGTGGTAATAGTGACCATACAGTCGCCGTTTGCCCAAACCGAAAGGATGCACTCTACGTAGACAATTATGTAAGGTTATTTAGTTTACAATTGTTTAATGACGTTTATGAAAACAACATTTTTTCTCTAAATTTAGAATGCCTCATAGACTCAGGAAGTCCGATCAGCATCATAAAAATATCATTAGTTCCTAAATATTTGAAGTTAAAAAATTTGTTTGTTAATTACTATGGATTCAACAAAAGTAAAATAAAAGTTCTCGGAACTATTTCATTTAAGCTGGTCTGGTCAAAAATAATTTCAAAAAAACAAATCTAGCAGTTAATGAATTTAAGTTAGAAGATTCTGATTTAGAAAATACAAAAGAAACAGTCTGTGAATTTAAAGAAAATTTTGATTTTAATAACTATATTTTGACTTTGGATTCAATTCATCAATAAATGATGAAAATGATAATGTCTTAAATGTTGTTCAAAAAAATTGTCTTATTGTCGTCGACTGCCTGTGCTTAGTGAAAGATGTCGCAAAAGCTTAGATCGCGCTATTTAGTTTGCTGTAAATCAACAGCTGAGTTTAATATTGTCGCTTGCAATTTTTGTAAAAATATCTGCCACAGATCTTGTGCTAAAATTGATGACAAGCATCATGAATTAATAAATCGTCATTCGAACATTAATTACTCTTGTGACAGTTGTTTAAGTTTTTCAAATAATTTAATTGCAACCATATCTAATTTGGTTAGCGAAGTGCGTGAACTTAAATTGTCTCTTTTGTCTAAAAATTGCAAAAACAAAAACTCTGAAGTCAATATTAATAGTAACAAAAACAATAATGATAATGAAAGCAATAATAACAACAATGTTGCTGCTGGTAAAACAAGTGTTGCTTCTATCGTCTTATCTCCTGCTTCGATAACTCTTTCGGCTTCAAAAACCGGTTTTGAGAAAGCGAATACTGCAACTACAAATTGCTCTGCTGGACGTGTAACTAATACTGAAATTATTACTCATTCTGATTTGTCTCTGCTCTCATCATATGCTCCTGTTTCATATTATGCTGCTTCGCTTTCTGTTATTGCGTCTACTGCTCTGTCTGAGTTGCATCTGATGTTGGATCTGATGTTGGTTCGGCTGCAGTCTCTGTTTCTTTGTCTGCTGATCCGTTTTCTGAGTGGAAAACAGTTCAAAGTAGTAAAAACAACAAAAACAATAAAATACAAAAAAATAAGTTTGTCATAGGTCAGAATGAGAATTTTGAATTGGATGTTGCTTTTGCTAGAAAAACTTTGCACATCTCTTCTTTTAAACCCACTGTCACTGCAGAAAATAGTGTTGATTATATATCATCGCGAACTAATATTAGTAAGCAACGCATTGCCTGTTTCAGATTGGTAAAGAAAGATGTTGATGTAGCTAGTTTGAAAAGAGTAAACTTTAAGCTTGTTGTTCCAGCTTCTTTCTTTGAAAAAGTTTTTAATCCTGCTATCTGGCCCTCTGAAGCTATTGTACGTCCGTTTTCCTCAGGCCAAAACTTGAAAAACCCCTCAACCACACAATCTAATGCAATGAAAATTTATTTTCAAAATATGTCTGGAATGCCGACAAAAATTAATGATATTCGAGCTGCTTTACTGCAAAGTGATTATTAGTGATTTCTATGACAGTGAAATTTTTGGTTTAAATTTATTTATTGTGTATCGCAAAGACAGAGATCCAATTAAGACTGGATGTCTTAAAGGAGGTGGTCTTAATAGCTGTTAAGTGCTCAATTTCCTCTAACTATGTATGTTCAGCTTGCAAACTCTGACTCTCCTTTGAATCAGCTTTGCGTTACCATTAAGAACAATAATAATTTCCTTTTCATTTGTGTGTCATATATTCCGCCAAATAGCTCCTATGATTTGTATGCGGCCTACTTTGAAAACATAATTAAGTTACCTATTGAAAACAGTGACAATCATATGTGTATACTGGGCGATTTCAATTTATGTGATGTCACTTGGTGTTTCATGAATTCTGAAGATCGTTTTCTTATTCCTGGTAACATTAATAAATCACATGAAATGTGTGTAATTGATGGGTTTTTCAATCTTGATTTAAGGCAGATAAATTTTTGCTTAAATAAATAGATTAAATAGGATCTTAGATTTTATTTTTATTAGTAATAATATTAAATATACCTTAGAAGAGTGCCTTTTTCCTATTTCAGAAACGTTCCAATTATAATTACATTGGAATATCATAATTTTTCTAATATTTCACATGATTTGGAATTAATAAATTTTAATTTTCGATTGTGTGATTTTGATGCTTTAAGCAATGAAATTGCTTGCATAAATTGGTCTGATGTCTTTGAAGGTCATGATTTAAGTTTGTGTTTTGAATATTTTAAATCTAATATTTTCTCTATTTGCTGTAAAAATATTACATTCGTACCGAAAAGAGTTCACAAATCGCCAAGGTATACAAAAAGTCTAAAAAAATTGAAAAACTTGCGTAATAAATTTTGTAATCTGTACAAAGCTTCCAGCGATGTCGCTAATAAAATTAAATATCTTCAATATATGAGGGAATTTAATTTCTTAAATAAATTTTTGTATAAGCAATATATGCTGAATTTTGAGACTAACATTAAAAGCAATCCTAAATCACTTTGGAACTTTATAAGCTCGAAAAAAACTTGCTCATCTATTCCCACGAATATGCCATTAAATGGTCTTTCATCAAATACTTTATATGATTCTGTAAATCTTTTTGCTGATTTTTTTCAATCTAATTTTGAATTCAGCAATTCCAGGAAATTTTGCGGGGATTAATCCATTAATTGATTTTGGCTCTCTACAGTTAACCTTTGAAGATGTTACTTGTGGTATTTGTAACTTGAAAAATTTCTAAAAATCTGATATAGATGGTATGTGTTCTTTTCTTTTGAAGAAATGTGCTTCGACAATGTGTGAGCCTTTGCGTATTTTATTCAATAAATCTTTGTCAATGGGTATTTTTATTGATAGCTGGAAGATAGCTTTCATTAGTCCTATTCATAAGAGCGGCAACAAAAATAATGTTTCTAATTATAGACCCATCTCTATAATGTCTACAGTCTCAAAATTATTTTAGAGTATAGTGAAGGACATAGTATTTTTTGCTGTAAAAAATTGTATAAACCCAATGCAGCATGGTTTTTTTCCGGTCCGTTCTACAGTCACAAATTTTAGCGGTTTTCTCTGACTATTGCGTCTCTGCTTTTTCCAATGGTTTTCAAGTTGACACAATTTTTACTGATTTTTCTAAGGCTTTTGACAAAGTTTCTCATAAAGTCCTTATATTCAAACTATCAAAGCTTGGCTTTCATTCAAAATTTATTTTCTGGATAAGCTCATACCTGAATAATAGAGTTAATATTGTGCAAATTATGCTGACGACTTAAAGTTATTTCTAAATATTCCCATCCTTTGGATATAATTTCTCTTCAAAGAGATTTAAATAGCTTATTATTTGATGAAACCAAAATCAGTTATTTTTAAATATTGAAAAATGTTTCCATGTTACTTTTTGCAAAGCTTCAATATTTTTTAAGTCATCTTATCGTTTTGAAAATATTACTTTAAGAACTGTTAGTGAATTTCTGGATCTTGGTATTTTATTTGATTCTAAATTTACTTTTGTGAATCACTTTAATTTTAACATTCCAAATGTTACTCAATGTTGGCATTTGTCAGGCGTAACAATTCAATGATCCATATGCTCGGAAAGTTTTATACACATCATATGTTAGATCTAAGCTTGAATATGCGTCAGTAATTTGGTATGCATTCTTTTCTATACATTCCAATAGGTTAGAGAGTGTTCAAAAAAGATTTCTCAAGTTTGCGCTTAGATCATTAAATTTTTCTGAACTTTTTCCTAGCTATATTTCTCGTTGCTTGTTGATTGATCTACTTAAAATCTCTTCAATCCAGGCGAATGATTGCATCTTTAATGTTTGTCTATGATATTATTTCAGGACATATTGATTGCTCATATATACTTGAGGTTATAAAATTCAAAGTTCCTTTAAGACCACTACGCCATTGCAATTTGTTCTCAATTCCGGTTTGTAAAACAAATTATGCCTTAAATGCTCCAATCACAAGAGCTCTACTTGAATTTAATAAGTTAAGTTTAAATCATATAATAGATTTTTCTATCCCAAGAATTGTTTTCAAAAATTTTTTAATTAGTTTATATACACACTGAATTTTTCCTATTTTAATTTTTTATATTGTACTTTTTTTGCCTATTTTTAATATTTTAGCTTGTAAGTCTGTAAGAATTTTTTCATAGACTGAATTTACGAAATAAACGAAAGACCAGTTACACTTTTATGAAATTTTTGACAAAGGTTATGTAAGACCAGAGCGCTTAGAAGAACCAGCGGTTAAATGTGAAATGAGTTTGACATTGGAGGATGTCAAGCCATTCAATTGTCCTCCAAGACGATTATCATATTCTGAGAAATCAGAATTACAAAAACTGTTAGATGAATATACGGCTATAGGGTATATCCGTACAAGTGAGTCAGAATTTACGTCGCCAATTGTCTTAGTTAAGAAAAAGACAGGTGATTTAAGAATGTTCGTTAACTATAGAAAACTAAATAAGATAACAGCTAAAGATAATTATCCGATTCCCTTAATCGATGACCTTTTAGATAGGTAAGCGAATAAGGTGTATATTTCGAAACTCGATTTGAAGAATGGTTTTTTTCATGTGTATATGTATGAGGATTCTGTTAAGTAAACTTCTTTTATAACACCATTAGGGCAGTATGAATTTTTGAGGATGCCTTTCGGCTTAAGAAACACACCGTCAGTTTTCCAACGGTTTGTTAATAAATTATTTGCGGATCTGGTGCGTAACGAGAAAATTATTATATATTTGGACGATGTAATGATAGCAACTGATAATTTAGCAGAACATTTTGAAATACTAAGTAAAGTTTTAAAACGATTAGTTGATAACAAACTAGAGCTGTGGTTAGATAAGTGCGAATTTTTGCAGAAGAGTATGAAATACTTAGGATACATGATTAGTGGAAACGGTATAAAGGCAGATGATAAGGACCTTGAGGCTATTAAGAATTTTCCAGATCCAAATAAACTATATTCTGTGCAAAGCTTTTAGGGTTATGTTCATATTTTCGCAGATTTATCAAAGATTTCTCATTTTTGTACGATTTAATTTGAAAAGACAACAAGTTTGAGTTTGGATTGGAACATATAAAATGTTTTGAATTGCTTAAACAGAAACTGATAGCATCACCAGTCCTTTATATAACCCGAAAGATGCTACCGAACTTCATTGTGACGCCAGTTCTGTTGGCTTTGGAGCCATTCTCTTACAAAAGAAAAAAGATGATAAGTTACACCCTGTATTTTATTTTGCCAAGCGTACAACAGAAGTCGAGAAACCCTTGCTATAATTTATGCACTTAAACGTTTTCGTGTTTACCTTCAAGGAAAACCATTTAAAATAGTCACGGATTGTAATTCTTTGACTTTAACTCTAAATAAAAACGAATTAAATCCTAGGATTGCTAGGTGGGCTTTAGAACTACAAAACTACGACTATACCCTTGAGCATCGGTCTGGAATGCGTATGCAGCACGTTGATGCCCTTAGTCGCAATTACAATATAAAGGTGTTAGAAACAAACACTTTCGAAGAAAACCTTGTAATATGTCAAAATAAAGACGAGAAGTTAACAAATTTAAAAAAAAAGTTTGAGAAGTTTAAAGACAAACTTTATGAGATGAGAAATGGTGTTTTATACACAAAAAAAAAGACGAAAAAACGATTTTGTTTTGTGTTCCACAGGACATGGAAAATCATGTTTTATTTAAGTATCATGATGAAACGTGTCATGTGGGGGTAGATAAAATGGTAGATTTAATATGCAAATCTTATTGGTTTCCAAACATTAGAGAAAAGTCAAAAGACCATATAAAAAATTGCTTGAACTGTATTGCGTTTTCTGGAAACAATGGACGTGAAGAAATTCGCACAATATTCCCAAAGGGAATATTCCCTTTGATGTAATACATATAGATCATTTTGGACCTGAAGATCATAGTAGAATGAAAAAATATTTACTGGTTGTAATTGATGCGACCACTAAATTCGTCAGATTATATCCGACCAAATCCACAAGTTCAAAGGAAGTAGTTATCGCGTTAAAAGACTACTTTAGATCCTATAGCCGCCCTCAATGTATAGTGTCAGACAGAGGTAGTTGTTTTATGTCAGCAGAATTCAAAGAATTTACGGAAGATAATAATATTAAACATATCAAAATTGCAACAGGCTCTCCACACGCAAATGGAAATCAAAGAATTTATGGAAGATAACATATGTTTAATGAAAATCGCAATAGCTCTCCACAGACAAATGGACAGGTAGAAAAGGTTAACAGATGCCTCGGACCAATGATTGCGAAATCAGTTAATGTAGAACAAGGACTCCATTGGGACAATGTTGTAGAAACTGTCGAATTTTGCATCAACAACACAGTGCATAGAACCATAAATGAGTATCCGAGTAAAATACTTTTTGGTATTAGACAAAAGGGTAAAATTCTTGATTTTCTTAAAGAAAATATAATTGATTTAGAACAAAAACCAATGGAACAAAATCTTGAAAATATTCGCGACGAGGCGAATAAAGTTCAAGAAAAATTGTAAGAGTATAATAAACGTTATGTCGATCAAAAAAGAAAACAACCGACAAAATATTTAGAAAATGTCTACGTAATGGTGAAGAATTTTGACTCACAAACAGGAACGTCAAAAGAGTTAATCCTAAAATTCAAATGACCCTTTCGGATAACAAAAGTTTTGCGAATCGATAGATACCTCTTGGTCCAAGAGTCTTGGAGGACGTTGCAGGGTTTCAACAATTGCGAACACCCTACAAAGGGGTTTGGGCAGTAGGTTTGGCATGCGCAATGGTTAATTACTTCTTATAGCTTTCTTACATACTTATTTAAGTTGTTAATTAAATTTAATCTGAGATCAGTATATCTCATTGTCAGAATGGCCGAGTTGTAAAGTAAAGTGTAGCTAGAGTAAAGTTATTTGTATTACTATTATATATCTATATATCTACTATTATTAAACGAGCAATAATTGTATGTATATATATATATATATATTTTCAGACTTTATTTCCAAAACGGGTGCAGCGATTTTGATGAAACTTGGGGGTTAGGTACATATGTGAACAAAATTAGGATTGGGCTGGGTTTTAACTTATCAAAGGCTCCTGGAGGGGCGTGGCACAGCCCTAAACTTATATTTTCATAACGTCATATCTCGAAAACTATTCAAGATATTGTGATGAAATTTGGTACACAGATGCAGATCATAAATGTCTTAAATTTTGCCAAAAGTGGGCGGAATCGGAAAAGTGGGCGTGGCACTTTTCAATAATTGAACATTTTGATTCAATTTTACTCAAAAACGGCACTGAGGATTTTCATAAAAATTTTATAGATAATACCACTAAAAGCAGTCATCATAACATGCTATGTCACTATACTGGCAAAATTCGTTTAAGGGCGTGGCACAGCCCACAATATTTATAAACATTATAATAAGAGAATTAACAACACAATCGTTCTGAAATTTTATATGGTGGATAAACTTGCTATAAGGTACCTCAAGACGAAAAATGGTTATAATAGTACCAGTGGGCGTGGCACCTCCCATACAAGCAAAACAGGTTAAATGTTATATTTATTGTACTATGAGAGTAATCTTCTTAAAATTTGGTGAGGATTTGTCGGTTACTATAAGCTTTGAAATTAAATGCATTTTGACGGGATTGCTTCAGTGGGCGTGGCACCTCCCATACAAACAAAAACCGTTAAGTGATATATTAAGTGCACTATGGGAGTAATCTCATTAAAATTTGGTACAGACATGTCGGTTACCAAAAATTTTTAAGTTAAATGGATTTCGACGAGATTTTGTTAGTGGGCGTGGCACGTCCCATATATACGAAAATCGTTGAATGTTGTATTTAGTGCACTATGGGAGGTATTTTCTTTAAATTTGGTGTAGAGGTGTCGATTACTATAAGCTTTGAAATTATATGGATTTCAACGGGATTGCGTAAGTAGGCGTGGCACCTCCCATATGTACGAAAAACGTTAAATGTTATTTAGTGTACTATGGGAGTAATATTTTTAAATTTTTTGTTCCAATCGATAGAGAAAGCACGAAAAATAAAAAAAAGTTTTTTGTTCCAATAGACTTTTAATTACAGTGGTGTAGTGTTAATATTGTAGTGGTCATTTTTAATATTTGACCACTTAGTGCGTCCTGAGCGATTTGCGGAATTTGTTGCTGTGAGGAAATTTTCCTTGTCCTTTGGAGTATCCCGGAAGTAGTCACTCCATAAGTGACTACTTATCGAGGCGGTTCACTCCGAGTCACTTTGGGTCACTTGGAGTCACCGAGGTGCGTGGAAATCGCAATTTTGTGGTTTGCGTGCGATTTTGGTAGAATTGGTCTATAACACGTATAGGCCACGTTGGTGCAAACTCTTATCGCACCTAATTATGTTTTGCGATGCGTGCGATTTTTTGGATATTATTGCTGTAGGGATATTTTCCTTGTCCTTTGGAGTATCCCGGAAGTAGTCACTCCATAAGTGACTACTTATCGAGGTGGTTCACTCCGAGTCACTTTGGGTCACTTGGAGTCACCGAGGTGAGTGGAAATCGCAATTTTGTGGTTTGCGTGCGATTTTGGTAGAATTGGTCTATAACACCTATAGGCCACGTTGGTGCAAACTCTTATCGCACCTAATTATGTTTTGCGATGCGTGCGATTTTTTGGATATTATTGCTGTAGGGATATTTTCCTTGTCCTTCGGGTTATCCCGGAGGTAATCACTCCATAAGTGACTACTCATCGAGGTGGTTCAGCCCGAGTCACTTTGGGTCACTTGGAGTCACCGAGATGAGTGAAAATCGCGATATTGCGGTTTGCGTGCGATTTTTGTAGAATTGCTCTATAACACCTATTGGCCACGTTGGTGTAAAAACTTTGCGCACCTAATAACGCTTTGCGGTGCGTGCGATTTTTTGGATTTTATTGCTGAAGGATATTTTCCTTGTTCTTCGGACTATCCCGGAGGTAATTACTCCATAACTAACTACTCATCGAGGCGGTTAACCTCGAGTCACTTTGGGTCACTTGGAGTCACCGAGGTGAGTGTTAATCGCGATTTTGTGGTTTGCGTGCGATTTTTGTAGAATTGCACTATAACACCTTTAGGCCACCTTGTTGCAAAAACGTTGCGCACCTTATTACGTTTTGCGGTGCATGGAATTTTTTTTTTTTTTGATTTTTACGAATTTCGTGAACCAAAGTGACTTTAAGTGACCCAACGTTACTCGGGGTGAACCGCCTCGATGAGTTGTCACTTATGGAGTGATTACCTCCGGGATAAGCCGAAGAACAAGGAAAATATCCTTACAGCAATAAAATTTAAAAAATAACACCAACCGCAAAACGTAATAAGGTGCGATAAGTTTTTGTACCAAAGTGGCTTATAGGTTTTACCCCTCGTACTAACTGTACAATCGGTTGCGCTCTTTTATATAAATGCTGCGATATCTCAGTCGATTTAGTGTCCAATTTAAATGAAATCGAGCCATTTTGCATTATCCTTTTCATTTATATTCTCTCTTGGTCCCAATCCACTCAACAACAGCAACAACAATTTGACGAAACTAAAAACGAAGCAAAATTGTTGAAAAAAATGGAACAGAAAAAAGTAAAGAGAAGTTGAAGCGTGAAAGTGAAAAGTCAACTTTTTTTAACAAATTCCATATTTTTTCGATTTTTTCAACCTCAAAACGAAAAACCGAACAGTGGTCGGTCTCCAGGTACTACCCATTATAACACTACTTGTTCAGCGTAATAATGTCGACATTACCAATTATTGTAATTTGTTATTTATTTTATGTCATTATGTTCTGTTCTCATTTTGTTCTTTCTGACGCTCTCTTCGTTTTGCATTTTTCCATTCCTTTTGTGATTTACGTCGTTTGCAATGCCGACTGCGGTGTTTTATCATTTTCTAGCAGGACGTTAAAATTTGAATAATGAAACGAAGCGAGAAGAAAAAGCGACGCACAGTGTAACACTTTCATATAAGCTGCGGCCAAACCTATAAGGAGTTGTCGTAGAGTAATGAAATTTGGCAAGAACTGTTTTTATGTAAAGATTAAGAAATTTTGTGAAAATGAATAAAATCGGTTCATAATCAAGCATAGCTCCCATACAAAAAAAAAAAAATTTTTTAATTTGGTCAAGTTTTTACCTTCTTTAAAAGGAAATAAAAAACCATTTAAAACCAGTTAACAGCTTTCACGTATTTTTATTATTTTTTTTGGTTTCTGGGGTCGCTGAATACGAATCCAAGGTCAGAAATTTAAAGTTCAAGATTGCGGAAACTCAATACCCTAATCCACCATATTGGGCCCGCCATTTTGAATTTTAAATTTTTGACCTTGGATTGTAATCAGCGACTCCAGAAACCCCCGAATACCAAATTTGGTACTAATCGGTTGATTTTTAAAAAATACGTCCGCCATCTTGATTTTGTAAATTCTGACTTCGGATTCGTGATCAGTAACCCCCAAGACCCCTGTATACCGAATTTGGTGCAAATTGGTTGACTTTCAAAAATTCGGCCACCATATTGGATTTTTGACCGCCATATTGGATCCGCCATGATGAATTCTGTAAACCTCTTACGCCAGCTTTTTAGGAGCTACAATTTGAGCCAAAAAAGGATACGATCGGAGGGGAATTTTCAATTTGATAAGCTATTTTGTTGCTGGACACTTGATTTTTCTCCGGCTTTCGGCCGCCATATTAGAACTGCCATATTGAATTTTGCAAAGGCGCTCACGGAATCAGAAAGTATATGTATGTCCTAAGCTTCAAAATGAGCTCTCGGGTGATTTTTCTGGTCACTCCAAATTTTGGTCACAGCATTGATCCGGTTGACATGGATCGTCCCAAATATACATAAATGTGAAACGATAGATATACATATAATTCATATTTAAAAAAAATATTTC
This sequence comes from Meiosimyza platycephala, assembly GCA_963662105.1. Lineage (NCBI taxonomy): Eukaryota > Metazoa > Arthropoda > Insecta > Diptera > Lauxaniidae > Meiosimyza > Meiosimyza platycephala. Next base: position 4,981,176 of record OY759212.1, read on the forward strand.
AAATAAAAATATATTAAAATAAAACATTCAATAGGCGACTATGTTGTCTGAGTCTGATGAGTCACTGGGCATTAAATCTCCTATATTAATTCCAGCCAGAAAGCTGTTAGTCTCTTCGTCCTCAACATATTCCTCAATGTGTGGCAACAAATCATTCATACCACTGTTTTCTTTCTTTTTGAAAAATATTTCTATTCGAAGAAATGAAAGCGTCAGAATTAATTAAAAGTGAAACAATAAGATCACGATTCGAATTTACCCTGGCTGATGTACAAAATTTGAAGTTCTTAAACTTAACATATAATTTGTATAGATTTTAAATAGAATTTACCATATTTGTGTGGTCACTTTTTACGGGCGGTAGGCGTGGTTTTCGTTCGAATTTGATACAACTAGAAGTGAGAGTGCACAACTAAAATCAAATTATATGTGCAAAATTTTTAGTGATTCAATTCATTTTTGTAGAATTTAAGGATATTTAACCATTTTTATGTGGTCATTTAAGCCAATTTTCTTGAAAAAAGTGCTATAAGTAATTATTGAATTTTGTACATATAACGCAAAAGTGCAAGTCTATTCTTTTGTCACCTATTTGTATTGAACGTATAATCAGTATACTGAAGTTTAAGCAAAATCGAAGACTCTTTTTTTTGCTATTCACACTTAAAGTTAGGAAACATTTCCAGTTTTATTCACTTTACTATATATCAAGAACATCGAAACATGTTTTTAAACAAATAACTGATTTTAAACTATTCAACGGAATTAAAAAAACTTTATGGATTTGAAAAACTATTTTTTCATATTTTTAAAAAATATATAACATGAGCTACATCAATGAAAACAAATATCCGAAATTACTCACCAAACATTCGCATAATTCACTCCATTCGCATATTTGGGTTTTAGACATTTTTTTGCGAAAAAGTGGTGTAAGATATTATTGAATTTCATACATATAACGCAAAAGTGCAAATCTATATTTTTTCATCTATTTGTATTGAATGTATTATTATTATACAGAAGTTTAAGCAAAATCGAAGACTTTTTTTGCTTCCATCTGCTTAACTTTGCCAATTTTTGCAAATTTCTTTTTCTTAACCCTTTCATGACCGAATTAAAGTGTGAGGACTTAAAAAATATTTGAGCTTATATTTTTATTAATACGACTGCAAAGGTTAACTGACATCAATTTCAAAGTCCTACGTATCCTTGTTCGTCCTTGCGGCCTATAGGCAGCATTTTCTTCGAAAAATTCCTGAGACACAACTCAACAATTTTTGTTTACAAATTATGTTTTTAAAAATTTTTGGTTTGTTTGTTGGCTTTTTAATATTAATAATAATTAAATAATGAACTACAGCCAATATAGCAGCGATCTACGTTCCTGTAAAATTTTACAAGTTGATTCAATGCTTTGTTTGTAAACAAACTTTGAAAAAAACAAAGGAAAAAAACAACAACTCTAGAATATAGACATATGTTTCGATTCTTAAAATGTACCCTCAAAATCTGCGATGCACCAGGATCGCAAAATTTGAAGCAAGTAGTGTCTCACAGCCAACCGCTGTGCATTACAACATAGCAAATAATTGAGAAACTACGATAACAAAGGAAATTGGCGGTAGTTTGGCCTAGGATTAACTAGTTTTTTCTAAATCAAATGTTTCGAGGGTAATTATGTACTTTTTGACCCATTTTCACAGGGAGTGGGAGTTGCGGGGGTAGTTCACAAGGGGTACTCTAAACATAATTCCGTTGGATTTAGCCATCGGTTACCCCTTCAAAAATCCGAATCCGAATGACAATATTCTAAATTTCACAGAACCAGAGTTATGAATTTTTGAAATTGAGCTTCGAAGTCAAAAATCACGAAATTCTCAAAATTTGAATTCGCTCTATTATGAAAAAAAAATTTTTTTTTTAAATCCTCGAATACGTATCTCTTCTTTTTCGATATAGAACCCATAGAAAAAATTTCAGCTAAATCAAAAATGTGTCGGTCAATTTTTGTCAAAATTCGTTCGGTTTGTAAAAGACTGTCCCATATGTAGATCTGCATGTAGGCCTTTGTAATATATTTCAAGTTAGGATATTTCAGAGAAAAAAAAAATATTGACATAATTTAAAATGAGTTTTGAAAGGGAAGTGCAGTACTTTCAAATGCCGCAACCAGTTTTGGACAAACAAATTTATTTGCGATGTAAAATAACTTCGAATACATATGGCCAAAAACCGTGTTTTGCACTTTTAGGTTAGGATATCTCAAAAACTTGTCGCAAAAGAGCGATTCTGAGCTCGGATTTGGATTCAGCGCATCAAAAACCATCGGGTATGCTAGGTCTGGTCTCTAGTTCTGGACTTTCGTTTAATTTTGTCAGCCTGTGTAATTCATGTAGCTTATATGTACATAGACTTTTCTACAAAAATCTTAAGATATCAGTTGAGTAAAAAATAAAAATCACATGTTTGCAAATTTGTTGCTTAGTTCATTTGGTTAATTTGCTTTTGATTTTAATAAACATTAAAATTTCTTAATCAAATAGCAAAAAGAGGAATTAAAAAAAAAGTTGGTTGAGAAGATTAAGTAGTTGAGGAGCAACGTGAAGAATCTGATTCAGATGAAATCATACTCATATGGTGAAAAGGCCTTTGAAACTTTAGTTTGAATCAAGTTTTTGGTTCCAACCTCAAACAGTTTTTCTTCAAGTTTGTCGAAATCGAAATCTACATTTTTGTATTTAATGTAATTTTGAATAGTGTGAGTTGTGCATTTATGCATACAAAGATCGACTATAAATGCACTTTCAGGGTTGAAAAAATTATCCACTTATGCGTGTTGCAATTATCTGTGCATTTTTTCAAGAAAAAGTGTAAAAAAGGATTATTGCCTCAAGACACGATGCACTTAAGTGTTTTTTGCAATTATCCGTGTTGCACTTATCCGTACTTGACTGTATTAATGCTTTCACTTTTTAACTTGTTTTTTGCGTTTGTATAAGCATTATTAAACTGAAGCCCAACGCTTCGTATGTACAAATAAATTTTATGTATTGATTAATTTAAGGTTTTTAATTTTAAGCTTAACTGCCTTCGCTATTTGTTATTTTAACAACAGATTGTAGTTTTATCAATGTTAAAAATAATTTTTATATTACTGAATACCTGTTAATTTAAATGTTTATTTTATTGATAAAAAAAAATTGAATTGAATTGAATTGAATTGAAATTGAATATGAGCGAAGCGCGCTTGCGTAGGCGTTCAAAGTCCAGGCTGAAATGACAACAATGATTGCTACTGGAAGACGACTTGTGACGCACTTCAGTCACTCAAGTTTAGCTCAAGATTTAGCTGACGATTCAAAAAGAGCTAAATTTACCCGAGCATCAATTAGTGCAAGATATTAGCACTAGGTGGAATTCCACTTTTTATGTGATTGAACGTTTGTTAGAACAAAAGCGGGTCATATCACTGTATGTTGCTGATCACGATACACTCATCAATTTGACATCTTAACAGTGGAGTTTAATGGAGCAAAGTGTCAATTTATTAAAGCCTTTGGAAGAAATAACCAAAACAACAAGTTCTGGTCTATCCTGCGTGTCGGAAGTAATACCACACGTTGTTGTTTTAAAAATATACTTAGACAAAGATGAAACTGCGCAAAGACTCCTGATTTATCACGTATGCGGGCCTCGTTAAAAGCTGAACTAGAAACTTGCTTTAACTCCATAAGGCAAGACTCAAACTACTTGATTGCAACTTACCTAGACCCGAGATTCAAAACAAACTACTTTGCGGCGCTTGATGCTGAAAGTGCATGCCAGGAGATTCTATTGGAATATTTAAAAATCTCTTGTGAAGTGTTCTCCAGTAGCAGCTCATCTTCAACACCGGCTAAAAAAAGTAGAAGGGAAGAGACAGAGTCAGCTGTATCTCGCAAAGCTCATGACACGTTTTGGGGTTGCTTTGATGAGGTAGCAAATGAAAACAATACTAGCCAGGTTCAACGTGAAGAAAGAAACGTAATAGCATGTGAGCTTGATTTTATCTTAAGTCAGTGCGAATTGATCGCAATTGTGACCCTTACTCTTGGTGGGCAGCTAATGCTAAGCAATACCCAAATTTAACAAACACTCTAATTCTACGTTGTAGAATTACCTTGTGATTACTGATTGTATTTCTTAAGTGATAAAGCAATTAATTACCTAAAAATATTTTTTCTAAATCCGGTATTCGGCCGGATAGTATTTAAAAATGACCGCCGGACACGGTTGCCAGATGATTTGGACGTGTAGTCGCCAATACGTAGCGCTAAAGTCGCCCAAAATCGCCAACTTAAATTTGAAGTCGCCAAAATAGTCGCCCAATAAAAACTCAAGTAAAGATAGACAAACAACAGTTTTTCATTTCGAATTAGCAAATTGAAGCTTAGCAATTGATGTAACGTGCAGAGTTGCCAGAAGGGGCGACTTGTCGCCAAATTGGCGATTTGAGAAGCTGTTTGGCGTTCGAAAATAGCCCTGGGCGACTAGTCGCCAATGTGGCGATTTTAGATTTCGACTAGTCGCCAATGTGGCGATTTCAGATTTCCCTAGTTATAATCCACCAAATACTGACTATTTTCACATAGAATGGCAGCATTGGTGAGATTAATCTGTTTTCGCGCAGGCGCTTTTTTATGGTTTCGCTAAAATCTAATGAGTTTTTATTGGGCGACTATTTTGGCGACTTCAAATTTAAGTTGGCGATTTTGGGCGACTTTAGCGCTACGTATTGGCGACTACACGTCCAACTCATCTGTCTAAATCGCTTAGTAATTTGGGGTAAAATTGAGATAGAGAAAATATTCTTAAGGGACTTTCTATGTTTGAACTAAAATATCGTTATTTGGCTTAGTTCATTATACGCGTAATTTTTTAAGCTACAGTGACTCACAGCTTATTTCATGCAGTGCATACTTTTAACTTAAATGTTCTGTAATTTTGAAACTAAGTGGAATATGAAATATATGTAAATGTAATGTCATCTGCTGATCATGAGTATGGATAACTGTATTCAGATTATAAGTATCAATTTGTTGCAGAGTGCCGAAAATCTGGGCATGCAGACAAATTTACGGTTTTACCAAGATGAAAACCCGAAATACAAAGCGGGCGTAGTTCAATTCTGGTTAATATACAAGTGCACTTATTTGATGGCACCGCCAGCATAGTCACCTGACCTGAATGTGCTTGTGAATTTATGGGCGATTTTGGAAAAAAAATATCCGAATACACAACATTTCAAACAAAACGACCTAAAAAAGGCACTCAAAATTGAGTAGTGCTAAAATTCGCCAGATACCAATAAAAAATTTCCAGCTTCGATGCCAAACTGTCTATAAGCTGTAGTTGACCAAAGAGGCTACCACACTGCATATTTATAAAATCATTATTTTAAACAATGTTTTTTCAATTTATACATGTCTATTAGAAAAAAATTAGTTTATGTACACGGAAAAAACGAAACTCGAAATTAATGTAAATATTAATCAAAATTTAAGAAAAATTAGTAGGTAATTTAGTAATTTAGAAACGGTTCGAGTGTCTATTAAAAATTACTAAGCGTAATATAAAAATTGCATCTATGTAGACATTAATTTTTCGAATGCATGTTTTTAATTTTTACAAAATTTATATTAAAATTTCTGCAATAATTTATTATATTTTAAAGGGACTGCACTATTTTTTAAAATTTTTATGATGAAATAATAATAACTGAAATTTATTTTTAAATTTTTTGTGTGTTGAACAAAATTGGGACGGCCAGCGAGTTTCCTTTGTCGCTTTCCCGACCCCGTCCCAATTCTGTTCAACACATTACTTCAAAGCCAATTAGTAAGAGTTTGGCAAGCCTTATATATTTATTTTTTTGCATGAACATGTTGAGAACTCAAACAGAGTACAAATTAAACACAAAAGAGAAATAAAATTCAATATAATAAAAATTAATAATCTTGAAATAATTTTTCTATAACTACTTTTTAAAAATTATAAAGCGTGAGTCATATATTACAATATGAAATATATAAAAATTCTAATTTGGCAATTTATTAAAATTTAATAAATTCTTTGTAAAATTTCAAAGTTTTAAGGTGATAATTAAAATGAAGAAAATAATTTATAATATGCACTTATTAAAAAATGTAAAATGAAAATATTTACAAATTAGAATAGAATTTTTAGTAAGGATTTTCTATTTATTACTATAAAAAAGTAATATTTGTTTTCAGAATTTAATTTTTATAATCTCCTATTAATTTTTAATAAAATTTGAGTTGGTGTTTTTTCCGTGTAGTACGGCACATCTTATCGGCGCGCGGATTCTATTGCACGCCTCATTTTCTTGTTCCATAGTTTCCCCATAAAAAAAAAACCGTTTTCGATAGGAAATTTGACGCTAAACACGATTCTGACATTGAAAATTTGATACAGGGTGGTAGAAATTATTTAAAATTGATTTCTTAGCTTTACACTGCTAATAAAATCAACTTTCTAGCTTTAACAGAACCAGAGTTATGAATTTTTGAAAGTGAGCTTCCAAGCCAAAAATCACGAAATTCTCAAAATTTGAATTCGCTCTATTTTGAAAAATTTAATTTTTTTAAAATCCTCGAATACGTATCTCTTTTTTTTCGATACAAAACCCATAAAAATAATTTCAGCCAAATCAAAAATGTGTCGGTCAATTTTTGTCAAAATTCGTTCGGTTTGTAAAAGACTGTCCCATATATGGAAATTGGTGAAAAATGTTGAAAGAGTTTGAAAACCTGGAAAAATGTTGAAAACCTTGAAAATTGTTGAAAATCTCGAAAAAAGTCATTGAAAGTCGTCATTGAGAAAGTCGAAAAAAATATGGAACAGGTTAAAAAAAAATTGAAAGATGTTGAACAATTGCAAAATAAGGCTGTTAATGTCGATAATATATGGGAAATGTGGAAAAAGTTGAATTAGGTTGAATAAGTCATGGAAAATATTGAAAAAGTTGAAGCAGGAAATATTTGAAAAATGTTGAAGAAAGTTGAAACACCACTGAAAGTTGACAAAAAAAACCGAAAATAAATGAAAAATGTTGAAAAATGACGAAAAAAGTTGAAAGAGATTGAAAGACTCGAAAATATCGTTTTTGCTAATGACTGACTGTAAGTTCAATGAAATATATTTATTTCTGGGGAAAGATACTCTTTTTTGTCATTGTACAAATAACATATTATGAGCTTCAATTAATTTAAGAAGAAAAAAGAAGATAATTGCTTAAATAATTCCATAGCCATGTCATTAAGATTCAATTGTCTGACCAAAATCTGCTTAAATTTTGAAAGCAAATTTTCAACAGCACCAAAATGTTGATTAATCCTCTAACGCAAAAGCAACAAACAAACAAACAAATCCTTATGCAGCCCACTTCACCCTTCACACGAAAGCTATGTATGTAACAGAAAGAAAGTCAAAGGCAACAGGGACTTATCTAACATTTAATTCCTTTCTGTACCAAATTAATTACTCGCACTAATTAAAATCTGAAAGCGTTAAATCTCTTTTAGTTAAACAAACTCGGCTTATAAGTTGCAAGTATTTTAAACGCAGATACAGTTGTGCGTGGATACAGTAGTGCAAGGGTTTGAATTTGAAGTTTTTTCAAAATGTTTGAATAAAAAGGAGAGAAAGGTATTGAAAGCGCTTGAAAAACTCAAAAAAATTGAAAAAGGTTAAGAAATGTTGAAACAATTCGAAATCGCTGAAAAAGCCTTAAAATAAAGAAAATAATGATGGAAGTTCAAAGAGGTTAAAAAAGTCGGATAAATACATATGTGATCTATTGGAAAAAGTTGAAAGGTTAAAAAACTCAAAAGAATATGGAAAATATTGAAAAAAAACGAATAGAAGTGAAAGTTTAAATATGCCACGCCCACTTCTCCGATATCGCCTACTTTTGGTTCAATAAATTATATTCGTGATTGACATACGCATACCAAATAATAGCTTCTTTAGTTTGCGATATAAGCCGTAATAAATCTCTAAATTTAGGGCAGTGACACACCCATTGGTGGTACAATGCAGTCCGATTTTGATCCAGAAATAGCTATCCATTAAGGAACCTCTTACACCAAATTTCAGTATGATCACTTACATATTTCGATAGTTATGCCACTGAACGTATTTTAATCGTATGGAAGATACCACGCCCACTGGCATTATTTCGGCCGCTTTTGGTTCAGCTATACCTTATAGCAAGCTAACCACTTACATGAAATTTCATACCAATTGCTGCAATAGTTCAATTAACATAGCGCTTACAATTTTATGTTAATGTGGGAGGTGCCACGCGCACTGATGCAATTTCGGCAAAATACATTTAATTCTAGGGCTTATAGTAACTGACATCTATACACGAAATCTTAAAAATCTCATTGCAAACTGTTTATAACATTAAACGTTTTTTTCTTAGATGGGAATTGCCACGCCCACCTGTACTATGGTGCCAAATTTTAATATTAAGATACCTTTTAGCAATTTTATATGTCATACTAAAGTTCATAAGGATTACGTTGTAAGTTCTCTAATTATAACGTTTATAAATATTGTGGGAGTTTTTCAAATATTTGTATTTATGACTGCTTTCAGTGGTGTCATCTCTGAAATTTTTTTGAAAATCGTATTTGCTAATTTTGAGTTACACGGAATCAACATTTTCTTGTTGAAAAGTGCCACGTTTTTTGACATCATTTAGAGTTGCTTCGTACCCGGAAAAACATCGTTTTTTGACCCATTTTCGGGAAAAATTTTTTTTGACCCATTACTGGAATTTTTTTTTTAATCAATAGAGAAAGCTCAGAAAGTAGTTTTGGACATCACTAAAGCTGGCTCTGGGGACCTTAGAAATGACCGTTTTTGATCCATATTCAGAAATTTTTTTTTGCTGTAATCGATTTGGAAAGGTCGAAAAAGGATTTTGGACATCACTTAGGGTGGTTCCGAACCCTAGAAAATACCGTTTTCGAGCCTTTCGGTCCTTTCCAAGGTCCGGAGCCACTCTTAGTGATGTCCAAAACCTTTTTTCAGCCTTTCCCTGTCGATTGGAGAAAACAAAATTTAGGTTGGGAAAGGGATAGGGAAAGGGATAGGGAAAGGTCGGAAGAAGGTCCTTTCCTTATTGATTGGAGCAAAACAAATTTTAGGATGGATCAAAATAATTTTTTTTTTTGTCGAAAATGGCCATAAAGAAGAGTTTATATAACGTAGTGTTTTATTTTTTTTGAATACACATACATATATGCTCACCTCACTTTTATGTATTGCCTCGACATCCTCGCTTTTGCTTAAAACTTCGCACATACTTTCGTTTGAGTTTTCAACAATTTCTATTGAACTTGGTCGATCAGTTTTAATGCGTTCGATGTCGTCACTGCTATTCCTTTTAGCTAGCATGCAAAGTTGCACTGATTCTTCGCAGGCGGCTTGGTTAACAGTCACTTTGACAATATGTGGCATCTCATCAGCATTTACAGAGGGCGTATCAACATTGCAAGTATCACTGTCGTCATCTCCGTCCACAATAATTTCATCCATGCTGTTACAACGTTCATATTTTCTTTGGCATATTTGACCGCCGGTTGGTAAAAAGTACCTTTGACGAGGCGTTGGCGAACTTTGCGCTTCGTGATGTTGGTAATTCTGCAGCACTACATAATCATCTTCGGTGGTTTCAATATCAACTAATTCGTCATCCTCAGCATCTGCTTCATCTTCCTCCGATGACTGCGATTTCTTCAAATATTTCGTTACAGGAAAGCTTATGGAAGCTCTAAGTTTCGTTAACTCTTCTGATGTAGGTGAACGTAGATAAGATTTTTCCATAACATTATTCATTGGGAGCTTTGTAGCTATTGCTGGTGAAACACTAAATGTCCTTTGTGATTTTAATGATTCTCTTGGTATTGGGAGTAAAGGCGATGTAGGTGGTGGTAGTAAATGCATTAAGGAATTGGATGCATTGAAAAACTTTGTACGGTTGCCAAAAGTTGGCGAGGCTGCCGTCATTGAAGCTGCTTGCACCACTGCTGCATTTGATAACGATGATGATGAGGACGAGCTGGGTGAAGAAGACGTTGAAGATGACAGTGATGATGAAAGCTTTGCAGCTGCTGCAGCAACGGCTGCCGAAGTGTACACAGATGTTGACACTAGCGTCGCTGTTCCAGTTCCGGCCTTCAGCATTGTTGACGCCGTTGTATTGGCGGCGACTGTCAATGGACGTTCCTGTTGTAACTGCTGATGTTGATGTTGTATCACAGGCTTAAAAGCTGATGATTTTAAAAAGTCTGGTAATGCTGTTGTAGGCTCCCGGAAAATTTTGATTCCAGCTATTTGTGAGGTGGAAGAAACAACAGACGCTGAAACAGACGTTGACTCGGCATCGTACGGCGTTAACTGCTGCTTAGCAACATTGTCAGCTTCAATGTGCGGCGTTGGTAATTGAGCGCCGCCAACACATGAAGCTTCGAATAAGCGTGAGCCGTTAACGCCAACACCATTCGATTTTTTTATCCAAGGCAGGCTGCAGTTAGGAAAGGAAAACGCTTCAGCATTACTGCCATTACACTTCTGATGCTGCTGGTGAAGTTGTGCGGCATTTTGTACTGCATGCGCATGCCACATATAGTCCATCATGAAACTGTGTGAAAATGGCATTATAGAGATGCCATTAGTTGTGGCTACACCACCTCCAGAAGTAGCTTCACAGTATCCAGGACCATTTTCTGGCATTACTGCAGTTGCTGCATGTATGTTAAATGGCGTTATGGGTAATTGCTGTGACACAGCGCTAACTGTCGTTGCTACAGCTGTGACACCTACAACAGCCGCAGCGGTTACTGCGCCAATGCTACAGCTTTCTTTTAATCGCTTTGGCGATTGTCGATAAGTCTCACTATGCCGTTCTTCAATAACGCCAAGTACAATGGCGGCATCCGAAGCAACGCTGTCGCTGCGTTTTGTATGTTGCTGCGTCATTGTTGTACGATTAATTGCCGGCGAGTGCGACGTCGACATTAAACGCTTTCTTGTGCCGCCATTGAACATAGCTTTGACATCTTCCCAAGCGTATACAATCTCATCGGGTAGATGACCGCTTAGCGTCATATGACGACGCCACGAATTAAAGTTCGCAGCGTCTGGCTGTATATATTTGTCGTTGGCGCTAATACGATGCGAATGGAAGATAAATTTGTTGGGTGAAAAGAAAAGGCCACAATAGCTGCACTTTATACATTTGGCACGCGATGAATTGTAACGCGCTGGTAAAAACGAACCATGACAACCCCAGGCACATTTGTGATGAACGCTGAAGGCAAAGTCATCGGGCAAGCGTGGCGGTGCATTGTCGCCCAGAAAGCTCTTACACAAACGCTCTGCTTCACGGCGTGTTATCATACCGCAACGTCTGGAACTAACTGGCATAGCGCCAGCGCGACGTAGTATCTCCAGTTGGACCGGTGTGCATTGAACACATGTAATGCCAAGTGCAACGCGACGGTTGTGAATTTCATTATAGCTAAATTGCTTAAGTAGCGTATTTGAGATCTGAGCCAAGCACAAACGCTCTTGCCCCTCAATGTACAAAGATACGATCGGTATATCATAGAGTAAGACAGTGCTAACCTGAAAATAAAAAAAAGGGTGGATCAATTTTAAGCTTTTTTATACTTACAACAAAAAAAATTAAATTTTTCATACTTGAATTTAAGAATATTCTCTGTGCAAATACTTAAACATAAATCTTACAGGAAGAAATGAGCTCAGGAATTTTTGTATCTTTTATTTATTTTTACCTGGAAACGAACAAGATTACCAACAGAGAAGCAGGGTCTTAACAAAATAATAAAAGACATAAAAATTTTACTCTAACAGCAAAAAGAGACGATTTTCTTCAAAATGCAAAGTCAACACACCTCTCCAATTACGCTCTCTGCAAAGCAAGCAAAACTAATCAATAGCACCATAATCCAAAAAAAAAAAATAAAAATAAAAATCTTTGTAAATTATTAGGTATAGTATTCTAACAATGGTAAAGAATATTTATTACAGTTAGCCTTAAGATTTGAATTGATTATTGTTATTTTCTTGATAATAAAGATCCAATAAAAAAATTATCCTTAAGTCTCCACTTAAAAATCACTACAACATCATGGTAAAAACATCCACTCTCCCCACTCGGTGCTGTAGTGGAAGTTGATTTAAGAAATTCATAAAAGGGAAATACTATTGAATAAATTTTCCAGATGCGTAATAGATTTCACAATTAGTCGTCTAAAAGATAGTAAAGCACGTTGTTATGTCCCGACTACTCCTAAGAGTCTTAAAGAGCTCCCATTCGAAGCACTAACCTTCATAGCGCTTATTTTCAATGCTACTTTTATGAAGTGTGTCTTTCCGGCACAATAGAATGGTCGCTGGGACCAAGATGATTCTCAAATCCGCAAACCCGCTAACGATCCGAAGTTGTATCGTTCAGTCTCAGTCTCCTTCGCCAAAGTAATTCTAACACTACTTTTATAACGCCTGCTGCCTGTTATTGAGACTAAAGGTATTACTCCGATCCCATTTGGACCCATTTTAGGAAAAAAATTTTGTTTTGCCCCAATCGATTGGGAATAGTCGAAAATGGGTTTTGGACATCACTGAGGGTGTCTCCGGACTCTGGAAAGTAACGTTTTCGACCCTTTTGGTCGTTTTCAAATGATTGTCTTTAAGTAATGTCCAAAAGCCATTTTCAACCATTCTCTATCGATTGGAGCAAAAAGAAATTTTAGGGTGGATAAAAATAAAAAATTTGTTTGCACCAATTCATCGATAAAGCTGAAAAATGGATATTTTCGACCTATCTCTATGGATTGGTGCAAAAAATAAATTTATTTTGATCCACCCTATAAATTTTTTTTGCTCCAATCGATAGGTAATGGTCGAAAATGGCTTTGTTCACTTCTATGCATTACAAACGGAATGACCGAGTGAATATACCCTGAATAGGGTATAAAAATTGTGTAAGTCCTGAGCTTAGTCGAAGAAATCGAAAAACGGTGAAAAAATTGATAACTAATGAAAAAGAAAAAAATGGGAAAAGAATATCGAAAAATGTTGTAAAAGTCAAAAAATGTTCTTAAATTCGAAAGAGTCGAAAAAATTTGGAAAATTCGCAATTTTGTGTTCAAGTTGGAAAAAATCGCAAGATGTTCATAAATTGAAAAATATCGATCAAGTGGAAATACATCGAAAATGCTGTAAAAGGGTGAATAATTCCAAAAATGTTAAAGAAGTTAATAAGTGTAAAAAAGTTGGAAAATCTTGAAAAATTTTGAAAAACTTACTAAAATACGAGAGATGTTGGACAAGTGGCGGAAACGTAAGTAATGATGAAAAATAGTCGGAATAGTCGAAAAATGTTAAAAAAAGGCTATAAAAGATTAAAATTTAAAACTTGCGTTAGCGTTTGGTATGTCGTGTCGGTTGTCCATACAGTAGGGATGGCCAACTGAGGTGCCCAAAAGTCGACAGCGCGCTGACGTTTACAACAAAAATTTCGCGCTAGTATGTGTATAAATGTGTGTAGGAATTCCACGTAAAGAAAACTCAGTAGAAATTCGTGCATCACTGATGTAAATAAATAAATAAACTGCGAAAGCATAGCATGGCTATACAAAAAATTATTAAACTCAAAGTTCGTCAATAAAAACAAACAGTACTTTTCCAAGAATTAAAACTATTTTTCCATGAATATAAGTTTTTTTACAACAATGATGCACACAAGAGCAGTTTTTTTAGTCTCTTATTTTTTTACAAGTCAATAATACATGCGTAAAAAATTGCCTTCCGCAGAAATAATGTCTTTGACCTGAAATTTTCACAACTGGCATTGCGCAACTTATTTGCGCAAATTTGTTTTGTTTTTGCACGTTTGATTCCGACTGGGTCTCTTGCATATTCATTTTTCAAACGAACCAGCACATAGAAATCAGCAACTACACGGCGGGACGAATGATGGCACGTTTCAAAGCTCGTGACCGCGGGAGGGTAAATGGCCAACCCTACCCTACAGTATAGATTTTCTTTGCAACCGTTCGTTCATACCCGTCAGTAGAGATGTTTGACAAATCAAAATTTTCAAAAATATTTCAAAAATTTACAAAAAATAGAAAACTTTAAAAAATTCAAAAAAGTTGAAGATTTTAAATTTTGAAAAATATCAAAATTTAAAAATTGAAAAATAAAAAAATTTCAAAACTACAAAAAATAGTAAACTTACAATTTTTAAAAATTGAAAAAAGCTGAAGATTTTAAAATTTTGAAAATATAAAAATTGCTGAAAAATTCAAAAAGTATTAAAAATTAACAAAAATTTTTTAGTTTTTTATGAGCTGCAGGTTTTATGAGCTGCAGCTCATAAAAAACTAAAAAATTAATAACAAAAAGGTCATCAAATATCAAAAATTAACAAAAATTTCAAAAGTATCAAAATTTTCAAAAATTTAAAAATTGAAAAATAAAATAATTTCAAAACTTTACAAAAAATAGAAAACTTAAAAAAAATTAGGAACTTTAAAAAATTGAAAAAAGCTGAATTTTGAAAAAATTATAAAAATTACAAAAAAAATTAAAATTATCGAAAAATTAACAAAAATTTTAAAAATATCTAAATTTTCAAAAATTGAACATACAAAAAATTTTCAAAAATAAAAAATTTTCAAAACTTAACAAAAAATAGAAAACTTAAAATTGAAATAAAGCTGAAGATTTTAAAGTCTTGAAAATATTATAAAAATTGCAAAAAAAATTCAAAAAGTATCGAAAAGTTAACAAAAATTTCAAAAATATCAAAATTTTAAGAATTGAAAAATTTTAAAAATAGAAAACTCTAAAAAATTGAAAACAGCTGAAGATTTCAAATAGTGTCTTTATATAACGCAAAGAACTAAGTTATACGTGAACACCGATAAAAGGAAACCCCATTGATATTAGTTATTCCACACTAGACTTTGACATAAAGACGCTATTAATATGTAGGTACATTTGTACACCTTCCGTAACACAGAGGGCGTTCTTCAACTAATTTAGTGATAAATCACATCGTTATCCGAAATGAAAAAAAAAAAAACACCCAAAAAACATATGTTCATTAAAGCATAACATATGTACGTTTGCGGGAAAGACCAAAAGCGTTTGGATGGATGCGTCGTGTGCGAAAGTACCAACTCAAATGCCTCCAGCCCAACCAACCAACGTTGATATCGATAATCTTCTCACGTTCTCAATTATTTTCTGAGACAAATTACATTCACAAACTTTTAAATTGTTCTTTTAATACTTTTTTCTATTGTTATTTGTTTTGAAACTTTTCCACTTACCGCCGGTAGTTTGACGCTATTGATTAAGGTTTGCGTTTGTTTTTGTTTTTTCTTGAACAAATTAAATAAATGTAGGTACATACTATGTGTACAAATATAAATACAAATTGACAGAGTTAAAAAAAAAGTTAAAATTGGAACTACTTAAGCGTAAGAGGCTGTAACCAAAAACTTAAAAGCAATCTGTTTTAATGTACCATATTGTGTGCACTAAGAAAAATAGGCCACACACCCTACACTACACAATTCAAAATCGATGAAAAAGTCGAGAAAATAAAACAATAAAGTTGAAAGAGGTTGCAAAAGTCTAAAAAATATGGGAAATGTAAAAAGTTGAAAAATATTGAAAAAGTCGAAAAAATATGGAAAATGTTGAAAGCGGTTGAAAAAACTCAAAAAAAAAAGTTGAAGAGGTTGAAAAATGTTGAAACAATTCAAAATCGCTCAAAAATTCGGGAAAATAAAAAAAACGAGAAACAAAGTTGAAAGAGGTTGAAAGAGTAGAAAAAAATATGGGAAATGTTGAAAGGTCTTAAAAGCGGTTGAAAAACTCAAAATAAGGTTGAGAAATGTTGAAACAATTCGAAATCGCTGAAAATTTTTAAAAATAAAAAAAATAATGAAGAAAGTTGAAACATGAAAGATGAAAGAGTCGAACAAATACATGTGGGATATATTTATTTATTTATTTCATTTATTAATTAAAAAATATATATGTATTGTACAAGTAAGCTTAAGCTTATAATATTTGTACATGCTTTATAATTAAAAAAACAAGTATAATTTTATTTACCGAGAGAAAAAAATTAAAAGGATGAAAAAGTCTGTATGGAAAATGTTGAATAAAACTAATTGAATTGAAATGGCATCAGCCAGGATTCTACCTCTTCTATCGCTACAGCCTCTGCCTGAAAAACGCTACAATATTCTGGTAACCTCGCAGCAATTCTTATCTTCAGTTCCTTAAAGTAAATACTATAAGCCACCTGGTCCCGGGAGTTCTCCCTTCCAGTCATCCTTAGATGGAATGTGAGTTACGTAATCCCTCTTGAATGAGATTACTGGAATAGTATAGTTCGAATTGGAGCGTACAGAACTCAAGCTATGAAGGATATTTGAGTGTACTATTCTACTCTCGGACCATTAAACAGTTTGCCTGAGTCTAATGGCGGTGTACTGAGAAAAAAAAATCAACTAGGACCTGGTTAATTAAACTAAGAGACGTAATATTTTGGTGCCAAGGTAAAATCTAGTTAATTTAACCAGAAATCTGTTTGAAAATAACAAAAATGAATCTAGTTAATTCAATGCTATATATGGTTAAACTCAATTGAAGCTTGTTAATAATATTAAACAGGAATCTATTTAAATTAACAAGGAATCTATTTAAATTGCCTAGGAAACTGCAGAAAATTTCAAAAAATAAAACAAAGCCACTTTTATTTTACTGGCCGTTTCTATGAACATTCCTAGTAAGAAAAGTAAGCTGAAGACATATAGAGTTCAAAAAGAACCAGACCGTTCTGATAAAAAGCAGTTCATGGCTCAGGTGCGAGCTCGAAAATTGTATGAAAGGTAACTGACTAAACACTGATTGCAGCGTTTAAAGTTCACTGCACTGTTTTATGTTTGCTCTTTCGAAAATGGCCTCTAACTAATTATACACAAAGCCATACTATTTTAAAAGAGAACACTAATTAGATTGACTGTTCCAAATCATAACAACAACTTAATCATTTCAAAGTAACTAAAACAGAATTTTAAAAAATTATAAGCAAATTAAACAAAATAACATAGCCAAAACTGAAGTTACGTCCAAACAAACAATAAACAATACCCCATATCCAACAACAGTAGAAAACCTGGCGCTTGAATTTGCAAATTGAGCAACTAACTAGCAAAATTGAAAGTGCTGAGTTAAAAATTACTGAGAAAATTGATAAACGAAATTCGGCTGGTAAGAGTCAAGTGTAGTGAGCTCGATGAAAAAATTATTTTCCTTGAGCGTGAGTTAAGCGCTATAACTAAACGCTGTGAAGAAATTGATAAAATGAAAAGCGACATTGAAACCTGTGCTAGCGCAAACAATAATTTAGGCATCGATATCTCTGCTGATGCGGTGCTCTTTGGCGTCACATTCACTGAAGGTGAAAATTTAAAGAGTGTATTTAATTGTCTATGTCTTTCAACAAAGAGTATAAATAATAATCCAAATCCAATGCAAAATGTAAACAAATAAATTGAGTAGAAACATTTTTTGACAGCTATGGAGCCAGATTTAGCTGTCAAATTTTGAAAGGACAAATTAATGTAACCTTTATTGTTATTTTCATGAATATGTTGAAAAATATAGAAATTGAAGAATATTTTGAAATTTGTAAAATGATTTCAATTCTAGCTGCAAGACAAAAGAATTTTTGTTTGAAGCAGGCGCTCAGCAAATCAAACAAGATGAATATTATTTTTATTTTTCAGTTTGAACTGAAAAACGCATGAAGTTGAACAAGGGGTCAAGGAGGCTGAAGCCCCCAACATAAATATTTTTGAATTTTCAAGGACTTAAGCCCAAATAAAACTAACACGTCGGCAGTGGCAGTGTATGTAAGCATTTTTAATTAGTTTCTTTGTTAATTTTAAAGAAAGTTTAATTTTTTTAATTTAACTAATGATTTGTTTCAAGTAAAACAAGAAAATATGAAAATATAAGTGATTAATTTCATTAGATTAAAAACCCCCTTGGCAAAAAGTTCTGGTTGCGACAAATAGCAAAATGTGAAACACATACAAGCAAACGACAGGAATATAATATTTGCTAATTTTCGTCTGAATTTTTCGGCTGAAAAAAAGCAACAACAATACAAATAACGGGATCGGTTGTAAACTACACAAGAACAACAACAATTGCACGCATTTTGCTAGGATTATTTCAACTGAATTTTTCGGAATAAAAAAGGCAACAACAACAACGCAAAAGACGCGGGATCGGTTGCAAATTTGTTATTATGGAGAAGTCAAAATAAAAATCCTCCTTCTGCATTTGCTGGTTGCTTGGTAGCAATACAAATGAATTTTCTCAAATGCAGGTTCCAAAACAATAGATATTAATTATTTTAACATATAAAATGAAATTTCTATACGAACGAAAATGAAAAACGAGTTCTGTTAATTCTCCTTTTTCAATTTCGCTTTTCTATGACGCGTTCGACCACTTTTTTGAAAAAAATTTCTCCTGTGGATCTTGATTTCACGGCGAAGTTTTAGACCAACTGTCGATGGCACCGCAACGAGGCAACATTTTTTGTATAGATTCATCTATGAAATCTCTTTTTATTATTTATACTCTTTGCTTTCAATTGACTTCTCGCTGCCTACTTTAAGAGACATTTTTCGAGTCAAGCCGAGACTGAGTAATCCAAACTCCGTCATAATTGTAAAATGTTATTCTCCATACGATAGAAATAGGGTGCTGAAAGCGTTTGGGAGCTATCTTAGAAGAACGAAATCTGCTGTAAAACTGAGGTTAGCTGGTATTGATTCTGATAAAAATATATACATCCATGAGAGTCTTACGCCCGACAATAGGAAAATAATGCAGTGGTACGGTATAAACGTCAAAATGTCCTATTCAATGCCTTTTCTTTGCGTGGTTCGATCTTCATACGACTGAAAAAAAATTCGAATGCATTTCGTATGGACACTGTCGAAGAACTACAAAAGTTTATTTCTGATGCTGATACGGCTGATGCGTCTTCTGAAGCTGTATCTGACTGACTTCGATTTCTCTAGTTGTTCCTTTTCATACTTTTAATATTATAGATATACTATTTTAAGCCTTAGCTCTCTAACTATTTCTACATTTACTTTTTCAATGCTTCTTACTTTTTATTCCATTTTTAACTTTTTATTTGATGTCCACATCAAATGATAATAATAGTAGTGCCAACGAAAACTTTACAACACTGATAAATGTTAATTAATTCTATGTTTTTGAAGAATCTTTAGTTGATATAATATGTGTTTCGGAGACTTGGTTTAATATCGAATTATAAAATTTTAAGGAATGATTGGCGTAACAAAATAGGTGGAGGTGTGGCCATTTATTACAAAAATTACTTGAAGCCTTAGTTATTAAATGGATCAGTGGAATTTTAAATGCGGAAATATCTGACAACAGTACAAAAGTTATAGTTTCATGTGTATATAATCCTTCTAGAAATTTTAGCCTAGAACCTTTTTTCTCTTCCTTATCCAACTATGTAATTAATTATAATCATTTCATCGTATGTGGCGATTTCAACACTAACTTGCTCTTGAACGACGCCTTATCTAAGCGACTCTTCGATGACCTGTCTGAAGTTGGGCTCTCAATCATTAATACTGATTTGCCGACCTGTTTTTCTTATACTGCCGCTCCAAGTTTACTTGATTTTTTCGCAGTTTCAGATACTTCAACTGTGCTTTTATTTGACATATATAATTTTTATCTGATCACGATCTTTTATTCTGTACCCTGAACATAAATTTAGCCCCGATTAATTTTCCGGATTATTTTACATATCGCGACTATAATTCTATAAATTTTGAATGTCTGCACACCCCGCTTGAACCAATTATTATGAGACAAAAATCTCGACGAAAACTGCTTATGGGCATTTGAAGGGGAACCTTTACGCGTAATTTTTCAAATGGAATTAAAATCCTAGCATATCCCGTTGCCGAAAAATCGTTCATTTTCTCTTTTTTTAGCTCATTTGCCAAAAATTTAACTTTTCCTACTTTAGGGTCGCTAGAATTTCATTTACTACACACAAACACATATATATTTTTATTTGTAATTTAATAACATAAAACGTTATTATGTCTGGACAAAACAACCCATAAGGATTTTCATCAATTTTGAAAACTGGATTGCCGCCGCCTGTCTTAACCTTTCTGTGCGTGACAAAAAAAACATCTTTCCCTGGGTGACGGGGCACCTGGGTACCCCTATGCAAATTGTATGAAAATTTCAAACAATTTCGTTCGTACTGTACAAAATAACGACATTGAGCTAAACTTTTATTTTGGCATGTATCGTAAACATTAACATGCATTCGGGTATTCCCCTTTTCATAACATTTTGCAACATTTTATGATGCGTGACACAAATTCATTCGAGAATAACTTCCCACAGTGACACTTTGCACTTTGATGTTTACTTTCAACTTGTGAGTCTTATTATTATTTTTGTGTGATTGTATTAAAGTGAAGCGTTTTTATCATTGCAAGATTTACTGGGAAAATATGGATTCAAATTCGAACAGAGTACGTTTTAATAGGTTCAATGCAGCTAAAATTCAGGAAATTTTGTGTGAAAGTGAAAGCGAAGAGGAAGGATCTATACCGTCTGATGACGAAGGTGAATACATTCCACCAGTTGGCGAAGTTGCATCGGAAGCATCAGACGCTGAGCTGATAGGATGTATAGAAGCTGAGGAGGATTCGTCTGATTCAGGCGACAGTGAGGAAGGGCAACTCAGTACTGAACTTTGCGGTAAAGATGATACTCTTTGGCGTCTTGACCCATTTCCTGAATCGCAGAAAGTAAAGAGAAATATTGTTCGGGAACGTTGTGGTGCAGCCATTTGTTACAACGCATCTACATTGAGAATTCCCACGACCATAATCGAGATGAAAGTGGTCGCATTGCAGTTGCGGGAACTTGTAACCTATGCAAGCAACTAGGAAATAAGCGCAGAAAGACTCGAAAAGCCTGTACAAGTTGCTTCAATCCAGTTTGTAATGAACATTCAACCAATCGTCCGATATGCGCTACCTGTATGCAAGGCTTTCAAAGAATTTTCGTAATTTTATCTGTCTTTTTTTATGTAATTATTTCTTTTTTGATATGAAACTGTAGAAGAATTTTTGGATATATCACGTATGTAAATTCTTACCAGTGCTATAAAATAATATTTTTGAAAATTTTTGATTTCAACAACAATGAAATATGTATGTATGTATGTATGTATATATGTATGTTATTTTAAGTTTATTGCTCAATAAAGTTTCTTTTTTGTCAAACAAAAACAAAAATTTCATGCTACTCCATATAAATTGTAGAGTGGGTACCTGGGTACCCTGTCACCCTTATAAAGGTGTTAAAAGAAAAAGGGTGAGCCAGGCCCTCACAAACTGATCAAGCAAAACCATTCATATGAAAATATATTATTTACATAATATTAGGAGTTCTCGTAAGGTTTCAGAGTTGAAGAGTATGTGGAACCATAAAATATTTTGAGTTGAAAATGAAATGGGTACCCCGTCACTCACATAAGGGTTAAGTTGCCTACCCATTTTCGAAAATATTGGCTTAAAAAATGGTGCAAGCTAAAGAGATTGTCAAATTTTGCAAAAAAGTGGGTATGCTTTTCGAATTATTATTGATCAAGAAATTCGAAGCCATGATCAGTGTTTCTTTTTCTTCTTTTTTCCTCATAAAAAAATTGAAAATTGCCCGGATAAAATTAAAAAATGCCGATTTTCTACTTTCAAGTTGCAAAATCTTGATATAATATTCTACCACCGATCTAGTGGTACATTATTTTTAATGTACTTTTATTTGCTTAAAAGAAAACCGTAAACCGCATATCAATATCTTTTTTCAAAACCAAGATATCTGCATTTTTCTAAATTAATAGACATGAAATTTTTCGATTCGGCGATACCGAATTTCTGCTTTCAAGTTGCAAAATCGGCCTATATTATTTTATCACCGATCCCATTGTATAATATTTTTAATGTAATTTTATTTGCTTAAAAGAATGCCGTGCACCGAATATCATTATCTTATTTCAAAACCAATATATCTACATTTTTCTAAATTATAATTCAGAAAATCGGTATATTTTGTTTTTTTTCGGTCAATTTTAAATTTTTTTATAAGAAAAAAGAAGAAGAAAAACTAATCACGGATTCAAGTTCATCGATCGATAATAGCTGTTTAGAACAAAAAAAAATAGATTGTTGGCTCATGAGCACAGTAGATGAAAAATTAAATTTCTTTTCCAATGTAATTAAGGATATTTTCGATGCACACGTGCCTTTTCGTTCTACTAGAATAATAAATATTTCATGCCCTTGGTTTACCAGGCCTGTAGTTTTGGCAATTAAAAAGCGTAGCAAAACTTACACTAATTGGAAAAGAAATACGTCTCCTACCAGCTGGGAAGAATATAGAACTGCTCGAAACGTAAACACATCAACAGTTAGACTTTCCAAAAAACGATTCTTTATGTCTAAATTGAACACTGCCTTGCCAACTAAACAGCTTTGGAGTAACTTAAGAGGGATTGGTGTCGGAAATATTATTTCTGCTACTTGCAAAATTAATCCTGATATCCAAAATGAATATTTTATTAAATGTCCTGCTCATGTAACTGAAGTTAACCCTGAGCGCGTTACACCTTTAAATTCATTGGCCAGCTTCGAGTTTACGGCTGTGAATGAATCAGACGTTGCTAGAAATGTTTTAAATATTAAATCTAACGCTACTGGTGAATACGGTGTTGCTTTAAAGTTTATTAAGCTAGTGTTGCCTTATATATTAAGTCCTCTGACTCATGTCATTAACCACTGTTTTACTAGTTCTTGCCACCCTAAATTATGGAAAATGGCAACTGTTATCCCCATTGCCAAGACACTAAGGTGTGTGAGTCACTGATGGCTGAACAGATTTCCACTCATGTTAATGGACTTAAGCTTATTTCGCCATTTCAATCTGGTTTCCGCCCTGGACATAAGTAGCTGTTCTACTGCAACTCTGAAAATTATTGATGATATCAGAACATCATTTGGCAAAGACCATATAACTTTGCCATGTCTGTTAGATTTTTCGAAAGCGTTCGACAATGTAAATCACGCCTTACTGTGTAATAAGCTTGAACATTTTTTGGTTTTTCAGAACATGCTGTTCAACTTTTAAAAAGCTACCTTGATGGTAGAATGCAAAGGGTAAGAGTAGGCAACATGCATCAAAGTTTATGACCTAAAGGTGTGAAGTAACTCAGGGCTCTGTTCTTGGTCCTCTGTTGTTTACTTTGTTTGTAAATGATATTTACAGTGTATGTGAAAATGTAGCAATGCATGGGTATGCTGATGACCTTCAATTGTATTTGTCTCGGCCAATAGGTCTGATCGAGGACCTTTGCTATAGAGTGAATATTGATCTCGAAAATATAAGCATGTGGGCCGTTAATAATAAATTAAATTTGAATGCATCGAAGTCATTTGTGTTACCAAATTCAAAAACGTACTACCCTTTCGAAGAGTTGTCGTTTATTCACTTAAATGGAACTGTTCTAAAATTTGTACGTAAGGTTATGAACCTAGGATTTATTTTGAACTTAACCTGTGAAGATCATATAAATTCGGTGGAGAGTAAAATTTACTTTACATTGCGAAATTTAAGGATGACTGCTTCTTTTGTACCAGTCGAAACTAGAAAACGCCTTGTTCAACAGTTGATTATCCCAATTATCACTTATTCTTACTCCAATTTGGATTCCCGCTCTTTCCATAAACTTCAGATTGCCTTCAATAATGCAACACGATATGTGTTCGGCCTTTCCCGATTTGATCACATCTCCACATTTAGTAAACGTCTACTTAACTGTAATTTAGCTGATTACCTTGATTTAAGAAACATAATATTTTTACACAAGATCATATTCACCAAGACTCCCAACTATCTATGTATATGAAAAATTAGTATTTTGTCAACATATCAGAAATTTAAATCTCATTATCCCTACTTTTAGGTACTTAAGCTCTTCTACACTCTAAAAAATAAAACTTTAAATTAGTAAAATAACTATTTCAATAGTTGTTAATATACATATAATTTTGTGTATAAAAAAGTTCGAATAGTGAATACACACATCTTTAATGTTTTATATGAAAATTTCATTATTTTACTATTAATTTGTGTTTTCCCCTTATATTAGGCACTTTACATTTTTTTTGCGAGAATCTACACAGTTTTTCGTGCATTAATTGTTGTTGTGCTGCATTGCCGATATTTTCGTGAGAATTAACACGAATGCGTATTTTAACGTATTGTGTGTAAAAATTCTGTGTTAGCAAGGACTTGTCACAACACGATCAGTTATAGCTTTTAACCTGCAAGATCAGTTCAGTTGTTGTGCTTGTCATTAAAATTAGCGAATTGATTTAAATAAAAGGTACTGCATTACCTATATTAAGTTTAATTTTAATAAATTAGTTAGTTATGTTTATGTGTAGTGTATGTTCAAGTGGTTTCAAAAATATTCTAACGTATAATGCTCATTTCTATGTGCATCGTGAAAAAAAGCGCAGTTTCATTGTTTGTGGGAGAAATGTTATAGGAAATTTGCAACCTATAACAATTATAAGGTTCATTGGCATCGCTCTCATACCAATCCATTAAATAAGGCAAATCCTGTGCTCACACCTAATTTAAATTCGAAAAAGTATAATTGCAATGTAGAAATGTGTACATTTGAATCAAATGCATTAGCGCAAATTGTTGTCCATATGTGTCAACATATTAATATTTTACAAAAAATAAAGTGTCCAATAGGAAACTGTACCACACTATTCTAGTTTGCATGAAGATCGTTTCAATACTTTTATCACATGCAATGATGCCCAAAATTTGGTTAAAAATATGTATAATGTGAATCTCCCAAATGAATTTTCATTCGACACAAAAAAAATTACTTATCTGAATACCAGTTATAAAGAAGGTGATTATATCTTAATTAACGCCGATGAGCAAAACAATATTGATGTTTTGATTATCAGATCAATTTATTTAAATAAATCTTACAACAACTCTATCTTTTATGGAAACTTGATGAAAATGTGGTACAATGAGATATTAAATTTGTATGAGAGCGGTGCTACAGAAAATTCATATTGCTCAGTTTTAATGGAGAATATTTTACTTATAAAACCATTAAATATTTTAAAATATAAAAATAAACATTATTTCTCTCCAAACTGCACTCATTACGTATCCTGAACTGAACATAATTTACATATATACATTTTCTTAACTACATTTAGATAAACTAATTAAATTAAACTTAGGTTTTACAAAAAAAGAAAAAACTAGTATTAAAATTAATTTCGGAATATAAATTAATTGAAATGGCAAAAATTCCAATTCAATTATGGAATGCGGACAGGAAAATTAAAAAATCATTCATGTGCTGTGCAAAAATAAATGATTTGATAAAAAAAGGTAAAAACTTAGTTCAATATATGTAAAATTAATTTTTAAAATATAATTTAATTATAGCTAATAGTGTTGGCTTAAAAGGATTTCATCTCGTCCTGGAGAACAATGGAACCCAAGTTGAAGATGACGATATCCTTGAATATTTATGAAAAATCAGTTTTCATGATACTTAATGAAAATGAAACATGGAATCCTGAATTAACAACTACTATCGAAAACAATGCCAACGATATATTGCCATTCGAAGATGAAACTATTAATTTGAGTCAATCGGGAGACGTCGCTAATTTTTATATTGTAGCACAAGGCGATCCAAATTTAACTAACTCAAATTTATGTTATAGTTCACCTGTTGAATCATTAGATGACACAATTTCCATCACTAGCGGTGCCATTTCATCTTCGTCTAGTTTGAATGAACAGGGAAATAATTTGTTCGCACAATTTCGTATTCCATGGGATAAAATGCCACATGATATTATGCATTTATTAAAAAATAAATCTTCTTTGGGTACGAGACTACATGCTTTTGCAAACATAATTGTAGATGGACTTCGCGAATATTCATTATATATACCGACCGCTATATTTCGTAAAGTGGCACAAGAAGCTGCAGTTATGTATCCTAATTCGTTATTAGAAAAAGATCGTGAAGGATCGTTTATTTCAACTTATCCACGGGGACTATTTTCGAAATTGATTAATAGAGACAACACACTCAATCGTGTACCGAAAAAAAAGGCTGAGTTTGAATCAAAAATACCACTGAAAGAAAGAAAAACATCAATTGTTTTGAAGGAAACTTGTCCCAATTGGAACTCAGACCAATCTACATCAAACGAATGGAAAAATGTAATGGAGGCTGAATTCCATGGAAAACTATATATAAAAACTAAACACAATATATATTCGTACCTACGCTTTTTAATTTTATATGTATATGTATACAAGGTGATACATATATACATATATAATATTTATATTCAATGCAACAAGGATTTTTGATGTGTTTGTTAATTCCTTATTAAAAATTTTATTGCCAAAGAATTAGGTTGAATTCAAATGAAAATAAATTTTTATGTTTTTTTATATGTATGTATATGTCAATACACATATACATGTTTATATATATATATCAATGTAATATATGTAATATATCAATGTAACAAGAATTTTGTCATTTTTTTTGGTTAATTTTTTATTAATTTTGTAATAATAGAACTAAGTTGCATTAAAATGAAAGTAAATAAATGAATTTTAATATATAATATAAAAATATAAATTTTATTTCAAAAATATTTTTTGTAGGTTTGAATCACTATTTTGATAACGTAGTAAAACACACTGGACTGGAAATTACTTATTATTAAGCGAAAACAAAATATTTTTATGTGCGATTCTTACACCAAATCTGTAATTCAGTTTACACTTTTTATAATGTAAAAATTCTATCACACAACTCAAGCGATTTTACACCAAATCTGTAAATCAGTTTACGCTTTTTTAAGTGTAAAAATTGCATCACACAACTCATGCGATTTTACTAGTATTATTATAGGTAACCGGTTTCCTACTATTATAGTAGTAATTTTTTCTTAGAGTGTACTCTTTCTTCACTTTTCTTAGAGATCTAAGCTCTTTTCTATTTATTTTATTTCTTTTGTTTTCTTTGGTGATCTTCCTTCATTGTATCTTTCTAATTATATTATTATATTAAGTAATATTTATTTTTATTTATATCTAGTGATTTTTTATCTAAATTTGTAAAGATTTTGTAATTGGATTTAAAAGAAATATGTATTTGCATCTAATAAATGAAAAAATGAAAAAAATGCGTTATGGACGACGAAACTTGCGTTAAAGCAGATTTTAAGCAGCTACGAATATTATACGTCACCAAAGAAGAGAGGGCATATGCCTAGTAAATTCAAAGTAAAAAAAAATGTCCGAAGCAGGTAGCCCCTATGCACCTGTGGTCTCAGAAGCCGCTTTTTTGTTATGCCGTCTCTAGGTGTGTGTGTGCCCCTAGGCTAAACATATGGTGCGGGCCCCCCCACAGGAACTTTTATTAAATACCTAGCAAAAAAAAAAAAGAGCAGACGTCCTACAGTAGCTGCATTTCTAAAAAGTGGCTGCGAAAATCAATTTTGGTGTGGTGAAAATTCGCAAATCTAATGATGCAGTTTGATAAACAATTGATGGAATTTTTGATGACATAGTTCAAAATAACTGAACGGATTGGAATATTTGGATTATTTTTTTTTATTGTAAACACACAAATAATATAGCAATCAACATTGTAAACTTTTTTTTCTTGTTATGCCATCCTCAATTTATAGGGTGCCACGAATATATTCCTGAAGTTCACATTTTTTATTAGGCAATAAGTGAAAATATTCTAATAATGATTTACACAGCAGGTAAAAAATAAAGTTAAAGGAGTTTTTTTTCTAGACTTTTTTTTTATACAGGCTATAATTCCACATGCAAAATAGCATAAGACTTACTTTTAAAATGAAATGGAAACTTAGACAGTTATAGCAGGCCCGTGCGCAGAAATCATCCAAGGGAGGGGGGGGGGGGGGGGTTTAACCCAGCAGTACCCAGAAAAAAATTTTTTTAATGCGATTTTAAAAATTCACTAAAAAACAATGCATTTTGCTAAAAAAAATTTAAAAAAAAAATTTGATTTTGTTTATTGAAAATATTTACACCAAAAAAATTCAAAAATGTCATCACCGACTTTGGTTGTTGGTAAAAAATAGCAATCTGCAGAGTTCAAACTTGTATTAAGTTTCATACGCTGGGTATTGCTGGGTTAACTCGGATATTTCATGTCAGGTTATAAAGCAAATCATACAAAAATTCAAAAATTGTTTTATGAATATATATGTATGTATCTATGCTTATGTGTGTATAGTATAAACATGTGTACATATCGGCCATTCTTTTAATAACTGCACACATTGTTTTTTTATTACCTTTTTGAGCATTTTTCGAAACGAAATATCTCAAAAACTATAGGAGATAGGATAAAAATTCCTGAATCTTTTTTGTTATGAAATACTATAACTTTATAAAAAAATTAAACAGATTTAAATAAATTTGTTGAAACATTATTTTTTTTATTTAAAAAAATTTTTCTCGAAACAACTTTAATATAACATCTTGTTTTTTTATGATTTTTTTATGAGTTATTCCACAATCAAACCTAAGAATGCAAAAATCATAAAGTTCATACCTTTTTCTATATACATACTTATATATACATACATATGTGAGTTTTTTTTAATATCATAAAATTTTTCGTAAGAGGCGCAAGTCTTTTTGGTTTTTCATTTAAGTAAGAATATATTGTCAATAAAGGTCTATATAAAAAAATTTCCTACAGGGGGGGGGGTTAGAACCCCAAAACCCCCCTTGCGCACGGGCCTGAGTTATAGTCTAAGAGCTGGCTACATAAAACTGCACTGATCGACTATAGTCGTGATTTTTGTTTTACAAGTTCCCAATGACATCGTCAAGACTAGCGTCCACTTTGCAGAAGTCTCATTGGAGGCGGAGAGCGTGGGTGGACGGTCAAACGTGTTCTAGTGACTTGAGTAACGGCAAGAGTTAAACGAGTCGATGCGTTGAAGAAAAAATTACAAGAACAAACTACATGCGCAAATACTCTTTCGCGCTGTATTTCTCATAGCAAACTGCAAAAGCACTCTTTGGAAAATAACTTTTTTAATGTAAAAAAACCTCAGGTTTCGATTAAAAGCATTAAAAAAAATATTAAAAATACCGTTTTTGAGATATAACACGTTTTGTGATTTTTCACCAGGAAAATGTAAAATTTCGGGAAATCTGACAAAACCATTGGAAAAGCTGAGGAAAAAATACATCGAAATGGTGTGTCGTAAAATTTTTTTAGGTACATTTATGTACCACCATCGAAATGATGTGTCGGAAAATTTTTTTAGGTACATTTATGTACCACCAGCACGAGTTGAAAACAACAGAATTTAGCGCTCGCGCACCGCGCTAGGACATTTGACGTATTTCTCCCCATATGTAAAAAGTATGTAAAAAGGCCAAAATTTGAACTAAAATATGGCTTTTTTGACATAATAGTCCATTCTATGAGTCGCAAAAATATACAAATATTTTAAGCAGCAACCAGACCACTTTCTCCCCCTGTTTTCGGGGACGTTGAACACGATGGTGGTATTTCAAATTTTTTCCAATCGGGTGACACTCTATTTATTTTAGTTTCGTCAAAAAACAACGCATTTCTATTCCTTTGCATTCCAATGACGATACTTTTTGGCAAACTCAAGTCTCTTCTTGCGGTTGCGTTCAAATAATAGGGGCTTCTTCTGAGAAATCCGCCCAAAAAGTTCATCTTCATGCAAACGTCTTTTAATTGTATCTACGGATAGTTCTGCTTTATTTTCGCCATAAATAGCCATCCAAACTTCGGTTGGGGATTTATGCGGATTTTTTTTAGACTCCCGGACAATAAGAGAATCTTCTCGTGCAGTTGTTATGCGGCTTCTTTGTTTGCGTTGTACCTTTCCTATAGTCGAAATATTTTTTAAATATTGTAACGCATTGCCTACAATGGTTTTGGAAACTCAATTCTTTCTTATGTCGACTTAGGCTGTTATCGATTGTGGCCACAGATATATTGCCCAATTTTTGTTTTCGGGTTAAAAGCAAAAAATGAATTAAATTGTCGCTCGGATAAGGTTTCAAAGTTATAGCCATCGGAAGTTGCTTTTGTTAAAGTCATTATAAGTTGGGAGCCCCTGAATAGATGTACAAATATGGGTGTCATAAGAAAGATAAAACTTTAAAATTTGATATGATATGACGATTTTTCTGAAATTCTGACCAACTAAATTATCTTTTTTATGACATACTACATATGATTTTAACAAAAGCTACATCCGCAACTTCCGAATTCTGACCAACTAAATTACCTTTTTTATGACATACTACATATGATTTTAACAAAAGCTATATCCGCAACTTCCGATGGCTATGTCAGCGAAACCAGATCCAAGTGGCACTTTTTGCTTAAATATTTATTCTTGAAATAGAAAACCACATACAAAAAGTTTGGTTTATTAAGAAGTGGCGAATGGGAGCAAGTCAAAATAGAGAACGGTGCGAAGGTTAAGAACGTATGCAAATATAAAACGATATATGGATATCGCCTGAGATTTTGAAGCAGTTTGCGACAAATCGATGCAGCTTTTGTGAAGTGAAACTTCTTTAGTGGGGCTCATTTGAAAAATTTGTAACGCAAAATATGAAACGCTTTTTTTTTAAATAGGATCTAGAATAGCTACAGCAATATATATTATATTATGTATATATATATATATCATCAGTAAAAAAATCGTAGTTTCCAAAGTTATGGCGGGAATTTCGATATGAAAGCACATTCATTCTTATAATTGGTTGAGGAATAACATATGGGCATTTCCACCAAAAGGTACACCATGACAAAAAAAATTAACAGTTATTAAAAAAACGTTATTATCTGATATTATCTAAGAAAAATATTCAAATTTTATTAATTCAAACAATTTACACTTGAATTCATTCACAACGGTGAGCAAACCGACTTCAAAATTGCACAAATGAAGTTTCTCTTTTTTGTAATTTTTAATAGTATTTTGTCTTCAATATTTAAATATATAAGAGAGATGATATATGATGAAAGTCTTTCCGAAAAATCTCTCTCCCAACAACAATTAGCTAAAAAAAAATGCAAAGACATCAAACCAATCTCTATTAACTGTAAATTTTTAATTTGCTTTAGTTCATGTTCTAATGTCCCGTCCGCCATCAAAAAACATAATTTTTTCCCATTTCGTGGTTAAGAACAGCAGTAAATGTGCCAAAATTTTTGTTTAAACAGAGTTTTATGAATACAATTAAAAAAAGAAACAACTAGTGCAAAAAAGTAAAATTTAAAATTTTTAGAGCTGTTTAAAGTTTGTCCCATCCGCAACCGTCAGTGTAAAACTTTTGTAATCTAGGCAGTTGCAAAACGGTTAGACCCCTTTTTAACTAGCAGAACACAACATAATCGCTTAAATCCTTTTATTTTTGCGAAGTTGTAAAGAGAGGTAAAGCTCAATAAAATTTTCTTTTCAATAGTAGGTCGTGCCACGCCCCTAACAGGAAAATACGTTTTCACAGCTAATCTAGTAAACATATTTTAATTAAATTTGGTTTGTATATATATTGAACCATAAAAAAAATTATAAGGGACCCCAAGTCCTTTAAGTAGGCGTGGCACCGCCCAAAATAGGTTAAACCCAGCCACAGAGTCGCTCCACCAATTAAAATCCAATTTGGTATAGGGATAAGCTGATTCCTGAAGAGAGAAATTTTTAGTGGGGCGATGTCACGCCCCTTACAGGAAAAAATGTTTAAACAGTAAAAATAAAAGTTTCATATTCTTTTAAGAAAAATATTTTGAATTTAAATTAAATTAATTAAAATTGATCTCACTAATTTAATTCGACAGTGATTAATATTAGTTTTTTAATTTCCATATGAGTCTCAAATACAAAAAATATATGAAAATTTACCAAGTAAACCGTAATGAAAAAATATATCCCATTCGAATGTCCCGTCACGAATCATATTATAGTTTGTAAGAAAAAAATAAATAAGATTTTTTAATTAAACAAAATTTAATAAAAGTCCTATTATTTCATAACATTTTAAAGTTAGTTGCGTTATAAAATGTTGGTGGGTTTCGCTGACTTATGCTTTTCTATAAATGGCCATGAAAAACACTTCCACTTTTTGTCCCATTCGAATCGCTCTTTTATTGCCTTTATCTTGGAACCGGTAGTACGTCTGCCATCAAATTTACCACTATATTAGTGCTACCAAAGGGCTGTTCCTTTAAGTAACAGAAGAAAAAAAAAGTTTGTTACTTTGACTTTTATTCCACTTTCAAAGTGTACGACTGTCCCATTCGACACCATGGAAATGCCCATATATAAAAATCAAAAAAAAAAAACAGAAGGTGTTATATTGAAAATATTTTGAGAAAAATTTTTTTAATTAAAAAAATTAATGTTTAAACAAATTTATTTAAATTTTTTTAATTTTTTTTATAAAGTTATAGTATTTCTAAACAAAAATGATTAAATGGTTTTTCATCCTATCTCCTAGAGTTTTTGAGATATTTGATTTCAAAAAATGTTCAAAAACGTCAAAAAATAAGGTGTGCGTTTAATAAAAGAATGACCGATATTCATATTTTATCGAAAAACAATAAGTAGGAATTCATAAGAGATAATTTTATAACAAAAAATAAATAAGATACATAAGGAATAAGAAATCAATTCCACACAAATCACAATACAGAATAAAATCACAAGAAACAACTACGCTGTGTACAATCATTGCGCAGAGTTCCTGGAAATGCATGGCCACTTAGATTACTTTCAACTTTTAAAGTTCAAAAAATTTGCCAAAATTCTTCGAAAAATGATCAAAAAATTTTTTAGCTCTATAATTGCAACCAAAAGTTGCTTTTATAGAGTAACAAGTGATAGCTTTGAAGAGGTTGCGTTTATTGGAAAGTTGCTTTTATCGAGACTCTACTGTAATGCACTGATTATTTACCAAAGCCGTGTTGTACCTATTCTAGATCCCGTCAACTTTTATCATTTTAATAAAACATTTTCATCTCATTCTTTCGCAGTTTCACTTCTACCTCGTGTGAACTGCACACATATTTTTTTTTATTCAACTCAAAATTTAAAATGTTAGAACAGATTTTCTTATGGCGCGGGCCCATAGGTAACAGCCTATATAGCCTATGCTTAAAAACGGTATGCCCTGGGTGGGCATGAAAATTTAGAAAAAGGCAACAACAACAAAATCAACCAAAAAAAAAAACGAAATTTTAAAGTTTTTTTGTTTTCATTTTCAAATTCGCCAACAGCCCAAAAAAAACAAAATTGCACTATAAACAGAAACAATTGCTACATTCGTCGAGACACAATACAGTGGCACTGTCGCTAATGCCTTTGTGTGTTTTGTTTTTGTTTTCATTTGAACTCAAGTCAAGTCAAGTTGTTTTTTGCTTGTTTGTGCGTCAAATAACGGTTCGGGCCATGAGGGCGGAAAGTGCCACTACGTCCCCATCGCTGCTCTAAAGCTACGATGGAACGGTATCAAAGTAAAAAGTTCAAATTTTGTATTAAAAATAGCAAATTCGCGCCCAACTGCCTAGAGCTTTGCCCAAGTCGAATATTCGAAAGAGTGGTAATATCGTACCATAGGCACTGTCGTTGAAACAACTGTGCAAAATTTAATGAAGCGCCTTAAGAAAAAAAGTAAAAAATATATGGAAAAAAAAAATTGTTAATTAGTTTTTAGTTATTTATATTTTGAACGCTAGTCATTATTAATAAAAAAAGACCAAAAAATTTATTGGGTATTTTTTTTATATGTAACTGAAAAACAAACTTTTTTTCAGGGATAGTCCTTATTTAAGGAATACAAAATTTTAGAACTAAAAAAATAAAAAAAAAGTTTAATAATCATTGGTGTTATTGTAAGAAGCAGTTTAAACTACATATGTATGTATTTTTTTTTTTCATTTCATTTATTATTTCCATTTATACAATATGCTTCAAGATAATAGTATGTCTTATAAAATAAGATTTTGAGCACTTACATGATTTGTTTTTGGTGTTGATATCGCAGTCGTCACATGTGAACTGTTTGACATTTGATTTTGATGACGTACCACATCTAATGCTGATGTTGATTTCGTTGACATTATTGCTGATATGTAGTAGAATATTGTTTTCAATATTGTTTTATCTTGAGATTTAGTGGTCACCTAATGAACACATGGCGTAACATAACATCACTAAGGCAATAAGTCAGTGCGCTGCTATATTCCTTTTTCCAACTAACAGCAAATATTATTGAGCAATGGAATATAAACAAAAAAAAGGCGTATTAAATATCAATTTATATTAGCATTTTAAATTGCAATAAAATAGAAAAAAAGAAATCACAAAAAGCAAGTCAATAAATGGGTATTACGAGACAATAAATTTTAAATGTCTTTGCGCCAAGGCTTCATTAAAAATAAGGATTTTTGCTTTCTTTTTTTTTCTTTTTTTTGCTAAACTCAAAAATGTTCGTTGTTGTACTTTCAAAACACTTCACCCTCTGCTCAAAAAAAAAAGAGGAAACTAAAAATGTTATCTGGCTACAATTTTACAAGTATCTACCACATCAATGTATATACGAGTATAACAAATTTTGTTAATCCCCAATCCGGTTTAGTTTATTGAAGCGAACAAAAAAAAACTGTTAAATTGGGGTTTTGGAAATTTGGAAATTTTGCGGTTACTCTACATGACAAAACTCTTATTTGGCAAGAATGTGGTGGGTTGATTAAATAAATTGGGTGCTTAAAAACAATTTAAATTGAACAATGCGAACGCAATAAAGAAAGGAAAGTTTCATAACGTATATGACGATTTTCGCGAAAAATTTCCCCAGAGAATGGCAAAAAAATTTGTGAAAAATCCTTTGGGGGATCAGTGTTAATAAGCTCACTGTGGTTTCTAGTAACAAAATCTGTTTATGTTTGTATTTTTAATTACTACATCAATTTCTTACGCAAGGTCATAGGTAACCGAAAAAAAAAATAGTTTTTCGCAATTGAATCCCATTCCATTGAACGCAGCGGAGCTAAAAATTAATAGACAAAACTAGCTGACGTTACTCTGCCCTTTCCGGTACACTGAGAAAAAAATCAACTAGGGCGTGGTTAATTCAACTAGGAAACGTAATGTTTTGGCGTCGAGCCTGTGCTAGTGGAGCCAGCCTGGCAACATTCACAGCTCTTTACTAGGTATCTAGTATATTTGATGTCGTATATATTCATACAATTCTGAAAGCAAAAAAGTAATAACAAATCATAAAACATCATTTAGATTTCATTCAGTACATACACCGAAAAATATGCAACATTTTCATTACAAGGAAATCTTAATAAAGTTTTATGGTTCGCTATTACTTTTTTGCTTTCGAATTGTATATATAGGACTATCTTTTACAAACCGAACGAATTTTGACAAAAATTGACAGACAAATTTTTGATTTGGCTGACATTTTTTTTATGAGTTCTGTAGTTCTGTAGAAAAGAAGATATATGTACATACGTGTTCGAGGATGTTTTTGTAAAATTTTTATTTTTGTTCAAAATAGAACAAATTTAAACTTTGAGAATTTCGGGATTTTTGGCTTGAAGACTCACTTTCAAAAATTCATAACTCCGATTCTGGTAAAGCTACAAAATTTAAATTATTTTCATTTTAAAGCTAAGAAAATGAACTTTAATAAAAAAATTATTTTTAAAAAAAATTATTAACAAATTAATATTGTAATAAACAATTTAAATATTTAAATCGATTTTTAACAACTGCCCCCATCCTGTATCAAATTTTTAATGTCACCATCGTATTCTACGTCAAATTTTCTATCGAAAACGTTTTTTGTATATACAATTCTGAAAGCAAAAAAGTAATAACGAATCATATAACATTATTTAAATTTCATTTAATAGATACGCCGAAAAATATGCAACATTTTTATTACAAGGAAATCTAAATAAAGTTTTATGATTCGTTATTACTTTTTTGCTATATTGTATATATACGACAACAAATTTAGATACACAGTAAAAAGCTGTGAATGTTGCCAGGCTGGCTCCTGTGTTGCGGATTA
The DNA here is from genome assembly GCA_963662105.1 of Meiosimyza platycephala. Taxonomy (NCBI): domain Eukaryota; kingdom Metazoa; phylum Arthropoda; class Insecta; order Diptera; family Lauxaniidae; genus Meiosimyza; species Meiosimyza platycephala. Next base: position 5,017,662 of record OY759212.1, read on the forward strand.
GCACAGGCTGATAAAGAAATTTAGTGCCAACTATATATGGGAAATTAAAGTTGGTCCAAATAAAAAAAAAAAAAACAGAAATCATTGAATTTTATTATCAAAATTCGTACACTGTGAGAAATGTGTTTTTTTATTGAAAAATTTTCTTCAGCGACGAAGTTCATTTTTGGCTCAATGAGTATGTCAACAAACAGCATAGCTGAATTTGGTCTGAAGATAAGTCAGTGTGCAGTTCAAGTGCCAGTGCCAATGCACCCTGAAAAATGCACTGTTTGTTTAGGTTTGTGTGCAGCGGCGGCATCATTGGACCGTACTTTTTCAAAAATAATGAAAATTGCAACGTTACAGTCAATGGATAATTACCGACTTTTTACCCAAAATGGAAGAATTGAACTTAATTAACATGTGGTTTCAACAAGACGAAGTGCCAAATGCCTCACGGCACGCGATACCATGAACCTATTGAGAGGTTTGGTGAGCAATAAAGTCTTATGTTTTTGAGCCACGTCCATTGGCTACCAATATCATGCGATTTGACCGCATTAGATTATTTTTTGTCGGACTACGTGAAGTCTGTCACGTGTACAGAGGGACAAGGCAGCCACAATTGCCTGGCACTGGAAGACAACATTACAGCTGCCATTGGTGAGATACCGCGCTGCCGAAATGCTGGAAAAAGTATGCGAAAATTTCAGCTTACGGATGAACCAACTCAGGCGTAGCCACGTGCAAACATTTACATGAAATAATCTTTAAAAAAAGTAAATGGATAGAATTGATGTATCGCTTCAAATCAATATTTTATTTACTATTGCAAATTCTCTGTTCTTTTTTTTAATTTTCAAAAACCAAACGCTTAAAAAATAACCCGTTACTTTACTTCATAACCCAAAATCTACTGAGGATATGTCCATACCATACGTTTTACTTAAATAATACAAAAATCGTAGAGATGTTACAAAAATTGCAGCGCTCTAGAAGCCACAGTACAAAATTAAACGCAATTTGAAAACGCTAATCTTTAAAAAAAGTAAATGGAGAGTTTTAATGTATCGCTTCAAATCAATATTTTATTTACTATTGCAAATTCTCTGTTCTTTTTTTTAATTTTCAAAAACCAAACGCTTAAAAAATAACCCGCTACTTTACTTCATAACCCAAAATCTACTGAAGATATGTCCATACCATACGTTATACTTAAATAATACAAAAATCGTAGAGATTTTACAAAAATTTCAGCGCTCTAGAAGCCACAGTACAAAATTAAACGCAATTTGAAAACGCTAAAGGTACGAAGCTGTCTCTTGCTTAGCTCTTTTTTCGGATGTATAAACATTTTTAGAGCAGTTAAAAAAAAATATTTTGAAGCAATGCTAAACACCAGTGGTGGGCAAAAGGATTCAACAACAAAATCAACCAAAAAAAAAGGAAATTTTAAAGTTTTTTTGCTTTCTTTTCCAAATTCGCCCCAACACCACAAAAAAAAAACAAATTGCACTACAAACAAAAACAATTGCTACATTCGTCGAGGCACAGCGTCGCTAATGCGTTGAAATTCTGTGAATTGTTTTTTGGTTGTTTTTATCGACAAATAACGACGGTTCGGGCCATGAGGGTAGAAAGTGCCACTACGTGCCCTTCGCTGCTAGCTTGTGTTTCTAAAAAGAGCAAAAATTGGGCTATAACGAGAAGTTAAAGAACAGCTAATAAATGTCTTGAGTGACATCGAAATATGTTGAAAAAATCGTACCCAAAACCATGAGAAATCTTCGTAATGTTACTTTTTTTATGTACTGGTATAATAGTTGCAATTTTTAGTGGGCATTGTTTCTTTTCAATCGTTTCATTCTACACAGCTAAATAAGTAAGTCCTTTGGGAGCGATAGTACATGAGATTAATTCAGTTTTTCACAACAATTGTTTATGTAATTTTCACAAAATAAGGTGTCTGTGCGAGCGTGCGTGCATAACAATTTGTTGAATGACTGCGGCAGAAATTCAATTCACCATTTGCAGCGAGTAATAAAAAGAAAAGTGCGTAATTGTAGTTGGTATGGAGCGTCGTCGTAGAGCAAGACGAGCTAACTTTTCCCTAGAGATTAGGAATTGAACATAATGTGTCTTACATCCCAATTGTTTTTTTTTTTGTATCTAGGAATCTGCTGTTACATGCAACCCTAAAGAAAAACAAGGTCAGAGCGATTTTGCCACGTCTATTGTAGAAGAACTCACATACACACACATAAATTTGTTTGTTTTCATTGTTATTATGGCTTTTAATGTATTGTGTAATAAACATGCAAATGCCAGTGATTTAAAAAAACCTTTATACAAAATCTGAGAAATAGAAACAAATTAGTAAGAGTTTGCGATTCAAGAGGGCTCTTTATTCAAAAAAAAATATCTATGTTTATTTATTCACTTTTCATTTAACAAAATTTTATGAACTGTATGCTACCTTTCGGTTTGCAGCACTTCTACACGATATGAAATCTTTAGCTTTTTTCAATTTTTTGTAAATTTTTGAATTTTTTCAACTTTTAAAAATTTTGATATTTTTGAAATTTTTGTTAATTTTCGAATCTTTATAGCAATTTTTATAATTTTTTCAAAATTTTGAAATCTTCAGTTTTTTTCATTTTTTTAAGGTTTTTAAATATTTTTAGTTTTCTATTTTTTTGTAAATTTTTGAAATTTTTCAATTTTTGATATTTTTGTTAATCTTTCGATATTTTTTAAATTTTTTTGCAATTTTTATAATAATTTTAAAAGTTTAAAATCTTCAGCTTTTTCCGTTTTTTTAAATGAAACTCACGCCGCAGAATATTTTAGCTTAAATTATTGCTTAGTGGCATTACCATTATTAGCGACGACTGCACGAAGGCATAGAATCCATTTAGGACATTAAAGTCTCCATGGATATCTTATTACACTCTTCCAATGTCCAAAAAAACCTAAAAATAAAGAATTCTCTGAAATTAGAGCTAAAAGTTCTAATTTCAAAGTATTCAATGCATGACAAAATCAGGTTGTAATATCTGGAAGAGATTAATTCTAATTTGTGAGTATCCACTGTACTAATAAAACAGAAAAAAAGTTATTTATCAGAAGAGTTCTTAAAATGAGTTCTGAGACAAACTAGTGCATTAACTGAATTGACGTTGAGTCGTGTCCTAATTTTGCTGACAAAAAGCCAGCCGTCGAAAATTCTCTTTCACTTTCCACTGAAGTTGGTTTACTGGATTCAGGCCCGTGCGCCCCCATTTCCCCCATTGGAAATTTTTTTATATAGACTTTTATTGACAATATGTTCTTACTTAAATGGAAAACTAATAAGACTTGCCTCTTACGAAAAATTAAAAATTTTATGAAAATAAAAAAAACTCACATGTGTATATCTTCATTTTTGCATAAAAGTATCAGCTCTACGAACATAAAGTAATATTATTTTTGTTTATTTTATTTCTATTTTCCCGTGGCCACAGAATAAAATGTAAAATTTAATTTTTTTAAAAATCTGGCCTGTTTTCATCGATAGCTTTTGAACCGCTTACTCAATGGAATATGTAATTATACATGTTTATTTGTCATTTTAACACTTCCAATTTGGTGCTAAGTACGATGAAGTTGGACATTTAGAGCTCAAGATATGAGTTTTAAAGTGAAAGAAGGTCGAAAAAATTAAAAAACCGCAATATCTTGAAAACTAAACATGCCTAAAATTTTTATTTTCATTTCCGAATTCATCAGGAAAAAGTACATCAGAAAAGTAACTTCTTATCAATGGAAAATTTTGAGTGTAAACTAGTGTAATCATTGAAATCAGTTTTTTAAGAATTTGAGGCGAAAAACACAAAAATTAGGTTTAAAAAAAGCGCCCGGCGGATTTTTTTTTTGCAGAAAAATGATCAGTAAGGTACCTCGAATATGGAGCACCATGAATTTTCGGAACGATGCAACTTGAGGGTTAAAACTTTTTCCAGTCAACCGTGATATGTACACGGTTAGAAATCTTGGATTAAATTTTAATACAAGCGAAATATTACAAGGATTTTTAATACAATTTTGATTAAATTTAATACAAAATTTTGTAATAAATTTTGTATTAAATTTTAATGTATAAGTATTATATTCGAATTTTAAACCATGCAGTATTATATTTTAATACTTCAATATTGAACTTTCATTTTATGTTGTTGTCAATATAAATAAACTTTTAGGCAACCAACAAATAACACTACGGTGGCTGATGTCGTTAAGCTGCGCGTGCATCAATTGAATTCACAAGGAACCCGGTTCGAGTCCCATTCAAAATGAAAATTTTTTTTTTAAATCTTAATAAAAACGAGTATTAAATTTTAATACAAAAAAGTATTAAAAATGAATTTTAATATTTAGGCAGTATTAAATTTTAATACAATTCTGGTGTAGTCATATATGTAAGCCCAAAAGTATTAAAATTTAATCCAAAATTTCTAACCGTGTACCTACATATGTATAGAAAAAGTTTATAAATTTTATGATATTTTCCAAAGGAAATTCGGGAATTTCGATATGAAAGTACATGCATTCTGGGGTTTGATTGAGGAATAACTCATAAAAAAAACAAGATGTTATATTAAAGTTGTTTCGAGAAAAATTAATGCTTCAACAAATTTATTTAAATCTTTTTAATTTTTTTATAAAGTTATAGTATTTCTTAACAAAAAAGATTCTGTAATTTTTATCCTATCTCCTATAGTTTTTGAGATATTTCGTTTCAAAAAATGCTCAAAAAGGTAATAAAAAAACAAAGTGTGCAGTTATTAAAAGAATGACCGATATGAACATATACACTCGCGCTCACAATTAAGTATACGGTTACCATTTTCTAACAAAATTAGGTATATATCGAATTTAAATAATAAATAAGAGACATTTTTATAATTTTTTGATGTTAAGATGTTCTGTCATATATTCTCAGACAATTCAACGTTTTTTAAATACATTTTTATCCATTGAGGACAAAATAATGTCTCAAAACAAAATATCAGTTTACCACCTTTAGTATTTATTACCGCCTGCAATCTTTTTAGCATACTTTCCACTAAATATTTTTTGGCTTTCACGGGTTAATTTTGTCCCACTCGTTCTGAAGCTACGGAAAGAAAGTTGGTAAATGTTGCCTTTTACTTCTAAGCTCATTGGAACCCAAAATTGTCCAAAGATGTTCAATAGGGTTTCAATCAGAATACTGGAGCGAACATTCATTTTTTTCAATGTTTTCTTCTAGAAAATATTGATTTTTAACACGTAAGGTGTGCTTGATGTCATTGCCTTGCCGGTAAACAAAGTCCCTAAGTTCAAATTTCATCGCAGAAGATTTTAAATTTCTTTTTTTTTAATTTGAACAGTGTCCACCCAGTCATCGTCCATTTGATATGGAAACAAATGACCTACTCCAGCCCAGCTAAAACATCCCGACATCATAATTTAGCCGCCTTCATGCTTAACATTGTGTTGCTGAAATTGCTAATGCAGACCTTAATGCGCCTTTCTCCACACTTTTTTATATTTTTTTTTGCCAATCAATTCAAATTTGCTTTCATCTGACCTAATTACCTTCTTCCAAAATTCCAGAGCTATCGAACCATACTTTTTGCAAAAGCTAATCGCTTAGTCTTATTTTTCTAGCTGATCAGTGGTTTTTTCTTCGCCAAATTATTTTGAAATCCAGCATTATTCAAGCGCCGTTTTATTGTAGACGAAGAAACTTTTTAGTTTAATGTTTCCTTAATATCGGCTGCTGTTACTGATGGGTTTTTAATAGCTTCTCGTTATATTCGAGCATCTTCTCTAAGTTATGGGGAACTTTTTCTACCCTGCCCAGACTGTTTCTTAACTGAATTTGTTCCAGTAACTTTGTTAAAAACTTTTTTTAAGCCCATTTTTTGATAAATTATATTTCTCTGCTAACTCACGGTAGGACATCCCATTTTTTCGGTCGGTTCCGATTGCTGATTTTACAAATTCCGATTTATGAAACATTTTTTTGCACCACCTTGTATAAAGCAATAGAAATCACAATTACAAAGCCAAAAATATAATATTCTTACTTACAATTTATTCACAATACACAAACACAGCTTTTGTATTAATAAAATATTAAAAACCTCCAATTAGTTTTGAAAAGAAAAATATACCTAATTATGAACGCTTACACTATTTCGGAATTAACATTTCAACAGCCTGACGGCGCTACAGAAACTAATTGCTGCATCATTTAAACGTACAGCTTATCCTTGTATTGTGTACACGGTTAGAAATCTTGGATTAAATTTTAATACAAGCGAAATATTACAAGGATTTTTAATACAATTTTGATTAAATTTAATACTTTTCAATAGATTACAAAATTTTGTAATAAATTTTGTATTAAATTTTAATGTATAAGTATTATATTCGAATTTTAAACCATGGTGTATTATATTTTAATACTTCAATATTGAGCTTTCATTTTATGTTGTTGTCAATATAAATAAACTTTTAGCCAACCAATAAATAACACTACGGTAGCTGATGTCGTTAAGCTGCGCGTGCATCAATTGAATTCGCAAGGAACCCGGTTCGAATCCCATTCGAAATTAAATTTTTTTTTTTAAATCTTAATAATACAAAAAAGTATTAAAAATGAATTTTAATATTTAGGCAGTATTAAATTTTAATACAATTCTGGTGTAGTCATATATGTAAGCCCAAAAGTATTAAAATTTAATCCAAAATTTCTAACCGTGTACTATTAAATACCGTCAAAAATTATTGAAAAATAACAGTAGTTTTGAATATAATCGAATATATAGTAAATGTGCGTTGCCGTATACTTAATTGTGAGCGCGAGTGTATATTCATAAAACAATTTTTGTATTTTTGTTTTTTTTTGTATGCTTTGTAGGTAAAAATACTTTTTTTACGAACTTTATAACCTGACATGAAATATCCGAGCTAACCCAGCAATACCAACAACCAAGGTAGTCGGTGATGACATTTTCGAATTTTTTGGTGTAAATATTTTCAATAAACAAAATCAAATTTTTTTTTTAGCAAAATGCATTGTTTGTTAGTGAATTTTCCAAAATTGCATGAAACAACTTCTGGGTGAAAACCCCCCCTTGGATGATTTCTGCGCACGGGCCTGACTGGCTTTAAAAAAATCGAACTCTGTTAATAAAGTCTTATATTCTGTATCTCCGAGAAACCAGATCTCGAGATGAGTCCCAAATTTGTAAACTGGTGGTATTAAAATGTTGTTGTTTTAAAATTTTAAAATAAAGACAATAAAGATACACACAGGCTCAGATTCTTAAAAATTTGTATTGCGCACCTGCAAAATCACTAACATAAGTAGTTTTGAAATATTTATTTTCCAGTTATACTATGTAATAAATGTTTAAAATAATCCCTGGAATTGAATTTTTTCTCGGGAAATCGGGAATATATATTTTTGCGGATTTCCCGGGTAAACACGAATGGGAAATCTCGGGAGAGAAACCCTATTTAATTTGTTTGGCTCCGATGGAATAAATTATATGCGGAAGCTCCCAAGACAACGTTACTGTCTTAAATACAAAATACCCATGGTAAAATATGGCGGCGGGTTCACAATGGTTTGGGGTAAAAAAAATGAATGAGGATAAAAAATGATATTAAACTATTCCCCGTTCTAAGGTGCCATCTCCCGTAATGGAGTTGTTCCGTTGGTCAAAATAAATGGAATCATGATTGCAAGGCTTGCTAGTAAATTACGATCTGATAAAGAAAAACCCCTCCAATGTATAGAACTTGGTAAAAATGCTTCAGGAAGAGTGGAATAAGACTTCCATGGAGACTTTAATGTCCTAAATGGATCATATGCCCTCCAGATTTCATGCAGTCATCGCTAATAATGGTAATGCCACTAAGCATTAATTAAAGCTAAAATATTCTCCTGTAAGAATACTCAAACTTTTAAAATAAATTGAATTTTGAAGAGTTGCATTTTTTTTGCTCGCTTAATTTTTAAGGTTGTCTTATACTTTGATGAATTACAGAATACTGGATGCAGATAATTCAACAACAATTTTTATCAGAAATGTGAGGGACCATGTGCATGTACATATAAAATTATAATACTCTAATATAATTATTTTCAAAGATATCGCACATTTTGTGTCTCAGTGACCGCAGTTGCATTTTTTTATGCTCGCTACTGTATATTAGGGAGGTTCTTATTTGAATTTTTTGCGAAAATCAAATACGACGAAACAAAATAAAAAAATTTATTAAAAATTTTTATCTCTAACCCTTACTGACCCTATTTCAAATTGAAATTTGACTTGAGTGAAAATCAAATGCGACGCCCTCCCAATCAGTTCGAAACAGGATAAACAAATTTAAAAAATTTATTTAAAATTTTTATCTTTAACCTTTACTTACCCTATTTCAATGTGAAATTTGGCCTAAGGTACCACTTTGTTCATTATTTTTGTATATAATATCTACGCTTAGAAGAGAAAAAATTAGTAATAAATTATATATTAAATTAAAGGAAATTCAGTGGGCTTTCATAATACATTACAAATACATTACATTATTCATAAAAATATTACAAATTATACATACAATTTTCCGAGAAAACAACGGTTATATGAAAAAAAATGGTAAAAAATTTTTAAAAACAGCTGTAACACAAAATATATAGCACAAATTTTATATACGCAACTTTCCAAGACAATGTCTCGCACACTAGATACGAGCGACAATTATTTTTGATATACATATTCTTTTTTAAAATTAAAAACCACGTAAGAAAAATTGGTTCAAAAAAACGGTAACGTATGCCAAACTTCACATTGAAATATGGTCAGTAAGTAAGATAAAAATTTGAAAAAACTTCTAGATTTTGTTATATTTTATTTCGAACCAATTGAGGGGGCATCCCCAACTTTTTTTTTAAGGACCACCTTAATGTACATACATATATGTAGTATGTATGTGTGTATGTATGTATGTATGTAGAACGCAATATGAGGAAATCATCAAACAATTAGTTAGATCGTTTTCTGAAGACGAAAAAAAGCCGAAAATTTGATTGATCCTAACTCTTTGGATTATTAAACAAATATTGGAAGTACCTGATCCTATTATTTTAATCAAATTATGTTCGAAAGTTTTATATGACAGTGCTGACATTTGATGGGTTGGATATTACTTATGCTCGTTTGATATGTACTCATATGTACATGAAGTTGGACTTGGTCATTTTTGAAAAAAAATAAAAATGTTACATACTTTTGATGTGTTTTTGTTAGTTACACATTCAATGCGTAACAACTTAATTATCTAGAAACATACATTTTTGTAACATCCAATTACATCAAAATATGATTACAATATGTTACATTACCAGTAATTGTCACGCGGAACATCGTTAATCACAAGTTAATTGAATTCAGCACGGCTGACATATTCAAATTTTTAACATAATCACAAATACAAAAGCGTAACAGAAGCATCATACCACGAATTTTCGGAAAGTAAAGCCATACACATTAGCGCCGCTGCTCACCACCAAAAATTCTTCCCCCCATGTAGACACTGCATCATACAAAGTATCAAAAGGTACGCCCGCGGGACTGACGGTTTCAACGATTGCGCTGACGATAACGTCAATGGTGTTGTTGTTATTATTATTTTCCTGGCCACATCCTCAACGAACCAGTCAGCCAGTCAGTCAGTTCAGAATCCAATAAGGATAATTTAATTTTTATAATTCACGATACGCTATATTAGTTTCATGACTGAGTTGATGTTACGAATTAGAGTGTTTGAGGAATTTTCAAAAAATTTTTGAAAAAATTATGGAAGTCTGAAAGTTTTTTTTTATCAGTTTTTAAAAAATATTTCATAAGTTATCAAGCAAACAGGTAGACTTTTGTTGCTCAAGTTTACCTTATACATAAAGAATCTATGGCAAATCAAGGCAGACACCCTCAAAAATTCATCGATTTGCTTGAAATTTACAGATATTATTCTACGTTCAATTCTAGGGCACCCATATTTTTTATTTTGCTGAAAGAACTCAATTTTCAAAGTTAACGTCATTTGAACTTTGTACTGTAAAATTACAAAAAAAAAAAGACTTTTTTTCCAATCGATATTTCCTTAATAAATAACGAAATTTCATAGTTCTTTTTCCAAACTTTTCATAATTTAATGGATTTTATGAAAAATTGCCACGCCCATTTCTCTAATTCCGCCTACTTTTGGTTCAATAAATTATATTCGTGATTGACATACGCATACTAAATTTCAACATAAAAGCTTTATAGCAGGTTTGCACAAACTATTTTCGATGAGGGGCCACAAAACTTAAAAAGTATCATGCCGGTGGCCAAAGTAACGTTTAAACGTGAAATTATATTCTTTCACCATTGCTATTTTGCAATTTCACAGTAAGCATGCGTTGACAGATTGAAAAGTGCACAATAAAAATTTCTGACGCGGAGACCATTTTATTAACTACACTGGCGGGCCACTTTTAAAGGCTGCTCGGGTCAATTTGGCCCGCGGGCCATAGTTTGTGCATCCATGCTTTATAGTTTGCGTTATATATATGATGTAATAAGTCTAAAAATTTAAGGCGGTTGACACACCCACTGGTACAATACAGTACGATTTTGATCTAGAAATAGCTTTCCAAAGACAAACCTCATACACCAAATTTCAATATGATTACTCACATATTTCTATAGCTATGCCACTTAAGGTGGGAAGGGAGGGGGTGTATGGGAGGTGCCACGCCTATATATGATTTGTATCCGTGTATCGAATTTCATTATAATATCTTGCACGTTTTGCAAGTTGTAGTGTTATAAAAGCTTAAAATGTAGGACTGTGCCACGCCCCTTTTAAGAGCCTTTGAAAACTTCAAACTTAGATTATTTCTCATTTCGATCACATGTGCACCAAATCACAAGCTTTCATCAAAATCGCTGAAACTTTGTATATGAAAAATCTCACTTGACATTGAAAATTGGTTTCAAAGGCAAGATTACTGTTATTTGACACGCTAGAAACCTTACAGCTATTGCCTAAGATTTGTATCACTATCTTAGTTTGTTCACAAGATATGGACCTGGGGAAATTAAAAATTACAGCTGAGATACTGTTGATATATTTTGGATTGTGGAGGGTGATATATTTTGGATTGTGGCGCCTTTAACACGAATTAACATTCATTTTTGAATAATTATATTTTGTAGTGCACCTTTAGTGCTCCAAGTGTTCTTCTGGAAATGCTAAATTATTTGATTTTATCATGAAACTGTTCGAACTATTCTTTCGGAAAAACGTAGAGGTAAGATTTTTTTTGGACTCACCTACAAATTCGATGAGGAGAACTTTCTGCCACATTTTAACATACCACAGAGATACCATAAGCCTCAGGCCTTCATCATCATTCAAATAACGACCCTGCGTTTAAGTATCCTTAACAGAAAATTTATTTAAATGAATACATAGTTATTCTAAAGATTAAAAAAAAACACAAAGTTTATATTCCAAGCGATAATTTTAGCCATTTATGTCACGGTGTCTCTTCACCTGCATATGAACCCTTGTGCGATATGTTGTAATCTGTTCTTCTATTACCAGCAAAGTAATTATAAAAAACAAATTTATTTAACGTTCGCTTTTATTTGCTCGATTAATCGACGTGCAATTTTGGCTAATTAAAAATTTATAATTCTTTTAATTTGTGTTAAGAACAGCGGAACGTATCCACCATCACTCACCACCCATCATTACCAGTCAGAAGGACGTATGGTATGTTTGTATAGTCGGAATGCTTCTTACATAGGGTTTCCTCCTTTCAACGAAAAATTATTTAATTGAGCACGGTTCTGAAAAATACTCAGTACACTGAAGGAAAAGAAAAATGATAGTGGTGGAATAGTTTCAAAAAACTAGTTTGGCCCAGGCAAAACTAGTTTATCTGATGCGTGTTAGGATAAACTAGTTTAGCCTAGGACGAACTAGTTTGTCCTGATAAAAAAATTTACCATTTCAGGACAAACTAGTTTGGCCTAGGATTAACTAGTTTTTTCTAAATCAAATGTTTTGAGGGTAATTATGTACTTTTTGACTCATTGTCACAGGGGGTGGGGGTTGCGGGGGTAGTTCACAAGGGATACTCTGAACATATTTCCGTTGGATTTAGTCGTCGGTTACCCCTTTAAAAATGTTTATGCAATATCCAACACCTAGTTTGCTAGCCACAATAATTTTACATAAGAGTAGGGGTAAGTAGGCGGCCTGTGGCCGCAGCTCAGGATTGAAAGCTCCCAAAAATCCGACACCGGCTTCGCGGATCAGTCTATACAATATCCAACACCTAGTTTGCTAGTTACAGTAATTTTACATAAGAGTAGGGGTAAGTGGGCGGCATGAGTCATCGAATTTTACCAGAAATTTTAACGCTCCATAATTTTTTTAAAGGAGTTGCCGACGGCTAATTCCTAGACTGATCCGCGGCCGAAGCCCGCCGCGAAGCCGGTGTTGGATTTTTGGGAGTTTTAAATCCTGAGCTGCGGCCGCAGGCCGCCCACTTACCCCTATTCTTATGTAAAATTAATGTGGCTAGCAAACTAGGTGTTGGACATATGTATCATAAAAATTTTTCAAGGGGTGGCCACCAGTGTGTTGACATGTGACATGGATTTTTAGGTTTACGACAGTCACATGTCGTAAACTGTCGTAAATGTCCCAAATGTCGCAAACTCCAGATCAACCTCGATTTCACAACACTGAAATTGTTGGTTAAACAATTTGACCAACAAAACAATTTACTATGGAACTTGAACATGTTTGACAAACAATTTTATGATCTGAACCCCCCTTACAGGTAATCGTGAAATGTTATTGAAAATTCAAATGCAAGAAATTCCGTTTATTTGTCGTAAACTCAATGTTTGTCACAAAGGCTCGAATGTCGCGCGACATTTGTGACATGCCAACACTGGTGACCACCGGCTAAATCCAACGGAATTATGTTCGGAGTACCCCTTGTGAACTACCGCCGCAACCCCCATTCCCTGTGAAAATGGGTCAACAAGTATATAATTACCCTCAAAACATTTGATTTAGAAAAAACTAGTTAATCCTAGGCCAAACTAGTTTGTCCTGAAATGGTAATTTTTTTTATCAGGACAAACTGGTTCGTCCTAGGCTAAACTAGTTTATCCTAACACGCATCGGATAAACTAGTTTTGCCTGGGTCAAAAAAACTAAAAACTAGTTTGGCCGGTAACATATATAAAAAGTAAAGCGTTTTCGATATGAAATTTGACGTAGAATACGATGCTTACATTAAAAATTTGGTGGAAGCAATTGTTAAAAATCTATTTAAACATTTAAATTTATAGCTAAAATTTAAAAATATAGCTATAGCTTTGAATTAACTAGATTCATTTTTGTTATTTTCAAACAGATTTCTGGTTAAATTAACTATATTTTACCATGGCACCAAAACACGTCATAGTTAATTTTTTTTCTCAACTTAGTATTAATCTTGTCCAGAAACCATATAATGGGGCGATCGATTGATGCAATAATTATATATCGAAATTAAGAGCACAGCCCCGGAAACTCTGTAACAAGGTGATAAATGAAAAGGGCAAATACAGTGGCATAAAGTGTAATATAGTATACAGAGGAGCGCCAACTTCATGGAGGAACTACTGTGAAGGTTTTTAAGACTTAACCAGCAGTCTAAAAATCCACACATTTCTCCCTAAGTCACACACTAATGATGTTGAGTATCTAGCAAGGAGACACTAGAGCTTCTAGTTAAGTCACACTTTAAGGATTAAAGGACAATAAGCGAAACCCGCTTATACCCGCTAAGTAGCTAACGTGGTTAAAAGCATTTTATCACTGATAGCCCGGGGGGTAGCGTTGCAATTTCATCTCACTTCATTTTTTTTTTTGGCAAATGATAGTTTAAATATAGCTGATACTCGAAATAAACGTCGGTAGCCAGAATTGTGGTGTGACAGTGGTTGTGAGAGGCCAACAAAAAAAATTTTGCGTAATAACTCTAAGTACAAGTAGAAAATTATGTTAAGACCAATGTTGTAGAGCAGAAAAAACCACATCGATTTCATGCCAGAAAAATTTCCGTACGACAAGATTTGACCCACTTTTCAATCAGGGCCTGGTTTTGAGAGGCCGACAAAAAAAATGTTGCTCAATAACTCGGAAAGTTAGCCACAAATGGAAAAATATGTATGTGAGGACCAATGTTGTAGAGCAGAAAAAACTACATCGATTTCATGTTCGAAAAATACCCAATTGACCATATTTGAGCCACTTTTCATTAATGACCATCGACACTTTCCAAAAAAATACGGTTTTTATTGAAAGTCTTAAATTAACATTATTCGTTCAAATCTGAAAACAATATTTTTATTGTTTTTGCTCAAAATTTCATTATTTATAGAAAGCTTTGAAACGTTTGAAAAGTGGCTCAAATATTGTTGTTTGGGCATTTTTCGCACATGAAATCGATGTGGTTTTTTCTGCTCTACAACATTGGTCTTAACATATTTTTCTGGTTGTGGCTGACTTTTCGAGTTATTGCGCAAAAATTTTTCGAAAAATATTGATAAATTTTAAATGGAAATATTGAACAAATCGAAAAATGCTTCAGAAGTCTAAAAATGCTGATAAGGTTGAAAAACATACAGTTTTTATTTTAACAACCCCACCATTAACGATTTTCACACATCAAGAAAAATTCAAACTTTGGCAACTCTGTATAAAAGCAAAAAAAAAAGATTACGCGTGGGTTGGAACTGTTTGCGTTCAAAAGGACACTAAAGGATATTTTATGTGTGGGTGTAGGTATGTCATGTTTACTTAAACAAGACACTCAATTCATTCAATTCAATTAATCATTACGTCCATGTTTTTCAATGAAGGCACAAACAAACAAACGTTCATTTGAATAAAAGGACTAATCCGCAAAGTATCAATTTCCTTTTAACTTTTTTTTTTATATATCGACTGGAAAAATTGTTGAACCAAAATATTTGAAATCAATAAGAAACACATATCCGATTTTTAAGTTGCCGTCGACGTTATAAATCCACTGAACTTAAATAGGACCATAAAAAATAAAAAAAAATCATGTGAGCAGTTCACACGTGGTAGAAGTGAAACCCTTAGAAAAATAAACTGCGATAGAATGATACGAAAATGTTTTATTAAAATGACTAAAGTTGACGGGATCCAGAAGAGCTGCAGCTATTGCAATACTTTGGTAGTTGATTAGTGCATTGCTTCAAAAAATAGGAAATTTTTCCACGCCTATGACTCCGGTGTTTGTTACCCGATCTCGAAGCTGATAGCTTCAGCACTCTCAGCTCGATGAGTACTTTAATTTGATATATAATTTGCTACTGTAGCTATTTTAGATCTCAATTTAAAAAAGCGTTTCATGTTTTGCGTTTCATTATACGCACCTAATCTTTCAAATGACCCCTCACTAAAGAAGTTTCACTTCAAAAAATATCTGGATATCTCCCCGACTTAAAGGGCATGCTCTTTCACTTGCTAAATCAGCGAAGTATCTGGGAGCAGTAGCGTACGAGGGTGCGGCCGTCACGGGCGCAGGGCTTGAGGGGGCAACAATATTTTCGTGAAATATATCCCATTTTGCTAGGGTTTTTGAAAGTCAAAAATGAGAACCATTTTTTTTTTTCTAGGTAATGAAACTAAGAAATTTTTGTTAAAATACACGAAAATTTTTTTCGTTAAGGGCGGCATATAACTTTTTATGCCCCGGGCGTCTGATATGCACGGTACACCTCTGTCTGGGAGTCATAATAGATCCAAAGCTCAATTGGAAAGTTAACATTGAATTGAGATGTAAAACAGCTTTGGATGTACATACACAGCTGTAGTTCGCCCGATTCCCACATTACGGTGCTTTAGTCTGGTGGCCAGCTATTAGGAAAGGCTACAACCAGTCAAAGCTAGAAAGCGTGGCAATGGACGGCTTGTATCGGTGTGACGGTGTGCTATGAGATCATGTCCCATGGCGGCCTTAAGTATCCGTCTACACCTGCTACCTTCCAATTATTTTAGAAAAGCAGCTGTTTCGTGCAGTGCGATAAGGCTCAGGGAAGCCGGAAATTGGTTTTCGAAACAACATTAAGATTGCTCTATACTGGACACCCCTTGCCAATTAAACTCTCAAATTCCCCAACGGACTACCTACATTCAGCTTTGAGAAAAATTTTCAAGTGAAGTTTTCGTCCTAATAGTTAGAGAGCCCTTTGAGCGCCCGTTAAAACTGTAAATGAGGCTACTATAAAAAATTTTATTGCATCTAATTTTCATATTACAAAATGTGTCCTAAGCACACAAAAACAGCTGAATTCAAGAGGCAGACATTTTTGTTGCTGCGCTTGAGATTAATTCAATTTTTTTTTTTAATATTTTGCTACATGTACACTTAAGCCAAAGAGAATAAATTATTTATTCTCTTTGCTTAAACTTAAGTGTTGATATCGTTAGGCGGATTGTAATAACTATGAGGATTATGCCATTAGCAACGGGAGAAGCAACCTCTGCCACTTAGTTATTGCTGTATTTAAAAATTGTAGTATTTAAATTACGTAATAAATGATTTTGTAGCAGAAGGCAGACGTAGATTTTTGCGAAGGCAGACGTAGATTTTTCGAAGGCAGACGTAGATTTTTGCAAAGGCAG
This sequence comes from Meiosimyza platycephala, assembly GCA_963662105.1. Classification (NCBI taxonomy): domain Eukaryota; kingdom Metazoa; phylum Arthropoda; class Insecta; order Diptera; family Lauxaniidae; genus Meiosimyza; species Meiosimyza platycephala. Next base: position 5,034,453 of record OY759212.1, read on the forward strand.
ACTTTTTTCGACACTAACGGTACATACTATTATACTGAAGTTCTTTACAGGTGAAACTCTTAACAAATATTGATTGAAAGGTAAACATAAAACTGCCCCGCTTGTTACTACACACACTTCAACAATAGCAATTAATAAAGACATTTTTCTAATTTTATGAGATATTTTAAAAAATTCCGAAATTTTTCAATAAAGGTTCGTGTAATCAAAAAAAAAACCACCCCATTGATAACGATTGTTGTGTTGTAATAAAATTAACCACAAATAGGTCAACGCCTTACAGAGGGTTCAACATTATTGTAGCATATTTACAGGTAGTTTACATAAATTGCGGCTTACCTCTTTCTGTTAACTAGTTAGTCATTATGCTAAATTAGCCGGAAATGCTGTTGATCATATAAATAAAGAGATTTTAACTGAGCGTAAATATCATCTCTTATGATGACTTTAACTCTTAAAAGCCTGACTTTTTTTTTGAGCTGAAAAAAATATATGTTGTAGATTCTGCGATTATGGAAAAATTTTGTTCCATTTTTTTTACAGTAGACAGACATCCTAGGTACAAACAGGGAGGTGGGGCGCAGCAGGTGGGGTCAGCTACCCCCAGAAAATTTGACAGAGGAGGAGTATATTCATTTTGCCCCTCTAATCGGAAATAAGTTATATCATAATTCGATCAACATTCTTATGACTCAGCAAATCTTTTTATTAATGTGATCATCTCACATCTTGAGTCTATCGAAATGTGACAAAATGAACATTTAAAAAAGAGTATATGAACTGAGCTTCAAGCAATCTTTCCTATAGTTTTTGAGTGTTAGTTATAGTCACAAACAACGTATAGAGTTAAATCGACTTAGAAGATGTAAATTGGCATATCGAGTCGAAAAATATTGATATCAATAGTACCGACCGTTTCTAGTATCGATGATATCATATCATCATATCATATTAGTCGAGATAAGAGATGCATACTCAATAGGAGCGTACACATGATCACACTGCACTGCATAATGATGATAATTCATTTGACCTTGATTCTTTAGAGTCGTTAGAAAATATACTTATTGATGCATACAAAGGAAATGTACCCACTGAAGAAATTTTGGATTCAAAACTGGCCATTTTCTCAGACGATTTGGAACCGAGCAACCTCCGTCCTCAACTCCAAATATTGAAAAACAAGCCTGGCAACAAACCAATGCTCTGGGCTGAAATCGCTGACAAAGTTCATCTGACACAACGAAACACCTTCTAGATCAAGTTTTTCGACTCGTCAATTTAATAATGACAGTGCTAGGTTCAACAGCTTCTTGTGAAACTTGGTTTAGCGCTTTGCGACGGTTAAAGACTGATCTTCTCGTACAAATGACCAAAAAACGTCTTACCCATACAATGCTTCTTCATGTTTATAAGGAAAATACTGGATCCTTAGATTTGTGAAGGTTTATGAAAGAATTCATCTCTCGAAGAAATCGAAAAGCAGCTTTTGGAAACATTTGAACAAAACTTACAGTGCCTCACAGCTTATTTTATGCAGTGCATACTTTTAACTTGAACGCTCTATATTCTGAAACTACATACATGGAATATAAAAAAGTGTTGATATCATTTGAAAGAGCACAAATCTTTGCTTAAAAAAATTTTGATTTTTTGTTAAAAAGTACATATTATATGGAATTTTAAAAATTAAAAATCAAAACTGTGTATAAACTGTAAAAACACTGTCAAAAGTAAAAATTTTGTAATTTTTAATAATTGATGAGGAAAGATAGAAAATGCATTTTTTAAATAATTCGGAACGGCCCCGGACCCCGGGAGTGACCGTTTTGGACACATTTACGAAAAAAAATGTTTGCACAAATCGATGAAGAAAGGTGGAAATTGAATTTTTAACAGGGATGTCGTTTTGGAATTTTTGACCGCAGTGAAAATTCCAAAAAATTTTTGGAAAGTGAAGTGTTCGCAGTTGTTTAAAAACAAAAGTGCAGTGAATTTCGCAGTGTTATAAGAAAAAGATACATACATGTACATTGAAATTCCTTATTACGGACAGCCCCCATAACCGGACAGCTCCTATAACCGGACACATTTCGGCGACACTCACTTTTCATTAACTTTTCCATATAAAATTAATTCCGATAGCCGGACGCTCCAATGACCGGACGCGGACACTATATTCTAAGTCAAAATATCTCTTTTAAACGGACAGAATCAAATAAGAATTCTATTAAGTTTGTACAACTTCCCTTTTTTACAAATTCTAATTAGTTTTGAAAGTAACGAATTTGGTGGTTTCCCTAATAATGCTTATGTCAGAAGTGTTGAGTAGAGTTGGTTTTTTCCGTTCATTCTGGTTTGCTGGTTTTGACGAATTTTCGAAAATCGATTAAAGTTTATTAACTGAAGTCAACAATATTGCAGTATAATTTGAAAATCAAAGCGCCACTCCAGAGATAAGCGAGTCTGAAGACGATGATGAAGATGATGAGAAAATTGCTGACCCCATAACTTCATATGATGAGGCATTGAAGCAAGTTCCCCGTTTGAAGCATTTTGCCAAAGATGACTTTGTAGCATTTCATCACATCAAGAATTTCATTGTATTCGACTATTTTTTTCAGTAACATAAAAACAACAGATTTTTTCGATAAATTATAAATAAAATTTAATTATTTGTTAAAATTAAATAAAGTAAAAATTAAATAAATCAAATTGTGGCATTTTGTGCCTCCATGGCATAGTTCAGTACATTTTGTAAAAATAATAATTATAAAAGTACATATATATAATTATTTGTATGTACTTTGTTTATATAGTTTAAAATAAACTAAGAAAAAAAATAAAAATACGACACACGACTATTGGTAGTATTTTGCTAGTAATTATTTTCAAGGCACACAATTTTTAAAGCCTTCATTAGAAACCGTTTTTTTAAGTGAAAAAATGCGTTCGGTGGATACGATACTGTGAGGTAGGCATAATAATACGCCAACAAATTGTTTAAAGCCAGAATACCAAGTTTCGCCTAAAGCGTTTTTAAATCATTAAAATTCCATATGCCAAAGTTCTTCCAAATTTTTTTCTTTTGTTTTTTCTGGCTTCTGCATTAAACCACATGGCTTCGACATCACCTATAGTATGTCATCATTATTTACCAGGTTAGGAAAAATCAGAATCAGTAGCAAAAAATTTTCGCCTAGAGAAATCGGACTTAACAATTGAACCGCTTTCAAAACAGGATCTTTTAAATTTATTCTTTTTAGCTTTGAACGTTGAACGGACCTCGTTCATTGCTTTGCATGAAAAGCAGTAAAAAGAAAAGTTAAATCAAAATGTCAAAAGCTGATGAACTGCCAATAATGTTACAGTAAAATTAATTAAAAACTCTGCGTTGTCAACTCCAAACCGTTAATAATCCAGGAGTGATTGCAAGAATTTATAATTTGAAAATTTTTTGCTAGATTACTTTTGCGACATTTTTTTTTCTTAAACTGCAGTGTTTTCATAAATGATGCAGTGTCGCAGTGTCGTACGCAGTGAAACACTGCGATTGAAGTGACTGCGACAACCCTGCCCCGGAAGAGATCTTTTTGGATCTATTTTCGAAAAAATTTGCTTGCACCAATCGATCAGAAAGGTCGAAAATGGATTTTTAAACGGCCGCCGGGTAAGGCAATTTCAAAAAAAAAAAATTTTTCACCAATCGATGCGAAAAGCTCAAATTTTATGTGACATACTGATATTCAAGGTCAAAGGTAACAAAAAACCGTTTGTCGCCATTAACTCGCTTCCTATTAACCGGACATAAATTAAATCTGTGCAGAAGTTAAAGATACGAAAATTTTCAAAAAATAAATTAACGCCGCTAATCATGTAAGTTCAACCGTTTTCAAAGTATTCAAGGTGTAAAGTTAAAAAAAGGTTTTACACTATTTTACATTTTTTCAGATATTGTACAATTTTTACTGACATAAATTGAAGTCAGACCAATAGGAACCAAGTTAGTTAAAAAAATGGGCCCAAAACAGGCCCGGAGGATGCCGTTGGTAGTATAAAAAAAATTTGCGACCTCTGTTTATCAATAGGTGCAATAAAATTTTTATCAGGAATATACAATATTTCATATATTTTTACGCAATAAATACCTGCTTTTCAATAATAATAAAAGCCTTATTTTAGCATGCATCATATTAAAACTCTAGCACCTCTTAAACACGAATGAAATTAATTACCAATCGGCTAGCGATCGGCAAAAAACCGACGCGTCGCGCTCAGTGGCGTGCCGTGGCGTTTTCAGCATGGTGTTCAACGTGTATAAGTTGTTTAAATTTGAATTCCTACTCTTAGTTCTTTCCAGGACCACGACGGGGACGTAATAGACTGGGATCCTATGTTTATTTTTTATTTCTTTTTTTGTTTTTGTTTATATTTTTTTTAAATTTTTTTAACGTGTTTTTTTTAAGAAAATTTCCAGAACCTCATCATAAAAGCTATTTTTGCATTTTATTTCTTTAAGAAATACTTTTTCTATGGAAATTAAAGCCAGTTCCGACAATCTCTGTTCGCACATAGTTTTTCTCTTACAACCAGAGTTCGTAAATACTCATCATTGAGGAGAAATATTACACTCCTCATCCTCAATACAATTCAATTCAAGAGTATTCAATTTTGAATTTTTCATTTATGAGGAAAAAATAAGGAGCGCTCATTCGCTTAATATCTTGAGTGAACAAACTGTTACATTTTTCTCTTTCATATTTATTGCTCACTGAGTATAATCTTCAAAAAAACTCAATAGAGATACATACTTTTTTTTAACTCGCCCATACTTCTCACTCAAATATTTTTGCAATGAGAAATTCAATTCAACAATAACAATGCTGCATTGAGCGCTCGTGATAAGAAATTTGAAATACTCTTATTTTTGCTCGCTCAATTTTTTTTTGTTTCTATCTACTCTAACGCTAAATTATATTTTATTTAAACTTTTAAGTCAAAACGTTACATTTATTTTCAGTCAACGTCAAACATTCTGAATGAAATACAAAAATCGTCAAATGAATTTATCATTTGAATACTCACGAGCGATAAGAGTTATGCTCCTCACTTTTCACATCATCTGAAAACGAGTTTATCATTTGATAAACTCGAAAGGGATGAAAATAAAACGAGACGCATCAACACGATGTTCACTGGTTTTTTATTTATCAGCGAAGAAATAAACGAGTGATGAAAACAAACGAGGAGTTCTAATTGAGTGAATGCTGATTTGCTTGCGCTCGTGAGTTTTTAAAATGAAAAGATAAATAAAGAAAGATAAGTAAAATGAAGAAAAGCGTATTTGGAGTGCTCTACGAACTCTGCTTACAACTGAGAACGTATCTTTCGAGTTCAAATTCAGAAGAATTTCGGGTAAACCATTGATGAAAATGCTACGAAACTGTTCACATGAGAAAAATACACTCAACTCATTGCTTAGCTTAACAAATTCGAAGAAGGGGACATTTGAAATTTTAAGGCTTTCAAAAGCTTCATCTGAAAAACTTCTTTCGAAATTGAGAAACTTTTTTGAATTAAACAATTCCAAAAATTTTAATCTTTTTAACGACTTAAATCTTATATCCATTTGTGTTGACAAAGTATCAATAATTTCAAAAAATGAAGAGCTGAGATTCAAAATCCGCCAAGTCCATATTTTGCGTAAGGAGAAAAACGCAAAAAATGTATACCACTGAATTTAACTATTGTAAAAACTGATTGATTGATCCATTGAAATAGTTGTCAAAAGCTATTAAAATCCTGATTTTTCAATACATTTTATGACCTAATTTATAAGGACTATTATAAAAAAAAACGGTTGGACTTGGCAGGCTTTGAAATTAAAAATCTGGACTTGGCTTGACTTGTATTTATGAAAGCCGAATCTTTTTTAATGAAAAATTGGACTTGGCAAGTTTTGATAAAAAGAATTTATCAGAAATTATTGTAATCAAAAGTTTGTGAAGGGAAATTTTTTTTTACAATTTAGAGTATGTAGGCTTGTAGACAACAATTTTTTCTGTCCCCTCCTACAATATCACACATTTTAATTTTTTGGACTTGGCGGGTTTTGCATCTCAGCTCTTCAAATACACGTTTGTACCGCCAAAGTATAAATTATTTCAGTATTAATTATTATTATGACGAAGTATTAATTATTTCAAAAAATACACGTTTGTATCGCAACTCAAAATATTGTAAGTCTTCGCCACGTTTTGGAATTGGGTTAGTCACTTTTTTTCAGCATCAAAAAAATTTTCAAACTGCGACCTGGTGTTTGAAATTTTATTTTTGTCACTTCAATATGACACAACAATATTGAATGTCTAAGTATTTTGCTTGTAGAATATTAAATAATACATCAGTAAATGAAAATATATTATTAAATATATTAAGCATGAAAACTGTATTGAATGTAGTCAAGAATTGAAGAAATCCTCTCGCCTGAACTGCATGGGCACCCCAAGAATTTGGATCGTCAATCATTTCTTCAAATAATATAATCTGATCAGCAATATTTGCATGAACAACATTAACAAGTCTAGATGAATAGTTCCATCTTGTTGGTGCAACTGTAGGAAGTCTTCTCTTTCTTACATTTTTAAATTTTTTCAAAATGGGGCGGTCTTTTACAAACCGAACACTTTTCGGACGGCGCATTTTTGATTTGGCCGAACATTTTTTTATGAGTTCTGTATCGAAAAAGAAGAGATACGTATTCGAGGATTTTGAAAAAAAAAATTTTTTTCAAAATAGAGCGAATTAAAATTTTGAGAGTTTCGTGATTGTTGGCTTGGAAGCTCACTTTCAAAAATTCATAACTCCGGTATTGTTAAAACTAGAAAATTGATTTTAATGTCATTTTAAGGCTAAGAAAATTATCTTTAATAAAAAAATATTTTTTTTTTAAAATTATTAACAAATTTATATTGTTATAAACAATCAAATTGTTTAAATTGATTTTTAAGAATTGCCCCCCCTTGTATCAATTTTTTCATGTAACCATCGTATTCTACGTCAAATTTCCTATCGAAAACGTATTTTTTTTTAATGATAAAACTATCATTTCTCTTAAATTTTGAGAATTTCTCAATTTTTGGCTTGGAGACTCACTTTCAAAAATTCATAACTCCGGTTGTGTTAAAGCTATAAAATTAAATTAATTTCATTTTAATTCGCTCTATTTTGAAATAAAATTTTTTTTTTCAAAATCCTCGAATACGTATCTCTTCTTTTTCGATACAGAACCCATAAAAAAATTTTCAGCCAAATCAAAAATGTGTCGGTCAATTTTTGTCAAAATTCGTTCGGTTTGTAAAAGACTGTCCCATATACATGAAGAGAAAGAATCGTGCTCGAGCGAAAAAAATGTGTCTGGCTAAGTTGTCTGGAGTTAAGACAAAATGTTTATATACATCGGCAGAAGCAACAAATTGTATACGTAGTGAATCAACATGTTTCCGTATTACGTATGTACATCAGTGATGGCACTTTCGGTACATTTGTACTTTTTTCGGTAGATTTGCGTCCTGAAAAATCGTTGTCAGTGCATTCGACAAGTTTTCAGTACATTCGGTACATTTAGGGCATTTTTAGTACATTCGCCAAATTTTCAGTACATTTCCGCTACATTTGGACAATTTAAAGTATATACCTTATTTTGTTTTTTAGTAAATGAAAATAACAGCAATGAGTAGATTTATAGTAATTACCTGTTTTTTTTTTTTAGTAAATGAAAATAATCGCGCAATGTGTAGATTTTGTAATTAATTTAATATGAAATACATATATCTAATTTTGGTATGGTTTTTGAGATGGGAAAAGTGAGGACCTTTTTTGCCTCTTGCCTTATAAGGAACCTATTGCTACCAATACATAGAACACATGAATTAATAGCGGTATTCACGATCAGTGGCGTAGCTGAGCGTCCGCAGCGGGGGGGCCCCGCGAGCTACCGCGAAAAACTATGAATGTTAAATAATTAAATCTGCAAACCCAAGTAACCGAATCGACCCAGCTTGAGCAAATTTTTGAAGTGAAACTTCTTCAGTGGGGGTCATTTGAAAAATTTGTAACGCAAATTTTTAAATGCTCGTTGAAAATGATATACTCTTCGAAAATTGTCGTGGCTAAGGATATGATGGAGCTAGTGTAATGAGTGGCATCTATTCTGGATTACAAAAAAGAATTTGTAATATTCAGCCGAAAGCGTCCTACGTTCATTGCTTAGCTCACAACCTTAATATAGTTTTAGAAGATTCTGTTAAATCTTTAGTTTTGGTACAGAAATTTTACGAAACTCTTCAACGACTTTTTGCATTTTTTAGTGCAAGTATTGTATTAAGCGCTGGGATGTGCTCATTGAAACAATGAATTCATACTCATTGAAGTATCCAGTGTGTTGAAAAAATTGTGTGTTACAAGGTGGTGATCTAGACATGATGCTATTATATACGCATGTCGACTAGGGTTTAGACCAATAATGACATCATTATTAAAAATAAACTTAGTATCCAAAGACAGTGATACCAAAAATGCAGCAATATCTTTATATAAACTTTTGAACAAAGAATTTGTTACTTTTCTAGTTATGGAGTGCAAGGTTTTAGAAATGACAAATTTAGTCTCAAAAGAATTGCAGAAGAAAAGTATGGATTTATTTTATGCTTGAGAGCTATTAAAAGTGTCCTTAGATAATATAATAGAATTAAGAAACAATTTTGAAAATGTCGTCGAAGAAGCTCAAGTTTTAGCTTCGAGTTGGGAAATCGAAGCAGTATTCGAGCATAAAAGAGTGAGAAAAGTAAAATATTTTTTCGATGAGTTGTCAAAGCACGATGTGATTAGCGATCTACGACACCCATTTGAAGTTAATGTGTTCAATGCTGATCTGGATATAATCTTTGGACAATTGCGCTTAAGGTTCGGAGGAACCCAAAAAATATCCAAAAACTTTCGCTGCATTTTCCCTAAAAATTTACTTGCCATGAATGACGATGTTACGGACAGCGGCAGAAGAATTATTTAGTCTATACTCCGAAGAAATTTCATCAGATTTTACACACCAGCTTTTATCCCTCCGAAATTAAATTAAAAAAAATATTTCACGCGACACATCAATTAAAGAATTATTACAATATTTAATAGAAAACCGTTCCTCTTTTTTAAGTAATGTCGCAGACGTAATGATCATAATAAAATTGTATTTAACATTACCAGTAACAGTTGCTTCAGCAGAACAGTCTTTTTCAAAGTTAAAAATTATTTACGTTCTAGTATGTCACAAGTCCGATGATCTGCTTTAGCACTGTTATCGATTGAATGTGAACGGGCGAAAAAACCAATATTGATGAATTTGCAGAAAAAAAAGATTTGAATAGGACATCAAACAATATTATTATTTTTTTACTAATAAAAACTTATTTTTACAATTAAAGATATTTTCCTTTTTTTTAATTCAAATTTGAATTTTTATCACTTTCATCAACATGGGGGAGGCCTCATAAATGATTTTGCAGGGGATCCTATTGTCTCTCAAACTGCACCAGTTGGATCAACTCGGTTTCTTACGCTTGCAGTTTCAACGATCAAATCAATTGTACCAGCTGGGTCGATTCGGTTACTTAGGATTGCAGTTTCAAAGATCAAAAGAATGTCACGAGTTGAGTCGTTTCAGTTACTTGGGTTTGTCGATTCAACGATCAATAAATAGTTTGAGCTGGGTTGATTCAGTTACTTAGGTTTGCATATTTAATTATTAAAAAACTGCACGAGCTGGGTCGATTCGGTTACTTAGGTTTGCTCATTCGAAGATAAAAAAATTGTTTCAAGGGGGCCTCACTAAGATTTTCGCGGGTGGGCCCCTCAACTCTTAGCTACGCCAATGTTCACGATCTGTAGTATTTGGTCTTGTATTGTGTATTTTTGATAAATTTGGTATTTGTAGTTACCATAGTAAAATAAAGAAAACATGTCAATCGAAGTTACCATATCATAATTTCTCAAATACTTTTCAAATTATTCAGTAAAATAAAGAAAAATATTTTAGGACGCTCACAATCTGTAGTAAAAATTGTAAATATTTACAAAAAATACTAAAAGTACTACAGATCGTGAATACCGCTAATGTTATATGTGTAAAAATGAGCACGGTAAGCGTTGAAATAAGATAGTTAGAGAAGTTATTACCTACCCCTGTAAAACTAAGTCTCGTGTCGATACGCGCCCTTTGCCTATGGTAGATATCCTCGACGATATGTATGTAAATTCTCAACTCTACACATGACCGCCTAAAGAGATCAAAAATTATGGAAAAATTGCTCTAGAAGATATAAAAATATATCGAATTCCAATATCCTTACGGTTAGTTCTGCCACGCCTCATCCTATGCATAGCAAAAACAAACTGAATATGAATAACCTGTGCATTTCTGCTAAGAACTCCACGCGCATGAGAATTCCCCATGTGAAGGAATTCAACACGGGAAATTTTGAATTCCCAAGCGTATTGAGATTCCAATTCAAAAGTAGAAAATCATAAATTTCATCAGAATCCAGTAGTTTTGTATAGAAAAATTTATTATGATGTGTTCTTTCGTCGCTGAGCAACTGATTTGGGACAGATTCAGCAAAGTTTCCACATCCCTTCAAACTTTTGTACTTGGCAAAGATTGTGATGTTGTTAGAATATTCAATTTTTATAAAGATGATTTCATAAAAGATAATTTACTTAGTGAGCGTAACATGTCACTTGATTTGGCGCGCAAAAATGAAACTAAATTGAAAAGTTTTGGAAGATGTAGTAGGTTTTTTTTACAAGAAATATCTATTCCTGCATGCACTAATGAGTGGAGTTTTTTGACTCTTTAGAGGCTGAAATCGCATGTGCGTTCCAGGATGGTTCAAAAACGTTTAAATCATGTTGCGATTTACACATGTGGGACGTTCTTTTACAAACCGCCTGAATTTTGACAAAAATTGACCGACACATTTTTGATTTGGTTGAAATTCATTTTTGAGTTCTGTATCGAAAAAGAAGAGATACGTGTTCGAAGATTTTTTTGAAAATTTTTCTTTTTAAATAGAGCGAATTTTGAGAATTTCGTGATTTTTGGCTTGAAGGCTCACTTTCAAAAATTCATAACTCCGATTCTGTTATAGCTAGAATATTGAAACTATTTCCACTATCAAAAACGTTTTTTTTTTTGTATACAATTCTGAAAGCAAAAAAGTAATAACGAATCATATCACTTTATTTAAATTTCCTTGTAATGAAAATGTTGCATATTTTTCGGCATATGTATGTAATGAATGAAATCTAAATGATGTTTTCTGATTCGTTGTTACTTTTTTCCTTTCAGAATTGTATATAAAAGAACGTTTTCGGTAGGAAATTTGACGTAGAATACGATGATGACATTGAAAATTTGATACAGGGTGAGGGCAATTGTTAAAAATTGATTTAAACATATAAATTGTTTATAACAATTTTAATTTCTTAATAATTTTTTAAAAACTAATATTTTTTTATTAAAGTTCATTTTGTTAGCTTTAAAATGAAAATAATTTTGATATTCTAGCTTTAACAAAACTCCAAGCCAAAAATCACGAAATTCTCTAAATTTAAATGCGCTCCATTTTGAAAAAAAAAAAATGTCAACCAAATTAAAAATGTGTCGATCAATTTTTGTCAAAATTCGTAAGGTCTGTAAAAGAACTCCCCATATACGCGTGTCCCTAATGGGTTTGCAGGTATAGAGGGTATCAGAAACATTAACATTTCAAAATGCGATATCTCGGCAAAAAAAAAATTTGTGCAAACTCAACGGCATTTGAAAGAGGAAGGCTTATACTTTTAAATCCCATACATACATACACATGTAGCTTTTAATAAAAAAAAAGTTCGCCGTGCTACATAACCTCAAAAAATAGTGTTTTTTGCAATTTAATTTAGAATATCTCAAAAACCTGCGACATCCTTGAGAAATTCTGATCACAGATTCGGTTTCATTGGGAAAAAAAAGATATTGGCATCCAAGCTACAGATCAAAAATAAAATTTTTTATGGGCCTGTGCTATCAATCGTCAATTTAAAAATTTCATCATTTTCAAACCGCTCCCGCGGCTCAACGAATTCCACAGCCGCTTTAAGAACGTTACAGCGTCCGTGATGTGATACATTATGTAAGGACATAAATTAGGCTTTCTAAATTTTTTTTTTAAAGCCGATAGTCCTGGCAGCTAGTGCATTCTTAGTTATAATTTTTAAATTGTAATTAATGTAAATAAATAAATAATTTTTTTTAAAATCGATTTCTTGTTATTAAAAATTGAACAGAATTTCAAAATATTGATTGTAACTCAAAAACTGCCGCACCAATTTTAAAGTTTGATACACAAGTTTTTCACTGATTTTTGCAAATAGCAATTTTGCGAAGAGATTTAAACGTAATTAGCACGTTAAACGGAGATAATTTTTTTATTTTTTTTTTTTTTTGATTTTTTGAGCAGGTCTCAAACACTTTTTTAAAAAATTTATGTGTGGATTTTATAAAAAAATTTTTAGTTAAATCATTTTTTTTAATTTTAAGATTCTTTCAAAAAATTTCAAATTCCGAATACTTTTGTGAGGCACCGTGTACTATATGTACATATTATTTTATTCACAAACCAATTTTAATTTTTACTTTTATTTATTTATTTTTCTATTTAAGTTTTCCAAAATTTTTGTAGTCAGAAACAAAAACACTGCTAGCGCGTAGCTTGAACAAACGACGCAATAAGCGCGCGCGTTGCATTGTGTATTTACAACAACAACAAAACTAAAGCGCGCATAGTAACACAAATTAATATGATGATTTAATTCATTATAACAATTAAACCAAAGGAACGTACGAATTAATAACCGTAACGAACCAAACGAAACCAACAATTTCGTTAGCGTTGTGGGCGCTCGAATATTTAATTTTTTTTCCCTTATAGCTCGTCCTTCCTTTTCGATCTGTGTATTTCGAACGAATTTGGCAGCATTGATAACGCGAACCTGCTACAGCCGAAGCTAGTTCGTAACGGTTTTTGTTAAAACGTTAACGTAAGGAATTGTTAACGCTAATGATGTACATATGTATGTATGTATGAGAACAATGCAGTGAAATTATTTTTGTGTGTGTGTGTGTGTGATAGCGCTGCAATAACGTGCAGAGGGTTGCGCGCTTTTACGGTGAGCACGTGCTTGTACAAAAACAATGTAGTTGAAAATATGTATGTGTAAGACAGTGGCATAAAGTCTTTTAAAATGTACTTAAAAATACCGTGCTGAACAAACAATTGCCGTGTTTAATTAATAATGTAATTAACATCAACTATTTTGTATTTATGGACAACGACCCTTTAGTTAATGAGTTATCTTTCTCACCACACCTCATAGTGAAAAAATATCTCATCCATTGATGATGACTTCTGTTACATATTAAATACGTTAAAAAGGTATGGTATTGATGATAACTTAACCACGGGCCTGTAGTTTGAAACATTATTTTAAAAAAATGTAAGAAAATATCTCTCTCTAATAAATCTTTTCAATACAAAACTGAACGGCTGACTCAGCTCAGTGGTTCTTAACCACTTCCAAATTCAAAGCTTAAAAATGACTACAGTGGACGTCCAATATAACGTATAGCGATATAACGAATTTCCATTTTAATGAACGGTTTTTCAAATTGGAATTTTTTCATTGATGTCTCTAAATAACGAAAATTTTCACTATTCTAAATTACGAACGCTATTTAATTCATGCCGCTTCAACGTAAGAGCCTTACGTCAAGTTATAAAGTTAATATAATTGAAGAAGGTAAGAAAAGAATGCCAGTATAAGTGATCGGAAGTAAATATGGCGTAAATAAAAGCCAGTTTCTTGAGTAAAAAAACACTTCGATATAACGAATTTTACGATATTACGACTGACCCGTGCATTAATTAGTTCGTTACATTGGACGTCTACTGTATTTTCAATCTTTCTCTATCGTTTGGTGCAAAAAAAAATTTTTCATTTTGACCCACCCTAAATTTTATTTAGCTCCAATCGATAAGGAATGATCGGAAATGGCTTTTAGACATCACTTTGGGTGGCCATGGACCTTGGAAAGGACCAAAAGGGTCGAAAACGGTCTTTTCTAGGGTCCGGAGCCACTCTAAATGATGCCAGAAAACAATTTTCGATCTTTACGCATTTTTTAAAAAACTTCAAAAAATGTTCGACGCGAGTATCACAAATTTTTTACCTTTGCTTCATAAGTTGCACACACAACACTCATACGAAATGAAACGGCATTCACTAGAAATGATTGTGAAACAAAAATGTTGAGTCACAAAGGCTCGACCTACAGTCGTAAACGTCGTAAATGTCGCGCTACTTTTGTGACATGCCAACACTGGTAAGGATTCAGCATATCCGTTTTCCATTCCCGCCATTAAAAATGATCACGCGTCAAAAAGAAATGATTTCATGTTTGTTTTGGATCAGGCTTATCATACCTTATACGAGTAAAAGGTTTTCGTCATAAAAAAAAATTAATGCTCTTTAAATCACAAATCACAAACTGATTACCTTTAAAATGCTGTTTTCAAGAAAAATTGTTGAAGAAAATTAAAAATACAAAAGAGCGAAAATTGCTAATGGAATCAAAATTTGGAATTGAAAAATTTAAATTCAAAAAAGGAGTTAGAAAAATTTTGATTCCATTTTATCTATTTTAAAACATAAAGAATTCTGTGGAACAGGTTTACTTTAGCATCTATTGCCCAGTTTTTGTTTTCGTGGTAGTAGGGGGTCACAATCAAAAAAAATTTAATAAATTATCGCTCGGATATGGTTTCAAAGATATAGCCAGCGGAAGTTTCTTTTGTTAAAGTTATTATAAACTGAAATAATATGGGTGTCATAAGAAAGATAACTTATTATACAACAATAATGGTACATATCGTTACTTTAATATAGAAAGGCCCTAACTAACATTTTTGTTTCTTTACAGGAGAACGAAAAAACTTAATTAAAATTTATGTTTTGTAGAATTGAAATGAATTTGTTTTTTTTTTTTATTTGGTTGTAAATGCTTTATTTTCAATCGTAGCACACACATTTTTATCAATAGTGTATTAGTGGGTGGCCTACCGACATCTAAAAAAAAAATCGATTTTGAAAAAAATGTTAGTTAGGGCCTTTCTATATTAACGTAACGATATATAAAACTTTAAAATTTGATATGCTTGACGATTTTTCTGAAATTCTGACCAACTAAATTATCTTTTTTATGACGCACTACATATGATTTTAACAAAAGCTATATCCGCAACTTCCGATAGCTTCATCACCGAAACCGAGTGACACTTTTTGATTAAATATTTATTCTTCATATAGAAGGCCACATACAGCGTGTGCAAATATGAAACGATATCTATTTAAGGTGCTTGTACACGCCTGAGATATTGAAGCAGTTTGCGACAAATCGATGCAGCTTTTTTTATTCAACTCAAAATTTAAAATGTTAGAACAGATTTTCTTATGGCGCGGGCCCTTAGGCTGCAGCCTATATAGCCTATGCCTAAAAACGGCCCTGATACTTAGATACTTTTAAGAAATATCGATTATCGTTATGCATTATGTGTCGATATGCGTTTTTTTTTTGATTTCTTGAACATATGTATGTATGTAGGTATTTTGAAACGAAATATTTCAAAAACTATGGGAATAGCATAAAAAACCTTGTAGCGTTTTTGTTTAAAAATGCTTTAGTTTTAGAATAAAATATATACAAAAACTTCAAATTAATTTGTTTAAGCAGCATTTTTTTTCATAATAATATCTCATAAAATATTTTTTTTTAATATTATTGATATAAACTCTTCTGTTTTTTCTGATTTTCTTATAGGTATGTTATTCTTCAATCAATTCTAAGGCTGTATCCTGCTTAAATAACGAAATTCCCGCTACAACTTTGGGGAATATGAACTTTTTTATGAAAGCGAGCACCAGTCTAATTGTATGAATTGAATCAGTTAAATTCAATTATTCTTCACATTTAATTTTTTTGGTTGCAAATAAAAATTTTTCCACAGTTCCGCAATTTTCATATACATAGGTACGCTACAATTTCTAATATTGCATTGCAGTGCATTCTACATATTCTGCGCGCCAGTGGCGTAGCGTGAACAATTTTTGCACGGTGTTCAAGAATTTATTTATTTATTTAAGTACAAATAGCCTACGGCAAATTCATTTGCATTATTCACTTACTAATAACACAGTGCTTATAAATTTTTAAGCCCTCCAACATCTCCCCTAATTTTTGTCTAAATTGTCCTTATGTCTGCCTTGGAAAAAAAAATTCCTCCCATCAAAAGTAAAAATCACAAAAATCCTAGTAAAATTAAAAATTTTTGAAATCAAAATAAATTCGAAACTTCCGTTGATTTTGGAAATTTTCATCAAAATACAAAGCAAATTTTTAACATACATAATACAATTGTATTATGATTAACATTTCCACCCCAAGCCTTAACGCGCAAGCGAAGCGATCCTCCTAGCTACGCTACTGTCTACAACTACAATCCCTTCAATAAGGCTTCAATTCTCGCTGTCTCTTTTTCTCAAACATGTTTATGCGGAACACATACCACCAATCAAATGACAAAGGCATTTGCTTAAAG
This sequence comes from Meiosimyza platycephala, assembly GCA_963662105.1. NCBI lineage: Eukaryota > Metazoa > Arthropoda > Insecta > Diptera > Lauxaniidae > Meiosimyza > Meiosimyza platycephala. Next base: position 5,051,198 of record OY759212.1, read on the forward strand.
TAAACGGCGCTTTTCACCAATAGCCAACGTGCGCAACGCCTACTATAATCTCATGCACATACAAACAAACACGCACACAACTGTGGTTGTCTTGTTCTGGCCAACCATCATCGGGCAAACGGTAAACCGAATTTGTTTGTATGTAACGCATGATAAGAAAAAACCCATAATTTATTCTTTAACGTAAACCATACGACCATTGTCGTCGTCTGCTATTGTTTCAGCCCTTTTTTATTCTCTGTTGGTATATGTGCCTGCTTACTTTTAGTGTTATTTCCTGTCTGTAATTAAATAAAAATTGTTTGTCTATAAAATAACGCAGTACTTATTATCAATTTTGGTATTGTGCATTAAACTGAAATTTGTCTTTGTCATTATTTTTCTTCATTCAATCGGAAAATTATTAATCATTCCAAAATTTTGTTTCTCTCAGAAATTGAGTAAAATTCTTTAGTGAATTTTGTTGCAACTAACTCAATGTAAGTACTATGTACCAAATCTATTTTCGGCCCACCCCAGAAAAATTTTGTGGGAAGTTCGGAAATAATAAGCTTTGTTTTCAAGTCGGATTTATCAAATTTTGATTTTTGACTGGCAGTTCTTAAATTAAACGCCCATCATTCCGATTTTTTTTTTTGCAGAAGCCACACCGAACAAATCATTTATTTTAAGTAATTTAGTCTATGAACAGAAATTCTTACAGACTAGAATAATAAAAGTTTCTCAAAACTTAAAAATATTATTTAACACTAGACTCAACTTATACGATATTTTATTCAGTAGCTAGGGGGAGGGGGGGGGGTAGCTGAGAGGGCGGCAAAATGATCGTGAAATATATATCAATTTTTGGTAGGGTTTTTGAAAGTCTAAATATAACAGCTACGTGGTGTAAATTCCATGAGAATCGATTAAGAGGTTTTCGAAAAAATTATATTTTAAAAATATGTTTGTAAGAGGGCCATCCTAAATAAAAGTTTCATTCTTACAATTAATATAGAAGCCACGTGGTGTAAGTTACAAGTGAATCGAGTAAGTGGTCTTTGTGAAAATGCTATTTTAAAAATATGTTTGTGTGAGGGCCACCCTAAATTAAAATTTTGTAGCCTTAACTTTGCCTTTTAATATAAAAGAGCTACATGGTGTGAATCGATTGCCCGTTCTTCGAGAAAATTATATTTTAACAATATTTTTGTATGAGGACCACCCTAAATATGTACCCTTAGCAAAAGTTTTGTAGCCTAAGCTGTGACTCTTAATATAAGAGACACGTTGTGTAAATTCCATGTGAATCGATTAAGTGGTCTTTGTGAAAATGCTATTTTAAAAATATGTTTGTATAACGGCCACCCTAAATAAAAGTCTTATAACCTTAGCCATGCCTCTTACATGTGTACATTCCATGTGAATCGATTGACCGGTATTTGTGAAAATGCTATTTAAAAAATATGTTTTTATGAGGGCCACCCTAAGTTTTATAACTTAAGTTATGCTTCTCACTATAAAAGCCACGTGGTGTAAATTCCATGTGAAAATGCTATTTTTAAAATATGTTATGTATGAGGGCCACCCTAAATATGCACCCTGCATAAAAAAGCTTAAAACAAAAGACACCTGGTGTAAATTCCATGTGAATCGATTTAGTGGTCTTTGTGAAAAGGCTGTTTTAAAAATATTTTTGTATAAGGGCCACCCTAAATAAAAGTCTTATAACCTAAGCCATGCCTCTTAATATAAAAGATACGTGCTGTACATTCTATGTGAATCGATTGACTGGTCTTTGTGAAAATGCTATTTTAATGCTATTGTTTGTATGAGGGCCACCTTAAATATCCACCCTCCCATCCACCTACTGAATATACACACAAAATTTCATAAGAATCGATCAAGCCGTTTCGGAGGAGTTTGGAGTCTAACACTGTGACACGAGAATTTTATATATTGGATATATTGTTTGGAGCTTGAGATTTGTTTCCTATTACCAGTTCCGGATTAGCCCATAAGCAAGTTAAGCAATTGCTTAGGGCATCACGTCTCGGGGGGCACCATAAACAGCACCGAAAAAATATTAAAATTTCTTAAAAAAGTTAATTGCAATTTTGTAACACATATGTTTTTGCTTAAAACACAAAAAAGTTTTTTGGTCTTGAATTGAATTGTGTTCTCAGGGCCTGATTTACCCACAGGCTAATAAGGATTAAGCCTAGGGCGCAACGTCCGAGGAGGTGCTGAGAATTAACGTTCATTAAGATTTTTTGTTATGTTGCACCTTCTTAACACAATCTTTCAACACGTGAAAAAAAAAATTATGTGCTAAAAAATATTTTATAAGTAAAGGATTGCACAAATACAATTGAGGTATGAAATTTTCCTTCCCTCGTTTGTCAAAAGTGAGTCTCTAGCCTCGTTGCCTATGATTTTGACAGTCTTCAAGCTTTAGCCACAAGACCTCCCATACGAACGTACTTTTTCGATCTTCTTAATAAATTTTAAGAATTTTAAAAATTGTGCATTTCAATAGACTTTAATTAGGAATTCTGATCACCATTTTTCAGGGATGCACTTTGAAATTTGTCACTTCTTTGCTCTTTGACTGCGGACTGTGTATTTTTTTAACAATTTGAAGAAGTTTTATTTTATTTAACAAAATTTATTCTTGAACAAAATTTTGATGGAGCCTTCTTGTTCAGGTATTTGAGTAATACAAATTGATTTTTGTTTTGTGAAAAAGTGTTTAGAAATATTTGAATTCATTTGCTGTTCGCAAGACAAAAAATAAGTGCATTTTGACTATATACATAGGCATAAAGTTGTAAGGTAGGTGAGGTGGGATAAAAATGTTTCATGGAATTGTACAAAATAATGAAAAATGGGGTAATTTTGATCTAGCTACATTTTCAATTTCTTATTTTAGAACTGTGCCCATCGAAAAACAACATTTTAGAAATAATTATCTGGTCATACAATCATTCAACTTTACGATTCCTTTTCAATCAAAAGTCATTCATCTATTTAATTGAATAAATGAGCATTTACCAAAAGATGTTGTGATTTTAAGCTTTTTGTTATGTTGCTCCTTCTTAACACAACCTTTCAACAAGTGAAAAAAAAATGAAGTACTGAAAAATATTTTATAAGGCAAAAGTATTGGACAGATACAATTGAGACATGAAATTTTTTTGCCTCGCTTGTCAAAAGTGAGTTTCTACTCTCGTTACCTACGATTTTGACAGTCTTCAATTTTTAGCAACAAGAAATTTGTCTGGGTGAAAAATTAAACTCTTTCTTGGAGGGGAAGTGATCAGCTGTTTTCTTACTCTCATTTTTTCTCTTTAAACCACCACATTTTTTCCGGCTCGAACGCTTTTTGTGGTAAAACTTTGTAAATATTCACCTATTTTTTCCGGCTCGAACAGACCTATTGTCTTTCAAGACAGCCCAATCAATCTCAGTATGTATGATAAGTGAAAATATATTTTATTGGTCAGATTGAAGTTTTCGGAAATATTAATCGCCAAAAAGAAATTTATGCTGAAGTGGTCCCACTTTTCTTAAATTCGAAAAAAATAGATGCCAAAGTAAAAAAGCATACCTAAGCAAATACACTCTTTCGTTTGGTGCTATCAAAACTTTATTAAAATCCAATAGTTCATCCCAGCAATATAGACGAAAAACAAATAATTTTTTTTCGGCAGTGACATCTATGACCATATTTTTGAAGTGTAGTACAGGAGCTTTGGTCAAAAATATAAAACTTCCATACCCGCCATCGAATCAGAATTATTAAATCAATTGACTTCGAAGAGGCTATCACACAATTCTCAGTCGAAAAATCAAGGAATAAATGCATACAATAATATGGATGTTACTATATAGATAGAGATAGAATATATATTAACAATATTAAAAAATAGATGTATACATATATCAAATATATGTTTATTGACTAAATTATAAAATCAAGTTTTTCAGTGTTTTTTTTTAATTATTCTCAGTATTCCCTGTCCCAATTAAAATGAAAAGTGTTTTTTTTTATTTTATTTTTTATTATTTTTATTTGAATAAAATTTATTTATCTTATTGATCTTATCGGTCCGAGGCCCGGGGCTGTAGCCCCTCCCCCCCTAGATCCGGGCCTGATGACGTATCGTCTATATTAAGAGGCAAAGGCATAGAGGCATAGCTTTTTATTTAGGGTGATATTCAGGGGGGCTCTCATACAAAAATATTTTAAAAAATCATTTTCACGAAGACCGGTTAACCGACTCACACCGAATTCACACCACGTAGCTTTTATATCATGAGACATAGCTTAGGCTACAACATTTTTATTTAGGATGCCCCTCACACAAAAATATTTTTAAAATAGCATTTTCACAAAAACCACTTAAACGATTCTCATGGAATTAACACCATATGTTTTTTATATTAAGAGACATAGCTTAGCTATAAAACTTTTATTAAGGGTCCTTTCGATATCACAATAAATTAATCACAAGAACAATCTTTGAATGTAATTGGACTAAATTTGGAAAAGCCTTGCTTTGCACATGGTCAGTTATATTTCAAACTTTCATTAGTTAGAAATCCAAATAATTTACATATTTACACTCCAAATAATAAATCTAAAAACATTGTATACCAAAACACATTGAACTGAATTAAATTTACATCATTTAAAAAAAAAAAGTTTGATTCTGCTTTTTATTTTATTGAAATAAAAAAAAGGCACTTCGCTCAGGGTAATGCTAGTATTTATTAAAGTTATAAAAATTGATGGCATTAAGAATAGTTACAGCAGCAAATGATATATCAAATTAAAGTACTCAAGTGGACTAAAACTATCAGCTTTGTGGTCGGCCAACCAAAAAATGAGATACACTGTGGTTCACCAGGATGGAACCAACTGAATTTTAAGCAAAAAATTTCTATAAACTGTGAATACAGAAGCAATAAATATTCCAACTTTTCAGAAATATAATATCACTTGTAATGTACTACTTGAAGATAAAAATCAAGTCATAATGCATTATAACGGTACTTTTCTTTAATTGTTTAAAATGATGTGTGAAATTCTTCTTTTTTTCTTGGTTCATCATCCACTTTATAATTGCTCTATAAATTAAACAAAAATGAATTGTTTGCATTCAAATTTTTTTTTTATTGTAATTGTTTTATCTGACTATTTATTTAAAAATGTGTACTTTTACCGTGCTTCATAAATTCTGCATTTCATTGACTCGTGTAGAGATTTTATGTAATCAAGAGAAACATCGGTCCATGCTGCTTTTATTCCATCAATTAGCTCATCCTTAGTTTCGTACTGTATTCCTCCTTCGTAGACCTTACGGGTTAGCCAACCTCAAACGTTTTCAATAATGTTAAGGTCGGATGAGAAGGGCGGCAAATTTAAGGTTTCAAAATTTTGGCTAGAAATCCAAGATTTTGTAATGATCTCCCGGTCATTCGCGTACTTTGTACGATAAGATCAATAGTTCCGTAGTTCTCTACTATATAACTTCAATCTTTTTTTCTAAATACAGTAGGTAACGGATATAAGCACAATTCTTATAAGAAAGGAACGCTTATAAGAAACATTTTCGAAAGCACCGCGTTTTTTCCCAATAGTTTTGAGGTAAAAAACAATCTATGTAAGAAATTTCTTATAAGAAAAAAATGCATAAAAGAAAGCTTTTTCCAAGCACCAATATGAAAAATCTTAAGAAAAAAATAACGCTTATAAGAAATTTTTTCAAATCGTAATTTTCGTTCTTTGGTCAAAATTGAACATACTACATAAGTGACAGATGTAAACGCGCTTTCTTTATGTCATCATTCTTCGATCAAAATTGAACGAACAAGTGTCACGATTGCAGTTGCTGAGAGCACTTATTACTCACAGCTGATTTTTGTGCGACACAGATATAAGAAATAAAGTTTCTTATATCAGTAGTACGTAAGTATATAAGATATTTTTTTCTTATAAACGTGGTACTACTATAAGAAAAAACTGATATAAAAAAGAAATTTCCGGGATTTTTTGACTTTCTTATATCCGTTACCTACTGTAATCGCAATTTGTAATATTATTTAATGTGTGTGAAATATATGTCAGTTTGCTAAGGTTTTTCAGGTGGCAAAATGAGATTTTTCTTTAGAAACTATAGATAAATCTAAGTAAACTTGGGTGTTCAAGATAAAAAGGACATTCGGCCTCTAAATGTACATTTCAAGTCTCGATTCTGTATATTTTCACAAAACCCAAATGGCATCACTGATTGGGATGGATTTTTAAAATTTTTAAGATTTAAGAAAAAAAATCATGAAAAAAAAATTTTTCAAACGGTCAGATTAAGCAAACTCCTCTAGATAATCGTCAGATTATGGATCAGCATGACCAGGCCATCAAGCTGAACCGTCTGTATAAAAATCTGACGCGCTCGAGTGACCACTCGCTTGAGTCAGATCCGAATCGTCAGTCTAATGCAGCGGTGCGCACGAAAATCTAGCAAAAGGGCATAACAACAACATCAAGCAACAACAAACTAAATTTTAGAGTTTTTTTTTTGCTTTCATTTCCAAATTCGCCAACAGCACAAAAAAAACCAAATTGCACTACAAACAAAAACAATTGCTACATTCGTCGAAACACAATGCGGCGTCGTCGCTAATGCCTGTGTGTGTTGTTTTTGTTTTCATTAGAACTCAACTCAACGCTATGCGTCGATAGCGTTGAAATTCTGCGAATTCTGCGGTTGCTTGCTTGTGCGTCGAATAACGGAAAGGGCACCGAGGGCAGAAAGTGCCTGTGCTTGCCCACCGCTGGTCTAATGAATGGGAGCTTCGTTTGGGATCACTTAACATCCCCTATGAAAATCTGACGAGCTCGAGTAAATGTTTTTTTTTCCATTTTTAACTCATCCGTACGGCCACGCCCACCATTCAAATCGGCTGATTAATATACCTCCGTCATCAGAGGCATGCCCCAGCATATACACCATCAATATCTGACGCGCTCGAGTAAATCCATGTGTATGTTTTTTTTATACATTTTTGAAAGCCTGTAATGACTTCCCCCACCGGTGAAGAGTTAAACATTATATGACCTTTTTTCTTCGTACCACCTAATCTTCAAAATTCAATAGGTCTCCGCGACGCTCGAGTAAATCCACATTTAGCATCGTGGGCTCCTCTACTAATACGAAGACTACAAAAAAATTATTCATCCCTCGCATCCAGCTTTGTGCATACTACAAGTATACTTAGCAGAAGCTCCTTGGACATTTACACAACATCAGCTATCGTATATATCAGCATATTGTACACGATGGACCACCGCTGCACAGTGAGGGTCTTGGAATTTCGGTGGCCATAAATCAATTTCACTGTATCAAAAATCTAATGATGCAATTTTGTTACGCATAGTTTGGTTAAGAAAAATGCAAATTTTCAGGCTCGTAGGTAGACGGAAACATATTGAGAGGCGTGCCAATTGAAAGGTCCATTCTCTTTTTTTTGTATATTTTTATTTTTTACGAATTTTTTCCAACTTTGGAGCTGTGTAATTTTTGAACGGTACAATATTTTTACACAAATATTTTTTTTAAGTGAAGGTTAATAAAATACCTTTTTAATAATTTGAAATGCTGTTACAATATATGCTATCTAATATTTTTGGAGATTATTTTTGTAAACGTCAATGTTTTGCACTAATTCAGAGATAACTACTGGCCGGCGAAAGTTCGGCGTAGTTTGGTTAAGTTTTTCAGGTAGCTAAAGGTATCTAGAAACTTTTTCCCAAACATACTGTACCCGCCATGTCCCGCCAGTAGAACACTTTTTTCAAAAATAGGTGGGCACCTCATATGAACTGATCTGCATTTATATGGCACTGACATAAAACAAGTGTATTTCTTTTGCTGTAGTGTTCATATTCATTACAAACTTTTTCTTGCATTCAATAAAAAAAAAAAAAAAAAATAATGTGGCAGAAACAGGGTACCAGAAGATTTTAAGAGAAAAAAAAATTTGTATTTAAACTTATTAATTACCTCTTTTTATTGATAGAATTCCACATAATTATTCATTTGATGAATTCCATCGCAGGTATTGTCACAGGTAGATATCTGAATTAGGGGCTAGGTAGAACCCTTTTTGTGCACATCTGTTCACTCCTCTTTGTAGAAAACTTCTTGTTATGACCATTTTTATTGTGTATTACATTGATTTCAATGAAATTGTAGCAAATTTTTGTATATAAAGCAGAACGAATAGGAAAAGTATTTCACACAAAAAAGCTCAAGCGTAATCATAACAGTAATGAAAAGTGTCACGTACGTATTTGTTGCTGATTTGTATTAATTGTTATAATTATTAGCCACAATACTATGGAAACTACTTATATTAAAGAAAGTAACAAATATAGTAGACAGCATAAAAAACCGCCTTAAACTCTGCGACCACTCGAAGCTGAAGTTCAAGCAGACGAGCGAAGCTTGGCTTAAATATAACTGGAATACGAGTATAAATTAGACCAGCAAAGTGATTCTGATATCGATCATGTACAACAAACTAAGAGGAAAAGACCTACGAAACCTTTCCTTCAGAGTTCTGACTGCCCTCAAAGAAGAAAACTACTGAAGATTCCGGAAAATTGTGGCAAAGTGGTTATCAAATATTTTTTACTTTTGGAAAATTATAACGATGGCTTATATTAAAGGGTTATGTTTTCTCTTTTAGTTGCAAAGAACTTCATTAAAAATTCTTTATTCGCTTAGAACAGAGGTTCCCAGACCTTTTTTTTCATAGACCACTTTCAAAACTTAGCTGGTTCCGGTGGACGCTATGCAGCTACATTTCTACCATATTCCCAAAACTCGACAAAAAATGTGAAGATTAGCTCTAACTTTGCGTTGCGGCTGAGTTCCAATCACGAATTAATAGTTTTCGACAAAAAGTGAGAATTGATTGGTTAATTAATTAATGCCATTTTTTTTTATATTGATAATAAAAAATCTGTATCTTTTAAACCAGAGGTTCCCAAAGTAGTCCAGGTGGACCCCCAGGGGTCCACGGGAGACTCGACGGGGTAAGAGTTATACTTTCTGATGCTTTAACCAGTTTTTGAAAAATAATTTAATTCGCGATGTAAAACAACCTCAAATATAGCCGAAAACCGTGTTTTTTGCACTTTTAGGTTAGAATATCTCAAAAACCTGACGTAAAGGAGAAATTCTGAGCTCGGATTCGGACTCACTTGGCCGGTTATGATACCAGTACTTTGGTACTGGACTTGGCCGGTTTTGATTTCAAGGCCTTGAACTTGACTGGTTTTGAATACAATTCAATTGAAATAATAAGTAAACGTGAGAAATATTGTAGGAGTCACCGAGGTGAGTGAAAATTGCGAATTTGTAGTTTGCGTGCGATTTTTAACAAATTCAACTATAACACCTATATGTCACGTTGGTATAAGAACTTATCGCACATAACTACGTTTAGCGGTGCGTGCGATTTTTTGATTTTATTGCTTTAAGGATATTTTCCTCGTTCTTTGGAGTATCCCGGAGGTAGTCACTCCATAAGTGACTACTCATCGAGGTGGTTCACTCCGAGTCACTTTGGGTCACTTGGAGTCACCGAGGTGAGTGAAAATCGCGATTTTGTGGTTTACGAGCGATTTTTGTAGAATTGGTCTATAACACCTATAGGCCACGTTAGTGCAAACTCTTATCGCACATAACTACGTTTTGCGGTGCGTGCGATTTTTTAATTTTATTGCTTTAAGGATATTTTCCTCGTTGTTTGGAGTATCCCGGAGGTAGTCACTCCATAAGTGACTACTCATCGAGGCGGTTCACTCCGAGTCACTTTGGGTCACTTGGAGTCACCGATGTGAGTGAAAATCGCGATTTTGTGGTTTGCGTGCGATTTTTGTAGAATTGGTCTATAACACCTATAGGCCACGTTAGTGCAAACTCTTATCGCACATAACTACGTTTTGCGGTACGTGCGATTTTATTTTTATTTTTGCTGATTTCGTTACATTGCTTCCTGTCGTCAGAGGACGACGATATACTTAATTTTAAACAAATCCACTAAAATTCAAAAATCGCACGCATCGTAAAACGTAACTTATTTGCGATAATTTCTTGTACAAACGTGGCTATAGGTGTTATAGTGGAATTCTTTAAAAATCGCACGCAAACCTCAAAATTACAATTTTCACTCACCTTTGTGACTCCAACTGACCCAAAGTGACTTGGGGTGAACCGCCTCGATGAGTTGTCACTTATGGAGTGAATACCTCCGGGATACTTCAAAGGACAAGGATATATCCTTACAGCAACAAATTCCGCAAATCATTCTGTGGAAATACCCGTAGGTTCAGAACTTAATTTCGAAAGAATTCCAATTGTGACAAAATTTCAGCTAAATTGAACAAAAAAAATTGGATCATGTACTTTGCCGGTTTTGAAACCAAGATCATGTACTTGGCCGGTTTTGAAACCAAGTTCTTGCACTTGGCCGGTTTTGAAACCTAATCATCAAAGTAAATTTAAAAAATTTTATATATCTGTCAAAAATTTTTTTTTTAATCCAAAAACATAGTAGAACGATAAAGCATGATCCAGATTTTGATATATGAGAATAACTCAAAATTTTATTTTTTTGCACTTGGCCGGTTTTGCAACTGGACGCCTCTATTCTTTTAATTTTACATTTTCTGTAAACCGTTTCGTTAGAGACATTCTGTAAGTACCGTCTCAGTATCGCCTAGCTTTGAGAGTAGTACACATTCTCAGAATATATCTTTCAAAGGTTCTTAGTCTTTCCATTTGGCATGACGAGATGTCAAACCAAATGGGAAATGCGTAGCCTAAAATGGGCTTAATAATTTGCCTATAACAATTTAGTCTAATTTCATTTTTCAGATACTTGGCCCCATGGAAAAGGTTGAAGTAGCAGAAAAACATTTTCTTTGCCTTGGCCAGAACATAGTCAATATGCTTATTGAAAAGATATTTGCTATGCAAAATTACTCCTAAGTACTTGATGTTGTCCTTATAAGCTATCAAATGCCCGTTAATTTCAACGCTTGGAGTAAATTGTCTTGCATTAGGGTATAACTTTTAGCTAACACCTTTAAAAATTGTGCTTTCACATTTATTTGAATTCAACCTAAGTTTCCATTTTTCAAAGAACCTGCACAGTTTGGAAATGGTCATTTATATCAATATTTGCATTTGAAGCCCTTGCACTTGAACTAAGTACAACAACATCATCTGCGTACACCAAGGTTAGAAGATTAGGACCTGGTTCTGACATGTCCGCTAGCAAGATGTTATAGAGTATGGGCCCTAGAATCGATCCCTGAGGAACTCCTGCAAAAATTGGTTTACAAATTGAATTTTCATCATTATTTGAAACGTAAAATGACCTATTTGTGAGGTAGTCTAGGACTATACCGCAAAGATGCCTATCAAAATTGAATTTTTTTACATTTTGTATACAAGGCCATCTATCCAGGCTGTATCAAATGCATTTTGGAAATCTAACGCTACAGCAATTTGTAACGAACCTTTTCACCAGGGTCTTGACTCACCGGTGCCAAGGTTCTTTTTACAAATAATTTATAGTTTGCAGATCTGACTAGCTCCCTTTTTCATAAATGAGTTTTCGCCGGTTCGTTTCTAAATTCACTTTTTTTTATTTACAAATATGGTTACTTTAAGAAAATTTATATGTATACATATAAGTATATGCACTTAAATTAAATAGCGATTTATACAGAAACAAAGTAACAAATCCGGATCAAATGCTGAGGTCTGTGCTGAAGTCATGTCGGTGGTTGCGCGGGTGGATTTCAGTTGTGGCCTAACGTATAATTATTCACACTCAGAGCGACTTTTTGAATATAAGTAATGCACAAGCGTCCTCTGCTGGCGTAGGAAGGAAAGAGATGACACTATCCTGTCACGATTAAGTGAAATGAATTTTCCTGAGTTGAGTAATCTACCACCGTAAAATTCCTCACGCTCAGAGCGAAGTGCTGTAGATGCAGATACACCAGTAAAGCACAAGTGTCTCTTGGCTGATATATGCAGCGTGCATGGAACAGAAAGAGACAGCGCAATCTTAACGCGATTGAGTAAATTGCGTTTGCTTGAGTTGAGTAATCTACAGACGTAAAATTTCTCACGCTCAGAGCGAATTGTCGTCGATTTGTATACACTAGTAAAGCACAAATGTCCCTTGACTGGTATATAAAGAGATGTACGACAGAAAGAAACAGCGCTTTCCTATCACAATTGAGTAAAATAATTTTGATCTGAGTTGAGTAATCTACAAACGAAAATTACTCGTACTCTGTGGAATTTCGTCGACGCTGAAAGAAAAGGGAAAACGATGCTACTGTGCTGAACTAATAATTTGACTGAGTCGAATAACCTACGAGCGTAAAATCACTCGCGCTCAGTAGATCTTCGTCGATTTGAGTACCACAGCAAGTCACAAGCGTTCCCTTGCTGACATACAGAATTGACGTCGAAAGACAATGGGTAAAAGCAACGCTACTCTGCGAAACTACTAATGCGCCTGAGTCGAGTAATCTACAAACGTAAAATTAATCGTGCTCGGTAGAACTTCGTCGCTCTGAGTAACACAGCAAGTCACAGGCGTCCCCTTGCTGATATACCGAAACGACGTCGAAAGACAATGGAGGAAAAAACAACGCTACTCTGCTAAACGACTAACGAGCCCGAGTCTAGTAATCTACAAACGAAAAATTACTCGTGCTCAGTAGCATTTCATCGACGACGAAAATGAAGGAAAGTGACGCTACTATGCTAAGCTAATAATTTTCCCGAGTTGAGTAATCTACAAGCGTAAAATTGCTTGTGCTCAGTAGAACTTCGTCGATTTGAGTATCACAGCAAGTCACAAGCGTCCCCATGCTGGTATACGGAAACATCGTCGATAGGAAAATAAACGAGACACCACGCTAATCTGCTAAACTAATGAGTCGCCCGAGTCAAGTAATCTGCAAACGTAAAATTACTCGTGCTCAGTAGAACTTCGTCGATTTGAGTATCACAGCAAGTCACAATCGTCCCCTTGCTGGTATACGAACACGACGTCGTAAGGAAAGGGAAAAAAATACAAGGCTACTCTAATAAGTTGCCCGAGTCGAGTAATCTACAAACGTAAAATTACTCGTGCTCAGTAGAACTTCCACTACGACCGCTTGTTACGATGTTGTATGTCAATTATACTTGCGTTTCCTTGGCTGCTAGTTGATGACTTATTTGAACGGCTGCCTGCCAAGACTGAGACCGATTGTACGTTGTTTGCTGGTTTTGTGCTTGTGTTCTTTCTTTCAGATTGTACCGCGTGGTCTCATTGTTCCATTTCAACAGCTTTTCGTTATGACCAGCTGTGATTAAGTGGTCAAGTGTTGCAATTTAATAAAATGTCGAATAAGGGCAAAATAAATACTTAAGATTATATGGTAATAATAAAAATATATATAAACTCATGTAGGTGTGGGCGAAAACAAGGTTAGCCGACTTTTGTCCTCACAAATCATTGCACTTTTTTATTTAGATTGGTTGTGACAAAGTCAGACAACAAGGTGAGTGCGTGGTTGCTGGAGAGGGATGCTCTAAAGCCAAACTGAAAGTTTCGAAGAATTATTTTTTCCTCCATGTGGGTCCTAAGTTTTTCTAAAATAAAATCTTCTTAAAGCTAACATTAGATAACAATGAGATTGGCCTATATTTGCTAAGGATTTTTGGATCTGAATGTGGTTTCAGGATGGGTACTATCTTGGCACACTTCCAGGCATCTGGAAAGTATCCTAAGTTAAAAATGTGGTTAAAAAGAATTACTAAAAACCTCCAGAAGAAGAATTCAGTTTTTCTGAGAAGAAAATTGGATATTTTATCTTCAACTGTACTTTATTATTTTTTAATTTTAACTTTAAGGCTATTTCAGTAGGTGTTATCATTGTTCTGTAGTTTTCGAACACTACCTGATCTAATCTTATTATTGAGGACTCCCTATCTGCAGTCAACGTGCTATCAAATCTTATTAAGGGGTTGGGTGTTGGTCAAGTCAGAAATTTCTGCCTTAATCCATTCAGCGAATTGGGCGCTATCTAGACTAGATTTTTGGTGGTGGGTTTTCTCGAAGTTGTCTGCTAGGGCATTAATTTTATTGAAGTTGTCTTCAAGAAAATTGCCTTGTGAATCTACAAAGGCAGGTAAATAAGTTTTTTTGAGAAGGCCGCACATACCCTTGATTTTTCTATAGGTATGATTGTTCATTTTTATGTTTCTACATAAATTGGACCAATGTGTTTCCTCATGAATTCCTATCAACTCACTAATAATTTTATCTAAGTTCCTAATTATGGCCTTGAGAGTATTTTTTCTTAAAGGATCAACTCATCTGTGCTTAGCTCTGTTTAATCTCTTTTTCTCCTTAATGAAATCTAATATATTCTGAGGAAGGTCGATGTAACCTTTGCTTAGCTCTAACCCTGGGTACTGAACAGCTACCTCAAACACTCGTTCAGGCCTAGTATGCAATTGTCTATTTCAGATCTGCTAACATTTCTGTCTGCAGGTAGAGTGTGAAGATTTCTTTGAAGAATATTGTTGAAATCTTTAACATTCATTTTATTATAGTTATAAAATTCACGGGGTGGATTTCTGACTATGTCACTGATTGACAAAATTATCTCTACACCAAAATGGTCAGATTCATAATCTATGGTTCTGAGGTAGTTTGTGAAGTTATCATGAAATTTAATATCAACAAAAGCAGAGGTCATAATTAAATCAATATATGAATTGCAGGTGGATACTCTTGTTGGGAATTTAGTCGGAACTAATTGTATATTGGGATATTTACCTAACCAATTTTTTAGGCTGGCACCACTAGGGTTAGACTTGATTTCCCCAGTCAGAATACTTAGCATTTAAGTCACCGCCCCAGACTATTTGGTCCGTGCTAAGGGAGTTTAGGATGTTTGTCAAGTCTTGTTCTGCCAACCGTTCTTGGGGTCTTGTATACATAGATACGAAAGAAATTTTGCTTCCATATTGAAGGCTTACTTCTAGAGCTATATTTTCAATGGAATTTGTCTGAATTGGGATTCTTTTATAACTAAACCCATCTCTGAAGCATATAGCTGTGCCCCCACTCTTCCCTGAGGTGCTATCCTGCCTAATTATTTCATAACCTTTGAAGTTTACATTGTGCCTATTACTGAGTTTAGTCTCTGCCAACAAAACAATGTCGGGGCTCTGCTCTCTGAGAAAGATATTAAAGAAATGTCTCTTTTTTATTGAAACTAAAGAGTTGACATTAACGAATATGCACTTTAAATCTCTAATCATCTAAACGGAGAGTGATGAGTAGGTTGAATAGGGTTTTGGACTTATCCTCATCCCTAGTTAGGGTTTTGTAAGTGGTGTTAAACTCACTAACTTTGGAAAGACACTCAAGGAAATTTTTTCCCAAAAGACGTTTGCAGTCCGTGTCAATTTCTTCGAATTGGTTATTATTAATGCTTGGGGATTTGCTAACTTTTAGAGGAGCTATGGGCCTCGAACTCGAACTTTTGACTTTGGACGCAAAAGATTCTGTCGTTCTGAACGACGATAGTTTCGGTAGTTTCGATAGTTTGTAGCTGCAAAAGTTATATGTTTCTGCGGGTGAGTTGTCTTTTCCCTCATCCTATTTAACAATTCAATCCTCTTAGGACAATTTTTAAAGTTAGCCGTGTGACCCTCAGTGTTGCAATTGGTAGGTAGGCCTACACGTTTAACTACCGTACCTGAGGCTTGCTCAGTGAAAACTACCTCTGCATTATTAAGATGCTTAGGAGGGACTTTGCAGTTTTTGCGCCCATGGGATTCACCGCATTTAACACACCGATAAGGCATGTTGCAGTTACTTGCCACTTGGTTGAATCTTTGGCAATTCCTTCACTGAATAGGCAACTTTGTTTTGATATTTTCGAACCCAATCTTTATGTAATTGAACATGCCATTTATTATCACTAACTTTAGTTAGGCCTACAACATTAATTTTTAAATTTAGACCGTTCTCTTCTTCTTTTTCATAAGAAGGTGACAACTTAGTAATTATTACACTATACGGCTTAGATTCAACCGGAGTATAAGTATAAAAATTTGTCGTTATATTTTTCAGGATTTCTTTCACCTTATTATAATCATCCATCGTTAATGTATTAACGTGGGTAACGTTTTTATTTAAAATGTTAAAGAAGAAATTTTTATGCTTTAACTCTATAAAAATCTTATCAGCTAATACTTTCTGACTTACGTTATAGGCAATTAGAGGTAGTGGTAGGTTCTTCTTCTTATTATTCCTGTTGGATTTTTTGTTGTTGCTGTAAGCTGGGTGAATGCTCTTCACGGTGTCATTAGTAGTTGTTGTTGTTTTTGTCTTCTTTGGACGTTTGCTCTCGTCCAGTCTCGGAAAATCTGCGTTACTTGTTGTAGTTTGGCGTTGAATTTTCTCTAGTCTCTCTACGTCACTCGCTAGATCCATTTCGCTCTCAGAGAGCACGTTGACGGTATTTGGTGGAGATCGCAGCTCTGCCCTGAGGCTTTCGCATTCGCTGTCAGCAATAATTTTGTCTTTCTGCAGCTCTTCGAATTTTGCTGCTAGTTCATTAAATTTGACTACAAGGCTGTTATATACGTATATGATTCGTTCAGCCGCGCCGCCCGCGGGTGATGTTTTGCCCAGGTCTGATTATGCGCAATCGCAAGCGCTACGTATTTACCAACAATGACAAGCAAAGCAACAACACGCAAGGGTTGAATTGTTTTGGTGTAGTTGCGCCTGTCAACGATTCGGCGAATTACAACAATAGGAAGTTGTTGTAAAGAATGGAAAGAGTTAGGCGCTGCCGACCCCTGCCCCAAAGAACGTAATGATCTATTTCGGTATAGTAAATACGTTAAAAAATGTTTGAAGACCGAAACTAGCTATAAGGGGGGACCCACAGGCGTGGTTTGCTTAGGGTAGGGAGGGCCAGCTGCGGTGCCCAAAAGTCGACAGCGCGCTGACGTTTACAACAGACATTTCGCGCTAGTATGTGCACAAATATGTGAAGGAATTCCAACGAAAAAGAAAAATGAAAATAAATGTGTTTTGTCTTTTCCACGTAATGAAAAAATTACCCAGTAAAATTTCGTGCATCACTGATGTTAGCAAATAAAGATAAATGTTGGCATATAAAATAATTGTATTTTTATTTATCAACAAAAAGAAAACATTTCATAAATCTTATACATACATATTATGTAAACATATATAATATGTATGTTATACAAACATATTAACAGAGTTTACTTAAAATAAGACTTTCAATATCTGGTTCAATATTTTTTGATGACGCCAGACGCAATATCGGTGACTATTTTTCCTTGAAATTGAATTTTTTTACAACAATTAAATAATATTTCAATAATACATAAATAATGTTTTTGTTTGCATTTGTTTTGTTTTTGCACGTTTGATTCCGACTGGGTTTCTCGCATATTCAATTTTCATGCGAATCAGCGCATAGAAATCAGCAACTGCACGGCGGGCCGAATGATGGCCCGAAACGGGCAATGTGACCGCGGGAGGGTAAATGGCCAACACTAGCTCAGGGCATCGAGTAGTCTTAATCCAGCACTGCCTATTACAATTTATATGAAACAAAAAAGCTGAAAAACGCATGACTGATTTTTTTTGTTCTTGCGTTTTAATAACCGTTGCTTTCATATGAATTGTAATAGGATAAAAACGGATTGCGCCGTTCGCAGGTTCGATCTAGGATGCCGAAATTTTGGGAGAATTTTCTTCAAGCCCGATTTTATAATATAGGCATATAAGCAGTGCCGGATTAAGACTACTTGATGCACTAAGCAATCCACGCCTGTGGGGCCCCCCATCCATATAATCTTGCGCATTTATAGAGGCAAACAATTTTTATTAGGATTTTCATGTAATTAAAATACAAAATTAATGAAAATTGGGGAAATGTAAAAGAATTAAAAAGTTTCAAGTCAAAATATGTACATTAAACTCGGACAAATATTTCTTGGTCAAAATAAAGCCTAGAAAATAATTTGTTTTTTTTTTCATATCTTTTTTAATAAATAATATAATAATAATAAAGCTTAAAATGAAAATTATTTTTTTGGTAACTATTGGTTATTTTATAAGCGAAATTTGTTATATTTTCTTCTGTAAAAGTTTTTACTTAATGAGATGGATGATGTTGTTTTCTTGAAACCAAATTCACAATGTCGGGCTCTATATTCGGAAGTTTTATTCTCAAGTCTTCTTCTACATCAAGCTGGTTTCTATACTTTGATTTTATATATAATAGTAACGAAAAGCCTGTTTACACAAATACGTTGTAGAAAACGGAATGCCCTTATTTGCAAGTGCAGAGTAATCGGATATTAGGAGTAACTAAAAGTTAGTTAGTTCAATTTTATTGAACTTCAGTATCGCAAGAAATAGCCAAGAGTACATACATATATCTTGCTCTAATGTCGATAATTGCTTAGCAATACTAACATCTGTGTTGAATGGATCCCTGATCCAGTCGTTGCCAGAATCAGGACAGGGAAAATAATTCCGGAAGCTGCTTTTTAGAGACGCAGGCGCGTTTTATTATCGAGCACTTTATTAGAAAATTTTATAAAATCGCTGAGTGTTGAAAAAGACTCATACGCACACTTTTGAATGCGTGTTGCCCATATTTCGATTTAATTTATAATCGCTTATATTTTAAACAGCTAAACACAGTTGGGACTTGCGATTTAGCTTCTGTGTCAAATCGCACCAAAAAATAGAATTTGTTCTATTTCTCTGCGATAAATTTTCTAGTGTCAATTTTGTACGCACTATTAACGTATAGGAAAAATATGGACGTTATTGCACGTCCCAACTGTGTTGAGCTCTTAACTTCAACTTTAAATTTATTTGAAGCTCCACCTTGTAGGCTCAAATTAAAATTTACAATAATTGATGATGTTGTCAAACAGTGGGAAGAGCGGAAACAGTTAGGTGCTGGGCATCCCGGGTTTGAACAAAAATAAATGCACACTTTGCTTTTTAAAAATATGTGCAATCATTCAAAAAGCCATGTCCATGTAGAATTTTTAATAATAGTTAGTTAAATAAAGCGAAAAGTTTGATGATGTAAAATTATTGATGTCAAAATTGTTTCGTGGACCCCTGGAATGGCTTCGCGGATCCCCAGGGGTCCGCGAACCACATTACGTACTTAGAGTATGTACGAAAGGCGAAAGAGATACGTGGAGTTGGTATGTATTACAATTAAAACCAAAGCGTACCTTTTTTTATATATTGAAATGTGATTTGCGACTTTTACGGGCATTAAATTCTCGGACAATAGTTTTTAAGTTCAACATTTTCAGCATACCTCTATAAAGCATCGAGCCTTCCTGCAGCATCGTCGTTCTTTTCTCAATTTTTATTATATTCAATTTCGAAAAAGATCGTTCCGCTGTGCAGTTCGATATCATCAGGCATAAAAATATACGCAAGACTGTGTCCACATTAGGGAACGCTGATTCAATTTCATCATCGTGTATTTGATATGAACTTGTGCGAGGAAAATCACTGGAGCTTATTTTATTTATAACATATGACTGAAACTGCTGAATTTCGGTTTCTAAATCGGTATTAAGGTCTTGCGGATATGCGTCTACTAATTTTATACTCTGCTGACTGTATTCTGATGTTTGATCGGGGCAGACAATTTTTGTCTGTATCATCATGTTATTTCTTTATAACATACATATATACATACATATCTCTAATCTACCAAATCACAAATATACTAAATTCAATGTTAAGACAATTCAATTCAACACCAAAAACTTTTTTATATTTTAAATAAAAAGCATATGTATGTGTTACTAAAATGCAATTGACTTTTTTGAATTTTAGGGATGATACCACTGAAAGCAGTCATCAATACAAGCTAAATCAGTATACTGGAAAAACTCGCTGAAGGGAGTGGCACAGCCACAATATTTACAAATGTTATAATAAAAAAACTAACAACGTAATGGTTATGAAATTTAATATGGCAGGTACATATTTGCTAAAAAGTAACTTATAACAAAAATTTGGCACAATACTGCCAGTGGGCGTAGTACATCCCATATAAGCAAAAAACTTTTAATGTTATAGATAGTGTGCAATGAGAGTAATCTTCATAAAATTTGGTGTATAGATGTCAATTATTATAAACTATAAAATTAAATTGATTTCGATGGGATTGCAACAGCGGGCGTGGCACCTCCCATATTGAGATAAAATTGTAAGCGCTATTTTAATTGAACTATTGCAGCAATTGACATGAAATTTGATGGAAGTGGTTAACTTGCTATAAGGTATGTATGCAACATAAGCTGGCGAAATAGCACCACTGGGCGTGGCACCTCACATACAATTTAAATACGCTAACTGGCATAGCTATAGAAATATGTAAGCAATCATACTGAAATTTGGTGTATGAGGTTTGTCTTTGGAAAGCTATTTTTGTATCAAAATCAGATTGAATTGTTTTAGTGGGTGTGTTACCGCCCTATATTTTAAAACTAATTACGACATATAACGCAATTTAAACAAGCTATAATGTTCAAATATGGTATGCGTATGCAGTGGCGTCAATTCGGTAGGGCTGGGGAGGGCATTCCTCCCCCCCCCCCCAAGGATCTGATACTAGATATTATTCAATACAACAATTCAATAAAACCATCTAATAGTGGTGGAATTATAATTCTTACCCCCCCAAGGTTTTGGTGAAGTGACGCTGCTGTGCGTATGTATCACTAGTATAATTATTTGATTCCAAAGTAGGCGCAATTGGAGAAGTGGGCGTAACATCTTTTCATCTTTTTATTTCTATTCTATTTTTTTCAACATTTTTCATATTATTTTGACTTTTTCAACATTTTAACTTCTCCTAATATATTCCATACGCATACATTTGTTCGACTTTTTCAAGCTCGTTCAACATTCTTTAATTTTTTCGGCTTTTTCATCAATTTTGAACAGTTTCAACATTTTCCACATTTTTTCAACTTTTTCAACATTTTTCAGCATTTTTGATACTTTTTCGACTTTTTCAATTTTTTTCAACCTTCTTCAATGGTTTCCATATTTTTTAGACTTTTTCAGTTTTTTTCAACTGTTTTAACACTTTTCAACGTGTTTTTAGCTTTTACTTAAAAAGTACTTTCAATACAGTGTAGGGTATGTGAGTTTGGCCTGGCCGAAGATAAAACCTTAACTAGTTTAAGTTTATTCCATATATTATGTTTATTTTCTTCTCATAGTTAATATTTTTACACAACTGAATAGGCCGCATAATTTGCAATGCCACATAAATTTTTGCCTTTGCGCAATCTCATGTAACCATTTTCACCCCACATTTCACTCCACCAATTTTTTAAAATCCAGTAATCTTTACCATATCCAACCACTAGCATTGCATGGTTGACAGAAGCAGATGTACAGCTGTTGTCATCGTAAATGCCATCGCTAAACGAAAAAGAAAGACGTAAGAAAATTAACGTAGCGGTCAGAAAAATGCATAACATACCACCACCTACCTGTACAATTGAAAAGTTTTAGGTGTTGCATTGATGGAAACAGCAACAGGTCCAATATGCGCTACCGCTGCTTCTATTGCCTTTTCATCCTTTGGTGGTAAAATTGCCCAAGATGTAACATTGACAACGGCGAGCTCCCGTACAAATTGACATACGCCCTTCTTCAAAATAGCAATGAATTGAAAAACATTTAAAAAAAGTTATGTTAGATGCAGTTATTATAGGCGAGGAGCACGCTGTAGAAAAATCGAATGTATAAGGTTACAGGAAAGCAACTGAAATCCGTCCCGATGCTCTAAAATGGCCGAATTTTGGCCAATTTTCTTTTTTTAATTCAATGCGTTTAAGAATACTACTTAAAATGTATGCCAAATGATAGAACTCGAAGAACCTTAATAGAATATATTCACTGAGAAAAGAGTATGTTTAATATAAATAAATGTATTTCGTTGATAGATTTTTAAAATATTTGTTAACTATAAACAAATTTTGGTAGTTATTACCATGTCCTTAATTGAAATTTAAATTGTTGCTTATTAGGCCAAACGTTATATTAGTTTTAGTCGATTGGAAAAATTTGTTTGGGTTGAATATAATTTGTTAATCCTATATTTATTTCATTTCACTTCTCGTTAACATGAAAACTTTGCAATTCACAACATATTCAAATAAAACACTACTTAAGTATATTCTGCTTGGTACGCTATTTAGGTATTTATAATTGTGTAAATACAAACGACATCCTATATAAGGATGTAACGATATTGGAAAAATAGTTTTTGGTCATCGGTTTTTAGCACAAATCGATATTAATTAATGTATACATTTGTGAAAAGAAAATATTTTTTTAATCAAATATATGATTTAGTTTCATTCTTAAACCATAAACATTTTTCTGAAAAAATTTGGAACAAAAAAAACGTGGCAACCCACATTTGGGACGGGATTCGGCAAGACAACCCTATATATTTTATTATAGATTATCAAAGTCTATTATTTGGCATACATTTCTAGCTACGATCTTAAACCATAAACTTTTTTCCAAAAAAAGTTTGCCCAAAAAACAGGTGGCAACCCACATTTGGGACGAGATTCGACAAGATTACTCGAAATATTTTTTTTAAGGCTCATCAAGATCTATCATTTGCCATGCATATCGAGCTGAAATCTTGAACCATAAACATTTTTCTAAAAAATCTTGGCCCAAAAAACAGGTGGTAGCCCATGTTTGGGACTGGATTCGGCAAAACAACCCTATATATTATATATTTAGGGTCTTTAAGCTCTATCATTTGACTTACATTTTCAACTGGAATCTTAAACCATAAACTTTTTTCTAAAAAATGTTGCCAAAAAATGGGTGGCAACCCATATTTAGGGCAGGCTTTGGCAAGGCAAACCTATATATTGTGTTAGGCTCGTCGAGCTCTATCATTTGGCATACATTTCAAGCTGTAATCTTATACACTTTTTATTAAAAAAAATGGCCCAAAAAACGGGTGGCAACCCATATTTAGGACAGACTTTGGCAAGGCAACCCTAAATATTGTGTTTAGGCTCGTCGAGCTCTATCATTTGACATACCGGGCATTTCACGCGAAGCGGACAGGGTAAATGGGGTTCATGTTTCCAATTTCAGATATATTTCAATATGTTGTACCTGTATATGTCCTCGACACAGAAACAAAATATTTTTAGAATGGCAACACTGGTTTACAAAATATGGGTCTTTGAATATTGGAGAAATGGTAAGGTATATACTGCTTCAAATGCCATTATTCAGTTTAAAAAAAGTTTAGTGAAATGAATTAACCCCTAAATTTTATACTTCATTTAGTGGCCTTTTCAACCTCATAATTGGATTTTGAAAATTTAAAAAAAATACCCTGAAAAAAATGATAAATATTTTTATTTTTATTTTTTACAATGTTCGCCATACAAAACATTTTTTATAGCTTATATTATGTTTATAGTTCATGCCAAGTTTGTTAATGGTCCTCTCAGCCGTTTTAGAGCTATATGCATTTCAATGCCGAAACCCGACGCAGCTCCGTTCTCGCGTCGAGTCGTTAACACGACTTACTATTTTATTGATATTTGGCTTATGTTTAGTTTAGCTCACAATCGAAATTGATTATAAACCAAATATTTTCTTATGTGCTTTTGAATTTTAAGAATAAATATGGAATCAACAAGTGTCGCTCTGATTTGGTTTCGGAGATATAGCCATCGGAAGTTGCGGATATAGATTTTCTAAAAATCAATATAAGTCAGAAACGCCTGTATTGATTTCCAAAATATGAAAGGTAATTTAAAAAGCTACAATATTGTTTCAAAAAATTTTGAAATCCGGCTCGTAGTTTTCGAGATACTTCGACTTTTCTGAAATTTAGACCGATTTTTTTTCAAAAAAGCGTTATTTTCCTAAACAAATCCATTTTATCCTACAGTTTTATTAACATATTTATAAAGATCAATTCATCCCCTTCAAAATGGTTCAATGAATTTAAAATAAGTTCAGCTTTATTTTTGCATTTTTAGAAAAAAAAATTTCGCTGATATTCGCATATTTGTGTATGCGCCTCAAAAGCACTTCCATTTTGTGTCACGTCCGTATCGCTTTATATTGGTTAATGTCTTGGAACTGCATGCTCGATCGAGCCCATTTTTTCCCTAAATATAGACCTCCCCTATTACTACACAATAAGCAGAGTCTAGAGCACAACGTTCTATTTGACTTTGTTTTTTCATTAAATCATCCGTATGAATGTCACGTCCGTAGCTGCAGAAATACCCATATGTATATCAAATATTTAATTCGCCTATATCAAATATACTATTTGTTAATTATTACCAAATTTTGGTATACATAATTAAATGGTTTTCTCAGTGTAGACATTGAAAACTTAAAAAAATTTAAAAAAGCTGAAGATTTCAAAATTTTGAAAATATTATAAAAATTGCAAAAAAAATTCAAAAAGTATTGAAAAATTTCAAAATTATCAAAATTTTCAAAAAATGAAATATTGGAAAATTTCAAAATATCAAAATTTTCAAAAATTTAAAAATTTCAAAAATTTAGAAAAAATAGAAAACTTCAAAAAATTGAAAAATTTTAAAAATTGAAAAAAAGCTGATGATTTCAGTACATATTTTGAAAAAATTATAATAATTGCAAAAAAAAATCAAAAAGTATCGAAAAATTTACTAAAATTTCAAAAATATCAAATTTTTCAAAAAATTAAAAATTTCAAAAATTTACAAAAAATAGAATACTTTAAAAAATTGGTAATTGAGAATATCTCAAAGTTTGATTTTTTTTTTTTTTGGACTTGGCCGGGAATCGTATATTGTGATCCCAAGCTTAGCAGATAAACATCCAGAAAAGTGGACATGGCTAAGTCTACAGAGAAGAAGACAGTTTTCAAATTTATAGCTTATATCTTTCATGCTCCCTTTTACGTGCCGAACCAAAATGACTTAAATTCATACATAATTTACATAATACCTTTGAGACATATTTGTAATCCTTTGAGCGCATTATACCACCTGTTACTTGCAAATACTTGAGCGTATTACGCAATGATCCACCAGTACAGCCTTGATTTCCGTACGATACGCTGCAATCAACAATCTGTTGTGGACTGGAAAAAACCGAGATAAGAATGAAATGTGAAAATATGATACCATAGGTACTAAATAAATATGTAGTATGTGCCTAAGGTCTAGTATACGTCCAGTGCGTTTAAAAACCTGTCCGGAGATGCTCTCTGCAATACTAAAGGCATAACAAGATCCACAGCTCTTTTGATTATCTGGTAGCGTTACAAAACCTTTTTTGCGCCAATCCATAGACTCCGGTGTTTGTGACATCAGTGGTGAGCCAACAATTTCGGAGCCCAAATCGATTGCGTCAAAGCGCTTACTTCGCAACAGACGAAGAAATGTTTTTAAATATGAGTCATTGTTCTTAAAAAAAAAAAAAATTGATTGGTTTTTGATGTGGAGTTCGGTTAATGAATAAATTTATTTTATTTTGTATCCCCACTGTACGTTTCGGATTCGTTTCGGATCCGCTTCTTCGTATTATTTATCCTCACTAAAAATCATAAGGATCGTTCACTTTGTCGGATCTGTTTCGAACTTGGAACGGACTTCATATACGAATCCGTTCCGGACTCGTTTTTTTTTTAATAAAACGGATCTGTTTTCGAACTATTTTTTTTTAAATAAAACGTATTCCAGACTCGTTTTTTATTATTAACACAAAAGACTGTTTTCAAGATATTGTCAATATATACAAATACAGTTCGCTACTTCTTTTTTGTTTTTTAAATACCTTTATCCGTTTTACTAACGAAAAACGAATCCAGAACGGATCCGTATGTGAAGTCCGTTCCGAGTTCGAGACGGATCCGTCGAAACATGAAAAAAATGAGTCCGCAACGGATTCGTTTTATTAAAAAAAAACGAGTCCGTAAGGGATCCGTATATGAAGTCCGTTCGGAACGGACCGTTCCGAGTCAAAAACGAATGCGTCAAAGCATAAAAAACGGAATCCGCTCTGCCGGATCCGTAACGGGTCCGAAACGGATCTATTTTTGTGCACATTGGGATGTTTGTAAACTGAATAGACAACTCACCATATCTGCCATTACGTTTGTGCGCAAGCGATAGCTACTTTCTCCGCTTTTAAACTGTTTATTGTGTTCCCGTATGGCATTGCGGTTTTCCTCAAATGCTTTCCGACTTCGTAATTCATCATAAGTGTGCGCATAGCTTTTGTTAATGTAATTCTAGAGATAAATTAGATAAAGTTTTCTTTGTCAAAAGTACGATTGATAACCAGTGGCGTCAATTTGGTAGGGCTGGGAAGGGCATTGTTCCCCCCCCCAAGAATCTGATCCATACATCAATTCAATAAAACCATATAATAGTGGTGGAATTATAATTCTCACCCCCTCCCTCTCCATGGTTTTGGTGAAGTGGCGCCACTGTTGATAACCCAACAGAAGTAGTTGCGAAGACCGACATGAGTTCTATAGCAAATAAGCTTCTGCCTCGATCAGTAGATAGGATATAATTATGAAAGTCGGCGATTTTTAAGCTTAAATTTCAAACAGCTAGTAAATGGGTTAATTTTTTGACAAAACAGCAGATGAAACAATTGATAATTGGATTCGGATTTAAAAGCAAAAATTACTACGGTTCACAGTTCAAAAATATCAAAAATTTCAAAAATTGAAAAATTTCAAAAATTTACAAAAAATAGATAACTAAAAAAAATTGAAAAACCTTTAAAAATTAAAAAATCCTGATAATTTCAAAATTTTGAAAATATTATAAAAATTGCAAAAAAAATTCAAAAAGTATCGAAAAGTTAACAAAAATTTCAAAAATATCAAGACCAAATCCATCTCAAACCATGCAGTCGGAACAGTGTCTCCAATGACACCGTAATTACGGTAGATCCACCGTAATCTCGCCCAATCTACAGTCGACCGTAAACATCCAATACGGTGTCGTATTCCACTGTAATTTCGCTTACGAATCAGCAAGCGGCTTTTTTTAGTTTTACTGCTCAGTGTGCTCTCTCTACCCCACTCTAATGCAGAATGGGAGCGTATTTCCAGTCAACGACATTAAAACGAAAAAAAAAAATAAATTGTTGACAAAGACAATAAAGGGCAATATTTTCGCCCAACAATCGATAAAAAGGATTTGCAAAAATTGTGTTGATTTTAGGCCAACCAGTGCCACGATCCAAAAAATGAAACTTTCCATGTATGAAAAAGATGTTGTCTTATTAGAAGATTCGAGCTCAGAATAACTGTAAGTAGGTTTTTTCATTTAGACATACATACTTATGTGCATTTTCACAGAAATTAACATTTTAGCCGGCCACGTTTTCGATTTGTTTTTGGAGCACATCTTTCAGCCATGGTTTTTCTTGAAGTTATATTTTGCATTAATATTCAATTTTGAACTATTAAACTATTAAAATTTTTTAAAATTGAATTTAAAGTAAGAAATACGTGTAACTTTTTGTTTTTATAAAATTGAAATTTTATGTTGACAACTATAGTACAGTCATTTGGTTAAAAAAAATGAGATTGCCTGGAAAGTTTTCCGGGAATTTTGAAAATTGATAATTTTTATAGATTTCGATGTGCTCTTTCCGAATTTCAATTTTGCGACCTCGTATCTTTGCCGCTCGCGCCGCCATATTGGAAAAATGGCGCCAAAAATCAGTTTTTTGATAATATCTCCTTTCTGGCTCATTTCACGATAAAAACCTATACATACAAAACGAATATAGAGAAAATTGCCTACAATTTATGTTTTCATCTTTTTTTTGTAAAATCAATAGTTTTGGCGTACGGCCGCCGCAAAGCTTACTTCCACATACGTTTTGGCCAAAACACTCATTTCCACACCCCCTTGAGGTAGAGTAAGCTGCGCGTTTTTTATCGTGGTATCCCCAGTAGGCCTAATCCACGTGCAATTTAGTATACCAAAGTTGAGCGCATTCTTCTTCGTTTCGCTGTTCTTGATGGACCAGGTTGTGCGAGTTCATTGTCTTTAGAACCGATTGAAACGTCACAAACCGAAATTTATTCCACATCATCCGCGATGGGATTATCATCTTCGATCTCGATATCATCATACGTTTGCTCGGAAGTAGTCTGCGTTGGTTCCTCTTCATCGCCTTCGTCATTGAAAAGGGATAATGGAAATGGAGCAAATTCGTATGTAAGTAGGTTTTTTCATTTAGATATATGTGCATTTCCACAGAAATTAACATTTTAGCCGGCCACGTTTTCGATTTGTTTTTGGAGCACAGCCATGGTTTTTCTTGAAGTTATATTTTGAATTAATATTCAATTTTGAACTATTAAAATTCACAAATCTATTTTTTAAAATTGAATTTAAAGTAAGAAATAAGTGTAACTTTTTGTTTTTTAAAAATGAAATTTTATGTTGACAACTAGTCACAAAAACTAGTTTTTCTGATTCCACTATATTGTTGTGATAGTGAATTTTATGAAAATTAATAAAATAGTTTTACATATTTAAATTTTATAAAGGTCACTTTTTATGTTTAATAAGGTGAAAAAAAAAATTTTTCTAAAAAGGCTTATTGTAGTGACCGTAAAAGCAGCCCTAATGAAGCAGTCAAAAAAACTGCGAAACGTCGGCAAATAAAAAGAAAATTTTTTTTTAAACTCAAAAAAGTTTTTTAAACGGTTTTTTATTTTATTTTTTTCGGTCACTACAATAAGCCTTTTTTAGAAAAATTCGTTTTTTCACCTTATTAAAATAGTTGTACGTTATAATTACATATAATATTCTGTTTTTATCCTGTACAAATATTCTGAACAGTGTATAATAACACCATAATTTACACCGTAATTTACACCGTAATTTTTAAACTGATGTACCGTAATTTACTTCAAAACACGGTAAATCAACCCTAGAAATACGGTAATTTAAAATTTACAGTTTGAACAATAATATATTTAATCGGCAACCAATTCCGCAATTTGAAGTCACTCCGACTGCTTGATTTGAGATGGATTTGGTCTCAAAATTTTTTAAAATTAAAAGATATCAAAAATTGGGAATGAAAAATAAAATTTTTTTTAAAGTGATTTTTTTTTATGAAAGAAAAGAGATATTGTAATGAAACTTTGTATATTATTTAGTCAAAATAGTATTTTCCGGCCTGTTTTTTGGCTGCAACAGGTTTTTCTCAAAACAACGTTGAGTTGGCGGACGTGATAAAAAAAAACTAGTAGTCCGATCGTTCTGAAATTTTAGTATGTTATTGTACATATGTAACTCTATAGAGTGAACTAGAATTACAACAATCGGTCATAAATTTTTTGATTTACAAGGGTTTTCTGGCGTCAAAAATAGTCGAATTTTGAAAAAACGCTGCCATTTTTTTTTTTTTGGTCAAAATTAAATTCTTTTAGTTCACTCTATAGCGGCTTTGATGCTGAAAACCAATTTTTTTTTCTGAGACCATCCAGAGAGCAGCAATCACACCCGCCGTGGTTTTTTGGTCTTTTTTTCAAAAACTTGCTGCAGCCAAAAAACAGGCCGAAAAAATCCGAAAAAAATATTTTTGTATACTATTTTGACTAGATAATATATGTGCAAAGTTTCATTACAATATCTATTTCTTTAATAAAAAATAAAGCATTTTAAAAATAATTTTTTGTTTCATTTCCAAGGTGTAAGATTCAAGATTTCAAAATTTTGAAAAAAAATCATAAAAATTGCAGAAAAATACAAAAAGTATCGAAAAATGAACAAAAATTTCAAAAATATCATAATTTTCAAAAATTTCAAAATTACATAAAATATAAAACTTAAAAAATTAAAAAACTTTAATAAATTGAAAAAAGCTGAAGATTCCAAAATTTTGGATAAATTGAAAAAAATAGTTCAAAAAGTTTCGAAAAATTAACAAAAATATCAAAAATATTATATTTCGTGCTCATAAGTAGGAAGAAAATTGAAGTGCTAGAGACTGAAAAATTTTTTTAGACAATTGTCCGAAAATACTTAGGAAATGTAAAAAAAAAAAAAAATTTGAGTTAACTGGTGCAGTGGGCTCAAAATTTAACTTTGTACACTAAAAATGTTCTATGAAACTTTTTATAAAAACAATTGTTAGATAGGGCGCTCAGTTAAAAAAAAAACGTATTCAAAAACTTTTCAACAAAAAAAAAAAAAAAAAAAAAATACAGCGATTATGTTGTGTTATAGCTGTTAAAAAGCAACCTAACCGTTTACCACCTGCCTATTTCTTTGACCACATGCTAAACTCGATATTTGATGACAAGGCAAAACAATATAAGTTATGTGTACTTATACTGTTTCACTTTGTAATCAAATATCGCGTTTAGCTGTTAATCCTTAAGGCCACGGATATTTCGAAACAGTAGTGCTTGCACTCATCATTTTTTCCGAAATTTCTCTTTTTAAAATATTTTGTTTGAAGGCTTTTTAAATTCAAGATTTTGAAATTTGAGCGCATGCAATGAAGTGTCCGCCAGTACTTCAAACAACTCAATTTAAATACCAAATACACTACCATTTAGCTTACTTTAAACTCATCAAACGTATCAAATTCAATGACAAAACCATCCTCCTTTTGCAATGCAGTCACATTTTTCCACGTAAAAATTACTGTAAATAATAATGTCACAACAATTTTAAATTTAAAAATATTCCAACAGTAACACTTCATTTTGTCTACAACACTAATAATGGCGAAATAATTTAT
The DNA here is from genome assembly GCA_963662105.1 of Meiosimyza platycephala. Lineage (NCBI taxonomy): Eukaryota > Metazoa > Arthropoda > Insecta > Diptera > Lauxaniidae > Meiosimyza > Meiosimyza platycephala. Next base: position 5,082,182 of record OY759212.1, read on the forward strand.
CTCTCAGATTTCAGAGCTAAAATTTATAAAAATTCGTAAAAAAAAATACCAAACACTCAGTAAGGTCGCCTTCTTAATACCCTACATACTTTTTTAAAATCATTTAATTTTTATAGTACGTTAGGAAGCGATGCAATTTCCTCCCACTTCATTTTTTTTTTTGGCAAATGATAGTTTAAATATAGCTGATACTCGAAATAAGCGTCAATCGCCAGAATCGTGGTGGGCTGTGGTAGTGAAAGACCAACAAAAAAATTTTCCATAAAAACTCGGAAAGTAAGTCAAAAGTAGAAAAATATGTTATGACCAATGTTGTAAAGGAGAAAGAACCACTTCAATTTCATGCTTAAAATCTTGCCATATGACAAGATTTGACCCACTTTTCAGCCTGGGCCTGGTTGTGAGAGGCCGACAAAAAAAAATTTTGCGTAGCAACTCTTAAATTAAGCCACAAGTAGAAAATAGGTTAGCACCAATGTTGTAGAGCAGAAAAAACCACATCGATTTCATGTTCGAAAAATCCCAAAATGACCATATTTGAGCCACATTTCATTGTTTTAATATTATTAATGACCATCGACACTTTCCAAAAAAATACGGTTCTTATTGTAAGTTTTAAATTAACATTATTCGTACAAATCTGAAAACCATATTTTTTTTTCACAAAATAACTATTTTTCCTCAAAGTTATAGCATTTATAGAAAACTTTAAAGCGTTGAAAAGTGGCTCAAATATTGTTGGTTGGGCATTTTTCACACATGAAATCGATGTGGGTTTTTTTGCTCTAAAACATCGGTCTTAACATATTTTTCTACTTGTGGCTTACTTTCCGAGTTATTACGCAAACATTTTTTTTTAACCTCTCACAACCACCGGCTCACCGCGATTCTGGCGACTGACGTTTATTTCGTGTGGTTTCGGACTGCGCGGTTTCAGAGTTGCGCGATTTTGTTTTTACCACCAAAATTTCGCATTGCGCGGTAAAAGTTTCGCAGCAGCGTGTTAATATTTTTCCATTTCTCTTTTTACATTTGTTCGCACTATTTTTCGTGCAATACATGAATTCCCTTTGCACATAAAATTTGTAGAATCCCCTTGCATTGTGTAATGTGGCTTGTAATTTTTACATATGTGCACACTAGCGATATCAATCCCGGGATCCCGGCCTTTTTCCAGTCCCGAAAATCCCAGGATTTGTTCAATTGAATCCCGAAAATTATTAAACGTGTGTTTCCCAACACTTTTTCGTCTGACAGCTGATTACACACAAGTTATTTTGCTTGAAATTGTATGTGAAATAGCATTAAATTTCATGCTAGACGAAATCAAGCAAATTAAATCTCCTCTTAGCAATCTTTTGTTTAATAAAATTATAGAACAAAGAAGAACAGTTTTATGTGACATTTTTTTATTTGTAATGAATCCTGACAATATTTACAAGCTTAAGTTTGCTTTTCCAAAGCCCCATCACTAACAATTATAAAAAAATAGTTATGTATATGACATTTTGTTCAAATTCGAAGACGAGACTAACTCCAATACCGATGATAAAGATTTCACTAAAATAAGAAACTTAAAAGCTTAAAAGAAAAATTAAGTTTTGTTTTAAATAACACTTCGCAAAATTCTTTTAATAGGACAACTTATTTTTTACTTGAAGCTCTAAATAAAGAAATAGATATATTTAGTAATGGTGGGGACAGGGACTTCTATTTACAAAAAGCTTTTAACTTCCTGGCAACAATTCTGCCGAAAAGTGTTGAAACAAAAAGGTGCTTCTCATCTGACGGGTATATTTGTAACAAATTTAGGTCACGTTTGGAGGATGATACCTTGAATGCTTTAATATTTTTAGGGTGATATTTTAAAGGAGAATAGGAAGTTTTGCAATTTAATTTTATAAAACTATTTCCTGATAATAAAAAGACTTGATTACTTTAACGTATAATAATGAATGTATTTAAAAAAAATTTGTGATACTTAACAAAAAATTTAATCCCGGGATCGTATTTTCAAATCCCGAAAATCCCGGGTTCAAAAAATTCCCGAAAATTGGCATCCCTAGTACACACATATTTCGCATTTTGTTTTCGAAACTTTTCATGTAAAGACAGTGAAGACAGCACTGAAAATGAAATGATGTACATACATACATATGGATGTATATATTGTGTATTTTTATAAATGAATTTATAATTTTTATTTGTTTTTTGTATATGTTTAACTTTTATTTACATATATGTAATATAAATAGTCACTTAATAAAGACTTCATTTGAACTATGTATGGACTTACTTAAAATTAAATTTTTTGTAAAAATTTTAGGATTTGGAACGTATTCCCCACATTTCATACAAAAGTGGGTTCACAGTGCGCGGTTTCGCCCTGCGCGCTGTTTTTCAAAGCGTAACTACCGCGCAGTGCGAGGGATTACTGTACATTAAGGTGTTCATTTTGAAAATTTTTTATTTTTTGAAATTTTTTCTTATCTTTGACTTTCAAAAACACTTGCAAAATGAGAGATATTTCACGAGCATTTTTTCACCCCCCCCCCAAGCTTTGCGCCCGGGGTGACCGTACCCTCGCCCCCTCCCCCCTTGCCCTAACTAGGTATACTACAGCTGAAGTGCCCGACTTGTACTATGATGTGCCATATTTAAAAAAAAAAATTGTTCGTAGAATTCGCAAAATAATTTTTTAATGTAAAGTTGGTCCAGCATTTTCCATATTAATAAAAAAGTAACCTTGTGCTCAGGCTGTGTTGCCATGTGCCGTAAAGGATATTAAATTATTTTGTATGATGAATATTTTTTTTTTACAATACGGCACATCATAGGATAAGTCGAGCACAATACTGCCCAAAAGTTTTTCTTTTTGAGAATGTGTGCCAACTTTACAAATTTCTTTTAATGATTTTTTCCAATAAATACTTGAAATTATTTTTTTTTTCGCGATACGGCACAACAGAGCACAAGTCGAGCACAACATCAATTGTTGGAAAATTAAAAAAATTCTGGGCTAACTTCACACGAAGGAAAAAAAGGGTTTTGCTCATAAGGTCGGAATTCCAAGAATAATTTTATATCCATTACAGCAGCACATCCCTAACGGCAACACATCCTGCGCACATTACAGCACAAGGTTTCTTTTTTTATCAATATGAAAAATTTTGGACCGAAAAAATTTTTTTTTTATTCAAACACGGCACATCATAGCACAAGTCGGGCACATCAGCAGCAAAAGTTATATTTTTTGAAAAAATCTAAAAATGCTGGGCCAACTCCACAGATGTATAACAAATGGAAGGACAGAATGAATATGCCTCAATATTCTGTGTAGTTTTTTTGCTTTCTCAACTTCTCCTTAAATTGAGTTATTCAGTTAAGCCCATGGCGCAACTCATATGTATAACAATAATAACTTCATGATAACAAAAACCAAAAATCATCAACTTGATAGCTTTAATAAAGTGCAGCGACCGATCGACTTCTCTATAAATTTGCTGATTTTGCATAAATATCTTATATTAAGTATAACCTGGTCATATGAATGTGTTTATTAGGGTGGCCCTTAAAAAAAAGTTGCGGACGCCCCCTTAATTGGTTCGAACTAAAATACAAAAAATTTTAGGAGTTTTATCAATATTTTATCTTTAACCCTTACTGACTCAATTTGAAATTTGGCTTAAGGCACCAATTTTAGTTACTGGTTCTTGCGAAAAAAATATGAGGACACCCACTCAATTGGTTCGAAATAAAATAAAAAAAATGTTTCTCACATTTTTATCTTTAACCCTATCTGACCCTATTTCAATGTGAAGTTTGGTCTAAGCCAAAATTTTTTTAAACCACTTTTTCTTACGTGATTTATGATTTTAAAAATGAATATATCAAAAATAAATGTCGCTCGCATCTAGTTTCTGAGATATAGTCATGAAAAGTTGCGAATAAAGCTTTTCTAAAAATCAGAAGGGAATTTCTTTATAGATTTTAAATATTTTGGTGTCATATGCATATGGCAGTTAATTTTACAGTCTATAAAATTGTTGCATAAAAGTTTGAAATTAGTTCCATATATTTTGTGATTTGGCTGTTTTTAAGAATTTTTTACCAGTTTTTTTCAAATAACCGTTATTTTTTCTAAAAATTTTATTAATAATTTGTAATTTTTTTACGATATTAAGAAAGCCTAATTAATTGCCTTTAATTCCATATGTTATTTAATACTAATTTTTTCTTTTCTAAGCAAAGTTTTATTATTATTATATTATTAAGTTTTATTATTTTACAAAAATAATGAACAAACTTTTGTCTTAGGCCAAATTTCACATTGAAATAGGGTAAGTAAGGGTTAAAAATAAAAATTTTAAATAAATTTTTTAAGTTTGCTTATTCTGTTTCAAACCGATTGGGAGGGTGTCGCATTTGATTTTTACTCAAATCAAATTTCACTTTGAAATAGGGTCAGTAAGGGTTAAAGACAAAAATTTTAAATAAATTTTTTAAATTTTTTTATCATGTTTCAAACCGATTGGGGGGGGGCTGCGCATTTGATTTTCACAAAAAATCTAAATAAGAACCTCCCTAGTTTTTATACCTATTAAAGGTCTGCGCAAGTGCACTTGCTGTGACGTCAGACTATAGAAGTTACTGACCAGTGTAGACCTAGCATGACCTTCTGCAATTCATCAGTAGCAGTAGCACAAAACAGAACGATACAACGAAATGACTTAGCTTCGTTTGATTGTGACTTGTAGTCCGCTGATTTCCTGATGATGTCGAAAAACCGATTAAAATATGTTGGATGGGGGTTTTTGGGGTATTTGGGAATCCAATATGGGGCGGTTATTCGACATCATCAGAAAAAAGAGTGGGTGAGTTTCATTACGTTATTAAGTCACATATGAAAACTACCTGTATAGAAATACGATCAGGCAAGCCCTCCCATAATCAGCTCCGGATCTGGCTTGGAATGACGTACCCTAAATATGTAAATCTTATCTGTAACTAATTGGTAAAATCCCATTGAGAAATAAAAGATATTCCATATTACACGCGCTATCACGAAAAGCCTTATAAAATTTCATCCAGTTCTGATCATTTTTGCCAAAAAGTTTTAACGGACCTGGACGATTTTGGCAAGGACTGGAAATGGCTATAGCTTAATTTATGCTCTTTTATTGAAAGCCCTATAAAAACCTTTACAGACGAGATCAGCTTAGTCATAGCAAGAATAATACAGGCTTGGCAAATCAGCTGAAGTTGTGGTCGAACTTATTTTCGCCTTAAAGATGTAGACCCTGTAAAAAACCTATAAGACCCTGATCAGATGTTTTGGTAAAATTAGAGTCAAATATTTAGATTTTTTTTATCTAACTTGCGTCAAGTAACATATTTATCTGACAAATTATTCTATGGAATTCTATTTAATTAAAAAAAAAATGATGTCGTATACTTAGGGTTTGAACCTGGACATACCCTGTTAACATTACACCTATCACTCGATTTACGCGGTAGATAGGTTTTTGAAAAAACCGCGTAATTCAAAACCGCGTAAATTGAGATAAGAAGTCCATATGAATTGAGTGGATTGGTTTTTAAAATTTTAAAATCGCGTATATCGAGCAATAGAGCTCAAAGAAAATAGCATAATTGGTAAAAAAATTCGCGTAAACTGAACCCATAATGTTCATAGGAGTTGCTGAACGGGACCAATAATAAAAATTACTATATGTCAAAAATAATCGAAACACAGTAAAGTCGAATTGGTAATTTATGTCAATGTTCATGTAGTTATGTCAAATACCCATGACGATATGAGAGAAGAGCTTTAATTATTCCACCTTTGTACACGGTTAGAAATTTTGGAATAAATTTTAATACTTTTGGGCTTACATATATGACTACACCGGAATTGTATTAAAATTTAATACTGCCTAAATATTAAAATTCATTTTAAATACTATTTTGTATTGATATTTAATACTCGTTTTTATGAAGGTTTAAAAAAAAGAATTTACGATGGGATTCGAACCAGGTTCCCTTTTAATACAATGGTTGTATGCGAATTTTTACGACATCAGCCAATGTAGTATTATTTTTGGTAGGCTAAAAGTTTATTTATATTGACAACAACGTAAAATTAAAGTTCAATATTGAAGTATTAAAATATGTATAATACAGCATGGTTTAAAAATCAAATATAATACTTATGTATTAAAATTTAATATAGAATTCATTACAAAATTTTGTAATCTATTCAAAAGTATTAAAGAATTATTATTACACCACTAATAAATGGTTTTATTGAATTGTTGTATTGAATAATACCTAGTATCAGATCCTTGGGGGGGGGTGCCAATGCCCTCCCCAGCCCTACCGAGTTGACGCCACTGAATGTAATCAAAATTGTATTAAAAATCTTTGTAATACTTCGCTCGTATTAAAATATATTCCAAGATTTCTAGACGTGTATTTACACCATATACGAAACTTCGTATGTATGTTCACGTGTTTTTATCTGAAAAATATGTCTTATACGTGTTTTTAACTGCAAAAAAAAATTTAATTAACCAAAATTTTGAAATCGCGCAAAAGAAGTACCGCGTAAATCGAGGGATAGGTGTATTGTTAAATGTGCAGTTTAATAACATATTGTTATATATTGCCAATCTATTGTTATTTTTTGGATGGCTAAAAGTATATAGGTATATTACTCGAATTAATTTGTTTTTCGAAGTTATATTTTTTGCGATGCCTCAGAATCGAACCATCGCGTCAGGATTTTTAAATATTTTAAAAAAACTTATAGTTTTTCGATACAATTTAGATATAAAGCTAACAGGCTTCGGCGTCAACTTTTAAAATTGAGGTACAGAGCGTTAGCGTGAAAATTTTCTTGATATTATAAGCCTTATTTTTGAATCACCTTAATATATGTACATAAGTACTTAAATCCCAACGGGAAATCTGGAAGCAGCTTCCAAGGAGAGCGCGTCAGATGTGCTTCTTCGGAAGCATTTAACTCAAAATTCTATTTAACGACATCAGCCAACCCTCTTATTATATAGGGTGTTTTTTTTAGAGGTATAGAACTTTAAAATGGAATAAAACAAAGATGAATTTTTTAAATAGACATGAAAATTACTTTATTCGAAAGATAATCTTCTGGCATTATAATTTAAATATGACTTCTGGCATATGAACGCCACGGCTAGCTCGGATGGAGGTCCAATTTTCAAGGTATATCGCGAATTACGCGAGTAATGTTGGCTTCGAAGTATTGAATCGTAGCTGGCTTATCGACGCATACTTTTGGCTTCACATAACCCCAAAAAAAAAAATTAAGGTGTGATATCACAAGATCTAGGCGGCCTTCTTGACTTCATAATTGCAAAAATCATGTGAATTTTGAGTGAAAATAAAGTTGAAATTTTAGTGACTATAATAAATTTGCACAATTTGGACGCGTTGTTCATGCGTCAACCTGTTCATGATGAAATGGCAAACCAAACTGAATATAAATGACATTAGAGTTGCCAGATTTGACCACAAAATCCCAGTTTTATCTCTATTCGAAAAACAAACCTCTAAAAAAAACACCCTTTATTTAGGCTAGCTAAAAGTATATTATATAAACTATCAAGTGGCAACAATAGAAATCAAAAACTCAAAATTTTATTTTATTTTTTTATTGAAGTTTTAGTCGCATTTATATTAATAATAAGAGTAGCTCAGTTGGTTAAGATGTACGCATATTAGAAAACTGGCATAAAGTAGGAGGCCTAGGTTCGAGTCTGATCGGAGACAAATAAAAAGTGAGATTTTTTTTCAATTTAAGCTCACTGTGCTTCTACTCAATATCCAAGAAAGCGTATTTCACATGCCTCCAAAGATGTGCTTCTACTTAGCATCGAAGGAAGCGCATTTCATATGCTTCCAAAGTTGCTTCCAAAGATGTGCATCTCCGCAATGACATCGTGTGTTAAAAAAGATAAGCAGTGAGAAGCGCATTGGGAGCAGCTTCTGCTTCCGTTGATGCACATCCGAAGCGCTTTGAACGCGCTTCCGTTTCCCGTTGGGATATGTGATACTTCAGCACAAACACTAACAAACAGTATGTTAGTATCAATCAGGCGAGAGTCATAGGCTTTAAGATTTTAATTTTGGGTGCATATTTAGGGTGGCCCTCATAAAAAATTATTTTTTAAATACAATTTTCACGAAACAAAATTTTAAAAAATTTTACATATTCCGATTAAAAGTAATTTCAAGAAAAGCCAGGGCTTTCCTACTTCTATATTACATTCCGCCGCTTAGAGAGGGTGCGAAAAAAGGACATTAAGGCACAGTAGTCAGTCAGTCACTTAACACTGTAAGACTCTTACCATTTGAACAATTTTTTTTTTGTTTGCATTTCTGCACTTAAGGTAGGTATTTATTGGTTTATTTACTTTGTTGTTGTTGATTGTCACTTAGCGCCCTTTAATTAAATCATAATTGTAATTGCATTGCACAGGAGGCAGCATAAAATTGAAACACTAAAAAGTCAAACACTTCAAGCAAATGACAACAATCATCATCATCATTATTATCATCACATATCAATTTAAAAGCACCCTTTCGAGCACACACACACTCACATACATATATACATACTCCTGTCTATACCAGTGGTGAACTTAGAAGCAAGACCGTATCCAGGATTTTATTTCGGGGGGGGGGTTTGGGTTTGAGATTTTTGAAAACCAATTTTGTAATGTCTTTAATTTTTCAAACCGATGACCTTTTTTTTAGTTAATTCACTTTCAAATTTTTTTTTTAAACACTACGTTATTTGAATTTGAATATATCGCTCACTTACTTCAAGACTGGCATAACTCAAAAAACCTGAGGAGAAAAACCCATTTAAAGTTTTTAATAAGTTACTTTTTATATGAAAATGATGAAAAGTATATCTACATAAACTCTTCTCACAAGGTAAGATTATAAGATACATATGTATCTTTTTGATTTTTTCATACAAAATAAAACATGAAATGTATATTTTTGCATCAGTACCTAACTCAAAAATCCCGTTTTTTGAGATATATCAGTACTTTTGTGACTAAAACTAATAATAACATATTAAATAATTTTTTA